>OZ014519.1:706965064-708165064 GCA_963966055.1 Lathyrus aphaca | reverse complement strand
AAAGGTGACTGCACAACAGACAAACATAACATTATGAACAAAATGTTTTGTTATAGAATGTCAGAACATCTGTCTTGACATCAAAACCAAATTCCTGCACCAGTACACACACACACCTGCATAAGCTTAAAACCATATTTCCAGATATCAGTCATTACATCATGAATTAATATCATGTTTTACAATAATATATGTCAATCACAGAACTATTACTTCATCATCATCATCCAAGATGTAGATCCTTGGTGCTCCTTGTTGTTGATCTTTTGGATCATATATTGTTGTTTAATTACAAGGTTCTATTATATTTTGCACTTTAAATTTCGTGCTAATTCAGTTCATGATCATAGGTGTTTGGAAAATATTTTGAAAGGGGATCATATGCTGAATTTTAGCCAATTTTCTGCCTTTGGTTCAATATTAATCGATTAACCAGTTGTAGTACAAATTGGTTAATTGATTAACCAGTGTATTTTTACGCAAAATTTCAAAATTTGAACGTGTTAACCGATTAACCAAAGTGTTAATCGATTAACATTAATCCAGAGGTGTTTTTTGGCTCTGTTTTGGGACAATTTTGCTTCCTTTTTCCTTTTCTTCCCCCCTCTTCTTATTTTTTTTTTACCTTTGGAGACATTTTTGGGATTGATTTCTCTTTAATTTTAATGGACTTTGGGTGTAGATTAGAGTAGATAATATTCATTAGTTAAAATCTATCTTTAAGTGAATTATTTAATTTACTTTAGGTGTTTTGAATTAGTGATATATTTTCACACTTGAATCCACCAAAACGAGTGATTGAACTTAAAGTTGAAAGAATACAATAAATGTAACTCAATTTGATATTCATCTTTATTTTCGTGCGGTATTGCGTTCGGATGACGATTTTCATATCGTGCATCTCGCATGTATTAGCACACACATTATATTGCCGACCTTATTTGTAGGATAATTACTCCGTAAATTACTCGACGATTGCTTAACATATACCTAAATGTGTCCCTACTTCAGAATAATAATCCAATTGGATACTTGCACTTTCGTGGACCAGACCTAAATTGGTCGCGCCACCCCAATGTTAGTTAATCATTTGCATTAGATTCACGACTTATGAAGCTTGATGCGTAGTTGCTTTGGGTATCCCAATCTTCTTTCAAGTCTTCATTGAATTTGAGTCTAATTGCATCGGTTAATCAATATAGTGTAAGATACTAAGCGGAATCGATTGCCTTTTCGGTTATGGCACTAAGTGCCTTGTTATTTTTTTGGTCGTGGATGATTAAGCTCACCATACTATTATTATGTATATATTATTATTACTACTACTATATTACTATTTTACTTTTCCCCTTGCACCTTATCCTTTTTACTTTATCTCTTGATCCCTTTCATTCTTTTACTTTTATTATGCTTTATCGTCAATTATCATGTTTATGTTTATGTTACTTTTATTTTGTATTTTTCTTTTCCTTTGTCCTTTGGACACCAAAAGTATTAATAAAAGATTAAACCTCTAAAAAAACTTGTGATCCTAATCTTGGACTATGGTTACTATCATTTGCATTGGAATTGGAGTTTTGGATTTAGATTCTATGACACTTTTCCTTTGATTTGATCATCATGGAGTTAGTATTTTAGCCTTTATTTGGCCACTTGCTAGTTTATGCTTATAAGGATGGAACTCTTATGCTTATGCTTGGAAGTATCATCAAGTTGGTTAGATATTTCCTCATTCATCTCTTTTATTTTATTTTTTAGGATAACCTCTCCATCTCTTTCTCTTCTTCAATTTTCAAAACCTTCTCTTTTTTTCAAAGGATTTTTGTTTTAAAAACCTTTACCACCTTAATAAATCAAACCTTGACTTTTACTTCTCCTTTTCTTATAATAAATGTCAATGAACTTAATCATTTTGACTTTAATTCAAAAATAAAAAGAATAAAATTCATTCAAGTTGTGTTTGTGTCTTTGTGCACTTCTTTTGTTTTCTTTACAAGTTTAGACTATGAGTCATTTTTTCTAGTCGGATGCAAGTGTCTGAATCTCCATGGATGTAGTTTGATGTAATTGAGTCTATTGTCATTCGTGGGGGTTTAGTGACATACTCGTCGATTTTATCCGAGTTGCCCCCCATAATAATGTATGAGTCCATGCCCTCATTCTCATGGTAGATTTGTGAGACTATCCACTTGAAAATGATAAATTGTCTTTACTTATTAAAATCAATCAAAACCAACAAATTTCACTATTTTTACCACGAACTACGATGTTTTGATCTTACATTGCTCTTTCTGGGTACGTAGGCATGAGATGAAAGACTCGTCAAATACAAAAACATTAAAAAATAAATCTTTTTTCATCCCCTCACTCTTATTTAACAAACCATTTTAAAAACAAAAGCAATAAATTTTTCAAATGGCTCCAATAGAGTACTACAAACATTTTAGGTGCTAATACTTTCCCATATTTTAGGTGCTTGTTTATTTTAACTTTCTGCTTTTAGATTCATTTTAGGATTTATTCGTTCTTTTTCCTTTTTCCTTTTTGGAATAAAATAAAACCACAGTGACTACTCTATTTACCTTAAGTTAAGTTAACCAATAACTTATATTCATGATTTTACCACTACGATAGGATAATTAGGATTTCAAAATATTGATATATAAATTAAATTTGTAAAAAGAATATAAATTTATAAAAATAAAATGCATATATTGAGAATATTGTGGTGTAATAATTTATATTAATAATTATTTAAAATTTTAATAATTATAAATCCACAAAATTATTTTAAATCTTAATGTTTTATGATATGATCCTAATATTTATTTAAAATTTTAATAACTATAAATCCACAAATTCATTCTAAATCTTACAAAGTCTTATGATATAATCCTTAGACATTCAAACAATAAATCTTAGTTGTCTTTTAAAAGCATTAAAATCTTATAGCCTTTTTAAAATTCACAAAACTTTATCATACACAAATTATCATGTGAAATCTTAATCTAATAAATCCCTAAATAAATAGTAATTTAATATTTCATAAATTTCAAGATAGAGATTAAGATGTAACCAAAAAAAGAAGATAGAGGAGACAAGTTATTGTTGCGGATTCGTTAGGAAGATACTAATATAGCCGTAAATCAATCAATTTATCAATCCTAATCATAATAATATTAATAATTTATTCACTACATATTCTATTACAGCTGTTTAAAAAAGTTTTAGGTGAAGAAATCAAAACAATTGGTTAGTAACAAACCTCTTCATCAAGTAGCCTCAAAGCTTCTTCATAAAGCCAACTAAAAAAATAGTAAATAAAATAAAAGAAAAGAAAAGATGAGGGATAATAAAGTAATTTCCTGTAGCGAGAATTTGCATTTACTCGTCAGCGACTAATAGCAATGTTTGTCTCATGCGTAAAGGCACGCAACGCAACGCAAACACTTTCGTTACATTGATTTGTTCGTTCACTTCCAACTACAATCTGCAATTCCAAAGAGTTTTGCATTTTGCATTCATCATCGCTTCAAACCCAAAGAATATATTTATTTTATTTTATTTTATTTTTATTTTATTTCTCAAGCTCAATGATTGAGTTGGAATCATTTTGATAAATAAATAAAAAAGTGAAAGGTGAATTTGAAAACAGAATGACTAGTAGTAATGGAAATGAAACAACTGCTACTTCATCATCATCAATGGAAGGATGGTTATACCTTATACGCTGTAACCGTTTTGGACTTCAGTTTTCGCGTAAGCGTTACTTTGTTCTCGATCATCACCTTCTTCGTAGCTTCAAATCCGTTCCCAATTCCGACGATCAGGTTCATCTTTTTTTTCTTCTTTCAATTTCGTTTCACCCATTTTTTTATCAACTGAATCGGTTCGGTTGATAACGAAGTTAGAAATGTTACTGTATTGAGTTTGTTAGATTAGATTCTGTGAAACTGTAACTGTAACGGAAACGGAAACGGAAACTGCAACGGAAACTTTCTTTTTCAGGATCCTGTTCGAAGTGCTATTGTGGATTCGTGTATTCGTGTAATGGATAATGGAAGAGAGAGTATTAACAGAAAAGTATATGCTTAATTTAATCTTTAATCTTTAATTTTTTATTTTTTATTTTTATAATTATTATTGGTTTTGTGTTTGAATTTTAGATTAATGTTACTTGTTGTTGCATGATTAATGTTTGTTTAATTGTGTGAATTTTGTAGGTGTTTTTCATTTTCACACTATATAACACTTCGAATCATAATGATCGATTAAAGGTGAGGTGATTAGTAGAGTATTAGGTTTAAATTGAAATGTAGGTTTTGTTAATTTGAAATTGTGTTTCAATTTGGAATTACAAAACTTTGTGTTGTAGTTAGGAGCGAGCCGTCCTGAAGAAGCAGCGAGATGGATTCAATGCTTTCATGAAGCGTCGTTGAAGGTACTGTATATATGTATATATAGTTTATGCATGATGTGGAGCTTTTTCTTAGCTTGCCGATGAAGCTGTTGTTGTTAATATGTGCAGGGTGCCCCGGAAGATATAGGATGTTCCAAGAGGAGATGGCAGTCTTTTAGGTATTTTTATCTTTCTTTTAAATGATTTTTACTGCAACTAAAAGTCTTATGTTGACTGAATTAATAGGTATTTGAAGCTGTCTTGAGCTATATATATATTTTCTTTTGTATGTATTTGTTGCATGATCTTTTGTTTCTTTTTTGGTGTCATGCTCACAGCTTAAGTGGATCTTCCAGTAGAAATCACCAAAATTCTATAGACTGGACACTTTCTTCTTCTGATGTTATCGCCCCATCACCTTGGACAATCTTTGGCTGCCAAAACGGTAAAAATTTATTTCACAGTTTTCTGTTTGGGTTGTTGTTTTTACATTCAAAAATAGTTTTTTGTTAGTTCACATGATCAAAACCTAGCTAAAACTTACACTAATGTTTTTATGGGTGTAACGAAGGTTTACGACTATTCAAGGAAGCAAAAGATAGGGATTCTGGTGGGAAGGTTGGCAAAATTTCTTTTCAGTAAAAGGTTGTTTATATTTAATTTAAAAAATGGAAACGACTAATTCTTGAATACCCTGTCCAATCTCCAGAAACGAGATGATCATCCTGCAATAATGGCTGTTGGTGTGGTAGATGGAACTTCAGAAGCCATTTTCCAGACTCTTATGGCACTTGGTCCTTCAAGATCCGAGTAAGTCCATTAAGTGGATGTAACTTTGCTCAATGACACTGCTAGATTAACAAGAAAACGTTATCTAATTTGTCTAAGTATAATTTCATTTTTTATTATTATTGACTGGGCATATTCTAATTTTTTCCAACAGAAAATGTTAGTAGGGAAGTTGAACCTATGCCCTCCTTTTCACTCCAAGTCCAATCCTTTTGTCCATCCCCTGAAACCAACCCTGGATACCTTATAACCCCTTGTGATGGTCAGAGTTACAATGTCCCCGCATATTATATCTATGCAATTTTACTATATTATTTTGTTGTGAGTAAATAATGAATTATTCCTGTACAAGAGATTGTTGGAAGTATAAGAGCAAAACAAACTAAACCAAAGCTCTGAAGAAATGAAAATAATCTGAATAAACCTTAGTCTTCTTATGCTCCATCTTTGAAAGCCATTAACAAATAGTGTCCTTGCATTTCCATCTAAGAACACCATTAGCCCACCATCATTTGCATAAAATAAAAGGACAGCATAATCGAACATCACCTAAGTTCTTTTCTCAGTTTAGTCCCCCAAAATCTGCGAAATGATATGTCTAATAAAAAGGCTCTGGATTATATTAACAAGTCTACAATCAACGAAAACTAACATCAAGATCCTGTGGAACTTTTAACTGGACATTGATAAATGATCTTTTACTTTATGGTCAACAATCATGCCCATGAACCAAGGTAAACATGAGTGTTTTGTTTGAAATAATAGTGTGTAGGAATCTGGGCTGTATACAGTTACATCATTTAATATTTCAATTAATTGCGAAGAGAAAGTTTAGTCATATATAGGTTATGTTATAGCAATGGATAGGTAAGCAGTACAATCATGCCGAAATTCTATAAACCATGGTTTTCAAGTGTTTTTTGCTTTGTTACAAACTATTGGTTTGCAGATGGGATTTCTGTTTTTCCAAGGGGAGTGTAGTTGAGCACCTAGATGGTCACACTGACATTATTCACAAGCAGCTATATAGTGATTGGTTGCCTTGGTAATACCCAATTCTTTAATGCTTTTCATGTATCACCTAGTGTTTTGAGGCAGTAGCTACTGGCCTTTTTCCGGTAATAATATTATTTGTTTCATATCATGTTTTTTACAGGGGAATGAAACGAAGAGATCTGTTGCTGCGGCGTTATTGGAGGAGAGAAGATGATGGAACCTATGGTAGTAACAAATTGTAGAACAAAGTATTTGTAAATACACTCTTATTCTGAATGAAAGTAACTAATTTGGTTTTCCTTGTCACAGTTATTCTTTACCATTCCGTGTTTCACAAAAAGTGTCCTCGCCAGAAAGGCTATGTCCGTGCCTGCCTTAAAAGTAATGTATGCTGAAACTGTATAAATAGTAAATTTGATACTATTGCAATCATGATGTTGATTTCAATCATACTAATTCTGAACTTTAAGATTAGTTTGCCAATTCTTGAATCATTTTCCTTCCCTTAATCACTATTGTCATCATATTATCCAATTTATCTATATTCCAAATTTGTTTTTATAGGTGCTCTAGTTCCTCACTAAGTTGAATGATAGATAGTTTAGAGGAAAATTCATGAATGATAGCAGTTGAAGTATGACAACTTACATTCTTTTGTAGGTGGAGGGTATGTTATATCACCGGCGAACATGGGAAAGCAATCTGTTGTAAAGCACATGCTAGCTATTGATTGGAAATGCTGGAGATCTTATCTTAAGTCCTCATCGGCATATTCTATAACCATTCAAATGCTTGGGAGAGTTGCTGGTAGTCTTTTTTTTGGACATTGCTGTTATATGGTTACTGGCCGACAATTATTTTAAATAACTGGATTCGTATATACTGAATCAGAAGTTTATTGTACTTCTAGTTTATATTTTACTTAATGATCTCTCTTGCATGTGCAGCATTACGAGAGTTATTTAGAGCTAGACTAGGGAATTGCACTTTGTCTGATTCTTCTTCTGGAGAGTTGACAAGAAACAGAAGGAATAGTCTGATGGAAGGATATGCCAATTCCGATACCCAAATACAGGCAGATGAGAGCAATCCTGATAACCCAACTGGAGAAGTAGATCCAACGCAATCGGAGCATGCAGGCCTTGTTAGTCTAAATGATGCCGATGATGAGTTTTATGATGTTATGGAACCATCAATGGAACCATCAAACTGTGACGAGTCGGAAAATGGATGGATGACAGAATGTAGTCACCAGAAGTCTCAGGTAAACATCTGAATAATTGCTTTTATTGCACTTGAAATAAATGAAGAGTGCAAAGTTTTTCAAAATGCAGTTTGTGTCTTGAAACTTAATACTGAGAGATTGCTTTAAATTTCAATGATTTTCAATTAGCTGATTTCACTGTTAAGATCAGCCAATGCTACCAATAGGCTTTCAAATATCATATAATATGTTTTACTCAGTTCTTTATATCTGTTTGTGAAACACTGATTTACTTTTCCGATTGTATTAGTCGATAAACACTTCTTTATATCTGAATTTTCAGAACCTGAACTTGTAATATAGATGGTGTTTTTTACTTCATAATCTAAAATAGATACTCAAAACAACTAGCTTTATGTTCACAGGGTCTCTGTTATAACTCTAAAATGTATAGTGTTAGGGAGAAAATACAAGTCTTATCATAGAAGTAGGAGGCTGACTCCTCTAGAGATGTATGCCTGAGATTATGTAAAATTTGTAAGTAACTATTGAGTCTCAATTTTTAAAAGAAAAAAGTAAAAGGCAATCAAAATCACGAACTTAATCTCATAATTCTATGACTTTAGAGCACTGGGTGATGCCAATTATACTCTGGAGTGCTATCTCACCAGTTTGCATAGGATCTCCAAGTTTACTCATAAGATAGGTGATATCTTGCAATCCCTCCCTGCCGAACCAAAAGCAAGTTTCAACTGCTTAACTTTCTGAAACCCAAATGAACAATGTTTCTCTCAACCCTAAATATGTTTTCAGCCTCTCTAACCCTATTTTTAGCATTTTGTCCCAACCGAAAACAACCCCTTCATCTTTTTTTTTTTATCATGTGCTTATCTTCTTAAGCTGTTGGTTCACTAGTTGCACCGATTCAGCGTTTGAATCTGTTCTCTGTTTTGGTCTTCTCCATCCTGTGTTTATCTCAGTTGGTGGTTTATGACCTTATGAATATTGTATGAACTTATTGATTTATGTGTTTGGTGCTTGAATCTGTTCTCTGTCTTGGTCTTCTCCTTCGTCCTGTGCTCTACTCAGATGGTGGTTTATGACCTTATTGATTTAAGTGTTTGGATCGTGTTAGTTCCTACCTATTTTATATCCCATTAGATACAAATTTCATTCGCCTTTGCGAATCAAAGATAGGCTCTCAATTTTGACCAAGTTTTAAACTTTCAACAATTAGAGATGGTCCTAATTCATGTTCATTTTGATGTTGAATCATGTAATGAATTTATCAAATAGTTATTCATATTAGAAAGACTTCCCATCAAATGCATATGTTTTGAGGTTGCTAAGTTGTGTACTTCATTCTCTTCCCTTTAATTTATGCTCTGATTTTTATGCATCTTCTTAGATAGTTTATAAACAGTTTAGCAATTTAGCATTTCATCTTCTCAAAACTCACCGAGTGCTTAGTGCAAAGTATGTTCACCACCGCTGATGACATTGCAGTAGACACATTCAATGTCAGGGATGTATTTAGGCATATCTTAGCTCTATGCATTTTTTATACTTAAGCATTTTAGCTTTTCATGACATCCCAAGAAGTGCTAGAATTTATTTATGCTGCATGCCACATAAGGCATTTTCATGACTTGACCGCACATTCATACTCTTATTTTATTTATTATTTTGCATTGGAAATATTGTTAAACTTATATTTTGATTGTTTTTTTTTTTTTTTGCCCTCTTATGAATTTGAGAATTTCAGGACACTCGCCACCAAAAGTTATCATCTGCTGCTAATTTTGTGAGAAAATTGCACGATCTTGCAGGTCAAAACTCTGATAGCATATGGTAATTATCAGTTATTTTACTTCTCTTTGATTAAAAATGCTTAAAACCATTTGTGCAGTTCATAAAAGAGGTTATGTGGATTTGCAAGAGATGGTTGGAGAAGAGAGCACTACATGCCCATATGGATCGACTCTTCCAAAAGATCCTACTTGTACTTTACCTTGCAGTTTGACAGAAGCAGATCCTTCTACTTTCCTGATTCGTGGAGATAATTATCTTGAAGACCGCCTCAAGGTATAAGAAGCACCTCATTATCACTTTTTATTTGCAAAAGTACGGGGAAAAATATTTTTGTTTCCATTGTTCCCTCTTTGTGTATGCATTTGTTTCACCTTTCTCCATTCTCTGTCATTTCATTAATTTAATTTGAGCTGATCTAACACAAATTTTTGTTTATATATTACAAAATAAAATTCTTTGATTAAAGATGCTAACTGAAGGTTAACAGCATTATACACAATTATCATTTTTTGTTGTTATTTAGTTTAGCCATTAACTTTGTCACTGATCTCAAATGTCTGGAGTACTGATTACCAGGTTAAAGCAAAGGGGACCTTGATGCAAATGGTTGCTGCAGATTGGTTGAGATCTGAAAAAAGGGAAGATGATCTTGGTGGCCGTCCTGGAAGCATTGTGCAGGTTGTTTTCTCTCGTTGGTGTTTTGGTTCTTAACTATGAGTATATTTAGCCATCAAGTAACTACTTATGTTCTATATTATAAAGAAAAATCAATTTGATGAATTTTTTAAACCTTGTAGAAATATGCAGCACAGGGTGGGCCTGAGTTCTTCTTCATTATAAACATCCAGGTTAATAAATAGTCCTCTGCTTAGATTCTTCCTACATAAAATTTAGAACGGCGTTAATTTAGGTGTTTCTTTGAACCAGGTTCCAGGTTCTACAACGTACAGCCTAGCACTATACTATATGATGAACACCCCTGTGGAAGATGCTCCATTGCTCGAGAGTTTTATCAAGGGTGATAGTGCCTTCAGAAATTCAAGATTTAAACTCATACCATACATATCCAAGGTTTGTAAAGTAAACAGTAATGCAATCCGCTCTGAGTCTAATAGCTCTATGTATTTTGGCTGAGAAATTATTTTCTTCTATTTTGTTTCTTTCATTACAAAAAATATGCCAGACAAACAATGTCATATATCAATCCCTTTTCTCAGTTGCAAAAAGCCATACGAAATTCTTAATTCATCCACCTGATAGAATAATCTCTTATTTCCTTGCATTATCTTTAACTTTCCCCGACCTCACTTGTATTCTGTTGAAAACATATGAAAATGAGAACATGTTTTTTCACTGTTTGGCTAGATTTCACTTAATCTCTCAATTCTGGGAAAAAATTCTACCATAGAATAAATGATCCCCAAAATTATATGCATATAGATGGAAAAATATCTGCTCTTATTTTATTTAGCCAATGGAATATTTGGATTGAGTGTTGACATTGCTGTTTCAGGGTTCATGGATAGTAAAACAGAGTGTGGGGAAGAAGGCGTGCTTAGTTGGACAAGCTTTGGAAATCAACTATTTCCAAGGAAAGAACTATTTAGAAGTAAGTTTATGACTATCTTTTAAAAATTAACTTTTAAGGAAAATCAGCATAATATGCATACATGTATTAATTTTGTGATTTTAAGTTGGTGCATTTGAAACTATGTTCATATTGGTGAGTCTTGTGGTCTGCCAAAAAAAAAATTGAAGTGACGAAGAATTAGTCTCATCTTTCGTTTAATACTTATCTTGGAGTTGTGGCATCCATTTCAGCTGGGAATTGATATTGGATCATCAACCGTTGCAAGAGGTGTTGTGAATCTTGTCCTTGGGTACCTCAACCATCTGGTTATTGAGATGGCATTTCTAATACAGGTAAGATAATTTTCTAATTTTTCTTGCCTTATAATTAATTTTGAGCTAAAATCAGGGAAATTATATATTACTGAAAATTCACGTGGGTAGATTCAAGCCGAGCTATAGAAATGCTGCATTATACTTTATGCATGTTCTTATGATGGCAAATGACAATGGCCTTCTGAACGATTCTGTTATAGTTATTATTATCATCATTATTATTATATGCTGATTTATGTAGTAATAATTGAAATATATATTCAGGGAAACTCACATGAAGAGCTCCCGGAGTTTCTTCTTGGAACCTGCCGCCTTAACCATCTTGATGCCTCTAAATCAGTTTGTCTAAAGCCTTGATTTGGAAAAGGGAAATCCAAGATGCAAATGTAGATAATTATTGAAATTCTAGATTCTTGCTTCCTTATACCTGCTTTCAGAAATCATTATTTGTTCAATCGATTATTTGAATTACACAGAAGTTTAAGAAGTTTATGATGCTGTGAGCAATGTTAGGATGGTGGGTTCTGGCAGGAGTAGAATGAATCTTTTGTAAAAGAAGTTGCATTTGTTCATTAAAATTGATTATTTTTTTTCACAATTCATACCATGCAAGTTTTGTAAAATAATTAAATAACTCAATCCAAAATATAAACATTATTTTAGACTAAATTATATTTATTAGAGTAATGCTAAACTAGTCTATTCGTATAGTGTATTGTTGTAACTACCAAAACTGATCGATGTCAGATTGGAATGTTCTGACTTGCTATAGCAGGTTACTTGTTACTATAAAAGCAACTAGGTTTTCTCTATGTAACTAACTTTTGAAATGAAAAAGGAAAGTTTGTTATAGAAAATGAATAACTTTGCTGCATTTTCTATCATGGTATCAGATTGCTAACGTGATCCTAGACAACGGCATCTTCTCCACCAACTTTGTCGTCACCTTCTGCTCAAATCTATGTAACTTTGGTGCCGGTTGCAATTGATGATGTTCGTTGTCTCATGTTTTTGCTCAAAATTGTGCATAAATTGGATGAAAAGAGTTTTCTTCTTTAGCGGCAATAAGTTGAACCTTACATTAATGCCCAAAGCCATATTGATTTTGTTGTTTGCACACGAATTCCACCTCAATTTCTTGATGTTGTTGTCGCATTTTTGGATCGGTGAATCCTGCTTATTTGATTTGGTTGCAAAAGGATCGGATGTTATTGTTGTGGGTTTTGTGGGTTCAATCTACTCTCTCTAGCGAAATCCTTTCCCGTGTTCTTGGTTGCTCACATGAATATCAACTTTGTATTGAACTTTGTGCTCTCACATTGGATTCGGTCTTAGTTCAGGATTATTTGCATAAAATCAGAACTATTGTTGATGCTTTAGCTTCCATTGGTGACCCTCTGCCAAGCTCTCATCACATTGATTTGATTCTTGAAGGTTTATCTTCAGATTATACTCAAGTTGTGTATGTGATTGAAAGTGAAAGCAAATTTGACATCATAGATCTTGATGAAGTTGAGATACTCTTGATTGCGCATGAACTCAGACTTGCTAAGTTCAAGAAATCCTCAATTCCAGACCTATTCTCCTTGAACCTGACTCACACATCGCCTCACTTACCTACTTTACTAAGTTTCAGACTGCCAGTTCAGAGCCTGCTCATCTCTCTCATGCAACTCTTGATCCTGAGCCTAGGTACCATGCATTCAAAGGTGCCACGTCTACACGTGGTGGTAGAAATGGTAGAGGTAGATGGGTCGTTTTACCAATATCCAGTGTCTGAATTGTTTTAAGCTTGGCACACTACAATGAACTGTTGGCATAGGTTCAACCAATAATTTTAGGGCCCTTCCTTCAAGGGAAACAATGCAAGGTCACATGGCTCCTTATGGAAACAATGTATGGAGCATGACTCATATGGCACCAAGACATGATTCTCCTCTCCTTCTTTCACCCAGTACAATTGTGGCAAATACTCTTCCTTCCTCGTTTGCCTCATGGTTCCTTGACTCAGGTACTTCTTATCATGTTACTAATGAAGCTAGCAACCTCCATCAACTTACTCCCTTTGAAGATCCTGATCAAATATTCATAGGAAATGGTAAAGGTTTGCACATTGCCTCTTCTGGTTTTAATTCCTTCCCCATCCTATCCAAACTCACACATAACTCACTCTTAGTCATCTTCTTCTAGTTCCTATCATTACTAAAAATATTATGAGTGTCGGTAAATTTTCAAGGCATAATATTGTCTATTTTGTTTGCACTACTAATAAGTGTCTTGTCAAATCACAAGTTACTAATGTTACACTTCTTGAGGGTAACGTTAGGAGTGATGACTTATATGAGTTTCCTCTTACTTTTACTTCTCCAATTGTTAAGTCTTATATTTTTACCTACTTGTTTAACTATTAATGAGGTTGCTCCTAAGACTTATTCTACTAGTGTTGATTCTAAGTTGCCTAATGTGTGGCATCTTAGACTAAGGCACCCAAATGTTCATGTTTTAAAACTTGTGTTGAAACATTGTACTATAATTTTTCATAATAAATATCAGACTATTTTGTTCTGCTTGTCCTTAAGGTTGCTCCATATACACGTCTCCATCAAGTTAACCGTTCAAAAAATGCATTATTAACATCAAGTTGATGAATATGCTAATGATGAGTAAGAGAAATAGTTAAAATGACCCTAATACTGGTGGGTTTAACCACTTGACATATATTTTTTGTAAAGTTAAAACCATGCTTTTGATGAAATCCCATTGCAACCAACATGGCCTTGTATTTGTTGACAGTGCCATCAGGGTTTTCCTTAACCCTAAACACCCATTTGCAACCTATAGCATGTCTGTTAGGATAAATAGATACAAGTGACCAAACTTTGTTAGAAAATGGGCATTAAACTTAGATTGCATTGCAGCTTTCAAGGGTAAGGAAGCCAAGGCTTACTTGACAGTTTTGGACTCACACTAAGTGAGAAAAAGACTAAGTTCAAGTCTTGGTTAAGCAAATTCAGATTTGGCTCAGGTTTGCATAGAATGAAAGTTGACCAATTTAATAAGAACACGAACTGCTAGAGTAGGGATAAATTGATTATTTGAAGAAGTATCAGATGAGGAATATGTGGATTACACATGAATATTTGAGGTATTTGAGACGTTTGTAGGAGAGGGAAGAGGAATATTGGAACTAGAGATGGGACAAGATTAAATAGAATAAGTATTATGTTTAGGAAGAGAAAGAGAAGTAGGTTGAGACATAGAAACTGACTCAAGGGGAGAAGACTATGAGGAACTAGAAAATCCTGTAGTAGTAGGTGGAGTACCTGAAGAAGCAAGAATAATAGGATCTTGAAAGACTGGGGGTGACAAAGTAGTAACCTTAATGGAATGGGAACCAAAAGAAAAGAGATTAGGAAAAAGATCAGGAAATGGGCATCAAGACTCATTGAAAAATACATCTTTGGATATGTATAATATACAACCAAAAGCTAGACACATATAACCCTTTGTGAGAAATGGAATAACCAAGGAAGATACATTCTTGGGATTTGAAATTTAGCTTGTTTGTTTGATAAGGTCTCAGAAGAGGAAAACAAGCACAACCAAAGGCCTTGAGGAATGCATAGGCACGATAAATGTGAAATAATAAGGTGTAAGGAACTTTAAAATTAATAGAAGAATAGAGAATCCTATTAATTAAGTAGATTGTAGTAGAGAGGCATAATCCTAATAAGACAATGGCAAGGAGGCTAGACTCAGAAGGGTGAGATCAAGGTCTACAATATGTTTGTGTTTCCTATTAACCCACCATTTTGATGTTGTGTGTGAGGACAAATAACTCAGTGAATTATGCTCAAGTCAGCCTAAAATTTGGTGAAAGGTCTGAACTCCCCTCCCTCCCCAATCAGGCTTGATGGCTTTAATAGGAAATTCAAGTTGTAGTTCAGCCATGGCTTTGAACTACTTAAATGTAGAGAGAGCGTTAGAATTGTACTTAAGAAGATAAATCCAAGTGAATTTAGAATTTGTGTCAACAAATTATATGTAATATGTAGAGGCTAAAGTAGAGGGATTAGGAAGTAGATGGGTTATTAAAGGGACCCCATAAGTCACTATAAACAAGTTCCAAAAGGCTATAGTATGTTGTGTGAAGCATGTGAATGGAGTTTATGTGTTTTACCCATTCAACAAGCAAAACAAAATAGTCTGATATTTATTATGAAAAATTATATTACAATGTTGCAACACAAGTTTTAAAACATGAACATTTGGGTCCCTTAGTCTAAGATGCCACACATTAGGCAACTTAGAATCAACACTAATAGAATAAGTCCTAGGAGCAACATCATTAATAGGTAAACAAGTGGGTAAAATATAGGACTTAACAATGGAAGAAGTAAAAATAGGAGGAAGCCCATATAAGACATCACTTATAACGTTACCCTCAAAAAGTGTAACATTAGTGATCTATGATTTGACAATGGTTAAATCCACTAGTATTAAGGTTATTTTAACTATTGCTCTTACTCATCATTAGCATATTCATCAACTTGATGTTAATAATGCATTTTTGAACGATCTACTTAATGAAGACATGCATATAGAGCAACCTTAAGATTTTTCTAGTGTCAATCCGACTCTTGTGTGCAAACTTCAAAAGGATCTTTATGGGCTCATACCGGGCCATAGGCAATGGTTTGAGAAACTTGAAACAATTCTTCTTAATCTTCAATTCAGGGCTAGTAAATATGATCCATCTCTTTTCATTTATCACTCTAATGTAAAATTATATATCTTATAGTCTATTTGGATAATAGCATCCTCCCTGGTAGTTCTAAAGTTCTGCTTACAAAGATTGTTACCAACTTGAATCAGACCTACTCTCTTAAGTTTTTAGGCGATCTTGACTATTTTCTTGGCATTGAGGTCTATGAGGCTTCCCATAGCCCCTTTCTTATCACTAAATCAAGTACATAAAGGACCCCCTTCTGAAAAATCATATGATTGAGTCATCTTCTGTCATCACACCCATGCGATTTACCTGCAAGTTGACCAAAATAGGCTCTAGAACTAATATTTCCTATACAATAAATAAAGTATTCCAATTTATGTCTCATTCTCTTGAGGCTCATTAGATTGTAGTCAAGAGGATCTTAAGGTATCTCAAGGGTACTATTGAACTTGGATTACATCTTTCTCACCTCCCTCATACTACATATCCCTTTCTGCATGTGTTTTGTGATATAGACTAGGCTTCAAATTCTGATTACAGGAGAAGCACTTCTGGTGCAATTGTTCTTTTTTGCTCCAATCTTATCTCTTGTGGCCTAAAAAGTATCATGTTGTGGCCAGATCCAATATTGAAGATGAATATATAAGCTTATCTCAAACAACTGCTAATTTACTATAGGTTCAGTCCATTCTTCAAGAGTTACACATTGTCACCAAGGCCCCCTGCCATCCTTTGTGATAATTTGTTAGTTGTCATGCTTGCTCATAGTCCTATCACGCACTCTAGAATCAAGCATATGAGAATTGACATGTTTCTTTGTCAGGGAAAATGTGTTGGTCAAGTTACTTCAAATTGTGCATATCCCTAGCTCTGACCAACTCACTGATGTGCTTACTAAGCCCCTGACTTACTTGAATTCAGGCACAAACTCAAGGTTATTTAATCCCCATAAGTTTAGGAGAGGGGGTAGCCGTAATGCTAAGCTAATTTATTCAGATATATCTAATGCATTGTTGTAACTACCAAGAATGACATGTGTCAATTTGAAATGCTCTAACCCACTATAATAGGTTCTCTCCGTGCAACTAACTTTTGAATGGAAAGGAAAGTTTGTTTTAAAAAATGAATAACTCAACTACATTTTTTTATCAATATTGTTGATTTTATTCCATAGAAAGTTATATAAACGAGATTTTACCCCCAAAATCTTTTTGTAGACCTAATTTTTTTATCTGATTCACAATATTATTAGGTTAAATTAAAAATTTGATCCCTTAATTTGATCTGATTCACGAAATTAGTCTCATTTTTTTTTTTAAATTCAAACAATTTTGGTTCTTTCACTTTTTTTCAAAAAAAAAATTGATGTTCATTTTTGAACATATAATTTTATCTATAAAATTTAACAATAAATTTATATACGTTAATTTATCATATTTCGTAAAAAATCTGTCATTTAAAAAATATTTAATTTTAAATACAAATATGAAAAATTAACTAAATTCTATTAAGATTTATAATAAAGAATCAATTATATGAATCAAATAAAATAGAAGAATAAAATTATAACTAAGCTTTATTATTATTATTATTATTTAATTTTAGTTCTAGTTTTATTATTTTTAAAGTGTTATAAAAAGGGTAAGATAGGAGCACTCAGAGTGAAATTCATACCTCGTCGGTTGCAAGATTGTAGGATAATTGTACTTGTATCCAATTATTAAACGTAAGTGTACTTACCAACCAATCCAATGACTTTTAACACATGAATATGATACACCAATTAAAAATAGATACATCTTACCAAAGGGATTGGATTTGGACCCATGGGAGTTAGTCCCCCTTTATATGGTTCAAGGTTAGCACCACCAACAACCAACAAGATTAATACTTCCTCTATTTTCTTTTATATTCAACTTTTAATTTTTAGATTCATTAACTAATGTATATAAAAAAATGAAGATTTGTTTATAAAAAATGAAGAGAGTAATTATTTTTGAAAAGGAAAAGAAAATTATATTAATATATTAGGGTTTATCCTAACACGGGAAATGTTAAAGATATAGGAAGATATAATATTATAAAGTTTGTCATAGAAAAGACCGAATAAAATTACAACTTACATTTATTGAGAATGTAATTCATAATGTCGAAGTATATTGTTCGATAGAAGTTAGGAGTTGTCGAAATATTTGTTAGTATCGAAATATTTAGTATTATCGAAGTATCGAAGAATTGTATCGAAATGTTTGTTTTTGTCGAGTTAGTTAGGTTAGTTGTAGTTGCTCGGTGTGCAAGCAATCAACCTATAAATAGAGAGATACTTTATCATTGTAATAATGCAGTTGGATAGAGAAACGATTGAATAAACTTTGGTTTGAAGTCGAGAGAAACTATGTAGAAATATTCTCTTTCTTCCCCTTTTCTCTAAAACCATAATTTCTCTTTTCTTCCCCAATTCATATTTTCTTTTCTTCTCAAATTTCTATGCAGCGGAATCATCTTGCAACCATGGTGTGATTGATTCACTCGAGTGAAGAATGAAGAACAATAGGCGATATCTATTGATGCGATTTATTCTTCTTGTTCATCAATATTGATTTGGAATTCTCCATATATTTGGTGTAATTCCAACAACTAAAACTTAAAAAAGCCACCACAACTGCATAAACAAACTATCACCCAAACTCTCAAGGTTATTCCATGATTAGTTTATAAATATGTTAGAAATCAATTGTGCTCCTTAACTCTTTGTTATAGCTCCTTGATGCATCTCAAACTAAGAATTTATTTGTTGTCACCCACTACAATAACTGAACGATAGAAACAAGCATATTACACTAAAATATGTGCGATAAAAAAACAATAGTATGTTTGGATGAACGTCTGAAATACTTTTCTCACATTTCTATGCAATATAGATATGAATTTGTAGAAGCAATAAATAATAATGTTAGATTAATATGCAGTGAAAATTATATATGCAATCGAATATGAGTGAGTTAAAATTTTCTAAATTTGATGGAGTTTTATAAATGTCACTTCAAAGAGACATTAAACTCAATTCAAATAAGTAGAATTGGATAATTTGACATATAATTGTGTTCATTAGATTGTGCCATCACTTACTAAATGACTATTGATACAAGTCTACATTTTAAGGAAATAATGCTCATGTGTATTGAATAAAAGAGAAATGATATAGAAAAAGGAAGAATGATCGAACGTGAGGCGCCTCCACATTCAAAATAGTGAGAGAAATTACAAGTTACTCGTGTAATTAGTTGGACAAGACTAAATTATGCAAGTCGTGTTATTTTTGTTGAATTGTAATTCCTTGTGTCGAAGCAGGTTGCTCGACAAAAATAAAGAAATGTCGAATCCCCTAGGTGTCAAAATGTGGAAGAGTATCTCGATAGAGATGTTAGACTTAAATTTATTTGTTTTGGTTAGTTGGGTTTGTTAGGTTAGTAAGGATTTACTTAGTGTGCAATCAAACTCATCCTATAAAGAAGGAGTGACCATATTATGATTGTAACTTGAGAAATGAATAATTGCAATTTGCAAAGTTTGAGAACAGAGAGAAATTGGGAAGAATTTCACAAGTTCTTCTTCTTCCTTATTAAGTGAAAGAGGCGAGGTTACAAACTTACAAAATAACGTATGAATTACTTTAGATGGAAGACAATGAAAGTATAACATATTTTTTCACTAGGGTTACAGAACTGGTGAATCAAATCAAAGTATATGGAGAAATGTTGTCATCAAGATCAGTTGTTGCAAAGATCTTGAGGTCATTGGCTCCAAAGTTCGACCATGTGGTACTAGCCATAGAAAAGTCAAAAGATTTGTCAACATTGACAAAGAAAAAGCTTCAACTGACGCTTGAATCTCATGAACAAAGAAGAGTTGAAAGAGCTGCAAGCAAGTCCAAAGG
This sequence comes from Lathyrus aphaca, assembly GCA_963966055.1. NCBI lineage: Eukaryota > Viridiplantae > Streptophyta > Magnoliopsida > Fabales > Fabaceae > Lathyrus > Lathyrus aphaca. The sequence continues at coordinate 708,145,290 of OZ014519.1, read as the reverse complement.
TGATATGGCTTTGCAGGTGCAATCAACAAGAGAAAAGAAAGGCAATGGGAAGTGGTTCAACTATAAAGGTAGACGAGACTACAATAATTTGATTGGCCGAAGTCAGCAAGAAGGAGGTTGGTTGAATAAGAGAAAGTCCTCATACCAAAGCAACCAAAGAGATGGTGTTGCAGGTAGAGAAAGAGGCGATGGTCGAAAACCTGACAGAAGTCACATTTAATGTTTCAATTGTCAGAAGTATGATCAATAATCTAATGATTGTACTAAAAAAACAAAAGAACCAAGAAAATGATGCAAATTTTGCAAAGCATGAAGGAGAAGAGATGTTGTTAATGGTCACAACAAGATATGGAGAAAGATTCCAATACCAATGATACTTGGACTCAGAATGCTCGTCACACATGATTGGAAGGAAGGATTGGTTTGTTAATATAAAACCCTCAATAAAGATTATGGTGAAATTTTCAAATGACAACACTCTAGAAGTTGAAGGTATTGATGATGTTCTGATTATGAGGAAAGATGACAAGAGGTCAGTAATTTCCAATGTATTGTACATACCAGGCACAAAGAGTAATTTACTCAGCATAAGGAAATTGGTAGAAAAAAACTACAAAGTGTCGATTGAAGACAAAATGATGAGAGTCATTGACTCAGGAGGAAGGTAAATCTCGAAGGCTCTCATGTCTCAAAATAAAACCTCCAGGACTAAACTTAATGTGATGGAGCACAAGTGCCTTGCAACTATAGCTAGCAGAGATGAATGGATACTACACTATCGATATGACCATCTCAAATTTAAAGACATTAGAGATATGAAAAAAAGAAATATGGTTTCAGGGTTACCAAAAATTAACATTCCAAATGAAATGTTTGAGGAATGTGTGCATGCAAAGCAACATAAAAATAACTTCAGCAAGGAAGCAGGAAGCAAGTTGAAGGAAAATCTTGAAGTCATATACTCTGATGTATGTAACCTTATTCATGTGGATTCTATTGGAGGTAATAGATACTTTGTAACATTCATAGATGACTTCAATAGTAAATTGTGGACTCACCTGATCAAGAAGAAAAGTTAAGTGATCGAGGTATTTACCAAGTTTAAATCTATGGTTGAAAGATAAAGTGGTTGAAAGCTCAAGAATCTGTGGACTGATGGTGGTAGAGAATATGTGTCGAAAGACTTCGACACATTATACAAGAAAGAAGAGATTGTGCATGAGGTGGCGCCATCCTACATTCCACAACAAAATTGAATTGCAGAAACTATCATGAATATTGTTAGAAGTATGCTGAAAGGAAAACATATATCCAAAGAGCTGTGGGGAGAAGTTGTCTCGACTGTAACATACATATTAAACATATGTCTGACGAATAAGCAAAAAGGAATCACACCAGAAGAATGTTGGTCTGGTTGTAACACCCGAGGCCGAAGAGTTCAGGGAGTGGTCACTCGAATTCACATCAGAATGAGAGGATCCTGAGGTTGTGCAGGTAAAAAACTATATGGTTGAAGGAAGACTTATAAGCATTGATTGATACTACCTATACCAACAAGCTTCATCTTCTTTTCGATAACCTAACACATACGAAGTCCATAGTTAAGCGTGCTTGACTTGGAGTAGTATTTGGATGAGTTACCTTCTATGGAGTTTTGTAGAAAGCGTGTGAGTAAGGATAAAATATGTCGAAAAGACTTGTGTTGGTTTGTGGCATCAGTCGGTAATCTTGAAAATAGTATGTGACGTTACAATGTACATCATGGTCTTTGATTTTTTTGGATAGGGAAAAGATGTATCTTCACATGTAAGATGATACTTGTTTGCATTTAGATGTCCAAATCGAAGAATAATTTGATTGTATGTATCATTCACCTCCTGATTCCCCCTAAATGTTAGCCGAGATATAAGTACTAGGCTAGGAATTATAAGGAGTGTGAGGTACCGGTTGTATTTGGGAATCGATTGAATTTAGGAAAACCTTATTTTCATATTTATTGATTTGGTTTTGGCAAAAATGTGTGTTTGAATTTGGTTCCTTCTAACTCCCTGAGTAACAAACGTAACATAAATGTCATCTAAATTGGCTTGCATAATCTCTAACTCCCTAACTTGTTAGACCTTGTTATAAACCATATGTCTTACATTGTCAACAAGTTGTTTAGATAATTTATATATGATGTCACATATCCTAAGTCTAAACATTATCTAATAAAAGACATTGTCATTACCACGAGTTCCTCAGGTAAAAAAAGGTACAATCGTTGTCATTTTCATTATATGTGAAGGTTCATCTGATCGTTGTTGATCTTACCTCATTGTAGATGATGGTGATGATTGATCTATGTTGTAAAGGTCAAACGTAGTCAAGATCTTGTGATTGAAATATTTTAGTGTCAATGGTTGTAGTGTCCTAGAAGACATGTCAAATATATTGTCAAACTGTGAAAGTTTGACTGAGAATTGACTGATAACTCTCAATAGCAATTCCATTTCCTTTAAGCAACTGCACTGAAGAATAGACAAATCCCCCAACTATGGATTCATTAACAACTCTTAAGAACGTTAAGTTTGGATATAAAATTATTGAACTACTAACCTAAAAAATACATGAAAGTAAAATAAATAAGATAAATCACGTAAAACAACATGATTGAACGTGTCTAATAAACTAAAGATGTGATATTTATAGAGAAAAATCTCATTCTGACCGTAGAAGCGTGACCAACAAAAGATGTTATATTCAACTATTTATATTGGAAGTGTGTGAATGTTCTCTCAATTTCGAGATATGTGATGTCCTATATTAAACTTATTTTCTTCTTGTTTTCAGCGCAATTTTCTCAACTTATAATTTCATAATTTTTGTCACATTCCATTAATATTAACACAAAATAATCACATAAGTATTCACTCTTATGACACTATAAATATTCAATTAACTTATATTTAACTGTGTTTTATCAACCGAATAACATTGAACTAATTAACATAATAAAATTGTCTATATCCTTCTCTCATTTTAATTATTTGTAACCGTAAATAATAGTAATAAACAAATTAAAACAAGATATGACAATGTGTCCATGTTTCCTAGTAACAAGGATATAGACATTACATTTAAAAAATAAAAAATAAAAAAAAGTTCAATAATTGTGATTGGTCCCTTGTCGAGCGTCGGTGATCGCTGAATGTATTTTGTTTTTATATATCAAATCTGCGTAGGATACAATTATTCAAATAAATATTCATATTTTTTAGATCCACCTTTTTTTCTTTTAATTTATTCCTTTTAGATCCATATCTCATGCCCCATCACATTTGACCAACCTTCTTAATGTTTCATATTTCTTTCCTAATAAAAATCTTTTCAATTTAATCATTAACTATAACTAATTAATGTATAATTATGATTTGATTTATACCTATTAATGATTTTATTTTTAAATTTATTAAATAATTATTGTATTTGATTCAGTCGATTATTAATCTTTATTTATAATATTCTCATTTATATAATTATTTTATTTAAACTATAAAAGACAAATATATATTTGTAAGTTGAAATAACTTACAAATATAAAAATATAATTTATTAAAATAATTTCTTTACACCGACATTCCTTTATATATGAAAATATTTTAAGAAATAGTATCAAAATATAACATATTTGTTACAAGATGCCTCTCATTCACGAAGAATATGTAAATAAAATTTATTTTAAAGCTACATCCTACTAACAATTACAATAGTACTATTTCTATAAGTTAGTTTACAAAATACTTTTAAAAATATAGCTTAATAAATTAGTTCCTTAATTCAATGCTTCATTTTAGTCATTTAAGAAAAAGATTTTATAAGTTAGTCTCTTAATTTCAGTTTTGTTATTCTATTTGATTCATTTCATCAATTTTGATAAAAATAATATTACATTAGTTCTTTTATATAAGAGACAAATTATTTTTTAAATTTATTGAATAATTAATGTATATAGTCTGTAAACTGACCAAATATATTCGTTATTCAATGAATTAAAAAATAACTTGTCTCTTATAAAAATGAACAAAAATAATATTAAATTCGATTGAAATAGCGTGAAATCATTGTTACAAATCTGAATCATTATATATAATTAAAAATATATATACTATTTAATTGACTCAGAATTTTTCGAAAAAACCCCACGATTTAAATCATTTCTTAAATACACTAAATCAGATTTATATAAGTGGTCTTTTTCTATCACCTCATAAGAATTTATCATTTTTTATTTAAAAGTTGAGGAAATAAATCAAATTAAATAACATAAATGAAGTTAATATACTAACTTATGATATTTTATAATTAAAAATAAAAAATATTAAATTAAATTAAGAAACTAAAATATTATTAAGTCTAAAAATATTCATGTAACATTAAAAAAAAGTAGACAAATTATATATAGAAATTAAAAATAGAAAGAAAAAAAAATTTATTCAAGTCACGAGAGTATAATGAGGTCTTCCACATAGTAGCAGCGCCAGCCATGGAGACAAACAAAACCTAATTTACCAAACTCACAAACTAACATTTTCCTCTCTTCATTTCCAACATCTTTCCTCTCTCTTCTCCCAATTTCAAATCCAGATTCTCCTCCATCTCTCTTCACTTTCAATTCACTGCAATGTACTCAATTTCATCACTCTTCCACAACTATGCCTGAGGTTCATTTTTACCCCTTTTATCCCCTTATCTTTTTACTCACTATTATAGATATTGCATGCATTTTTCTTTTATTTATTTCTTCTGGGTATTTTTTTAATTCTTAAAATGTTGGAAATTGATTTAAAAAAATGGATTTTTTTTGTTTTCCCCTAAAATTACAATGTGCTAAATTTAAATGTAACATGTAATTAACCTTGTTTTACATGGTTATACAAATTGGGTAGTATTTTTATTGCATAAAGTTTGAATTTTTAGGTGATTTGAGTTTTGAACCAATGAATTGTAGTAAAGGGTGATAATGTGTGAATTTGATGATATTGGAAACAGGATATTCCTAACATGAAGGACTCTTGGTTTTTCGACAAGAATTTTAATGGATTGTCGGATGAGATTTTCGACGAACTTCATTTTTTTGATTTTCCGTTAGAAGATGTTGAAGCTAATCCTATTGAAGATGATTGGAGTGCTCAATTTCAAAGCATTGATGAGCCGTGTTTTGATGCTTTTTCAGTGACGCCGGTAGGATTGTGTGGTAAAACCAAAAATGAAAATCCCCAATTTGGGAATGGCTTCGCCGCAGCTCCTGTGAGTATTCTGTTTGTAGTTTTGCTGAATTGGAATTTATATTTTATTTTCTTTTATATACTTGACTTATTTTCTGATGTATTTCGTTACGGTTAGTAGTTGTATCCGTTAGAAGTTGCGACTAGCTGATTACACTTCAAAGCAGTATTCGTATATTAATGACTTAACTACATACGTGAAGCTGAAATAACATGAATTTGTCGGCATTAAGAGCAAAATTATGATTTATCTGCACATTGTTTTGAAGTTCAGTTTCTGACCATGGCTGTTTTCTTCGAGATTATCTATGCTTAATGAATGAATTGTTTCAAGCCTTTAGTCAGAAATGCTAATGTTGTTACATAGACTGCTAGAAATTTGTAGTTGGATTTTCCGCAGCTGTCTTCTTGGTACTTGGGCCACTAGGAGTTTTCACAATTAGAATTTCTGCACGACATGTGACTTACTAAAGTAAATTTGAATGGTGTCAGCATGGAAATTTGTCGAGGTGACAGAAAAATATCATAACCAAACTACTTTATGGATAAAAGAAGGCACATGTAGTGTTATCAAATAGCAGCACCATGACTGCGATGGCGGATATACGTAGTGGTTTTTGGGCTTGCCACAATAGTAAATCGTTTGATATTGCAGGTTTTTCAGCAATAATCTGCTATAACGGCGCCGCAAAGCAGCCGGTATGGCAGGATTTTGGATCCGCCATCAACAACACTATTGTAGAAGGAATATGGTATAATTTAGGAGAATGTGAGTGAAAGAAATGGATGTTTTGTGTTTTAGAGATTCAGTTTTCACCCCTTTCGCCTAATGGGAAAAATTACAGCAAATTTAATTGCCTAACCAATGGCGGTTCCAAAATCCTGAGTAGGTGGGGACATTTGATTAGAATATAATAATTGCTATCATACACATGAAGATATGGGTCGCCTACCTTTTTCTTGATCTCTTTGATGAATTCTATCTCATCCTTCTCTACCTATTTTTCATCATCCTTCTCTCTCGTTTATAGCCTAAATGATCTGTGCCATTCGCGGAAAAAAGGCATGGAATCTGTTTAATTATAATTGTTCTGTATGATTTTATTTTTCCAAACCATATCAGTATTAATTTAATAATAACAAATCATATCACAGGAAATCAAATCAAATCCATAATGGTCTTCACCACTGTTATCAAATATCTGCCATTGTGGTGTTATGGCGGATATAGATGGCGGTTTTTGGGCTTGCCGCAAGATTAATTTTTTCCCGATATTGTAGATTTTTCTGCCATAATCCACTACAACAGTGCCACAAATTGCCCGGTATGGTGGGATTTTGGCTCTCCGTCATTGACAACACTGGTCTTCACAACACAAGAACCATCGCAAATCTAAAAGTAAATTGTGTTTTAATTTAATAAAACATAGTATATTGTTGAAATCAAGCTGTAAAGGAAAAGATAAGACAGCTGTTCCAATCAAATTAAAAATTGCGATGCGAGATGTATGATGGGCACATGCTTTGATTGTGCACGGTGAGAGATGCCATGAGATTGGAAATTGAGAACAGCGGCAGTGGTAAGGTGTTTTGGGAAGACAACTGGGAATTTGTGATGCAAGATGTACGATGTGATGGTGCCTTGATTGCTCACGGTGAGAGATCCAAAGGGATTGGAAATTGAGAGCCGCGGTAAGGGGTTTCGGCAAAACACCATTGGGAATACAAGATGGTTTTGGTCTAGAAGTTGGAAAACCTTATTAATGGTTTTATAAAAAAATCATAACAGCGTAGAGGGTTTAAATATAAAAAATAAGGGAAAGAAATAAAAAGGCTCGTTGTAGTGTATGTAGTTTTTAATTGATGCTCCTGTTTGCGCAAAAACAGATCCGCCTCTGATACTTCAATATATACCGCCCAAGCCTATTCTGCGAGTAGTAACACACTGACTGGTGGTACTGAGAATTCCCTCGAAACTGTGTCGCCGATATTGCTTACTCATTATCGGTAGTAACAGGAAATCACCATAGTACAAATTATAGTTAGAAAAATTGTAAGAAAGCTTCAGTTGTTTCATCTGCTACTGACCTAAACTGTCCTGGAGATGCTGCTATTATTCTGTTTATACTTTGAAGACTTTATGCACCTAAAGTTGGAACTTTTCAGTGGTTTCACGACAAAAGGAGGGAGGTAGCTTTGAGTTATCTTTTTCCTCCCCATTCATATTGATGTAACTTCTTCTCTTGGTATACATTTTTGGATCACATTAGAAGGATTTGAAAAAGAAAAAAATGACAGAAAACACAGTAACTTAATTAAAAAGATATATGTTCGGAAATGAGTCATTTGGTTAATTTTTAGTTGTGCAATGGTGAAAAATCATCCCCCATTAATTTGCTGCTCTGCTCTATATATATATATATATATATATATATATATATATATATATATATATATATTTGTACTCGTACCATATATTTTTTAGGGTGTTGGTCCCAGAAAGTGATAATTTCTGGCAACTATATATTTCAACAATCTTGGAGTTTGCAAATGTTTAGTTATTTTGGATGATGAATAGAGGAGAGGGTGTGCATGCGTAGAAAATATGTAAAATTTGCTTCATTAAGCAGTAGATGATTAGATGAACGTGTCTTGTGTGATACAGTATTGGGTAACTGGTGGGATCCTGTAATAAAAATAACTGGCCCCTTGCACCAAACAATTTCTGTTTCTGCTCAAATTTAAGTTGAAGAAACATCTTCCGTCTGGTAAGGTTGCTGAATCTAGATTTAGTCTGATTACGATGATTTGCCTTGACAGCGTCTGGTAATTGATAAGTATAGTAAATGATCATATCCATTGATATTGCGTCCGATTTTTATATTTCCTTTTTTCATTGGTTTGATGATAACTTGGCATTGCAGTGTAATGAAATGTCGTCAATAAAACAAGTGGCAGAGACTGTTGGACCAACATATGGAAACACTATTCCCAACCAGGATGCCTCTTTCTATGAAAAGAAAGCCGTGCGTCAATACAGCCCTGTTTCCGTTTTCGAAGGCAGTAGTGGTGCTTCCTCCGTTGAGAATTCCACCTTTGACCTGCCCGTCGTCGTCCCAGTAAAGCGTGCTCGAAGTAAACGCCGGCGTCCCTCAAAGTCAAATCCTGTATTTTCATTTTCCTTCATACCTATTTCACCGGCATTGCAAAAATATTATAAAGCACCCGTGAAGAAACAGAGAAAAAAGGACGTCTACGTGATCTCATCTGATGCTGAGACGGGATCTCAAGACTCAGTTATCTTCCGAAAATGCACGCATTGCGAGATCACAAAGACTCCACAATGGAGAGAGGGACCAAACGGTCCCAAAACACTCTGCAATGCCTGTGGCGTTCGGTACAGGTCTGGCCGCCTATATCCTGAATACCGTCCAGCAAACAGCCCCACTTTCGTCGAATCAATTCACTCAAACTGTCACAAAAAGGTTCTGGAGATGCGAGGAGGTGGTGTCATCAAAGGAGGTGCTAGAAGCTGTTCTACAACATCGCTGCCATCAACTCATCTCGAAAATTCGGTAGGACAGCATTATCATGGAACTTATTGAAAAGTCCCAGACATGATCCTCCTCTATCTATTGTTATATTATGTAACATCATTTGTTTAGTTTATGTAAATTGATTGTTAAAATAAAAAAGGTAGTAGTTGCAGCAGATCAGTGATTAGTGCTTTTGTTAGACATTGAGTTAAAAAGTTGAAGAGGTTGAGAAAGGTATGTTAATGTAGAGATGTGTATGTATGGCTGAAGTAGAGACAGGAATCCTTTGCATTACTTGCTGCATGTGCTAAGAGGACACGAAGTCAAAGGATTAATTAAAGACAAGGACAATGATATCACATGTATTGTAACATGGCACAAAGAAATTATAGTGGAAGAGCACATGCTTTGCTATTCCATTGGCTGGAAAAATGTCTTTCCAGATTACAGACAGCTTCAACTTGGGTTTTGTTATTTACCCTTTATAAACAGATTATTAGAATTTGTTTTTTAGTTTGTTTCTTAAGGATATTATTATCTGTATTTTTGTTGTTCATTTTAATGTGTATTTTGTACTTTATATTTTATACTTTTTTAATATTTTTGTTTTTGTTTTATTGAGAATGGCATAGTTGTTACCTTTTCCATTTTAACTGTTTTTTCTTCTTTTCCATTAAAAGAATTAATTGATTTATTATTGATGTATTCTGAATTATTAAATTTTTACCAACAGTTCAGATTTGCTTGAATGTGTGAATGCGTGGAAATATGATCAGTTTCTTACTTTTATCATAGTACTGATGATGTAGTTGATAGTCCTTCTCTAATCTTTAAATTGTCACATCTTAAAGTTGTTTATGAACATAACTCTTGCTCTTGCTAATGGTTCTAAGACAATTTAATTTGACACCTCCACTTGACATCCCTCATTTTGTATGGATACACAATATTGTCTTTATAATAGTTTTTCATTTATTTTTCAAAATAAGTAAAAACAATTATCGTAAATTATAAAATTTGCGTGATTTTGTAATGAAAATTTCAAAATTTCCTGTAATAATGATAATATTTTAAATGGGAATTTTAAAATTTCCGTTACACAATCAACTGAAATTCCTGAAAATTTTAGAATTTATGGTAGTTATAAAATCTTTGATTTTATATTGAAAGTTTCAGAATTTCTGATAGTTATAAGTACTTTGTTTTTTATCGGAAATTTTAGAATTTTTGATAGTTATATATATTTTTTCTATTTTTATAGTGAAATATAGAGGCAGAGACGACACTATTGCGGGCATAGTGAAAAATAGAGCGGCAGACCAGACTAAGGTTGCTGAAGTTGATTCTTCCTAGATATAGACTGAAGGAGTGGTTCCAATCGGTTCACATTGGAAACAGTTGGTTGAGTAAGGTCGGTTCCACGTATCTCGTAGAAGCCAACGCTGACCGGTTAAATCACTTGAGCAACTCAGAGATGAGGTGACAAATGAGGTGGTCCAGTCAGATGTTGTTGTTGCAGATGAGGTGGTTGTTGATGAAGTTGCTGATGAGGTGGTCCAACCAAATGTTGTTGTTGTTGATCCGGTCCCATCTATTACTATTGACATATAGGTTACAACTCCTTCAGCCATATGCTCTGTGCACACTGATGGAGCATTCTTTGGAGGACTCATTGATCAATCAATGCTTACTGAGTATGCTGACTATGTGGCGTATCGACTATGTCAAGGAAATGTATATATCGTTTATGTTTAACTTTAATTTATTTATTATTGTGCCATGAAACTAATTGCTATTTTTTTTTTTAATTTGTTTGTTACAGGACCGTCTCCCACTAAAGGTGACATCGCACAGGTCGAAGCTAAATGGCTTCCCCGAAGATTCCAATGCTTGAGGAGATCAGACGAATTGTAGGTGAGTTTGAGCTCCTTGATTTTGCCCACTGCTCCCTCACCATGCTCGACGCTCAACTGCTTACTGCTTTTGTTGAGAGATGATCTTTATTTCATCTTCTGTTTGGGGACATGACTATTACTTTGGATGTTCCATCTCCCAATCGGCAACAGATTCTGGATGAATCTTGTCATTAGCATGTCGCTTGCATATATGACTATTGCACGAGTTTTGGGAGTTTTTGAGGAGGTCGTACATAAGGAGTTTGCCTTCAACACGGGCACTCACCTTCCTATGTGTTGCCTTCGGAAAAGGTACGATGAGCTTGTTGCGGATGAAAGTTATGAGGTTGTCGTTAGGGTGTACATGCTACATCTAGTAGCATGTACTATCTTTGCGGATAAGTCAAGTGTTTATATTGATGTTCGATACATGTGGTTGTTCAGTACCTCGACGTTACTAGATGGGCTTACGTGGGCGTTACGTTGACCATCATATATTCATCACTTAGAGTGACGATAATATTTGAGAACATATAGCTTGCTAGTTATTTAAGTCTGTTACACGTATACTTGAAATTATTATTTATTGTTGATTTCTTATTTAAATGTTACAAAATAACATTTCTTAATTATTATTTTCCGTGTCTGTTTTGATATCAGTGTTGGATATACAAGAATTTCCCCACCAAATGTGACATGAGGGTGCAGTGTTCCTCAATGGGGCCCCCATGGGCGAGGAGATAGAAGGCCAAACAGTCACATCCGGTTGGTGTTGCTGAGTACAGGAGGAGGCTAGATGCACTGACTGTATATGATGTTATCTGAACACCATGCACTGATCATAGAGTTCATTGTGAGTTCAATGAGTCTTCTTTATATTCAAGTTATATGCGAAGGTAGTCCATTGTTGCTAGACACTTGTCTGAAAGGTGTCTGCGATACTATGGCTATGTTCAGAGAAATCCACGATAAGTTTTGGATATACCATTTGTAGGTAATTATTGGTGGTTTCAGAGTAACATCATCGGTTATGGGCGTGACATTAGAGATCGAGCGGTTCAACACCCCTCGTAGTTTGAGGATGATTACTTAGAGTGGTGCCTCACTGTATCACACTCTCACATAATCCCACATGTAGAGCATACATATGATGCTGGATAACCAACATTGCCTCCAGATGATTGCAATTATTATTGATAACCTCATGAGTTTGGTAAACCCAGATGGCGAGGTTTATATTGAATTATCTCAGGCTGCAGACATAGCCCGTGGGGGGTTTATATAGACATTTTTGTTATCTTTATGTATTATTTGTATATTACATGTAACAATAACCAAACAATTTCATCCGAACTTTTTATTAGATGATATTTTTGATGTCCCATTGATGCAACATCAACATAAACTAAAATTTGACAATGGATTACATAACTTAAATATAACTTACACAAATGATAATAAATAAGAAAACATAGACACTACTTGATGATTCTGGATGTTTCATCATCATAATTATGTCATTGTCAGACCTTGAAATCTTAGCATCTAACTCGATCGACCCCTTTGTTAACCTATGGTGAAATAATCTCCACATATCCTTCACATCTTCATCAATCTTACACTCAATAAGGTTGTATTTCACCCTTTTGTTAGTATCAATCCAATCTTCATGAAACTCGATCTCTTTCATTTTTCTATTTTCGATATCAGACGATAATTCATTCAACTTGGATGTCAATGAGGCGAGAGAAGTGGTGCCATTCGGAAGCCGAAACTCTACGGGAGGTGAAGCTCTATTGAAGTACACTTTTCATACAACTTTGCATTTAATCTGGACCACACAAAATTGTCTGTGCAATCATAACCATCCAAAACTGTCAGTAAAATCCCGAGTGTTTAAAATTTCAAACAAATAACACTACCGAAAATTTCACTTAGGTTGAAATTTTCAATATAAAATGGTAAATTTAGAATTTCCGGTATCACTTGTAATTTCCTGAAAATTTCAAAAATTCTGGTATACCGGAAATTTTGAACAAAAATTTCATTCAAATTTTAGCCAGGGATAATTTTGAAAATTTGAAACTATAGGGATGAGAGGGGGGAGGGGTGGGGGGAATGTATAAATTGTTAGAACATACATAAAAATAATTTGATGAATTAATGGAGAAGGGTGAATTGGAGAAGATGAAGATGAGAATTGAGAGATATTATTGAGGGTGAGTAAGAAATATCATTAACCATAATTGGGAGCATTACAAGGCCTTATATATGTGGCAAGTCCAACTAATGTGGGATATTACAAAACAACTTATTTCAATAAGCTGAAACTGAAGCACAACTAAAAATAAAAAAAACCTTTGTGATCTGCTATACCAGACCAAGATGTCATGACATCTTTCGACATCTTGTATGACAGCAAAATAGCAACACAACTGAAATGTCAAACATAATTTCAACATAAATGGAGGGATGACAAGTTAAATTCTCTATTTCTAAGACACATATTTCTAATATTTATCAAGCTTCTATTTTTTCCATCTATATGTCCCTGAATTATGTGTTATTTGTATTACATTTTTCTTAATTTGGTTTCAAACAGGTAAGTTTATCCACTCTCAATTAATCCATAACATTTTCTTCTAAATCTTTCTTACCAAATACTTGAAAGAAAAGTGTAACAAGATCTGAATCATAAAGTCTCTATCACATTAATCCTCATTCATTCAAAGTTGGTGATGTTTCTAAATGAAATCATCGTCAATTGGGCCATTAAAATACCTATGTGGAATATTGGAACAAACCCTAGTACGAATAGCATGCCGTCGAAGTCCGCTCACATGTTATTGTTTAATTGGACCTTGTGTTATGGATCCAATTGTTTAAGTTAGCTTGTACCCTAAGTTAGCTTGTAATAGGTAATTGTTAAAAAGCCCATTAGGTTAGTGTGTTAATTTTCTTATAAATAGCATACTAGTCTCTCATATTTGGAATAAGATAAAATAGGAAGATAAAAACCTAATTCAATAGTGAGAAAGGTTATTTGTTATTCTTGTATACTTGTAATTTTGTTTGAAGAGAAAGGAAAGAATAACAGTTTATAACCAATCCTTGTTGTTATCTTTGGTAACCTTAAACCCTAACCCTTGTGGGTTTCTTGATCAAAAAGAAACTTATTATACTTTGTTTCTAAGGTATCCTATTCACAACAAATTAGTGCGATGATCGTGGAGAAGATGCCTTCAACAAAGTATGAGATTGAAAAGTTCACCAGAGTGAACGATTTCGGTCTGTGGCGCTTGAAGATGAAAGCCCTACTTGTTCAGCAGGTTTTTTTGGAAGTGTTGAAGGGAGAGACGACCATGAATGTTGCACTGACGACAACTGAAAAGAAGGCCATGTTTGAAAAATCACACAGCGCAATATTGTTGAGCCTTGGTGATAAGGTTCTTCGACAGGTATCAAAGGAGACGACGACGTCAGAGTTATGGTTGAAAATTGAAGGTTTATACATGACCAAATCGTTGGTGAATCGACTCTACCTGAAGCAAGCCTTGTATTCATTCAAGATGTGTGAAGACAAAACGTTGGTTGAGCAGTTGGATATGTTCAATAAGCTGATTCTTGATCTTGAAAATATTGATGTGAAGATCGATAATGAAGATCAAGCGTTGTTGCTGCTATGTGCTTTGCCCAGAACACATGCTCACTTCAAAGAAACCCTCTTGTATGGAAGAGAGTACCTGACCTTTGAAGATATTCAACCTGCCTTGTACTCTAAGGACTTGCATGAACGAAAGGAGCATAAAACTTTGATGGTTGGTGAAGGTTTGGCCGTTAAGCAAAAATTCTTGCGAAAGGATGGTAAGTTCGACAAGAAGAAGGAAAAAAGTCAACATAAATTTTATAGGGGTGAAAATTTGGTGTCCGATGCTATCATTGTAAGAAGGAGGGTCACATTCGAAAGGTATGCCCTGAACGCCTGAAAGATCATAGAGGTAATGATAGTGGCAATGCTGCCATTGTTCAAGATTATTTCGGCTCATCTGATGTTCTTGTGGTTTCGAGCGGTGACTCAAGAAAAGAGTGGATTATGGATTCAGGTTGCACATTTTCTTTATGATGCTTTTGTGAGCAAATAAGTTAGGTTTAACTACATCTGTGTTAATCAATATACACAAATGCGCTTGAACTACCACATCAATACTTAAGCTATTGACACTTAAACCTTGTGTACCCATAACCTCACATCTTCCATCATGACGAGACTTGGGAACATCTATAACATCCACTTCTGAAAAATAGTTTGAACAAAACTCAATTGCTTCTTCTGCAATGTACCTCTCAACAATTGATGCTTCCGGAAGGTGTGAGTTTTTTGTATGCCCTTTTAGGATCTTCATGTATCACTCTGTTGGATACATCCACCGTAAAAAAATTGGACCACTTAATCTAATCTCCCTTACTAGATGAACAATCAAGTGAACCATAATGTCAAAAAATGAAGGAGGAAAATACATCTCTAATTGGCACAAGATAACTGCAACCTCATTTTCCAATTTGTCTAACTTCAATGGATCAATGGCTTTACAAAAAATTGCATTGAAAAATAAGCACAACCTAGTTATAGTCTTCCTAACATTGTTAGACAATATCCTACGAATAGACAATGGTAGTAGTTGTTGCATTAAGACATGACAATCATGAGATTTTAAGCCAATTAATATGAGATCTTTAACTGCTACAAGCCTCTTGAAATTTGATGAGTAATCATGTGGAACTTTGATACTTTGTAAACACTCACAAAAACTTGTTTTTCTCTTTTTTAGACAAAGTGTAGCAGGCAGGAGGCAAATATATCTTCTTACCTATATGTTGTGGAGTTAACTCTTCTCGTATACCCATCAAACCCAAGTCTAGACGAGCATTATAACCATCTTTTGTCTTGCCTTGAATGTTGTATAGTGTTTCGAGTAAACTATCACATACATTTTTCTCCACGCGCATCACATCAATACATTTTCTTACATCAAGACTAGAACAATATGGAAGATCGAAGAAAACCTACCTCTTTTTCCATATTTTTTCATAGTATATTGCTTTTTGTACTTTCCAAAGACAACATTAATGCCCTGTTGTCGTTGATAAACTTCCTCTCCAGTTAAGTGCTTTGGAGCAACACCATACTCTTGTCCCCTATTGAAAGCTTTTCACAATCTACGATATGGATGATAACGATCTATAAATTTTCGATGCCCGAGATAAACATTCTTCTTTCCTTTTTCAAGTTGGAGGTAACACGTGTCTTTTCACATATAGGACATGCATTATGTCCTTTAACTTTATAGCTAGACAAATTGCCATATGTCAGAAAATCGTTGATGGTGCAAAACAACATGGCACACATATTGAACTGTTCACCAGAATACGCATCAAAAAAATCCATCCCATCCTCCCACAACACTCTTAAATCATCAATCAGAGGACTTAGATAAACGTTTATGTCATTTGTTAGTTGTTTTGGGTCCGAAATCATCACCGATAACATAATATATTTACACTTCATGCACAACCTAGGAGATAGGTTGTAAATCATCAGGAGAACATGCCAAGAAGTATAGTTAGTACTTAGATTACCAAACAAATTCATTCCATCAGTAGAAAGTCCAAGTCTAAGATTACTCGACTCTGCCAAAATTTGGAAACAAAGAATCTATTTTCTTTCATTGCAAAGAATAAGTTACATGGAGAATTTGTCCATCACATCTTTTTTCTTATGTATGCCATCACATCTTTGCATCATTTGTATTAGCGTATAGTATATTGAACCTTGAAATTATTGGTAGGTGCCATACCACTTTCTCGGGAGGACCCTTTTTGACCACCTCATCAACACTAGAATCACCAACTTTCTTTTTGTAACCTGACGGCTTGCACTTCAAACAATGATTATAGTTTACATACTCTTTTCTGTATAATATGCAACCATTAAGGCATGCATGTATATTTTCATTCTCCAAACCCATCAGACACAATATCTTTTTTGCCTCGTGATAACTTTTTGACATTACGCTACCTTCTTGAAGCATTTGCGTCAACAATTCAAGCAATTCGGTAAACCTTTTGTCAGTCCACCCATTATTTGCCTTCAAATTAAATAATTTTAACACGGTTGACAAATGTGTAAAATTTGTGCATCCTGGGTACAAAGGTTTATCCTTTTCACTGTATAAAGTATCATACACATGTGCCTTCTTAAACGAATCTTGTCCAATATCACGCATCATGTCTTCCAGACGATCATCCAATTCTACACCAGCATTATCTCTTTGGGACACATTTGACTTTGCTACTACCTCACCATGCCATATCCATTGTGTATAAATTTGACAAATCCCATGACTCACATCAAAATCTCTAACCACAAACCCTAACTCACATCAAAATCGTATCAAACAATTACAATGGGGATTGCGAGAACGAACCTGGTGTTATGAAAAGGCAGATGGTTGCGAGAACGAACCTGGTCGCAGATGGAGGGAGGTCGTGGGTTCTTCTTCTTCTTTTTCTTCTTCTTCTTCTTCTTCTTCTTCTTCAAAACGACAATGGGGGCTGCGAGAAGGAACCTGGTCGCGGATGGAGGGAGGTTGTGGGTGGTTGCGACATATGGAAAGGAAGGTGGAGGGAGGTCGGCCGACTGAGGGTTTAAGTGAGATAGGGAGATCGTGGGTAGTTGAGAGAAGTTTCAGTGAGAGAGGAACAAATTATAAAGTGAGAAAGAACAAGAATGTACAGTACGCATTTTAGGGGTTTAAAGGGCAATTTTTCACATCGATTTATTTATTGGACCAAAATAAAAGGCCTATATGTGATAGCGCTTTTCACATCGGTTACGATATGGATAGATATAAACGCCCATATATTTTCACACCGATTTTGATAATGGACCGATATAAGCGCCCAAACAATAAGCTTTTACATTGGTTTCCATATGGACTAATATAAGGACCCAAACACCGCATTATTTTTTACATCGGTTTATATCTTTAACCAATGTAAAAACTGTTATAACAATTTTTTTAATTATTTACGGAACTACCACTGCATTATTTTTTTACATTAGTGGAAATAAATGTCTGATGTAAAATCCCTAAATCAAATATTTTTCACTTCATATTTTTATGAAATATGATGTAAAATCATTTGATAAATATTTTTTACATTATATATCTTAAAGTCTGATGTAAAATCATTTAAGCAAATGTCTTTTTTTTAGTAGTGTTTGTATGCAATTATTTTGTGTAAAAATACAGAGAAATATTATGTTGCCTACAAGCACGAAAGATTCAAATGAACTTTGAGAAGAGAAACTACTCAAATGAACAAAGTGTTGTTATGGATGCTCTTCATGCATCTAAAATAAGGGAAATAAAAAAATGGTTCAAGTAAAATGTATAATCCTAGGATATAATTGAACAAAAAAGATAAATTTCAAATTGCTCTTTGTTAGAAGAGTAGCTTTCTTCCATTGTTCACTTTGTGAAATATGGTGAAGCACAATGTTGAATCCTCACTCTGTGAGGATGAATCTTATCGAAGATGATGATGAAAAGAAGATGAAGAAGAATCTGTATTAGCTTATCACAACATTACACATGTGTTGATATTATATACACTTTTATCAGCTTTGCTGAGTTGGAAAAAAGAATCACAAACTAACCGTAACTACCTAACTGAATTAGTTACATCAAAGCTATAGTTCTATTTTTACAGCTAACTAAAGTTTTAACAGCATGGTGTATACACCTCTAATACCCCCTCAAAATGAAGCGTGGGAAGGATTTTGCACCACCTTGAGTTTGTCACGTAATAATTGAAAAAGACGCAGTACCAAGCGGCTTGGTAAGTGTGTCAACTATCTGAAGTGCAGCCGACACACGTTGAACATGAAGCTTTCCCGTGACAACTCGTTCGCGAACAAAATGAATGTCTAACTCAATATGCTTCGTTCGAGCATGAAGAACATGATTATGAGATAGGAGGACTGCACTCAGATTGTCGCATAAAATTGTCGGAGGATGAATATGTATGTCAAGTTTTGTCAAAAGAGATTCAATCCACAAAAGTTCAGAAGTGGTGTGTGCTAGAGCCCGATATTCTGCTTCCGTACTCGATCTGGCTACCAAGGATTGTTTCTTTGAGCTCCATGCCACTAGATTTGGCCCAAAGAATATGCACGAACCAGACGTAGATCTTCTATCATCTGGATCGGTTGCCCAATTAGAATCACTGTATGCTTGTAGCGAGAACTTCGAAGTTGCCAAAGACGGAGACAGGAGTAATCCATAATGCATTGTGCCACTCAAGTATCGTAGAATTCTTCTAGTTGCAGCCCAATGAGAATCTAGAGGGTCATCCATGAACTAACATGCTTTGTTAACGCTGAATGCAATATCAGGCCTAGTTAACGTGACATATTGAAGTGCCCTGACCATAGACCTGTATTGCTGAGGATTAGAGAAGACATTTATGCCATGCTTGCTCAACTGACGGGTACTTAGCATTGGCGTTGGAACTTCATTTGCACTTTCCATGAGAGCTCTTGCAAGTAAAACTTTGATGTACTTAGCCTGACTCAGAAACATAGCACCATTACTGCAATGCTGTACCTTAATTCCCCGAAAATAACTTGGTTTGCCTAATATTTTCAGAGCAAAATCATGATGCAGCTTGTTAATGAGAGTGTGGACCAGGTTTGCATTAGACCCAGTTACAAGAATATCATCAACATAAACTAATGCATATAACCTGACACATGTCTTGGAGTAAGTGAAGAGGGAAGTATCACACTTTGAAGTTGAGAAACCAAATTGAACAAGAGCTTGAGTCAGCTTTTCATACCAGGCTCGTGGAGCTTGCTTTAGACCATAGATGGCTTTTTGTAGTTTGCACACCAGAGTTGTATCAGAATTTAGAAATCCAGTTGGTTGAACCATGTAAACCTCATCATGAAGAATTCAATTTAGAAATGTATTGTTGATGTCAATTTGTTGAACTTCCCACTTGTGTGTAATGGCCAGAGTAAGAATGATTCTGATTGTAGTAGGTTTGACTACTGGGGAAAAAGTCTCAGTGTAATCAAACCCATGCTCTTGATGAAACCCCTTTGCCACCAATCTAGCCTTATATTTGTGGATAATGCCATCTGCATTTTATTTGATCTTGAACACCCATCTGCATCCCACAGCTTTTCTGTCTGGAGGTAAATGAGTGAGAAGCCATATGTTGTTGGAAATTAGAGCATTGTACTCTTCTGTCATGGCTTTGACCCACTCAGGTTTGGTGAGAGCTTGTTTGACACTACTTAGTTCAGTTTCAGAGTGAGCAAGAAAGGTTTTAGGTTTTGACGTACCAGTCTTAGCTCTTGTCAACATGGGATGCTGGTTTTCTAATATAGGAGCACCTTGAGGCACAATTCCAATAGAGGGAGACTGAGATGAACTAGAGACAGGTATGCAGGAGGATATAGTAATTTCATTTGAACTAATAGGTAATATGTGACTAGGAGTGAGTAGAACATCTCTATGCACACTTGAGAGATTTTGGGAACTTGAAGTTCCAACAGCAGGAGACACATCATAATTT
Source organism: Lathyrus aphaca (assembly GCA_963966055.1). Taxonomy (NCBI): domain Eukaryota; kingdom Viridiplantae; phylum Streptophyta; class Magnoliopsida; order Fabales; family Fabaceae; genus Lathyrus; species Lathyrus aphaca. The sequence continues at coordinate 708,124,947 of OZ014519.1, read as the reverse complement.
ATGGACATAGGCTGAGCAGCATTTGAAGACACATTTCTATTGGATATATCAGTAATTTGATAAGCAGTGTTAGGTAAAATACTAGCTGTGTGATTGCGACTTGAGGTAGTAGCTGTTCACCTGCAAGTTGAACTATCCTTTGACATGTAGTAGATTGACTTGGAATAGATTCAGATTACAGTGTATCATTTATGCTTGCACAGTTGCCAACCTGTGAGTGTTGAATACAGGCTGTCTGAGTAGGGCCCTCATGTGCTTCTGCAGTTCCAGCTGGAGGGCCTTCTGCTGATATAGGGGAGGTCTGCACATTATCAATGTTATCATGATTAGACACATGATCAGAATCAACCAAATGGGTAACCAGTTGTTCATTGCCTGGTGATGATGCATTTGGGATCTGACTAGATGGAACCTGTATAATTCCAGCATTCAAGAAACCAGTAACTGAACAAGGAACACTTGACACCTCCTGAAGTACAGTAGAACATGGCTTTGGGGAAAATAACTTATGAAAGGGAAAGCTTTGTTCATTGATTATTACATCCTTGGAGATGTAAATTCTACCATCCTTGTTTAAACATATGAACCCTTTATGTTGGGGAGAAGGACCTAAAAATACACACTCTTGGCTTCTCAGTTGCAGTTTGTGTTTATTATAGGGCCTCAACAAAGGAAAGCAAGAGCACCCAACAATCCTTAGCCTTGAGTAATCTGGACCTCTGCCATACAAGACTTGAAATGGTGAGTTGAAATGAGGTAATATTGAAGAAGGTAACCTATTTATGATATGTACAGCTGTTGAAAAGATGTAGTCCCAATAGTCCATAGGTATATCAGCATGAGCAAGTAAAGTTTACCCCATTTCCACAATTTTTCTATGTCTTCTTTCCACATAACCATTTTGATGAGAAGTATGTGGACATGTGAGTCTATGCTTAATTCCTAACTCAGTTAGAAATTTAGTGAAGGGTCTAAATTCACCTCCAAAGTCTGACTGAACAATTTTGATGGTAGTATTGAACCGTGTTTTTACAAAAGTAGAAAATAGTTTGAAGGCTTGAAGTGCTTCAGACTTTGTCTTAAGCATGTACAACCAGGTATACTTTGTATGCCCATCAACAAAAGCAATATAGTACCTATAGTCTGAGCTAGAGTTACTTGGGGAAGGCCCACACAAGTCAGTATAGATAATGTCAAAAGCATTGTGATAGAAAGTTGATGTGAGAGGAGCATACAAATTATGAGCTTTAGCAAGATAACAAGGAGTACAACATGAAGTATCATTTTTATTACTAGAAGGAATATTACACTTTATGAGAACAATGACTACAAAGTTGTAACTAGCATGGCCAAGTATATGATGCCATAGAGTACTATTATTACACTTTGCTAAGTTATTAGTACTAGACCGAGAGGCTACATAACTGTGAATGCAACTACTAGAACTATTGATACTATTGCAGGATTTCTTGAGACTTGGGAGCAGTTGTGGAAAGCAATACAGTCCACTATCAGCAAGTACTCTTTCCATAGTAATCTGGTTAGAACCCTGTGATTTGATATAGCATTTGTCAGACAAAAACTCAAACACAACATTATTGTCACTAGAGAACTTAGAAACTGACAAGAAATTTCTAGTTATGGAAGGCACATGAAGGATATGATTAAGACTCAACAAGCAAGAGGGTTGAATTGTGGACTTGAAAGTTGTAGAGCCTAAAGACTTTATAACTAAGGTTTGACCATTGCCAACATATACCTTGTTTTTGCCTATATATGGTTTACTCGATTGTAACAAAAAACTATAAGGAGTTAGGTGATGGGAAGCACCTGAATCAACAAACCAAACTTGAGACTCAAGCTCAGATGGTAAATGATACTCCTGAGTATAGGCAACTGGTCTGCTAGTAGTTGCAACCATGGCCACATATTGAGAACCTTGAGGAGCTTCAGATGATGAGGATGCTACATGTTGAGTGTTTTTATTCCCACTGGACTCAGCTGCATTGGTATTAGACCTTGAGGGCATGAAATTTTCATCAAATCTATGCCAACAACTTGAGACCTCATGTCCATACTTTCCACATAGCTGACAAGTTGGACGATTTCCAGTAGTATAGTTGTTTCTACCTCTGCTTCTGCCACGAGAGTATCTCCCTCTTCCTCGACATGCAGAATAAGCTCCTCTGGAGCTGTTGTTATTAGATTTTTGACTGATGTGAGCAATGTTTGCTGCTATGGTAGTTGCTGAGAGTTCTTCACGAAACTTATCCAATTAAGCTTATTGCACATAGAGCAAGGCCTCTACATCACACAGGGTGGGGGGTGAAACACAACCATACATCTGCATCACACAAGAGTTGTATTCTTCTGGCAATCCCTGCAAGATAGAATCAACTTGATCCTGTTCAGAAATCGAATCTCCCACAACCAACAAGGAGTTAGCTATAACTTTGATTCGCAACACATATTCAGTGATGGGCTTAGTTCCTTTCTTGGTTGATTTCAGCTCTACCCTCAGTTGTCTAACCCTAGCTTTCATTTGTGCATTAAAAAACTGATGAATTTTATCCCATACTTCGAACGCATGTTTGCACGCAAGAACACGTGGTAGAACGAATTCTGATATTGTTGAGAGTAACCAAATGAACAAAGCTTGATCTTGCACGATCCAAGACTCGTACTCTTCAGATACAATACCTTGAAGGCAATCTTGACCCGTCTTGAACTTCTGCGGAATTTGCGAATTAACCACAAGTTTGTGCAACTTCTGAGAAAGAATCTCTCCTTCAAAATGCTGATTTCATAACAGGTAATTGTTCTCTTGGAGTTTGATGGAGAGTTTAGGGCCGAATGCTTTCGCAGATTTTGGTGCAGAGAAAACATCTGAAAAACCTTGCGAAGAAGCAAAATTCCTCACCCCTGATTCACGATTCTCTTCGGATGCCATGGATGAACTTGTGCAGGTTCTTGATAATACCACGATTCAAGCAAGAAACGGTGAAAAACCAAAACAGAGAGCGCGCTTTGAGAGGAGGGAGGAAGCGCGGAAGATCGATTACGCGAATGATACCGTGTTAGAAGAGTAGCTTTCTTCCATTGTTCACTTTGTGAAATATGGTGAAGCACAATGTTGAATCCTCACTCTGTGAGGATGAAGCTTATCGAATGTGATGATGAAAAGAAGAAGAAAAAGAATCTGTATTAGCTTATCACGGCATTGCACATGTGTTGATATTATATACACTTCTATCAGCTTTGCTGAGCTGGCAAAAAGAATCACAAACTAACTGTAACTACCTAACTGAATTAGTTACATCAAAGTTATAGTTCTATTTTTACAACTAACTAAAGTTTTAACAGCATGGTGTATACACCTCTAATACTCTTAAACTATATGTACTCAGTTGGATCTTCTCAGATTGTGTATGACTATCAAATTCAACAACAGTAAGCCAGAAACAATAAGGCGGGAAAATGCAGTAGAAGAAACATAAATGAAAATATGTAGAAATGCAGGAACATGATAACACAGTGATGATGAATGAAACATATACCTCTATTAATAATGCAGAAACATGTTTAATGCAGAAATGCATCAGCAATGAATATGTTTTGAATATGTTATTTTCTCTTCATGAGGTGTTTTGCTGGTACACTCTTGAATACCTTACAAGATTTTTGTAACTAGAAGAGTAATGCACCCAATAGATGGAAACTTACTTCAATTTTGATATCATGTCACAAATTTGATTCCATGGACTGTGTCAAAAGACCAGGACATTTTCACACCAATTAGTCTCGTTGTAAGAAAGTGCATGCCATGATACTTATTATATGCTTAAACTATTTTATAAATGAAATATTAGAGAAATGATTTCACTGTCTTAGGTAATTGTAAGAAGTGAAGAACTACATATAATGATGATATAAATTTGCTCCAAATTTTGTCTTGTCTCTAATTGGATTATTTATGGCTTATGATCAATATTGCTCTCAAAGTAACTCAAGCCTTTCAAAGCAAAATCAATTGTTTGTTTGCTTGAGTTTTTGTTTTCTCTTGTTTTGAATTAGAATATGATGGACTGTGTTTTTATTTCTTGTAGTGTGGAGGCATGTTCTTGATTGTAATGCAAAAAAGTTATACTGCTAATGTTGAGGACTCTTCTTGTTACCATGATCCTTTCTATCCTTTTTCTATACAGTTTAGTCATTTGAAACTTGTATCCCCTCTGAAAATATGTTGTTTTGATTTCTTCTGCTAACATAATTGAAGTACAAGAAGAAATTCTTGACCAAAATATCGCCAAATTATATCATAATTTAAAATATCATGATTAATAGAACCAATTTTAAATATATGATTTTTTCCGTAAAATTTGGGTCTTAAAACTCAATTTCAAAAAATAACCGGCTTTTAAATAAATTAAAACCGATTTTATCCAATTTTAAATATAATACAATTTTTTAAAAAATAATAATTTTTATCCAAATTTATAATTAACCGGTTAAAAATTAGTTTTTAAAATAACTAGTTAAAAACCAAATATGTAAAAAAATTGGTTGTGTAACTATAACTGAATTAATAACCGATTTCATAGTCGGATTTGATTGAAATGTGATTATGGTTATAAATTCAAATCATTTAAATGGTTTAAAAATGGATATGGTTTGTTTTCTAAAATTAATCAAGCATGCACAAACCCCAAAAAAAAGATGAGTGATTAAAGTAGAATATGAGAGATACCTGCGTGAGAATGGAATAGAATTATTTGAGCAACGAAATGCTCAAGGTTGGAAGTATTACTTTGATAGTCTCTACGGTCCATAATACATTACTGGGAATGGAGAAAACCGATGGAAAGTGTATTTACAAGATAAATTCCAAGCCCAAATTTCTTAAACAAGTGATAAACTATTCCATCTTCACTCAATCGTCTACTAGAAAGTCACCTTCCAAGCCCAGGATTTGTCTAAAGAACTTTGTGTCTGGCATAGAATCATTCTGGGATGCATTTACCAAAGAATTTATTCAAGTTCTTCAGACTTCATCAACACTGATCAGAAGTACATGTTGTATTATCTGCTGAAAGGAGAGAAGATTTGTCTTCCTTCAATTCTCTTCAAGTATCTCAAAGATATTGTGAAAGAAACCAGAAACGATGGAAAGAACCCCAAGAATTACATTCCTTTAGGTAGACTGATCTCAGATATTCTAATTGAGAGTGGAATGGTTGTCCATCTGAACAATCTGAATCTCAAGTAGGAAATGGTAATTGAAACTGGAACACCTCTGAATACCAGGAATTTAAAGAGGATGACGATTATAAACGAGATAAGGGTTGAACCAATTATTGCTACAGATTGGGAAAGTGTGAAGGTACAGAGGACTGATATTGATAAATTTCCTTTGTTCATTAAGATTGATTCTATAGATGTTATATCGAACTATGTCAAGATGCGTGAAGTAGAAGGATATGATTTATCTGGATTCACTTATGATTATCTACTAGATACAATCCCTAATCAGATGAATAAGAAGAAAATATCCCACAACACAACTCCTCAGAAGAAGATCTTTAAGAAGCATAAGAAAAACTTGCATCTGGGTGAAGCCAACATGACTATTATTTCTCTGGCATCTTATCCAGAACCTTCAAGTAAGTCTTCTGACACTTCTATGACTGCAACTGTTCTTTTGAATAACAATGTAGGCCAAAGATTTAATGCCTCAAGATTATCAATAGAAGTGTTTCTTAATTTTAAGGTCATTATACCATTGCGATGAAATCTAGACTTCGTGAATAAATGAAAAAATTAGAATTTTGATATGCATCTAGATATCTCTTTTATCAAAGATTTATGAAATGCGAGTTTTTGCCAAATCAAGTTACGAGCTTCAATTCTCTTTTTACATAATTCAAAACTTACAGAAATATCATCATTTGGCATCAACTTATTCGGCCCATTAAGATTTTTAATTGTCACTTCAATATCTAAATCTAATTTCTTAAAAACCTCTGAGTTTCAAAATCTTAACCTTAATTTCAGAAGCTTGAGATTTTCTTTGAACACAAATAATTTCTCATCTTAAATATTTGATGACTTTCAAACCTCTTCCAACACATATAAAAATGGAGGATTTCTTAATACACCCCATAGATTTCTTAGACACCTAATGAATTTCCAAAAATACTCCTTGTTTCCGGATTTGCAAATCAGGATGCACCTTCTTTTTTTCAATGTTGATTTTTTTCGGATATGCAAATCCTGACCCCAAATTTACAAATAAATTGTTTCCTAATGTGTACATCCAGAAATAATTTTTTCTCCTTCTTCCATCGTTAACAACTTGTTATTCCCTCAAAATTTTCTCGGCCCTTCTTTTCCTGTCATCTTTCTCCTCTTCCATTGCAAACCATGACAAATTATTGAATATCTTCTTCCATTCCAAACCAGGGCAAATTATTTAATATCAACTTAATTTGACAGTGTTTAAATCAGTGTTTTAAAAACCGGACCGGTTGAACCGGGAACCGGCCAGGTAACCGGTCTGGTTCAAATGTTGGATCGTTTATGTCATTGAACCGGTAAAAACCGGTGTAAATCGGGAAAATCGGAAAAATCGGCGGTTTTCCTAAACCGGCGGTTTAATTGCTATTTTTTTTAAAAATTAATGTTTTTTATTATTTTAATTAAAAAAATAAAAAAATAAATGAAATAAAAATTAAAAATTAAATTAAAATTAAAAAATAAAAAATAAAATATAGTAATGATATTATTGACGAGGAAATTGTTGCGGATGCGGTTGATTTTATTGCAAATTATTTTAATATTAAAGAAGGAGATCCCAATATTGAAACAATTTTCCCTCCTTTAAACTAAATTTGATACACATTTGAGTTATTTTGTTATAAACTATTTAATTAAATTATATTGCAATTAAACTTTGTTTGCAATTAGACTTTGTAAGTTTATACTATTTTGTTATGAGTGATACATTTATTTAAAATTTGAATTTAGATTATGAATTGTGAATTTATGATATGATATTTTTAAAAAATTTAAGTGTTATTTATATTTTGTAGAGATTGAATCATCCGGTTCGACCAGTTTTATATTTATATAGTTTTCTTATAAAGACCGGTCTATTTAACCGAGTTATCCGGTTTAATCCGATTTGGTCATGCAGTTCGATCAGTGACTCAGTGGTTCAACCAATAAACCAGTGACTCAATACCCTCACCGGTTTGATGACCGGTCCGGTTTTTAAAACACTGGTTTAAATTATTGAATAACAAGTTATTTAAATCCTACTTAATTTGATTATGGAAAAATTATTGAATAGTAAGTTGTTTAAATCCTACTTAATGACGCAACTTCCTATAATCCTATTATTTATATGAAGGATTATAGTGAAATAATGATTATATAATTTCCCTAAGTTGAAAAGAATAACAAATTGTTAATGATGGAAGAAAGAAGAAAAATTGTTTCTTGATGTACATATTAAGAAACAATTTATGTAAATTTAAGATCCAGATTTATATATCCCAAAAAAAAAAAATCAAAGTTGAAAAAAAAATCATCCTAATTTATAAATATAAAAATAAGGGGTATTTTTAAAAATCCACTATATGTCTATCGAAGCCATGGGATTTGTTAAGAAATTCTCTAAAAATTTCACACTCCTAAAATTTAAATAAATAAATAAAAAGAGCCTAAATTTAAACTCATATGTCCTTCTAAATGTCAACTAAACTGTATTTATCACTCTAATAAGTTTTTACAAAGATGTAAGATTTTGTGACACTGTAGTAAAAGCATTGGGATTTAACTTTAACATATTGATTACCTCTTCTCTCAGTCTCTTTTAACAGTCTCTCTCGTGACAGTGAAAGATGACTATGAGGATCCACACCGACAGAGATTCCTGAGAAATGTGTGGTTTCCCCAATCACATGTTCGTCATCATTCATCACCATCACGAGTGTAGGATCCAGCTAAAAACACCTACAACCCTTCTCTGATCCCAACACGTGTCTAATCCCAACCACGTTTGTTCTACTCTCGTGCATGGGGGAATGTTGTCTTTACCACTTGTACTATCTCACTGTATATTTACCCTATCCAACTACTACAAATATTTTAAGGAATTTGGATTAAATTGATATTTTAATAATAATATTTGCTTTTTCTTGTAGTTTATTGATACTACACAGAGAGACACATGCATGTATTGAGGTAGTAGCTAGCTAGGTACCACCTTTATGATTCAATCAATTATCGTTGTCAGGTTCAGAAGAGAGGACAGTAACAGTCTTTTTCGTTTTTGGGCTATCCTGTCGTAGAACAATGGCGAGACTTATGTTCATATGTCATTTTCTTAGGGCCCATTTTCCTTATGTCGTCCTATCCTATATAGGTATGGGCCATGTTTAGTCTTCGAAGGAAACTGTTAAGTGCTACTACTGCTCTTTTGGATCTTTCTGACTTTTCATGCTACACCTTACCATACCCTAGTATACCTCCCCTTCAATAAATAAGAGTGGTAACATTAATTATCTTTCATTTAAATGGATAGAGTTCATAAAAACATTATTTAAATTTAACATTTTAAAAGGGGAATATGCAAACAGACTCATTATATTCAAACTTCTTACACTACAAGAAAATGTAGGATTAATACTAAATTTGACTATTAATTACTTTCATAGCTAATCTCAAATGAAAAAACAAACAATTAACTTAAACATTACATTTTTCTTACAACTAATAATATATGGTACTATTTAAAAGAAAATCATATAATTGAATTACAAATAATTATTACATATACTATTTATCTATTTTTTATTTAAAAATAACTAAGACTAGGGATATTATTTTTTTCAAATAAAAATAAAATTATATATATATATATATATATATATATATATATATATATATATATATATATATATATATATATATATATATATATATATATATAATTTAATGATTTATTTAAAAATATATTTTTCGATCTACTGTATGGTCTTCACTCTCAACGTATTCGTTTTTATCTCCACCATCTTCCTCCGTCTCCGATCGCCGCCATCTTCCTCCGACTCTGTTCAACCTCATTGTCCTCCGACTCCTTCTCCTCCTTAGTCTTCAAATTATTGACGATCTCATATCTCAAGTCAACTTCAAACCCTAGAACATAGTTTCATCTTCCTGTTTACTTCAACCTCTTATTCATTTCAGGTACCAACAATCATCCTTCAATTTAGTTGTTATCATTCTCAATTAGCGTTATTAGGATTTGAATTATGTTAGTTTGGGTTTTGGATTTGAATTTGGACGAATACCGTTAGGTTTATTGACCAGAGTCAGAATATAGTTTGTTCTCATTTCTTTTTGCTTTGATTTCCATGTTTGGGTTCATATCATTTTGAGGTGGTTCCGCCGGAGTTGACGGCGACCTCCTCCGCGAGATCGTCATCTCAGGTGGTCTCTTAAGGTTTCCAACGAAGAAAGTGAGAGAGATAAGACATAAGTTAGAGAGAGTTTATTAAGAAGGAATGGTCTATAAATTGTTTTAATAGACTGTCACATTTATGAATAGAAGAGAGGATAAGGTTAGGTGGTGGAGGTCCACTCTGACGGTGACATTTGTCACTGTCCGGTAGGACCTCCTGATGATCTCATGTGAACGTTCCTAGGGAGCATACCATGCACCCTTTGCTCATCCCTTTTAGATCAATCATCATCGGCTGCCAAATCTAACAGCTCAGATTGGTCTCCTAAGTCAATATTGTTGACTGAAGGAATACCATGGAATTCACGACTGAGGCGCCTTTGGGTATTATAATTGTTGATATTCGCACCTCTATTATTCAGTGGCCCATCCTTTCTGAACTAAAAGAATTGCTTTTCATACCCACTGCTATGTATTATTTTTCTTTTATTCCTTTGATATAAGTTTCAAAAATTAGTTTTAACAAATATTTTCGAGCATAGAAAAATTCCAGGAAAATTCATGTTGAAATTTGATTATATTAATTAATTTTTGATATTTTTTAATTGTCATTTCCTTGATATTTGCATTTATTTTGAATTGTTGTTTAGAATATGTTTAAATGGTTATAATCTTGACATGATATATGTTTTGATTCATCCCATGCATATCATTTGCATACATGCATTATATTATATGTACTAACAATTTTATTTCATTTTTGTGAGGTAACTTGGAGACTTTTACCTCTTATGGACATTTTGGATACTAATCGTTTTTGTTGTACTTTTATGATATTGTCCATTTATTTCGTTTATGCCTTAGCTTAGGTATTTCCCCCCTTGGTGGATTTTTCATGCTTCCCCTCTTCATTACAATGTAATAGTTTAGGTTTACTTTACATTACTTGGATGCTTGTGTGTTTGTATGTTAATAGGATAGAAAAGATAAAAATAATCGGTTAGAAAACAAATTTCAAAGACAAAAAAAAAGAAGTAAATTTGATCCAACGTCGAATCACTTTTAAAATAACCAAATTGATTTCACATATGCCCCGCCTTAGGATTTCCATTGTTTCCCCATGTTCATATCTATTCCATCAAACCCAAGTAAGCCTTGTATGTTTCACACCATAAGTTGATTATCTTGCACATCGCTACCGACTCGCCCTAATCCATTTCACCACTCTTTTTTATTCATCACATGTTTCCCTTACCATAACATAGGAAGTCATGACCCTTACATTTTCCAAATATTGAAATGATTTGTGTTTACTACTTGTGTACTTGTGCTTCCCTTGCATGTTTTCTTTAGGATGCCTAACTGCTGGGATGCGAACTTTAACATTGTCAAACATAAAAAACACAAAACAAACAAAAAATGTTACCCGTAGTGAGCCGAACTATGGCAGACTGGTTCTCATTCCAGATGAGATACATAAGCATAGGTGCGACGCCTAGCGACCATAATCTTTATTCTGTTTAGAACTATGTTGACTCTGATTCTCATTTCAGATGAGATACGTCAGGCTGGGACACTATGTCTTCTCAAGTCAACTTCCTTCTCTCACCCATTTGTTTCTCGTTCTCTTTCGTTCATTCCAGTTAGCAGCAGATGAAGCAGGTACCTAAACCATTTTAATAGACCAACAAGTGTGGATCCCGTCAAGTCAACAGAAGTGAAGGGGTTCGATAACCTTCCTTTCACGTAACCGACTTCCCTTCATGTAACCGAACCCATACTTGTTTGTGATGACCTCATTTTTCCTTTTCCCCCGATTTTCTTCGATAATTCTCCTTTCCTTTCGAGGATAAAAAACGTTCAGTGGCAACTCTTTTGTTCATCTATTTTTCTCCGGTTGTAATTTCGTGTTGCAATAATCAGAAACAAATAAATGCAAGGTGAAGCATTTGATCTTGCCCAAATATAAAGTAGTCGAAGATCCAATATATGATCTTTAGGGATAAATTAATTTTTATTTTAATATTATGTGTAAACAATGTATTATTCTGGGTAAACATTGTAGTTTGTAAAAAAATTATTTTAATTTATTTTATGTGTAAACAATGTAACGAATTTCAATTAAAGAAACAATTTATCTTACCCCTCAAATTTATTTTAAACTGAGATGTATGAGGTGTTAGTTTTGTAAATAATAAAAAGGCGGGTGTTAGAGTTTAAACCCATGTTCAAATTAATTTACCCCTCAGTGTTAAGAACCGAGGTTATAAGTCGTTACTTTTCATAACGCCCTTCCTTCCCTCGCTACTGCAGCTGGGTACAATGTATTTTTTGTCTGACGTTAAGAACACTTTTTGTAGTAGTGAACACATAGAATAAAATTCTCCCTCTTTTTGAATACATAAAATAACTCATTTCTTCTAGAGGTGATAAAACAGATGCAAAGATGGTAGTGTTTAAATCTCCCTCACAGATAAATAGAGTATAATATGATTTTTTTGAGAGTATACTTCTCTTCCTTTGTCATCATCAAAAAGCGGGGGAAACTATATAAGCATATAAAGATCACATAGAACAATGAATTGTAAGCAAAAACAAACTTCATAGATAAGCAAATAGAATTACAAAATTTAAAGTACTATCAAAATAAGAAGAAACATAGATAGTAAACAATAAAAATACAAGGTCGTAGATTGACCACATTATCATCATTATGAGTGTCAAAAAACTCGTGAGGAAATTGTACCCATATATTTTCCAAGTGCTTAGAGATGAAGTTAACTTTTCCAGACATTCGAGTAAGTATTTTGTTGTTATATTAAGTGCTTGTTATGATGGAGGAAAGTAAATCGTGTGTTGGAGGCATATTAAAGTCAAACTCCTCCAAATTTGAAGGTTGGGGTTATTGGGGAGCCTAAAGAGCTTTCTCAGTAGATGTATTGTACACCCACACTCAATTTATTTTTATATCTTCATTTGCTTCAGAGTGGATTTGGTGATCTTTTAAGAGCTTTCGTCACACTTTTTCCCTTCTAAACTGACTCCAACTTGAATTAGAACTTTTGTGATCAGATCCTGATATGGCTGTCAATTATTGCTATTTCTGCAATCCAAGATATGTGAATTACCCCACTAGGATAGTTGCGCTCGATGTTATTAGGAAAGGATTCAAACCACAACATTAATTCTCAACATTTTTCTATGGTTGAAATTCCTCGGGATAAGCACGTAGGTGATCACATAAAAAATGAGGTGTTAGGTAATTGTCATGTATCTAACAGTGAGAGAGGCCCTATGACATGTGGATGTATTACTAAGAAAATATAGAGTAATAGTATGGAGGTTTGAATTATCAAAATAACATAAAGATTCAAAGAATTTGAGAGACCCATAAGAAGATCTACCCACAATTTCTCCAAAATATTCAATTGAGAGGGAGATTGGGATTTTATATACCTAAGATGTTATAACCTATTCTTTATAGATAAGATTTATGTGATGTATTTTCACCACCTTAGGATACACCACTTTTGGTATGGTGCAACTAAACTCTTTAATCCTTGCTTCCTGAAATAATTTTCTTGGATTGAAGATAAGAAGTATTCATACTCAAAAAGAAGTATTCATACTCAGAGCAGGTGGTTTCCCTAGAAGAGTCGCCAGCTATCGCTCCTGAGATTTTCATCCTAGTACAAACGTGAAAGTGGCACGGAAAAGAATAAGAGTCGTCAGCCAGGCCTTTTTATCCCAAGGAAATGGAAAGGTAATGTTGCACAAACCTGGGGGAAAGGAAAAAATGAGGTCTTGCGAACTAGAGAGAATGGGTAAGGAAGTCTCTTACATGAATGGAAGGTATTAACACCCCTTCACATTTGTTGTACTCGGCGGGATCCACACTTGCTTGTATTGTTCAAAGGGTATAAACATATGCTTCTCAACTGGAAAGAAAGAAGGAATGGGAAAAATGTAGGGAAAATAAAAAAATTGTGCTCGAATGAGCCCTACCCCATTGCCTATGTATCTCATCGAGAAGATGAGAATCAGAGTCAACGTAGTTCCCATAACTACGGATGGAATTTGTTTTTTTGTGTTTTTTATGATTGAATTGCGTATGCCTATGCTCAGGTGTTGTAGGATCGTTTGGAACGAGTGCATTTACCGTCTTGCAAAAGACAAGTCAAAGTGAGTTCTTTCGTTAAGAGTGAAGGAGATGAAAAGATAATTCCCACAGGAAAGACATTTGTTATTGGTTTGGAGCTTTTTAGAAGCTTTTTATTGAAAAATTTGCATAAGATAATGTATTCAAGTCTCTTTGAATGGGATGTGTACTTCTTACCTCACCCCAAAATGGAATGGATAAGAAGCACACCTAGATAAGGAGAAGACCTCCAAACCTAGTTCCAAAGACTAAGGCTCAAACACACTAGCCTATTTTACTTATTAGGTGTTTTTGTTGTTTTTAGATTAAGAAGTGTTCTCTTAATTTATGTTTGTGAAACATCTTTATGCTAAGACTTGTTCATCATGATAGATACCCTACACCTCACCCCCATATGGAATGTGTGCAAGTATCCCATGGCAAAGTCCCTTGGCACATGGAGAAGCTTTATCCTTTGTTAGATGTTTTGTCTTTTATTATGAGATGATAGAGAGAAGGCACCAAAAGGATCTCAAAAGGTAAAAATAGTCTTAGGGAGACTAAACCTAAGTAAGTTGTCATGCTTGGATAACCTAGGTTAGTGGGGTTTGAAGATCTCTATCCTAATGAAGAAGAAGGAGAGAAAAGAAGAAGAAAGAAAAAGAAGAAAAGAAATAGAAGACAACTTATTTCCATGATGGAAGGTAAGTTACTTCAAAGTGGGAAGTGAGCAATTATGCAAATCAAAGCATCTTGGATGCTTAAACAAACAAAATATTAAAATGTAAAAGGAGAGGGAGATGTTGGAATGTAGAAGCATTTCCACGCTCCTAAAACTTACCAAATCCCCTACAAGGTTAGCAAATGAAACACAATAGTTCATAAGATATGAAAAAAAAGTTAAACACACAATTGAATCAAATGAAATGAATCTTAAGGCCTATGAACCTTACAAGTCAGAACCTAACCCTAAATGAACTTTAAGAAGCTCAAGGAATCCAAACCAAATCAAACAAGTGCAAAGAAGAACCAAAGTGGAAAAGAAGTTCAAAGAAAGCATACATGAAGAAGTAAGGATGTAAAAGAGTGCAAACATGGATAAAAGCACATGAGAAACACCAAAGTCAGAATGTTATATCAAATTAGAATGTCTAATGTTATCCTAATTGATCATACCAAACTTCATGGATTGGTTCATGATAGAATGAAAGATGAAGAGAAAAAGGCAATCACATATTCATAAAAAGAAACAAGTAAGACAAAGGTGAAAGTCAAATGTGAAAATATGACATGAGATGAAGAAATTCAGTAGTATACATCACTTTTTTTAAAATCTTGGTATCTATCCTTTCAACCAACTAATCCAAGAGGACCAATCCCACCGTCCTATAATTCTTATGAATTAGCATAGAAATCATGTTAAGAATATTTCAAGTGATTGAGGGATTAAGATGGAGAAGAAGTAAGAAGAATTAAGCATGTATCATGTATGTAATGAACACAACTCAAGATGAAAGTTAAAGAGGGACATATGGTCATAAGATGATGAAGGTCAGTAGCTTATGATGAGAATGACATATTAAATATGCACATAGAAGCGTGTCAAGTTCACATAGCAAACAAGTTCAAACAAGTTATCAAACATGTAAAAGAAAATCACATAATGAAAAGATGTTTAATACTTGAAATGAATGACAAAAGATGCAACATGACATACAAATGTGAATACTTATGCATAAATTCATAGGCATATTTGATGTATAATTCAAATGAGATAAAGATATGCACATGTTATATGTAACAACCCGAACCTTCTGCCCTCCTGGCACTATTACCTCACGATCTTTTCTACCCTCTCACTAGTAGAGTTTTTCCCTTCCATGGGAATCGAACCATGTACCATGGGGTTCAAGTACATGTTCATTCCATTCCCACTACCACTTGAGCTAAGTAGCTCAATTGGTAGTGGGAATGGAATGAACATGTGCTTGAACCCCAGGGTACAGGGTTCGATTCTCACGGAAGACAAAAACTCAACTAGAGAGGGGGTAGAGAAGTTCGTGAGGTGGCAGTGTCGGGATTTCCTTGTGAGGGGCCCGGGCTGTTACATTAGAAGCCTACAAACAAGTATAAGAAGCATGAGATGAAGGACATGGAGGAATTAGGTCAAAGTTGATCACATGATGTATCATATAAACCAAAAGGTAAAACACAAGTAAATTAGACCTATAAATGATCAAAACAGGCTTATAACATTTTAAACATACATAAAAAAAACCCTACAAGTGACCTCAAATGATGGCATAAATGCCTTCAAGCAATTAGGGTTAAGGATGTGATGAGAAAGGTGCATGAAAAGTGACTTCATTTGCAAGTAATCAATCATACATCAAACAATGTTCAAAAATTCTAAAATTGAACCAAAAGAGACCTAAGTCAGTGACTAATAATTTGCCAAAAGCTCACACAAATATTCAATATCAAACTATTTCAAACAATGGCTTAATGGTCAAGTAGGATCCATGAACAAATATGCAAACTGCAAGGACCAAAATGCAATTAACAAGGGTTTAAAAATTATGCAAAAATATTTTTTACGAATTTTAATGTGTTAGAGAATGAATTCAAAAAGAATGATTGAAAAATGTTTAGTGGATCATGCAAAAGAAATATTTGAAATTGGTGTGTCGAAAATTGAAACAAAACCAAAAGAAAATAAAGATAATGTTGAAAATATGGTGAAAAATGCTAAAAATCAGAAATAAAAATTCACAAATTATTTTAATGTTTGAACATGCTTCATGATTTTTTATAGAATTTTTAGATGATTCTAGATGTTTTTAGAAAATGAAAATGAAAAATTATGTGAAATTAAAATGAAAATAAGAGAAAACCAGCAGGGGTACCACAAGAGTAAATAACACGTTCAAAATGGAAAATGGGCTCAAATAGGGGGTGGGGATAATAATCTGAGACCCAACCCAAACCCAGCGCAAGTCAACAAATTTATATGTGGAATTCAGTCAACTGAAAGACTCAACCTACACCATTTGATCAATCCAACGCATCATCATCAGTCAATCGATATCACAAGTAAGACAAATCAAAGGACAAGATTGCACGCATACCATAGAATGCATGGGGAAACAAACAAACTGATTAATTGTAAAAAAAACAAAAGGCAAATGCAAGCCAAATTAATTTTAATGCGTTGGTATAATTGAGCCCTTGGATCACGCAAATGGAAGGTCCAGATTATATCTTCAACCTTTAGACCTCCGTTCAACTGTAACAAGTTTCGGTGTCGGAGCCCTAGCTCCGGTCACCTTCTCAAGTGAGCATCCTACAAAATTTCCCAAAAATCAAAGATTCTACCATAGATCAACTCTAAATCACTTCCTGAATCCAAATATCATGTCCAATTTCTCAAATAATGCAAGGGTAAGGCAAATCGAAGAGAAAATCTTTGATCTTAAAAATTTCAGATCCACATAACATCCATAATACACGTCCAAAATCAATTCTAAACATATCAGCATGATCAACACACTATCATGAACACTATAACGCTCGTATTTAATTAGTTAATTTAATTAAATATTATCGCATATTACCCGATTAATTGTTGTTAAGTTTTGTTTTTTCGTTTGTGTCGTTAAGTTGTTTAAGTTGATATTGAGTTGATGGTTAAGTTGTGTTTGAGTTGTTTAAATTAATTAAGTCGTATAAATAAAATAATTGTTGTTATAATATTAAGTTGGGCTTAGTTGTGGTATGAGAGTAGTAAGTTGGGGGTGCTATTATAGGCCTATTAGTAATTAAGCTAATTAGTGAGATTTTAGTAAAATTAGACTAAAAACCTAATTAGAGAATAATCAGAATTTTGTAAGAGAAAGAAGAAGTCTTAGATGAAGATCAAGAAGAGGCTAGGTTGAGGATTTTCAAGGAGATTTTTGTTGTGAATTCGAGCTGCCTTCAATCCAAGGTAAGTGTGGGTTCTAATTTCATAATCGGGATTAGATAATTCGTATGTAAGTTGGCTTTTCGTATGATTAATTGTTGCATTTTCAAATGAATCTGATATGTATGATATATTGTTCTTGTTGTATTGTTGTTGTGTGATTTTTTCTTGTTGTTGTAATCGTTGTTGTATTTGTTGTTGTGTTGTTGGACTGGCTGTTACAGAAATTTGTGTAGAGAAGGAGACTACGACTCATAAAATCGGTCGTAGAAATTAGTAGATGAATAGATACAGAAGATTCAAAGTATAAAATTGATGTAGAAACCCAATTAGGCTTGAATTGAGTGAAGAGTTGTGTAATTCGTAGCAAAAGTAAGAATTGTATGCATTCTTGTGTTTTACGTAACAAATCTGGTATTACGCGTAACAAGAAGGGTGTTACGCGTAACACATCCAAGTTATGCAGGCATTACGCGTAAGGGATGGTTGAATTTAGGCCCACTGGTCATTTGTGTAGGATAAGTGTAAGGATTTAAGGCATTACACGTAATAAGTGAGGAATTACGCGTAAGAGGTGGCGTAGAGGCAAGTTGTTTCGCGTATGGTTTAGCCATTACGCGTATGGGCAGAGTGGTGTGCAAAAAATGCAGTTTTTGGCTATTCGTCCTGTTTTCGCATTAGTTTCGAGTTTATTTGATCTTGGACTTTAAGTACATATAAAATAAGTTGATTATAGTAGATTTGAGGATTTAAAATAATTAATTTAGAAATCTAATTGATTAAGCCGTGGTTAGTCGTCGTACGGGTTGAAGTTATATAAAGTTGTTATAAGTCGTGTTGTCCCGATCTTGGGAAAATTATTAAGTTGCGGGTCGATTGACCAATGTTGATTTACGTTGTTGAGTTGTTAAGTTGATTGCATATTTTCAAGTTGGAGCGAATGCTCAATTCAAGTTGGCCTGGATTGGCAAATACGTTGTTGATGCTTCGATAAACTGGCAGGATTTTCAAGTTGGGAGTTTACTCCAAATGGTACCACATGAATTTATAAGTTGAGTCGCATTCAAGTTGCATCTTATCTATGTTGTTAATTGTTGATTGGTTGCAAGTTGTACGTTGATGTTGCTTGTTGTATAAAGTGGGTAATTGTATGATTTCTTGCTTAGATATTGATTATCATATTCCTATTTATGTTATTCGATATCTCACCCCTTCTATTTGAATGTTTCCCTCTGTTGGTAACGTGCAGGTAATCAAGATTTGAGTACCTACTCGTCTCAATTGGTGTTTGTCACTCTGATACGTAGCACTTCGGGGGGATGAAAGCATGTTTTATTTTTGTGGATTTATTTGGTTTAAGAACTCGTTTTTAGTTTTTTCATGTTGAAAACCATGTTGAAGTATTTGATGTTGATTAAACTTGAAATTTTTTTAAAGTTGCAAATTCTGTTGTATTCGCTGCATTGTTTGTGAAGCATGTTTATTAATGAAGTTTTGTTATTTGATTTTAAAGTTAAAAATGTGATATCCCATGTTTGTTGATGAAATTTTAATAACTTCGATTTATAATTAAAGTCAGGTAGAAATGGGGTGTTACATTAGTGGTATCAGAGCAGGTCGGTCTGTCTGACCAAGTTGTCGAGTCGTAGTTATCTAACAATCGAGTATTGTTATATGCTTCTAACTTTTGTTGTGTTGTAGTGTTAAATTGAGATGGCTAGAAGAAATGATAATGTGATGGCTGCTGCAATGCAAGCAATGGCTCAGGCTATGCAGAACTTACCGAATGTTGGCGAGAATGATAAGTGTCATACTTTTGCGACTTTTCAGAGAGAGAATCCGCCTACCTTCAAGGGCAAGTATGATCCTGATTCTACGTTGGTCTGGTTGAAAGAAATTGAGAGAATTTTTCGTGTGATGGATTGCACTCTAGCACAGAAGGTTCGTTATGGAACTCACATGTTAGCAGTTGAGGTTGATGATTGGTGGTTGGAAACCAGAGAAAAAGATTAGAAGCTGCAGGTGAAGAGATCACTTGGGTTGTTTTTTGTAGCGAGTTTATGCAGAAGTATTAACCTAAAGATGTCCGTGGTTAGAAAGAGATTGAATTTCTTGCGCTGAAACAGGGGAATATGTCAGTGACAGATTATGCTGCAAAGTTCATAGAGTTGTCGAAGTTCTATACGCACCATGATGCAGCGACTGCTGAATTTTCGAAGTGCATAAAGTTTGAGAATGGTTTGTGCTCTGAAATAAAGAAGGTTGTGGGGTATCAAAAGATTCATGTTTTTGCTGATCTGGTTGATAGTTGCAGGATCTTCGAGGAAGATAATAATGCTCACTACAAGATTGTTACTGATAGAAGGGGAAAGAATCATCAAAACCGTGGCAAGCCTTATGATACTCCAGCTGGTAAGGGTAAGCTGAAAGTTGCTTCGGGTCAGAGAACTAGTGAGGGAGATGGTCTTGCTGGTATCGCTTGTTTCAAGTATGGGCAAGCTGGACATAAGAGTAATGTATGTACTACTGAAGTGAAGTGTTGCTTCCGTTGTGGAAAAGTTGGGCATGCAATATCTGATTTCATGCATAAAGAGATGATCTGCTTTAACTGTGGTGAAGAAGGGCATATTTAGCAAGTGCCAGAAGCCAAAGAAAGCAAAGTCAGGAGGAAAAATGTTCGGTTTAGTTGGGACTCAGACAGCTAATGAGGACAAGCTCGTCAGAGATACATGTTTCATTAATAGTATTCCTTTAATTACTATTATTGACACGGGTGCTACCCATTTTTTTATTGCTAATGATTGTGTTAAGAGGTTGGGTCTTGAGTTGTCTAAGATGAAAGGAGAAATGGTCATAGAGATTTCGGCTAAGGGATCGGTGACTACTTCTCTAGTGTGTTTGAATTGTCTATTGTCAATCTTTGATAGAGACTTTTATGTTGATTTGGTATGTTTACCGTTGACTGGGATGGATGTAATCCTAGGTATGAACTGGTTAGAGTATAACTATGTTCATATTAATTTCTTTTGTAAGTCAGTGAGGTTTTCTACTCCAGAAGAGGAAGGAGTTGGATTGTTGTCATTTAGAGAGTTGTAGAAGTTTATGAAAGAGGATGCCCAAATGTTTTCGATGATGGTGTCGTTATCTGTAGAGAATAAAGCTAAGATTGAAGAGTTGCAAGTAGTGAATGAATTTCCTGAAGTTTTTCCTGATGAAATTCCAGATGTACCACCTGAGAGAGAAGTTGAGTTTGTAATTGATCTTATACCTGGTACTAGACCTGTTTCTATGGCACCGTACATGATGTCCATATCTGAGTTGGCTTAATCAAAGAAGCAGTTGGAAGATTTGCTTGAGAAGAAGTTTGTAAGACTTATTGTATCATCGTAGGGAGCTCCAGTTTTGTTGGTTAAGAAGAAAGATGGAAGTATGATGCTTTGTGTGGATTATAAACAGTTGAACAATGTGACAATTAAGAACAAGTATCCGTTACCAAGAATAGATGATCTGATGGACCGGTTGGCATGTGCTCATGTGTTTAGCAAGATCGATTTGAGATCGGGCTATCATCAAATTAAGGTGAAAGATGAGGATATTCAGAAGATGGCGTTCAGAACACGATATGGACATTATGAGTATCGGTGATGCCTTTCTGTGTGACTAATGCTCCGGGAGTATTCATGGAGTACATGAATCGTATTTTTCATGCTTATTTGGATCGTTTTGTAGTTGTGTTTATAGATGATATTTTGGTTTATTCTAAGTCAGAAGAAGAGCATGCAGAACATTTGAGAATAGTATTAGAAGTTTTGAAGAATAAGAAGTTGTATGCAAAGTTGTCCAACTGTGAATTTTGGTTGAAGGAAGTCAGTTTTCTTGGTCATGTGACTTCAGGTAGTGGTATTGTTGTGGATCCTTCTAAGATATATGTTGTGTTGAAATGGGAAACTCCAAAGTCAGCTATTGAGATTATAAGTTTCTTGGGATTGGTCGGATATTATCGAAGGTTTATAGAAGGATTTTCTAAGTTGGCACTTCTGTTGACTCGGTTGACTTGTAAGAGTAAAGCCTTTGTATGGGATGTGCAATGCGAAGAAAGTTTTGCAGAGTTGAAGAAGAGATTGATGTCGGCTCCGGTTTTAACTTTACCAAATTCAGAGGAATCGTTTGTTGTGTATTGTGATGCTTCGTTTATGGGTTTAGGAGGTGTTCTTATGCAGAATAGTAAGGTGATTGCTTATGTGTCGAGACAGTTGAGAGTTCATGAAAAGAACTATCCTACACACGATTTGGAACTTGCTGCCATTGTTTTTCTATTGAAGATCTGGAGGCATTATCTTTATGGTTCTAGATTTGAATTGTTTAGCGACCATAAGAGTTTAAAGTATATGTTTGATCAGAAAAAGTTAAATATGAGGCAACGAAGATGGTTGGAACTGTTGAAGGACTATGATTTTGGTTTGAATTACCATCTGAGTAAAGCTAATGTAGTAGCTGATGGCTTAAGTCGGAAGACGTTGCATATTTCCCCAATGATGGTTAAGGATTTAGAGCTTATTGAGAAATTTCGAGATATGACTTTGGCTTGCGAAGTGACGCCAAAGAGTGTTATGTTGGGTATGTTGAAGATCAATAATGATTTTCTGGACAATATTAGAGAAGCTCGGAAGTTGGATGTCAAGTTAGTGGATATCATAGTTGATTGTGGTGAATCATAGAAGAATGGTTTTAAGTTGGATGTGCATGGTGTTTTGAGATTTCATAATCGGATTTGTATTCCTGATGATGTGAATATGAAAAGGATGATTCTTGAGGAAAGTCGTAGAAGTAATTTGAGTATTCATCTAGGAGCGACTAAGATGTATCAGGATTTGAAGAAGTTGTTTTGGCGGCCTGGGATGAAGAACAATGTTGCACGTTTTGTGTACGCCTGTTTGATTTGTCAGAAGTCGAAAGTTGAACATCAGAAGCCTACTGGTTTGATGCAACCGTTGGAAATTCCATAATGGAAATGGGATAGAATTTCTATGGACTTTGTAACAGGATTGCCTAATACTTCAAGAGGACATGTTCGATTTGGGTGAATGTTGATAGGCTTACTAAGTTGGCTCATTTTTTTCCTATTAACATCAGTTTTCTGGTATCGAAGTTGGCTATTTATGTCAGAGTGATTGTGACGTTGCATGGTGTTCCTTTGTGTATTGTGTCGGATCGAGATCTGAGGTTTACTTCTGATTTTTGGAAGAGTCTTTAAGAAGCGTTGAGTTCTAAGTTGAGGTTGAGTTCAGCGTGTCATCCTCAGACAGATGGTCAAACTGAGAGAGCAATTCAGTCATTAGAGGATTTGTTTAGAGCTTGTATTCTTAAGTAGGGATGTTCGTGGGATACTTATCTCTCATTAATCGAGTTCACGTATAATAACAGATACCATTCTAGTATCGGAATGGCACCTTTTGAAGCGTTGTATGGTCGGAGTTGTAGGACTCTGATGTGTTGGTATGAATTTGGTGAGAATGTGGTGCTTGGACCATAGATAGTTCGAGAGATTACCGAGAAGGTAAAGTTGATTCGAGGGAAGATGAAAACTTCTCAAAGTTGTCAAAAAAGTTATCATGATAAGCGAAGGAAAAATTTAGAGTTCCAAGCGGGTGATCATGTATTCTTAAGAGTTACGTCTGTGACAGGTGTTGGGCGAGCGTTAAAATCTAAGAAGATTACTCCTCATTTTATTGGTACGTATCAGATTTCGGATAGAGTTGGGAATGTCGCTTATAGAGTGGCCTTACCGCCAAATTTGTCAAATTTGCATGATGTGTTCCTCGTGTTGCAACTCCGAAAGTATATTTCAGATCCTTCTCATGTGATTAGTATGGATGATGTGCAAGTACAGGATAATCTCAATGTGGAGACAATGTCGGTACGAATTGAGGATCGTGAAAATAAGCCCTTAAGAGGAAAAGAGATTGTTTTAGTGAAAGTTGTTTGGTTGGGAGCTGTCGGAGAGAGTATGACTTGGGAGTTGGAAAGCAATATGCGGGAATCATATCCTGATTTTCGAGGACAAAAATGATCTAAGCGGGGGAGAGTTGTAACGCATGTATTTAATTAATTAATTAAATTAAATATTATCGTGTATTTTCCCGATTAATTGTTGTTAAGTGTTGTTTTGTCATTTGTGTCATTAAGTTCTTTAAGTTGGTATTGAGATGATGGTTAAGTTGTGTTTGAGTTGTTTAAATTAATTAAGTCGGATAAATAAAATAATTGTTAATGGTATAATATTAAGTTGGGCTTAGATGTGGTGTGAGAGTAGTAAAGTTGGGGGTGTTATTTTAGGCCCATTAGTAATTACTAATTAGTGAGATTTTAGTAAAATTAGACTAAAAACCTAATTAGAGAATAATCCGAATTTTGTAAGAAAAAGAACAAGTCTTAAAGGAAGATAAAGAAGAGGCTAGGTTGAGGATTTTCACGGATATTTTTTCTGTGAATTCGAGCTGCCTTCAATTCGAGGTAAGGGTGGGGTTCGAATTTTATAATCGGCATTAGAATATTCGTATGTAGGTTGGGTTTTCGTATGATTAGTTGTTGCATTTTTGAATGAATCCCATATGTATGATATATTGTTCTTGTTGTATTGATGTTGTGCGAGTTGTTCTTATCGTTGTAATCGTTGTTGTATATGTTGTTGTGTTATTGGACTGATTGTTAAAGAAATCCGTGTAGAGAAGGTAATTAGGACTCGTAAAATCAGTCGTAGAAATTAGTAAATGAATAGATACAAAAGATTCAGAGTATAAAATCGATGTAGAAACCCAATTAGGCTTGAATGGAGTGACGAGTTGTGTAATTCGTAGCAGAAGTAGGAATTGTATGCATTATGGTGTTTTACGTAACAAATCTGGTATTACGCGTAACACATCCAGTTACGCAAGCATTACGCGTAAGGGAGGGTTGAATTTAGGCCCTCTGGTCATTTGTGTAGGATACGCGTATGGAGTTAAGGCATTACACGTAATAGGTGAGGCATTACGCGTAAGAGGTGGCGTAGAGGCAAGTTGTTACGCGTATGGTTGTAACACGGTGGGAGAACTGACTTTTTAGTCATGTTGCGGATAGGAAGAGTCGCCACCGACTTTTATTTTATCCATACGGAAAGGACATAAAAGAACAGGAAAGACCTATTTTTAAAAGACTTAGGTTCGGGGGGTAGGTTATATAAAGGGAAGGTGTTAGCACCCTTTATATCCATGGTTATCCATGGGCTCTTAGTTACTTAGCTCACTTTGTTTTGTTTGGAAAAGGAAAGTGTAGTGTGTGTTTAGAAAAAGTTTCTTAAGTACTTTGTAATGACCCTCGTATGGGTGTATACAAAGCCTAGTTTGAAAATATTTTAGAAAATGTGAGGTGTGAAAGTAATTTTGAAGGTGTGAGCAAGTAACTACGAGATACCTACCCTAGATTAAGTCTTTTTTATTCTCTTATGTTCTTTCATAGGGTAAGACTATCCCTATTATTAAGGAATAGGTAGTCATTACCTTGGATGTTAATTAAGGGACATATGCAGGGTCAATGTGTATAGGCAACTGTAGGGTGTCTTTAACCATATGGGAGGGACAATCATCTTTTAACTTGGAGGGACAAGATCATTTTTAGGCAACATCGTAGGAAACATCGTAGGGACTTGATCTTTTAACTGTAGGGAGGGACAAAATGATATTTTATTTGTTGGGATCTTGCTTAAGACACCCTACTTGACCTTTTGAATAAGGCAACTGAGAGGAATACCCTAGGAAGTGCAAGATGGCGATCTTAGATCGACTTACGTGTGTGAGTGTTTGTTTTCAAATATTTATCTTTTTAAATTAATTTTCTAAGTTAATTTTAATTGCATTTAGGTTATACACACCCTAAAATTACTAACCACACAATAAAATTTTTATAATAAAATTCAGATGGAAAATAAATCTATAAGTATTACATGGCTTTAGCAGATACATAATAATCAAATAAAATGAATTATAATAATAGATATAATAAAAATAATAAATAAACAATAATAATAAAATAATAGCAATAATGATAATAATAATAAATAAAGAAATCAAGATTAAAATTTAAAAGAGAAGTTATTTTAGGTTAGACAAAAATTATAAATTTTTTAGAAGTTAATTAAGAAAGTAAAAGAATTTAAACAATTTAATAATAATAAACCAAAAAACATTAAATTATTTACATAATAATAAGATAAATAAGGGTTAATATATTAATTAGAGTTTAGAAAAATAAATTAAGTTTTTTAGGATTAATAGAAAAAGTTAGGGTTTTAGAAAATAATTGGAGTTTTTAAGTAATTAAAGTTTTAAATATTATTTACAAATTATATATATAATAAAGATTATGTACAAAATTATTATAAAATTAAATAAAATGAACAATCAAGAAAAATTATGAAATTAATATAAAGTTTAATTATTGTTTTAAATAAAATTAGTGGTTTTAATATTAAACAAATTAATTAAACTTTAATAATTATATAAAAAATAAAACAAATGACAAAAAGAGAAGTGGGGAGGCCTGGTTTTGATCCCGGGACCTCCCCCTTACCATAACAAAACCATGCCACTGGGCTAGCACGTGCTAGTGAACAAATAATGAATCCTGATCAATAAATATAAAACCTGATAATTATGATGAAATAAAACAAAACAAAAATGCAAAACCTGGGAATCGAACCCAGGTTCATTGGTTTCCATACGCACCCACCTCACCAGCTGAGCCACTGCATCCTTTGTGAATTATAACATAAATAACATATAATAAAATAAAACCAAAATTTGAATTTAGGTTTCGCGCGCAAGTCCTTCTTCGCTGGTCCGTCCAGTTAGGTTATAGTGACAGTCGTTCGTCACTATAACTTGTAGTGACGGTTCTTTTGCGTCGCTATAGGTCCTACATGCTTGAACATGAATAATACACATAATAAATCCAGTTTAATGATTCAAATCAATCAAATGCAGTCCAATAAGTCTAAATATATCATTAATTTGGCTTAAAATAAGCTTTTAAGTGAATCCCCAATTCGGGATATTTAGAACCCTAAACATGGCAACTTGCGCATTTAATCATGAAACTCCAAGAAACCTTTGTTTGATCCTGAAAAGGCCTCTAGCTAAAAATCCGAATGTGACTTTCCTTTGAAAATTTTGACTTTGTTCTTGGTTCTTGGAGGTTGCAAATCGTGTCCTTGTGCTTGCAGTGTGTTTGTGAACTTATAGTCATGCAATTAGGTTAAAAAGAATGGGCTTTAGATCATGAATTGAGGTTACTTGATGATGAAGGAATTCCATTGTCATAAATGTCACAAAAATCAAATATTTTCTTGTTGGTTTGGTCTTGCACGAATTTCTAAGGTATCTATCACCTTTAAAAGTCAAATATTTGATCCCAAAGCAAAGATTGAATTCAAATATTTGATTTTTATATTCTATTTTCATTAAAATTGAAATTTATAAGATAAAATCCAAAATAATAAAATAAAAAATCTAAAAATCTAAAAAAATAATCAATGGGTCGTGCTTGACATTGTTGTGAAGATTGGGTGGCAATTTGATAGGCCCATTTGGCAAAAATTGGTTTTAAGGTCCCATTTGTTTCATATGCCTCCCAAAACTTTCCCAACTTTGCAAAGGCGCAAATCCCTCAATTTTAAGGCTATGAAGGTGTTCTTTGACATTTTGAAAAGCTTAGAGAGTCCTCTAACCAACCTCTTTGGTCTCATATCCATATCCTTTACCAATTTCAAATTATGCCCTTTGGAAAATGTTGATTTTTTGTTGACTTTTAAAATGACCTATAATGTTTTAGCTCATACCTTTCAAATGAAGCATTTTTAGGCTTGGCTTGTGAGACACAAAGTTGTAGAGAATTCAATTTATTTCAAAATGAGATTTGGATGGGAAATTTTTGATGAAGCATGTGAAAGTTATGGCTGGTCAAAGTTCAATTGACTTTTCCTATGAAAACCCTAATTTAGAAACTCCTGATTCTTGATGATCTGAAACTTCCTTGATGAATCATGAAAAACCCTTGATCAAATGATGATTTTTACTTCATAAACTTGATGTTGGCAAAAAATCATGAAGTTTGACTTTGGTTTGACCTCAGTTTGACTTTTTAACTGCTTTGACTGATTTTTGCATATCTGATCATCTGACTGAGCAAACCTTTTGGGAAAGCTTTGAAACTTGACATAGGGATTCTTGAAGACATGTAGGATGTTATGAAGCTCACTTGAGGCCTTGAAATTCAATTTATCCTGATGAAATTTAAAACCCTAGTTTAGGGTGCATTGCTTAGGAGGATGCTTTGTCTGAGGGAATTGTCAAACTTTCTGACTAATTGTGAACCTTGTGAACCTCTTGGGATACCTTGTGAACCTTGTGAACCTTGTGAACCTCTTGGTACACCTTGGTACACAATTCCTTGACTAGGGGAGGGAAAATTTTGGGGTGCAACAGCTGCCCCTGTTCAATTTTCTGAAACCTGAGGAGTTAGATTGGCCTGTGTGCCATTCGTGACTTGGAAGGTTGAAGGGGATTGAACACAAAAACCAAAAATTTGCACTCGCCGGTGCGTAAAGTAACACTGCTGATTGGTTGTATATGCTGGAGTGGGCTTAAAGATGCCACTCAGAGGAACTGGAGATGGGCTTATAGATGTCATCCATAATATCAGAAGGTGATAATATCTTTATATTGTCACTGGATATCAGTACTAGGTCTTCGTATAGGCCGTCTCTGAATCATTCTTGTAACATGGTTTGAGTTGAATGTCAGCACTATATCTTCGTATAGATCGTCTCTGCATTATCTCTGGGGGAAAGAATATCCTTCATTAGGTGTAAGTACTTAGATCTTCGTATAGATCGGCTCTGAACCATCTTTAGGAACATACTTTAATTTAAGTATCAGAATCAAATCTTCGTGGTGATCTCTTCTGAATTGCTTTTGGTAATATCTTGGGCTAAGTACAAGATCTTCGTATCGATCATTTATGTACCATCCCACAGATAAACTGTTGCATAGACCATTAGAAATAAATCTTCGTAGCGATTATCTCTTCTAGAAATATCCCGGATTAGGTAATAGATCTTTGTATAGACCATTTACATACCTTCCCAAGGACAAAAAGAATATCAGGATTAAATCTTCGTGGTGATTATCCCTGAACTTCTTCTGAAATAATCTCTTGGATTAAGTGCTAGATCTTCGTATAGATCATTTACACACTATCCCAAAGATAGTTGACCATCAGAAATAAATCTTCATAACGATTATCTCCTCTGGGAATATCCTGGATTAAGCATTAGATCTTCGTATAGATCATTTACGTACCCTTCCAAGGATAACTTGAGCATTAGGATTAAATCTTCGTGGCGATTACTCCTGAATTATTTGATAATGTTTATCTGCCTACAATTATCCTGAAAAGGAAAGGTTAGTTTATGCAAGATTATTTGATGTATGCATGTATGGCATGATGCTCTTAAGTAAGAATGTCACATGGATTATGGATGTGTATTTTGTGATATGATGTAAATGATGTATGTATGAATCATGTAGCCTGGAGTGTCTGGGTATCTCTGTATAGCAACTGCTGGCTGGGGAAAATAAATCTCAGTTCGTTGTTGAGGAGCATGAGGACTTCGTTCTCGTCTTGTTTAATAATATGGTACTTATAACCTCCCGTCTTCATTCGTCGTGCTTTTTATTGAAGGAATAAGTTCCTGAATATCCTGACTGAGGATAAAAGAGATGGACATAGATCCGGGAGACTTAATTCTTCGGAGGATATGAAACTGCTTGAAGATTTCGTCGAGTGGGAAGTATAAGATATTACTTGAAGAGTTCTGTATGGATATCCGAAAAGATTACCCTGTGGGGATGAACCAGCGAAGCTTCGTTGAATTCCTACCCTCGTTCGTCCTAAGTAAATATTATTATTGTATTTTATGCATTTCTGGTAAACATCAATCATATTCAAAAGCATACACACATTCAAATATAACCAATGGACGTTTTCGCTTAAGTAAACAAGGGAAAAGTAAATTTGAATTCAAAGACGAGACTTTATTTATTTAGAGAATGGCCTATAAACATACAAGTTTGTACAAGGAGACAGAAATCCTAGTAAGAGGAATTTGCCATAAAAGTTTTACAAAAACAAAGAAAAACAACTATGTGAAAATAATCCTATTGAGTTTCAATTCCACTATTGCCATTATCTTCAAGTATCTCATCCTTTGTTGTCGAGATAGAAATGATTGGATTGATCTTTATCTGTTTGAACTTGATTCAGGTAGCACAACTGGTTGAGGTTACATGAGTGATCCAACGAGACATAGTCATACGCTTTAATCCCTAACTTTTGCCTGGATTGCCTCTTTAGGTTTTCAATCCACCGGGATACCTTTTTTTGCCCAAGCCTCCCTTTCAGGTTTTCGACTTGCCGGGTGTACAATCTTTTATATATATATATATATATATATATATATATATATATATATATATATATATATATATATATATATATATATATATATATATATATATATATCCCTAATTTTTGCCCGAACCCTTTTGGTTCGTTGGGATGCCCTTATTTTTGCCTAGGTCAGTCAACCTAGCGGGTCTCTTTTTATGCGTAGTATTTTTTAACTATGTCTGTGTTTACGGGCTGTGGGAAATCTTCACCATCCATAGTAGTAAGCATCATGGCACCTCCTGAAAATACCCTTTTGAAATCAAATGGTCCTTCATATGTAGGAGTCCACTTATCCCTAGTATCACCCTATGGTAATACAATACGCTTGATTACCAAGTCTCCAGTCTGATATACCTTTTGCATAACCTTCTTATTAAAAGCTTTGATCATCCGTTTCTGGTACATCTGACAAATTTATCTGGTCAAGTCGAGTCTGAATCCACTCATCTTCATCCAAGTCTGCATCCTTCATGATTCTTAAGGAGGGGATCTGAACTTCAATGGGTAGAACTGCTTCCATACCATAGACTAAGGAGAATGGGGTTGCCCCTGTTGAAGTACGTATTGTAGTACGATAACCATGAAGAGCAAATGGTAACATCTCATGCCAATCCTTATACGTAACAGTCATCTTCTGTAGAATCTTCTTGATGTTCTTATTGACAGCTTCTACTGCACCATTCATCTTTGGACGATACGGAGAAGAGTTATGATGCTTAATCTTGAACTGCGTGCAGAGGTCAGTAATCATAGTGTTGTTCAGATTAGAGCCATTGTCTGTGATAATCCTTTCAGGGATGCCATACCTACATATGAGATTATTCTTAATGAATCGAGCCACAATATTCTTCGTAACAGATGCAAATGAGGCTGCCTCCACCCACTTTGTAAAGTAATCAATGGCAACCAGGATGAAACGATGCCCATTGGAAGCAGTAGGCTTAATCTCACCAATCATATCAATGCCCCACATGGCAAAAGGCCAAGGATCAGTCAACACATTCAACGGAACTGGAGGTACATGCACCTTATCAGCATAAATCTGACACTTGTGACATGTTTTGGAATGTTGATAGCAGTCAGCTTCCATGGTAGACCAATAGTAACCTGCTCTCAATATCTTCTTTTCCATGGTATGACCACTAGAATGAGTGCCAAAGATCCCATCATGCATGCCTTCCATAATCTTTGTTGCTTCCTTCTTATCCACACAACGAAGTAAAGTCGAATCATGATTGCGCTTGTACAAAATTCCATTACTCAAGAAGAACTTAGCAGAAAACCTCCTCAGAAACTTCTTATCATTGACAGATGACCCTTTAGGGAACTCCTGAGCTTCAAGATACCTCTTCACTTTATAGAACCAAGGCTTTCCTTCTACTCCTTCAGTATCAATCTCATTATAATATGCAGGCTTCTCAAATCTATCAATAGTGATTCTGGGAGCTTCATCATCCCAACTAATCTCAAACATAGATGCCATGGTGGCTAATGCGTCTGCCAACTGATTCTTTTCTCGTGGAATATGTCCTAAGGTAATCTCTTCAAAATATGGGATCAAAGACAACACCTGCTCTCTGTAAGGAATAAGATTTGGGTGCTTGGTATCCCAATCTCCTTTAATCTGACTAACTACCAGGGCTGAATCTCCATATACATCCAAAAACTGAACCTTCATTTCAATGGCAGCTTTGATACCCATGATACATGCTTCATATTCAGCCATGTTATTGGTACAATAGAAGCAAAGTCTAGCAGTAATTGGGGTATGACAACCTTTAGGGGAAATGATCACAACACCAACACCATTACCAAGCGCATTAGAAGCTCCATCAAAAACCATAGTCCATCGGGATCCCTGTTCAAGTCCGTCATATTGTCTAGGTTCCTTAGTAACAATCATAATGTCTTCATCTGGGAACTCAAAATTCATAGACTGATAATCAACTACTGCCTGATGAGCTAAATGATCAGCTAACACATTGCCCTTAATGGCATTCTGAGTGGTGTACTGTATATCATATTCTGTTAAAATCATTTTCCATCTCGCTATTCGTCCGGAGAGAGCAGGTTTCCCGAATACGTATTTAATTGGATCCGTCTTTGAAATCAACAAGGTAGTATGAGTCAATATATACTGTCTTAGTCGGCGAGCAGCCCATTCCAAAGCGCAGCAAGTTTTCTCGAGCAGTGAGTATCTTGTTTCACAGTCGGTAAACTTTTTGTTAAGGTAGTATATTGCTTGCTCTTTTCGACAAGACTCATCATGTTGCCCCAACACACACCCCATTGAGTTGTCTAATACTGTTAAGTACATAATCAAGGGTCTTCCATCAACTGGTGGCATCAAAATCGGAGGTTCTTGGAGGTATCTCTTGATTTCATCAAAAGCCACCTGACACTCGTCATTCCATTCCATTACCTGATCTTTCTTCAACAACTTGAAGATTGGCTCACAGGTAGTAGTTAACTGGAAAATAAATCTTGCAATGTAATTTAGTCGTCCCAAGAAACCTCTGAATTCCTTCTTAGTATGGGGAGCAGGCATCTCTTGTATAGCTTTTACTTTTGCAGGATCCACTTCAATACCTTTTCCACTGACAATGAAACCCAGGAGTTTACCAGACCTAACTCCAAAAGTACACTTGTTGGGATTCAATCTCTGTTTATACTTCTTCAACCTCTCAAACAACTTGCACAGATGATCAAGGTGTTGTTCTTCATTCTGGGACATGGCTATCATATCATCCCCATATACCTCTATCTCATGGTGAATCATATCATGAAACAAAGCCACCATAGCACGCTGATATGTTGCCCCAGCGTTCTTCAAACCAAATGGCATCACCTTATAACAAAAAGTGCCCCATTATGTAACAAATGTAGTCTTTTCCATATCTTGTGGTGCCATCTTAATCTGATTGTAACCAGAGAAACCATCCATGAAGGAGAATACCTTATGCTGAGCAGTGTTGTCTACCAAAACATCAATATGTGGAAGTGGAAAGTCATCTTTAGGACTGGCCTTATTCAAATCCATGTAATCCACACACATGCGTACCTTACCATCCTTCTTAGGTACCGGTACTACGTTTGCAACCCATTGAGGATAAGAAGTCACATCTAAGAACCCTGCATCAAATTGTTTCATCACCTCTGCTTTAATCTTTTCTGACATTTCAGGACGTATGCGATGAACCTTCTGCTTCTTTGGACGACAGTCTTCCTTTACCGACAGACGGTGAACCACAATATCAGTATCCAACCCTGCCATATCTTCATAAGACCAAGCAAAGATTTCCACTTAGTCACGTAACATCTGAATTAGTCTGTTCTTAACATCATCTTCTAGTTTAGCCCCTATCTTGACCTCTTTCTTGTCTTCCTCAATTCCTAGATTCACAACTTCGATTGGCTCTTCATGTGATTGTATAGCTTTCTCTTATTTTTGTAATAACCTAGCAAGTTCTACAGGTACTTCACAATCTTCCTCCTTTCCATCTTCAGCTTGATAGATCGGATTCTCGAAATCATAATTGGCAATAGTAGAACTGTTATCAACAGGATCCAGAGTGGATGAGGATCTGCATTTTAGTGACGTGGGTGTGTGTAAGAACACATAGTTGATAAAATAGAAATAATAATAAAAGAAAGACAAGGAGCACAATATTTACGAAAATGAAACGTCCATTAATTTTATTGAATGAAGTATGCGAATGATATGACATCCCGAAATAAGCATACCATTGTGCCCCGGGTAAGACACAAGGCTTAAAAGGTTTTATTGTTCGAAATTACAAACTTAAAAAAAAACACAGTAATAGTATTTACTCGTGACTAAAGGAGATAGGAATAACGTCTTCAGTCTTCCAATTGTTGAACCCATCACCAATGGTAGGAAAGATCCAATCATCCAGGTTGTAGTCTTCATCATGGTCACCCACAACATTGATTTGATCTCTTATGACCCCTTTATTAGTGATACGAACAACATGGACACGACGAACAACCCTCTGAGATTCTGCAGTGAAACCCAAACCAAACTTGTCAGACTTGTAAGGGATGTTGGGAAGCTGACCCCAAATAGCACAACCACCTTTTTCAACCACAACCTTATCATCTTTGAGGGAGGCCATTGCAAGAGGTATTCTAGTAATCACAAGAGATCTTTCAGAAGCAGGGATAGACTGAGGAACAGGAGCAGAGCAAGGAACAACTTCAAATGTTTGACACGGAGTTTCAACCAATTCACCCTCCATTTCTACATATTTGAAAGTATTCACATGGCTAACCATATACTTTTCTTCACCATAGACAATGACAATTTTGTTTTTCACCGGATATTTCAACTTCTGATGCAAGGTGGAAGTCACAGCACCTGCCCCATGGATCCAGGGGCGCCCAAGCAAACAAGAATATGCAGGACGAATATCCATCACATAGAAAGTAGACTTGAAGACTTGAGAGCCTACTTTGATTGGGAGGTCTACTTCTCCATGTACCATTCTTCTTGAACCATCAAAGGCCCTTACCACCATATTACCTTGCCTTAACACAACATCTTCAGGACTGAGCTTGTCCACCAGTGCATGAGACAAAGTAGTGCCCCTACATTTAATGGAGATATGCAGAGCTCTGTTATGGTTTATCTTGGCAGGAGTCAGATCAGCATCAGAAAAGCCCAGACCATTATCACTAGTCAGATGTGCAACACAATTCTCAAATTGATCCACATAAATTTCATTTGGCACATGAGCAGCCTTTAAGAACTTGATCAAGGCTTTAGCATGGGCCTCAGAACACAGCAACAAAGATAACATGGAGATTTTGGAGGGAGTATGCGCCAACTGGTCAACAATATCATAATCACTCTTGCGAATGATCTTCAGTACTTCTTCCATCTGTTTAGAAAGATTTTCAGCAGTTGGTGCTTCAGCTTGCACAGGTTCAATCACAGGACCTTTGCCCCGGGTATCAGTACTTGGCCCAGAATTAGAGGTATGAGCTCGAGTAACTGTACTTTTAGTGGTATCTTGAGGGGAGAAGATTCTTCCACTTCTGGTGACCTTACTAGATCCAACAATATTGTCCACATCAAGATTGACATCAGTAACAGGTGCATCAGTCAAAGGCTCTTGTTTGACGCCATGGATATAAACATCGGAACCATAATTCCAGGGTATAACTTTATCAGAAGTATAAGGAACAGGGCCAGGAGTGGTAATGATCATGGGAGCCACTCTAGCTTCAACAACAGTCTTTACAGGGCCTTCAGCAGTAATCTTCACTGGTCCTTTGGATGTAATCCTGACAGGACCTTTAGAGGTGATCCTCACTGGTACTTTATCAACCATAGCTACATCTTCAAGCTTCGTGTTTCGAGTCAGATATTCACACATACTTTCTACAGAAGGAGTCCTCTCAAACAATATAGTGTAATTGTCCATGAGGCGTTGAATACCATCCTTCAACTTCCAGCAACTATCAGGTTTATAGGCACAGTAAAAACAGTCTTCCTTGCAACCTGGAAAGAACCCAGCCTGCACCAGCTTCTTCTTGATGAGGGATAGAGGAGTAGTCAAATCTGTTACTGAGGATACATAAGAATTTTTATCAATAGCATTAACAGTCTTCTCATGGTTGGGCATAGGAGCAGTGATCATATTTGGGGTCCCAGGAGGGTCAAATTCAATTTCCCCAGCTTCGATCATGTCTTGAATCTTGTTTCTCAGCACGCAACAGTTGTTGGTGTCATGTCCCGGACTATTAGAATGATATGCACATCTTGCATTAGGATTGTACCGAGGAGAGGATGTATTAGGATTTTGAGGTGGATCCCTTAAAGTAATTAACTCCCCCTTCAACATGTGTTGCAAGGCTTGGGCCAGTGACATGTTGATCTTGGTGAACTATCTTCTAGGCTTCTGTTGATTGTTCTGTTGTTGCTCTGGTGCTGTAGGGGCAGGGTTGGAGATGTGAACTGCTCCCACAGATTGGTGACTCCTGTTACGACTATGCTGACCATACACAACATTAGACTCCTTCTTTCCACTAGGGGGCTTCTTAGCAGTTTTTGATGAAGAGGCACCCACCTGTATCTTACCACTTCTTATCCCACTCTCCACACGTTCTCCAGTCATTATCAGCTCAGTGAAACCAGATGATGAGCTTCCAATGAGGTGACTATAAAAAGGACCATTCAACGTACTCATAAACATATCCACCAGCTCCGTGTCAGTCAGAGGAGGTTGAACTCTGCCAGCTTGGTCTCTCTATTTCTGGGCATACTCTTTGAAACTCTCCTTAGCACCCATAGACATGCTTTGGAGCTGCATGCGAGTTGGTGCTAAATCAACATTTTATTGGTATTGCCTATAGAAGGCCTCAACAAGATCATTCCAATCACTAATATTAACACTTTTAAGTTGATAATACCATTCCAATTGAGCTCTAGATAAACTTTCTTGGAAGAAATGAATCCACAGTTTCTTGTCAGCAGTATGTGGCTGAATCCTCCGGACATAGGACCTCAAGTGCAGTTTAGGACATGAAACACCATCATACACCACAAAAACAGGAACCTTGAAGCCAATAGGTATAACCACTCCAGAAACTAAACTCAAATCTTCAAAATCAAGCCCAGAAGATTTTTGTAATTCCATAGCGTTCATTATGTCTATCAACATCTTATACTTCTCCTCACTAGCGGGATCATGATAATAGTTCTCCTCGGAATCAGAATCTTCCACAATATCATGGAGACTACCTCCTTCTCTCTCAGAATTTTCAGACTCAAGATCCTCAACCTCTTCTTTTGCCTTAACAGGACCTCTGAATCTTCTTCCCAGGTTGATGAGGCCCCCTGATTTTTTAGTCTTCTTCTTCTTAGTCAGAAGTGCCTTCAGCTCATATTGTCCCTTGGACAAGTTCAGGATCATTTCTTGAAATTGTGCATTCTGGGTCTGGAGATCCTTAACAGTTTGTTTAAGAGCCATTTCTGCTGAAATAAACATCAAGAAGATAAGATACCTGTTCATAAGAAACCTGTGATACAATGATATGGTATGTAGATGCAATGTCTTCAAGGACCGCAGAATTTAAATATGTGTAAACAACCAGAAATGAAACTTTTATTAGTAAGCAATAAACTTGCTTGTCTCTTGGGCTTACAATAAAAATGAAATAAATACAAAGATGGGGTTTTAAGTCTCCCATGGACGTTTCCTCTTTGTATGGAGGTATGTGTTGAGATTCCGCTCCTCGTGAAGTTGTCTTGTCAGCTCCAGAATTCTTTTTTGACTAGCTTTAAAATGAGTCTCAAAAGTATCCCTTTGTTCCTTCAACTGAATCCAGGACCTCTGCAACTCTTCCATGTCAGTGGGCATATCTGGATGAAGGATGATATAAGGAGTATCTCCTTCAGCAACAGGCTCCATGGTAACTGGCAGGATAGCAGGATATGGCATCATAAGAGTCTGAGCACGTGCTCGTACCCATCTGAGGTAAGGTTCCATAGGAATGGAGTACTTTGGTTCCAGAGTCTTACTGTCAACCTTGTTCACTTTACCCCAAGCTCGTATGAACCTTAGAAGGTAACCTTGAAGATCGTTGTCGTAGTCAAACACAATACCCTGAATAAGCATGTCATGAGGACTATTACTCTGAGCATAACCAAACTGGCGTAGAGCTAAAGAAGGGTTGTAAGTAATGCCCCCTCTTATGCCAAGGAGTGGTACATTAGGGAACTCCCCACAACGGTCAATGATAGTAACATTTTCAATGGATCTAGAGCACCAATGAATGTTTGAATGAGAAAGTGACATGATCCTCTTGGACCATTTTAACCCTTGTTCATTCTTCATTACTTATCGAGGAAGGTGAGAAATAAACCACCTAGACAATAGAGGTATACAGCATATCAGAGTTACTCGTGCCTTCGTAGTACGGGTATGGAGAGAATGTAAGATGTCTCCAAGTAATGTAGGTACTGGATTACGAGTCAGAAATATGTTGATGGCGTGTACGTCTATGAACTAGTCTGGATTAGGGAACAACACTAAGCCATAGATCAATAGGGCTAGTATCTCCTCAAAAGCATCATAACTCATAGCCTTCAAGAACACTTGAGCTTTCTCCATCAATACCTTAGCAAGGACACCCTTAATTCCACTTCTCGTTTCTAGGACAATGTTTGATTTCTTAAGATGTAGGGCTGCAACAATGACTTCAAGTTTAGGATCTTTTTCTAAGCCTGTGAAGAGTCTCTGATCAAGGATAGGTATACCCAATAGTTTGGAGAATTCTTCCATTGTAGGAACCAACTGATAGTCGGGGAATGTGAAGCAATGATGTTTAGGATCAAAAAACTAAAATAGGACACTCATCATGTCTTCATTGAACCCTGAAGTGATTAGATCTAGTAGTTGACCATGCCTCTTGATGAATTGGGAGTTTTCAGAAACTTGAGAGACCAATTCCTTAAGCTTAGGAGGTATTCCTACAAAGTTGATCCGGATAGTATTCCTACGAGCAGAAGCCATGACCTGCAACAAATAACAAAGATAGATACTTTGGTCCTTAAAATGGTTAGTGAAAATGCTATGCTTATGATGCATGATGTCATGATGTTATGCTCAATCACAAACATGTGGCACACACAAACAAGTCACACAATAGCCTTAGGTTTAAAGGCTTGCATGAGGTTTAAAGGTAAGTACCCTCCCCTGAGGGTTAGATGGTTCATCCTGTCCTACAAAAGTAACCAGGTTTTAAGGGATCTCAATATCACTGATCCTTCCCAAGGGTGGTTGTTCAGTAGGCAACTTACTTGCCAACCAAAACCCTCCAAGTTTAGGATCTCAATAAGCGTAGTATCGAGTATCAACTAACTTTAGTCTTCACCAAAGCCGGTTATCTCACTACTTTCTAAAGGCCAAGATGGGATGACTAAGGTTCTAAAAGTCAGTTAGTGTATTGACAACATATGGCAGCCTCGTATTATCCTCAACTTACTTAAGGAACATAAGCACCAACCAAGAAGTCACCCTAACTATGGCCACCAGATCAACCATATCGGTATACTCCGTACAGTTTCCTTGGTCTATTTCCATTTACCTAAGGTACACTAGATCCGGGTTAGGATCTTTCACACATAAAGCCCAACAAGTAATATAAAGCAAACAAGGCAAACAATTTAAGTGATCTAATTCCTAAGGGTACCCCTCTTTTATTAAATCCCCAACAGAGTCGCCAGTTCTATAACACGGTGGGAGAACTGACTTTTTAATCATGTTGCGGATAGCAAGAGTCGCCACCGACTTTTATTTTATCCATAAGGAAAGGACATAAAAGAACAGGAAAGACCTATTTTTAAAAGACTTAGGTTCGGGGGGTAGGTTATATAAAGGGAAGGTGTTAGCACCCTTTATATCCATGGTTATCCATGGGCTCTTAGTTACTTAACTCACTTTCTTTTGTTTGGAAAAGGAAAGTGTAGTGTGTGTTTAGAAAAAAAAATTTAAGTACTTTGTAATGACCCTCGTATGGGTGTATACAAAGCCTAGTTTGAAAATATTTTAGAAAATGTGAGGTGTGAAAGTAATTTTGAAGGTGTGAGCTAGTAACTACGAAATACCTACCCTAGATTAAGTCTTTCTTATTCTCTTATGTTCTTTCATAGGGTAAGATTATCCCTATTATTAAGGAATAGGTAGTCATTACCTTGGATGTTAATTAAGGGACATATGCAGGGTCAATGTGTATAGGCAACTGTAGGGTGTCTTTAACCATATGGGAGGGACAATCATCTTTTAACTTGGAGGGACAAGATCATTTTTAGGCAACATCGTAGGAAACATCGTAGGGACTTGATCTTTTAACTGTAGGGAGGGACAAAATGATATTTTATTTGTTGGGATCTTGCTTAAGACACCCTACTTGACCTTTTGAATAAGGCAACTGAGAGGAATACCCTAGGAAGTGCAAGATGGCGATCTTAGATCGACTTACGTGTGTGAGTGTTTGTTTTCAAATATTTATCTTTTTAAATTAATTTTCTTAGTTAATTTTAATTGCATTTAGGTTATACACACCCTAAAATTACTAACCACACAATAAAATATTTATAATAAAATACAGATGGAAAATAAATCTATAAGTATTACATGGCTTTAGCAGATACATAATAATCAAATAAAATGAATTATAATAATAGATATAATAAAAATAATAAATAAACAATAATAATAAAATAATAGCAATAATGATAATAATAATAAATAAAGAAATCAAGATTAAAATTTAAAAGAGAAGTTATTTTAGGTTAGACAAAAATTATAAATTTTTTAGAAGTTAATTAAGAAAGTAAAAGAATTTAAACAATTTAATAATAATAAACAAAAAAACATTAAATTATTTACATAATAATAAAATAAATAAGGGTTAATATATTAATTAGAGTTTAGAAAAATAAATTAGGTTTTTTAGGATTAATAGAAAAAATTAGAGTTTTAGAAAATAATTGGAGTTTTTAAGTAATTAAAGTTTTAAATATTTATTTGCAAATTATATATATAATAAAGATTATGTACAAAATTATTATAAAATTAATTAAAATGAACAATCTAGAAAAATTATGAAATTAATATAAATTTTAATTATTGTTTTAAATAAAATTAGTGGTTTTAATATTAAACAAATTAATTAAACTTTAATAATTATATAAAAAATAAAACAAATGACAAAAAGAGAAGTGGGGAGGCCTGATTTTGATCCCAGGACCTCCCCCTTACCATAACAAAACCATGTCACTGGGCTAGCACGTGCTAGTGAACAAAGAATGAATCTTGATCAATAAATATAAAACCTGATAATTATGATGAAATAAAACAAAACAAAATGCAAAACCTGGGAATCTAACACAGGTTCATTGGTTTCCATATGCACCCACCTCACCAGCTGAGCCACTGCATCCTTTGTGAACTATAACGTAAATAACATATAATAAAATAAAACCAAAATTTGAATTTAGGTTTCGCGCGCAAGGCCTTCTTCTTCGCTGGTCCGTCCAGTTAGGTTATAGTAACAGTCGTTCGTCACTATAACTTGTAGTGACGGTTCTTTTGCGTCGCTATAGGTCCTACATGCTTGAACATGAATAATACACATAATAAATCCAGTTTAATGATTCAAATCAATCAAATGCAGTCCAATAAGTCTAAATATATCATTAATTTGGCTTAAAATAAGCTTTTAAGTGAATCCCCAATTCGGGATATTTAGAACCCTAAACATGGCAACTTGCGCATTTGATCATGAAACTACAAGAAACCTTTGTTTGATCCTGAAAAGGCCTCTAGCTCAAAATCCGAATGTGACTTTCCTTTGAAAATTTGACTTTGTTCTTGGTTCTTGGAGGCTGAAAAGGCCTCTAGCTCAAAATCCAAAATAATAAAATATAAAATATAAAAATCTAAAAAAATAATCAATGGGCCGTGCTTGACATTGTTGTGAAGATTGGGTGGCAATTTGATAGGCCCATTTGGTAAAAATTGGTTTTAAGGTCCCATTTGTTTCATATGCCTCCCAAAAATTTCCCAACTTTGCAAAGGCACAAATCCCTCAATTTTAAGGATATGAAAGTGTTCTTGGACATTTTGGAAAGCTTAGAGAGTTCTCTAACCAACCTATTTGGTATCATGTCCATATCCTTTACCATTTTCAAATTATGCCATTTGGAAGATGTTGACGTTTTGTTGACTTTTAAAATGACCTATAATGTTTTAGCTCATACCTTTCAAATGAAGCATTTTTAGGCTTGGCTTGTGAGACACAAAGTTGTATAGAATTCAATTTCCTTCAAAATGAGCTTTGTATGGGAAATTTTTGATGAAGCATGTGAAAGTTATGGCTGGTCAAAGTTCAGTTGACTTTTCCTATGAAAACCCTAATTTAGAAACTCCTGATTCTTGATGATCTGAAACTTCCTTGATGAATCATGATCAACCCTTAATAAAAT
This sequence comes from Lathyrus aphaca, assembly GCA_963966055.1. Lineage (NCBI taxonomy): Eukaryota > Viridiplantae > Streptophyta > Magnoliopsida > Fabales > Fabaceae > Lathyrus > Lathyrus aphaca. Next base: position 708,082,823 of record OZ014519.1, on the reverse strand, counting down.
GATGAATTTCACTTCATAAACTTGATATTGGCAAAAAATCATGAAGTTTGACTTTGGTTTGACCACAGTTGACCTCAGTTTGACTTTTTAACTGCTTTGACTGATTTTTGCATATCTGATCATCTGACTGAGCAAACCTTTTGGGAAAGCCTTGCAACTTGAAATAGGTATTCTTGAAGACATGTAATATTTTATGAAGCTCACTTGAGGCCTTGAAAGTCCATTTAGCCTGATGAAATTCAAAACCCTAGTTTAGGGTGCATTGCTTAGGAGGATGCTTTGTCTGAGGGAATTGTCAAACTTTCTGACTAATTGTGAACCTTTTGAACCTCTTGGGACACCTTGTGAACCTCTTGGGACACCTTGGTACACAATACCTTGACTAGGGGAGGGCAAATTTTGGGGTGCAACAATGGTTTATCCATTACGCATATGGGCAGAGTGGTGTGCAGAAAATGCAGTTTTTGGCAATTCGTCCTGTTTTCGCATCTGTTTCGAGTTAAGTTGATCTTGGACTTTAAGTAGAGATAAAATAAGTTAATTATAGTAGATTTTAGAATTTAAAATAATTAATTTAGAAATCTAATTTATTAAGTCGTGATTATTCGTCGTACGGGTTGAAGTTGTATTAGGTTGTTATAAGTCGTGTTGTCCCGATCTTGGGAAAATTATTAAGTTGTTGGTCGATTGACCAATGTTGATTTATGTTATTGAGTTGTTAAGTTGTTTTCTTATGTTGTTGTTGTATGCCATTTATAGTTGCATACATTTGCATATTTTCAAGTTGGAGCAAATACTCAATTCAAGTTGGCCTGGATTGGCAAATACGTTGTTGATGCCTCGATAAACTGGCAGGATTTTCAAGTTGGGATTTTATTCTAAATGATAACACATGCATTTATAAGTTGATTCACATTCGAGTTATATTTTATCTATATTGTTAATTGTTGATTGATCTCAAGTTGTACGTTGATGTTGCTTGTTGTATAAAGTGGGTGATTGCATGATTTCTTGCTTACATATTGATTAACATACTCATGTTTATGTTATTCGATATCTCACCCCTTTTGTTTGAATATTGCCCTCTGTTGGTAACGTGCAGGTAATCTAGATTTGAGTACCTAGTCGTCTCAAGTTGGTGTTTATCTCTCTGATATGTAACACTTCGGGGGGGGGGGGAGGGTGAACACATGTTTTGTTTTTGTGGATTTTATTTAGTTTATGAACTTGTTTTTAGTTGTTTCATGTTGAAGTATTTGATGTTGATTAAACTTGAAATTATTTTAAAGTTGCAAATTATATTGAATATGATGCGTAGTTTGTGAAACATGTTCATTAATCAAGTTTTGTTATTTGATTTTAAAGTTGAAAATGTGATGTCATATGTTTGTTGATGAATTTTTGTAACTCTGATTTATAATTAAAGTCGGGTAGAAATGGGGTGTTACAAACACAATGCACACATAAAATTAAATATCCATGAGTTCAAAAATTGCACCAACCTGGAACTTGCAGAAGTGAAAATACTCCAAGAAATCCCTCTGGAAGCTGCAGATCAAGTCCTTTGAACCTCTAATTGCAAAATAAATGTAATTAGAGCTTGAATTTGGCTTGAATATTGAGTTTTGAAAGAAGAGGATCTTGAACTTGACTTGGTGAAATCCTTGATTAGAGCTCCATGTGATGATTGATTCTTGTTCAATCGACTTCACTGATCATGAATGTGAAGAGAAACCTCAAGAAAACCTTATGATGAAAGAGAACCGAAGAAGAGAAATTTTGTGTAATTTTTGTAAAATCAGAAAATCTGTTAAACTCTAGCTCTAACCAGTGGCGTTAAGAGCTTTTATTTGGTGAATTTTGGGCCTAACCATGGTTAGAGATCCATTGGATCCATGGTTAGTTAGTTTAGTGTGATTTTGTAAAAATGCAACTTGGAGTGTTCATGGATAATCACACGTGCATGGGCATGATCATGTGCATGGTGAGCTTCCATATTAATCCCTAATCAACATTGGATTGAATGTTTGGCTTGTGGTTGCTTGGTTTGTAAGTTTTGAATCATCTTGCATTTTGGCCATTTGATAATTTCATGAGAAATAAGCCTTAGAATGGATTTATTCAAAGGCTAATTTTGATCCAAATGAGATGTACTTGAAGTTTATGAACTGAATTGGCAAGTTAAAATCAATACAAGTCACTTAGAGGCCTTTTTGCAAAAGTGGAAGATTTGGTGCATGTAAAAAACCCTAAAACATACCCTTAGGTATTTTGATCATAACTTGAGATTCACAAATGATATGGAAGTGATCCAGTACCTTTTGAAAACGAGAGAGAATGATTTTCAACTTTCATGTTTGGAAAATTTTCATTTGAAGCATTTTTTATGATGAAAAGTCAAGTTGAATGTGGCTTTAAAAACTTCCAAAAAGGAAAAGTTCAAATTAGAAGTCATTTCCATTTTTAACAACTTTTGCCATGAGATTTGATTCTTGATGAATGATGGAATCTTGACATTTTAGGACCATATGAAGAGATTTAGACCTTAAGAATCCACAATTGACTTTTCTTTCCCCCACAATTGACTTTTACTTACATAACAAGTAACTACCTGATTGAAAACCTTCCTCAAGGAAGTAATGCACCAAATTTCATTTATGAACACTTGGCAACACATAGAAGACCTTGGGGACAATTTAGAATAAAAAATACTTCAAGAGACCTCTTGGAACCAAAACCTAATTTGGACCAGTTGCTAGGAGAAAAGTTTTTGTCAAAAATCATTACCATTTGCTCTATATATAGTTGCTGTATTTTTTTTTTTAATTTTTTGAAAATTTGAGGCAAGTAACCGGTTACCAAGTAGGTAGTAACCGGTTACCACAACCATTTTCTGATTTTTTTTTTAAACGTAGAATACATTATGGCTGCTACATGTTTTCTTTTATTCTTTTCATATGTGTCTTAAAGTTATGTTTGGGATCACTAAATCCTCATTCACTTCTTGGAAACCTAATCTCCATTTACTCTGTCAACCTCCCACCTTCATCTCATAAACTCTCTTGACCAAAATTATTCACAATTAAAACCCACTCATAATCTACCATTATATAACCCTTGCCTCACAAGACACCTCATTTTCACCTCTCTCCCTTCAAAAATCCAAAAATCCAAAACCAAACCCTAACTTTATCATCTCTTCCATGGCTACTTCAAATAATAAGGGAAAGCAACAAATTGTGGATTCCGGCTCTGACTCTGACACTTGTAAGGAGTAGTTCATGAAACCTCAGAAGTAAATGAGACTCGACATTGACATTCGCTCCCGGAAGTTCATGAGCATAAAATATGTGAACTTTGAAGTCTTCCCTACTCATAGCTTCACTTTTGAAGCTCTTCTGGATGCATCTGGTGTGAAAGAGCTGGTTGCTGACACAGGAAAAATCTATCCTGATTTGGTAAGAACTTTATATCACACTCTTTCTTTTGGAAAAGATGAATTTAGTGATGAACAATTTACTGCTAAGATCAATAAAAAGGACATTGAGGTTACTATTGAAAAGCTAAGAACCATTTTTGATATACCATTTGAAAGATATGAGTTCAAAGTTGGTTTTATGCCTAACACTGACAAATGGAATAATTTTGATTCATTAGCTTATTTTATTGAAAGATCAAGAGGAACACATGATGATTTACTCGGTAGGCAGGTTCAATCTTCCCGTGTCATAAAATATGCTAAATCTTTAACTGTTAGCGACCGCATGCTTCATTATATCTTGGCTTATGTGTTGGTGCCAAAAAGTTCAAATTTTGCTCAGGTTAGTGAACTTGAGTTGATGTTGTTCCTATCTTTGAATGAGGATTGACCAATCAACTGGGCCTATGTCATCTTTCATCATTTGAAGCATCAAGTTTGTCTCGGTAACGGTCTCCCGTAAATCCAATTTGTTTCAAAGATTTTGGAACATTTTGGTATCCCTAGTTCAAGAGAACCTCACTTTGACATGACATCTAAGCAAAAGGAAATCAACTTGGGTACAACTACTAAGAACACCGGTATCATTTGTGGTCCAAATGGTTTGTATGGATATAAGGAAGATTTTTCCGCTCAAGCCGCTCCGGAAGGTGGTTATACAAATGAATTCCTCAACAATGAAATTGTAAGTCTCAAAACCACCATGAACCATAATCACCAAAAGACCACCCGTAGTCTCGGAAAACTAATGAAGATGTTTCGGAAATTCTCTCCTTCTCAACCTTCATATGCTGGGAATTCAGAGGGTGAAGAAGATGATATGGATGAATATGGTTCCGGAAGTGATTAGGCTTTAGTGCATGTCCTCTTTTTATTTTCTAGTTTATGTTCTTAGTTTAAGATTTATATTTTTAGTCTTTATATTGTTAGTTTCTTTTTACCGTTTACGTATCGTGTTTCTCTTTTAAATTCAGTTATATTTATGTTCGTAAAACTCATGTTTCGTATAATTTATATTTGGTGTTTGTTTCTATATGATTGCTTATTATATGGCTTATATTCTTTTTAAAGCATTCATGTACTAATTAAAATTTAAAGTACTTTTCCCATCCTTTTTCTGGATGACAAAGGGCGAGAAGTCTCTAGTATGCTTTCTTGTTTCTCTCCTTATGCATAATTTTTCATTCATACCTCCTAGTATCACATTGAGGGGGAGCACCTTCAAAGGGGAAGTTTTTGGAGAAACAAAGAAGCAAAATTCATTTTCACTTTTGGTTGTCATCATCAAAAAGGGGGAGATTGTAGAAGCAAGCTTCTCAAATTATATTTTGATGATAACAACAAATCCATCAAGTCTTTAAAGCAAGCAAAAAGGATCATTCAAGCTTCATTCTATTAAATTCTTCATAAATAAAAGGTTTCTCTCGCCGGAAGGTATAATTCTATTTCTCACAAATCAATAATGTTTATTAAGTGTTCAACTTAGGATGCACTCACATTTGCTATTTTCAAACAAATCATTTTGCATACATTATGTTACTGATCTTAAATTTAAAAGAAATTTTTCTGGTTTTTGATCAAGTAACCGGTTACCTTGTAGGTAGTAACCGGTTACTTCAGCTCATTTTTGAAAAATCATTTTAACGTTACAGCAAGTAACTGGTTACCCATGGGGTAGTAACCGGTTACCACTGTTCAAATTTCCAGAAAATATTTCATTCGAATTTTTGAATTTGTCTTATAAATTTCAAATTGGATTGAGACATCATTTCATTTTTTGTACCTTTTCTAAAAGATGTCTTGTCTCTATTTAAAGTGCCTTGTGCAGAATTTTTGAGACACCTCCTACAATTTTCATAAAAAACATTTTCTTACTCAAAATCTAAATCTTTCAAAATCTATCAAAGTGCACTAAATTCATTTGTTTACAAGGTTAAACTTTCATACACTTTAGTGGACACTTATATTCATTGTTTTTGAGTGAGAAACATCAATCAAAAGAGAAGATCAACATTGCTTGATATTACAAGACTTCATCATTTCTACATTTCACTTTATTCAAAGAATTATTTCTTGTATTGACTTGTGATCCAGGATTATTGGACACAAGGTTTTGTGTGGCAAGAGGATTATTCTTGCACACTTGATTGTTGTATAGTTGTTAGAACGTAGGCTTCACCGGTTTATTGTGTGATAGGTTGTACAATCTAAAACTATAATAAAATCTCTTACGAGGTGTAAGGGGACTAGATGTACCTCGGTTTGTGAAAGGAACCAGGATAATTCTCGGTGTCTTTTTACTTTCTGCTTTATTGCTTTAATTACCTAGACACTTAGACGACAAAATTTCATCCACCGATAAAATAACCGAAATTTTTTATAAGGCCTAATTCACCCCCCCCCCCTTAGGCTAATCCTGAAACTACAATAATCTGAGACCCAACCCAAACCCAACGCAAGTCAACAAATTTATTTGTGGAATTCAGTCAATTGAAATACTCAATTTACACCATTTGATCAATCCAATGTGTAACAGCCCGGGCCCCTCGCAAGGTAATCCCGGCACTGCCACCTCACGATCTTCTCTACTCCCCTCACTAGTAGAGTTTTTTCCTTCTGTGGGAATCAAACCTTTTTTTGTAACAGCCCGGGCCCCTCGCAAGGCAATCCCGGCACTGCCACCTCACGATCTTCTCTACTCCCCTCACTAATAGAGTTTTTGCCTTCCGTGGGAATCGAACCTTGTACCCTGGGGTTCAAGTACATGTTCATTCCATTCCCACTACCAAATGAGCTAGTAGCTCAATTGGTAGTGGGAATGGAATGAACATGTACTTGAACCCCAGGGTACAAGGTTCGATTTCCACGGAAGGCAAAAACTCTATTAGTGAGGGGAGTAGAGAAGATCGTGAAGTGGCAGTGCCGGGATTGCCTTGCGAGGGGCCCGGGCTGTTACACAATGCATCATCATCGGTCAATCAATATCACAAGTAAGACAAATCAAAGGCCAAGATTGCAAGCATACCATAAAACGCACGGGGAAACAAACAAACTAATTAATTGTAAAAAAAAAAGGCACGTGCAAGCCACATGAATTTTAATGCGCTGGCAATAGTTGAACCATTGGATCACACAAATGGAAGGTCCAAATTATATCTTCAACCTTTGGACCTCCGTTCAACTGTAACAAGTTCCGGTGTCGGAGCCCTATCTCCGATCACCTTCTCAGGTGAGCATCCTACCAAAATTTCCCAAAAATCAAAGATTCTACCATAGATCAACTATAAATCACTTCCAGAATCCAAATATCATGTCCAATTTCTCAAATAATGCAAGGATAAGGCAAATCAAAGAGAAAAAGTTTGATCTAAAAAATTACAGATCCACATAACATCCATAATACACCTCCAAAATCAATTCTAAATATATTAGCATGATCAATACACTATCATGAACACAATGCACACATAAAATTCAAGATCCATGAGTTCAAAAATTGCACCAACCTGGAACTTGCAGAAGTGAAAATACTCTAAGAAATCCCTCTAGAAGCTGCAAATCAAGTACTTTGAACCTCTAATTGCAAAATAAATGCAATTAGAGATTGAATTTGGCTTGAATCTTGATATTTGAAAGAAGAGGATATTGAACTTGACTTAGTGAAATCCTTGATTAGAGCTCCATGTGATTATCGATTCTTGTTCAATGGAATTCACTAATCATGAATGTGAAGAGAAAACTCAAGAAAACCTTGTGATGAGAGAGCATCGAAGAAGAGAAAGTTTGTGCATTTTTTGTGAAATCGGAAAATCTGTTGAACTCTAGCTCTAACCAGTGGGGTTAAGAGCTTTTATTTGGTGAATTTTGGGTCTAACCATGGTTAGTTAGTTTAGGGTGATTTTGAAAAAATGCAACTTGGAGTGTTCATGGTTAATCATACATGCATGGGCATGATCATGTGCATGGTGAGCTTCCATATTAACCCCTGATCAGCATTGGATTGAGTGTTTGGCTTGTGGTTACTTGGTTTGTAAGTTTTGAATCATCTTGCATTTTGGCCATTTGATAATTTCATGAGAAATAAGCCATAAAATGGATTGATTCAAAGGTCAATTTTGATCCAAATGAGACGTACTTGAAGTTTATGAACTGAATTGCGAAGTTGAAACCAATACAAGTCACTTAGAGGCCATTTTGCAAAAGTGGAAGATTTGGTGCATGTAAAAAACCCTAAAACATACCCTTAGGTCTTTTGATCATAACTTAAGATTCATAAATGATATGGAAGTGATCTAGTACTTTTTGAAAAGGGGAGAGATTGATATTCAACTTTCATGTTTGAAAAAATTTCATTTGAAGCATTTTTTATGATGAAAAGTCAAGTTGAATGTGGCTTTAAAAACTTCCAAAAATGGAAAGTTCAAATTACAAGTCATTTCCATTTTTAGTTACTTTTGCCATGAGCTTTGATTCTTGATGAATGATGAAAATATTGATATTTTAGGACCATATGAAGATATAGGACCTTAAAAATCATAATTTAGACCTTAAGAATCCACAATTGACTTTTCTTTCCCCACAATTGACTTTTACTTAAATCACAGGTAACTGCCCGATTGAAAATCTTCCTAAAGGAACAAATGCACCAAATTTCATTCATGAACACTTGGTAACACATAAAAGACCATTGGAACAAGTTAGAATAAAAAATCCTTCAAGAGACCTCTTGGAACCAAAACCCTAATTTGGACCATTTGCTATGAGATGTTGCACTGTGTGAGCTTCTTGGTCAATCCACTTCTTCTGGTGACTTGAAGTAACATTTGAGGTTTTATGGGATGTGAGAGACCCTTGAGACTTGTTGATACACTTGACTCTTGTTCTTGGCCTTGGATGATCATACACTTTGATGAATCACTCACCACATGTCTTAGGCTTCAACCAATGAATGTATGCTTTCTTTTCTTTTAACTTAAGTGCAATGTAATGCATGAGAATGGAATGCCAAATGTTATGAAAAAAATGGGAGGGAAAATTTTATGGTGTTACACTCACAAACCAAACGAGTCTTTTCAACATGTTTTGTCCTCACTCACACAGTTTTTGAGGAACTTTTCTGAAGGTCACTCATCCAAATACTACTCCAAGTGAAGTATACTTAATTATGGAGTTCTTATTGTCAAGCTACCAAAAAGAAGATGCATCTTTTTGGTATAGGTAGTAATAATCAATCCTTATAAGTCTTCCTTCAACCATGAACACTCATATATGCACATGCCCGTGATCCCTCTCATTTTAATGTGAATTCGATTTTTGCCTAGAAGCTGCCAAAAATCGCTCATTGTCGTGTCTTGTGCACTAGAAACCAATCCTTTTACACCTTCTGCACATGCATTACGTATCCATATGAATCATAGAAAGAGAAGAAAAAAATAAAGAAGTGCAACTACTACTTATAACATTCGCTCTAATAGTGTTTTTATTTCTCATTTTCTTTAATATTTACATTCCTTTTGTATCTTTTTCTTTTCTTTTTTTATTTTTTATTTTATTTTTTTTCCCATTCTTTTGCTTTTGAGTAAGGTTTTACCTCTCATTTTGTGGAATTTTTTCTTTTTAATTAATTTAGAAGTTCGATTGACATATGACAAATGGTTTTTAGGGGTATCAACATAGTTGAGATGACTAAATTATACTACCTCTGTCACAAAAATTATAAATCACTTTATAAAAAATATTTGTCCCAAATTATAAGTCACTTTAGAATTTCAATAAATAATTAATGATTTTTTCCTAATATACCATTTATCATTTATTACTCTATTCTTTCTTTTCTTATAATTTCACTTTTTAATGTAATTAATGAAGAATGTTTTTGTAAAGTTAGAGAACATTTCACTTTCCCATTTTAAAGATCATTATCTTTCTTAATTCGTGTAAAATATTCAAAACGTCTTATAATTTGAAAAAATTATTTATAAGTAGAAAATAACGTGAAAAATATTTATCTTGACACTCTTGATGTATTAAAAAAAGTTATTCATAAGTAGAAAATAACGTGAAAAATAATAAAATCAGTAATGCACATGATCTCATCAGAACTCTGCAGTGGTAAATACTACTTCAAGTCAAACACACTTAACTATGGAGTTGTTATTTGTTAGACTACCGAAAAGATGTAACTTATTGGTATAGATAGTATCAATTAATCCTTATAAGTGTTTCGTAGTCTCATACATGCACAACTTTAGGATTCATCTCTCATTCTCTTTAATTTTTCTCTTCCTTTTGTATCTTATTCTTTTCTTTTTTATTTATTTTCTTTTTTTCCCTTTCTTTTGCTTTTGAGTAAGGTTTAACGTCTCATTTTGTGGAATTTTATCTTTTTTAATTAATTTAGAAACTCTACCGACATGACATATGATGAATGGTTTTTGAGGGTATCAACATAGTTGAGATGTTTAAATTATACTTATCTTGACACTCTTAATGTATTAAAAAAAGTTATTAATAAATAGAAAATAATGTGAAAAAATAATTGTGTGGAATTTTTTCTTTTTAATCAATTTAGAAGCTCTATAAAGACAATATCTTTTAGAAATTGTAAAAGCATTATTTTTTCAACGATTTTAGTTAGTTCTATACAATGTGACTCAAGTGAGGCCACTAAGATGAGGATGACTGAAGAAAACATTTTTGCTTCATTTAGGAGATAATCAGAATGAGCTTGCAATGAAAATGTTTCATCTCCGATCCACCGTGATTATGAACAGAAAAACAAAAATGGTTGATAATTTATAAAGATATTGTCAATATTTTAACCCAAAACTCATGCTTACAACGGTGACAGCAGATTCATGGATAATGTCTCAACGGTGATATATGGTCGAAACTCTTCTTAATCCTTGATAGAAAGATGTAATTGTAAATATTTTGACGATGAAATTAGTAGAAAAAATTTAAGATTTAAAATAAAATATATTTTTAAAAGTGGAGATGTTGAACTTATATAATTTTGATCAATACATCAATCCAATCATAATAGTAAATATGGCCACATGATCAAAACTTCTAAGTAATTGCTTTGGTTTGTTGTGTTTAACTAGCATAGGAAATAACTAGTAACTTTTTGAATGAAAGAAAAACATTTCACCTATAATTACAAAAGCCATCAGAAAAGTTAAACCAGGTCCACAACTTTAAAGCAATAAAGGAACAAAGAAAGCTGTTGATAACAAATGTACAAAACAGACAGTGAAAATGGACGGCAAAATGAGTCAATATTTTGACGACCTTTGAGAACAAGATAAGACTGAGACTGTTAGGGCCAGGGGGAGGGGGGTTCATTGTATTCTCCTACCAAACAATTTTTCAACATTCATATTATTTTTCATCTTCATGTCTTAATTGTCTTGACATATTGTGTCGGTATCAATGTTGATTCTTAACCAACCAATCTAATTCTTTTCCAACCAAACCATTTTGTTTTTGACTTTCTTTTGTTATTGTCCTTTCTTTCTCAATATGAATATAAAAGACATATACATTAAGCTTAGTTAAACGACATTAATGTCATTTCCTTTCATTTCAACTTAATAGATTGATGTTGGCATCTTCATAAGTTTGATTGATTTGATTCCTAAGCTTTTGCTTCAACATCTCAAAAAGTTATTCCTTTTAACTCTTAGCAAAATGCTATCATCTATATATCTATACCTATATCTATATGTTTGTATTTATATGATATATCTATACCTATATCTATATGTTTGTATTTATATGATGTATTAATTATTTTTACTATTTACTGGCTAGCTATATGTATTATGTGATGGTGGCTTGTGAATGTTTATCATTGTTTTTAATTTTCAGTTATTATTCTTTTTGATACCTACCTAGCTAGGGTTTCTTGTTCTTATATATTTGGTTGTTATTTATTGTTTGTTTGATTCTGATTTCAAATGAAGATAGGTTTTCATTGATTTGGTATGTTATCAAAATCAAATAGTGGTTGCAATAATAATTAAAAGTACTTTTCATTTTGAACTAAGAAACACACTTGAAAGGAAAATGATCTTGTATGATTAAAAGAGAGAAATAAAAGGAGATAAATGAAAGGAAATATAAAATGATTTGATAGAAAAATATCAATTTGATAAAATTTAATTTTATAATTATAATTAATATATTTAATTTTTATTTCAAAAAGATTAAATATGGTTTTGATCCTTAGAAATATCTCAATTTTTATTTTTAGTCTCTATTAAAAAAATAATATATTTTAGTCCTTACAAGTTTATGCAATTTTAGTCACTGTTGTTTTTTTAAATTTTGAAAACTGTTTATAATTTTTTAAAGTGAGAAGAATTAAATATGAATTTTTTAAATTTCAAAATATAATAATAAAAGTATTGAAAATCTCGACTTAAAAATCAAATTTTGAGTTTTTTTTTCCGAGAAACATTTTATAACATTCTAAAGATATCTGCAAAATAATCATTTAAAAATACACATTGGTTTAATAGGAAAGACTAAAACTACATGCATAATAATTTTGTAGGAATTAAAATATATTATTTTTTAATAGAAATTAAAATAAAAATTGAGATATTTATAAAGACTAAAAACATATTTAACTCTTTAAAATATTATACAAATTTCATGTTTTTTTATAAATAAAGTAAATACTAAAAGAAATAACTTTACAAAAGAAAAGTAATGCAGTTGGCAAGAAGAGAACTAGATAAAATATTTATTTGTGTTTCCTCGTTTGGCATGAATGACATCTCCATATCAATGTCCTTTTCACAAACTTACATTACATGATCGTTTTTTTCTCCACCATTTATTCTCTTAAAAAAGTACTACAAACCACTTTATCAACATCTTATTTTACATCAATGGTTAAATAATTAAGTGGTGATTGGTGTTCTATTTAATAGATAGAATTATGATTCGATTTTTTACGATTATGATTAGGAGGAAGTTAAAACCACTTGATGTCATAATTGATACTTAAATCAGATTAGAAGTTTAATAGACCGAATGCTAGAGGTGAAATATATATATATATATATATATATATATATATATATATATATATATATATATATATATATATATATATATATATATATATATATATATATATATATATATATATATATATATATATATATATATATATTTCCAAAGTTTACATTATCTATTTATTAAAACTTGAGTAAAATCACAAAAAGATTCATAAAAAAAGAAATGGGATGAAGGCCATGAAACACTATTGTTGTTACTTGTTATCGTTAATTCATCCTTAAAATTTGAACTATGGAAATAAAAGGCTTAAGGTTAGTATTTCCTTAGTCCTATAAATTTCAGTAGTAGTTGTACAATTTCTTTTAAGGATTTTATAGTTGTTTGTTTTTCACGAATGTTTGGTTTCACGGTAAAAAAAAAAAAAAATTTGAATAAATTAATTTTATAAAATTGATTTTAGATAAAAATGAGTTGAACATAAAATAATTTATGTTTTAATAATTTTATGCAAAATGTAGTTGAATAGAAGATTTAATTGTAAAAGTCATATTTAAATTCAAAAGTTATAAATTTGAATTTCAAGTAAAATCAATTATGGAGATAAATGATTTTTATTTTAGAACAACTGAACACGGTCTCAATTACGAAGGTAGAAAGATTTATATTTTAGAAAAATTAAACATGATCTTATCAATCGTTGATCCAATTGTTCTAAGCATTAGTGCCAATGTAGAATGCAGATTGTGTGTGAAGTATCTATATGGTAACTGAAAGAAGAGACACCCTGGGTTGGAATTCAAATAGGTGTTTTGGATAACTGTTAGGGTAACAACAGTTCCTGCTTAGGAGAATGCAATGCTGAAAATGAAAGCAGTGAAAGAAGAGTCATGGTATAATATCCTGTATTTTAATTAAATGCTCTGGATAATATTAATTAAGATTAATAGGGTTTCGGTGTTCTCTGGGAGTTTCAATTGAAATATATAAAGCAACTGACGAACTTAAATTAATAAATTAGTATTATCTGACTCAGAGGTTTTATTAAATATTCGACTCAGAGACATTTTTGGATACTCTCAAATTGGACCAGTTAATGTTACTAACTGAAGAATAATTGTTATTTATATATATATATATATATATATATATATATATATATATATATATATATATATATATATATATATAGAGAGAGAGAGAGAGAGAGAGAGAGAGAGAGAAATGTTTATAAGAAAGAAGAAGAAAGTTGGTAAGAAGGAAAAGAAAAGAAATAAAAGGGAGAAGAGAAAGAAGAAGGAAAATCCTAGAAGAGGAAAAGCTTGGATCATCACCATTCTTCATCAATCTTCATCATCTTCTTCAAACTCCTCTTCATGGTTAGAGGTAGGTTCTAGTTAGACACTTTTGTTTTAGAATTTGGAGTTTTAAGAGTTAGGTTAGAAAATGTGATAAAATGATTAATCGATTAAATCGAGAGTTTGAACGGTTAAATATCGATTAAAATGCATTAGTATGCTAACATTAGGTGTAGGAACCTTTATTGTGATTGTTTTGATGTTTGATGATGATTTGGTTAAGTTTTGGACAAGTTTCATATGTGAAAAACGTCTGTTTTCAGCCACTGACTTCTGGTTAATCGGTTAACCCAGGGTGTTAACCAGTTAACGTAGCTGTTATACGCTACTGTGTTTTGAAATCTGGTGTGGTTAACCGGTTAACCCTGGGCGTTAACCGGTTAACACTGTAAGTGTGAGGAAAATTGTTTAATTGTTCAAACTTTAAAAATTCATTACTTTTTCATCGCTTATCCGTTTTAGTTGTTCTTTATATCGTTTTGATGCTAAAGATATATACTTTCTTATGATACCGAGAAATATAATTTTTACCCGAATTTTCTGATTAATCGTAATTATGTTAATTAGGGAATTTGTAAGCTATTGAGAATAAAAATAAATAACTTGTGAGGTAGTTAGGATTTACCCTAAGTTGATACAAAACTAATATAGAGACATAACAATGCTTAGACGTTGATACTTGAATAATATTCTCGTGTTAAGCAGTTGTGAACGGATGGAGGATATGTTCCTATCACGTTAAAATCCTAATTTAATTATGTTTAGCTCGTTTCGAGGTCCCATGAGGCGGGACGGCCGGGGAGACATAATTAATCTGTGGATTCGAATCTCTTAATGGATGACCGTGACCTGTGCTGGAGTGTCATGGTGTGGCTGGGCGGGGAAAGTATCCATTAGGATAAGTAACGAGTGATCCGTGTCGAGATCTCCGTGTGTGGGATGACCAGAGAAAGTTACTTTGTGGTAAGGTACTGTGACCCGTGCTGAAGTGCCCTTGTGTGGCTGGGCGGGGAAAGTATCTTTGGTAGATAATGAGTGACACGTGCTTGAGTGCCATTGTATGGCTGGGCGGGGAAATGAATATATACGTTAAGGATCGAGTGACCCGCGTCGTATTCCCCTTGTGGTTGGCTGGGGAAAGATTCCTTAAAGCACGTTGTGCTCTGTTTATTTTGCCTTATGCCTCTAGTTGTTATGTGAACTCGAAGTCTAGGTTTTTCCAC
The DNA here is from genome assembly GCA_963966055.1 of Lathyrus aphaca. NCBI lineage: Eukaryota > Viridiplantae > Streptophyta > Magnoliopsida > Fabales > Fabaceae > Lathyrus > Lathyrus aphaca. The sequence goes on along the minus strand of OZ014519.1, from coordinate 708,067,734 downwards.
GACTTGAGTAGTGGTTAGATTCGAACCTTTAGAGCCGAGAGAACTCTTAGATAGGGAACCCACTGAGATATTTATATCTCACCCCACTATTGTTGTTGCTTTTTAGGTTTCTTTGCATGTTTGATTTACAAGTGGAGCTATGCTCGGGATGTTTCAAGAGAAGCATAACCTTAGTTTTTCCACTGTGTAATTTTGTCTTGTACAATAATGGATATTGTATTGATCTTAGCATTTTTGTTTTAGTATGATTTTCATGTCTTGTATCATTGTTGTATAGAATTTTAGAATTGGTCAAGAATGTGAATTATACTATTAGACACTTATGATGGTGTCAGTACCAAAATAACACTTATATGATATTATTTTAGATATATATATTATATGGGCATTACACATGGAAGGACATGATCGAAGTGCCTGCAAGCCAGTGAAGCATATCACACTTCAACACTTACTCAAAGTGTGATTTGCAGGTTAATAACATGTGTAAAGCATTCAATAGGACAATTATTGAGCATAAGGAGAAGTCAATTATCACCCTATTGGAAGGCATAAAAAATTATACCACCAAGAGAATCACAAGTCAGAAGGATTTGCTTAAGGATTACACTAGATCCATATGCCCTAAATTCAGCTTGTACTTGAAAAGAATAATAAGCAATCACAAGAGTGGAATCATACATGGCATGGAGATGATGACTTACCCATTTTTGGTGTCAACAATGATATTGAAGTTTATTGTGTTGATTTGAAGAAGGAAACTTGTTCATGTGGGAATTGAATGGAATTCCTTGCTGCCATGTAATTGCATGCATATGGAACATCAAGAAACAACCTGAGGATTATGTTGCAACATGTTATAGGTTTGACCTTCAACATACTCCCATTTTGTATCTAATTGACTTTATGTTTGACATATATTTGACTATTGTGTGTATTTTGAATGCTGTGGTATGAAATCAACTTTTATGGAGACATCACTACTACAAAACATGGAAACAACAATGCTAGGTTTACAAATTCATATACAACGTTGTGACATATCTTTACTAAGACACTACCATATTTATTTTATTTTTTGATTAAAAATTATTAGTATATAACAGCGGTTACACAACCAACTATTGTGATACAATCAAACTTTCATCGATTCGAACCTCAACACCATAAAATATTTTATTCTTTTAATGTTAAGACGCACCTTTTCTTTTTTATTTATTTTAAAATTCACAAATAAGAGGGATATCATTACGGTTCTACTGTTTAATCATCGTGATATATTTATTTAAATTAATACTTATCACAAAGGTTCTTCTGGTTTACCATTATGATAAATTTATTATAAATTAATATGTATCATTAAGGTCCTTATTTTCAACTGTTGTGAAATTATTTACCCATATATAAGCGAATTAACTTTCACATATTGACAGTAGCGTCATTTCCTAAACCCTAGAATCCATTTTTTAGCTTCTTCACCATTACCTGGGAATCCTTTGCTTCATAAATTAAGGTAATCTTTCTTCTTCCATTTATTGTTAGATATTTTCCATACTTTGACTATCGTACATAATGTTTGTGTAGTTATGGAAAAAAAAGTACAAGAAGAATGAAGCTACGATGAAAATTTCATCCACGTTGTGAATGAAGAAACAACAGAGGTAGTAAACTTCATCTAGTCTTAGAACCCATGAAAAGAAATATAAGAAGTATGAAGCTTTTGCGTAAGCTTCTTCCTCCTTATACTTTTTCATCATGACTTCACAAACTAGATGAACATCATATTTGATTCCTGTTTCGCGATTATTTTTATTAATTGTTCTCATTTTTTCATATTCGTCTTCACTACCTTAACATAGTACGAGAAGATGATATGTTCTTTTGCTCTCTCTTTTGATCTCTTTTTACTCTTCACTGGATTATGGACCACTACTTATACAAATATTATCATTTTATCACCCTAAATTAATGTCAATATAATAATGGACCACTAAGCATTAATTTGAGTAAGTTTTGAGCTTCCAAAGGTCGTAAAATGGTCCAAACGTACAAAATTTGTAACTGACACTAGGCACAACACGGGAAATGTCAGGAAATACACCATGCTCGTGTTGTTCTCTAATGAAATATATGGGAGGAGTATGGGAATAAAACGACCCATCTCGGGGAACACGGTCATGCCATGGTGTCCCCGGGTTTGATGTATGGGAGAGGCACTTCAAGCCAACACAGCCTGTGTCAGCTGACACTGCCCAACCGTGTTGGCCCAAGGTTTTGTATATATGGGAACTTCTTTTTTGTGCAATTCTTGATTTTTTCCGCTTCTGTTTAGTCTGACACTCCTTTATTTCCTAACAACACTAAAAATAAACTGAAATGCATACAAAAGAAATAAACCGATGAAAACACACCATAATCTGAAATAAATAAAGGTAGAAACACATTAATGCATTGTAACCCAAGGTAGAAACACCTATCAAGTGCATAGAGCATGCTTTTGCAGATTCTTTGGTAGGGTTTTTCTACCTAGTTTTGTAGAGGAGTGTGGTTACCTCAATCTCCCTTAGGACTTTAAGGAGGACTTTGAAGCTTCTTGCTCCATTGTTGATTCAGCAATTTTGGAGCTTCGTTTTTCCTTACTGTGGTCGGCTCGGGGACAATACTTTGAGTTTTATTTGACATAACTTATTTAGAGGTGTTTCCTTGTGGAGGCACAGTATGCAGGCCTTCCTCAAGACGAAGCAAACTTTCCTCCACTGCCTATGAATTTTGTTGTTGAATGATGTTGTACATGTTGTTCAGCAATTCCTTAATGCATTGTAACCCAAGTTTAGCTTACAATATTTGAAAACTAGGTAAGGCTTCGGGTTGTGAAACTAGCAGTTGGGTTAAAGGTTTAATTGAAGGATTGGAACATATTCAACGATTTTAGGAACTTGGAGTATATTTGGATGTAGAAAAGTTTTCACTATTGAATTCACAACACCTTGTGGAAGAGGTGGAGGTGATTGATTGGTCGTCACTTGAGCAACAACGACAACATCAACAAGTTCTCGTGCAGCAGCAGAACGAGTAGCTTTTGATTCATCCATTATTGAGAAGTGTGAAATTCATAAATATGAAAATTCAAGAGATTAATGTTGATATTTTATTTGATTGAATCAAAAGTGATGGATCTTCATGGTCAATTTTGAGAGCTCTTAATTTGATGAACTGAAAAATGTTTCAAACCGACGAATCAGATATCGAACGTGAGATTGTGAGGAAAAAAAACATAAGAAGTAGAAGTTGTTTTCTGCATACCACGCCATTGATCCATAGCAGAACTAGAAATGGAGTGAGGATTGGTGACAACCGCGATCCTGAGCTTCTGATGCGGCAGAGAGGGGGCTAACATGCAAGGTTAGCACTTCAACACTTAAGTCATTATGTGAGGGAGAATAATGAATTAAAATTGAATTTGAGTACCTGAAACTGACGCATTTTCTATATATAATTGGGAGAAAATAACAACCTGTTATTTGTAAGACGTTAGTCGCGGAAATCCATTGGATGTGTCTAAGATCTGGATCTCATGTATTTATCAATATGGGCCTCTCATTTGCTGAGAAGGTTCTCGAAGGATCACAATTTCTTTAGTGTGGTCGACTGGAGATTAATATGATTGGCCTAGAACAATATATGTTATATAAATGTAAATATTTATAGCTACGTTCAACAAAAATATTTACTTTATAAGTGTTTATATTTTATATTGTTATGTACCACGATAAAATTAGAGTTTGAACTAATTCATGTTTACAGAACCAATTTGTAAAATAAGAAATCTCTCTCTCTCTCTCTCTCTCTCTCTCTCTCTCTCTATATATATATATATATATATATATATATATATATATATATATATATATATATATATATATATATATATATATATATATATATATATATATTGTTGTAATATTATTATTATAATATTATTATAACATACATATTTATCTACATACTATTATTGGGGTAATAGTAATATTTCAAGTAGTATAAATACCACCTTTGGCAATGTAATATTTACACCAATTTTTTTATACTATAAAAGCATTCATAAGTTTTTCTCCCTTCCATCTTTTCTTCTCTTTGATAATTCTAGTTTAGTAGCTTATATTAATTCATAAATATTAACTAATATTCTAAAATCGGTTTTTCTCAACACGTTATCAACACGATCGTTTCTAATGGAAGTTATTACTACACTAGGTATATCTTCTAAACTTATCTATTTAATCTTATTATTACTATAATTTTTATTATTTATCCTGCTTATAGAAAACTACCAGTTAGTCAGGGGATTTATAACTAGAATGATTTTTATCGTTATTTTTACTTTAACCTCTTGTTATAGAAAACTGACAATTTGTCAAGTGATCTATAATAAGTGTGGCATTTATATATTTTGTGTGGAGGTTTAAAACCCCATATGCAATTACTAATTTTTATATTTTGTTATTAACTTTTATATTTAGTGGAAGTTTAAAAACTATCATTTGTTGCTACTAATTTTTTATATTTCAGTTACTAACTTTTATAGTTAGTGGAAGTTTAAAATCACACACGTTGCTACTAATTTTTATATTCAGTTACTAACTTTTATATTTAGTGGAGGTTTAAAATTCCACATGTTGCTACTAATTTTTATATTGAGTTACTAATTTTTATATTTAGTGGAGGTTTAAAATTCCACATGTTGCTACTAATTTTTATATTTCAGTTACTAACTTTTATATTTAATGAAGGTTTAAAATCTCACATGTTGCTACTAATTTTTATATTTCAGTTACTAAATTTTATATTTAGTGGAGATTTAAAATCCCACATGTTGTCATTAATTTTTTATATTCAGTAATTAACTTTTATATTTAGTGGATATTTAAAATTTCACATGTTATTACTAACTTTTATTTTCAGCTACTAACTTTTACATTCAGTGGAGGTTTAAAATCCACATGTTATTAATATATTTTATTTTCAGTTACTAAATTTTATATTTAATTGTTTTAATGATATTTATCTTTTATTTCTCTTTTTCTTTTTCCTTTTTCTTTTTCTTTTCTCTAACGGTAACATTAACGGCCATTTTACAAATTTATCTATATATAATTCAACTTCTTTCATAAATTTTACATCATTCTGAAATATTCATCCATATCTTTCAAATGGCTAAATTTTTTCTTTTGTTCATCACTCTACTTGTCATTATTTTATTCCTTATTTGTATCATCAAGCATGAAGAACTAGGTTATGCTTATATAGCATTAATGATACTTATTGCTTTACCATTACTAGTCTTAGCTTGGTTTATTAGTAAAGGTTTTTGAATAAATCATGATCATGGTTTTTTTTGTAATCGTTGTTATATATATATATATATATATATATATATATATATATATATATATATATATATATATATATATATATATATATATATATATATATATATATATATGTATTAAATTTGATTATGTTCATCTGAATTATAGATATAATCATGTCAAATCTTAAGCATTGATTCAAAATCCTAAGCATAACTGGGGACAACTTCATAAAATGGAATAATAATTTGATCGAATATCTTACATGTGAGGGACTTAACAAAATACTTGAAGGAGACCATTCTGGAAAATCAACAAACGACCCAGATAAAATGGAAAAGAAAAAGTCAAAGGTAAACAGAATAATCAAACACCATCTTGATGATGGATTGCAAATAGAATATTCAAATGCTAAAGATCCCAAGATTTTGTGGGACAAAATCAAAGCAAGATATGGACATCTTAAGAAAGTCTTATTATCCTCATTAATGGATCAGTGGAACAAGTTAAGGTTCCAAGATTATAAAAGTGTTATTGCATATAACTCTATTATGCACCAAATTATAGCACAACTTGAATTTTGTGGCACAATTATAACTGAAAAAGAAAAGTTGGAAAAAACTTTTTCAACTTTCCATGCATCCCAAGTATTATTGTAACAACAATATAGAATGAGGGAATTTACTGAGTATTCTGATTTAGTTAGAGTTCTTCTGGTGGCAGAACAAAATAACAAGCTCCTTATAAAAAACCACCAGATACGACCCACATGAACAATAACATATCTTGAAATTAACGCCACAACCTTTAATCATAGGCGTGACGGCTCTAATCATCTTAAGAGACGTGGTTCTCATGTTCGTTTTGATGGCAATAATGGTTGTGCTCGTTTTGATGGTTGCAATCCAAGAAGATATCATGGTCGAAACCTTTTACATAGTCGAAATCATTTTCGTGGTAGAGGACGTGGACAAGGTCATATGAATAATTATAGATCACCCAGATATGACCAAAATAATTGTAACTGCCAAAGAAAGGGCAAGTATATCCAAGAAGGTCCCTCAAGAAATTATGAGGATGTATGTTACAGATGCGGAAAGAAAGGCCACTTACCTAAGGTGTGTAGAACACCAAAACATTTGTGTAAAAGACAAATGGCTTTTGTAGAAGAAAAAGGAAAAGAAGTGAATTTTAATGAGATTGAACTTATAAAGGATAATACATATTTTGAGACTGTTGATTTCGTTGAAGGAACAATGGATTAAGTAACTATTTGAATAATGTGTGATATGCTTGTATTAACTTTATATTTGGAATATGTATTAATTCAAGAATATGTATGTTGTTTTATGTATCTTATGTTTGCATTAATAAAATGTTAAATATGTTATTGATTTACTCTCTATTTACTCTTATTTTTTTATTTTAAGAAGGTTAGACATCGAACGTGTCAAAGACATTTGCATTCCGGACAGTGGGACTACCCATACAATCCTCAAAAGTAAGAAATATTTTACTGAAATAAATCCTACTAAAGGTGTAATAAATACAATCTCATGTCCTGTAGATTTGATTGAGGGAACATGTAATGCTATGTTCATATTACCAAATGGGACAAAGTTTATCATTAAAAATGATTTATACTCACCAAAATCAAAGAGAAATTTGTTGAGTTTTAATGACATATATCATCAAGGATATGATACTGAAACTACAACTAAAGGTAACATGAAATACATTAATATCACTGCTAATGTTTTTGGGAAAAAATAAAATTTTAGAAAAACTACCAAAATTGCCTTCTGGATTACATTATACTTATATACATGCAATTGAATGTAATTTGATAGTAAAAGAAGATCCCAAAATGATGACATTATAGCATGATCATTTAGGTCACCCTAGTTCAACAATGATGCGTAAAATAGTTGAAAGTACACATGGTCATCTATTGAAAGGTTTAAAGCTTATAAAAAGAGATAAACCATGTGAAGCTTGCTCTCTTGGAAAAATAATAACAAAGCATTCACCAGACAATATTCAGACAAAATTACCGGCATTTCTTGACAGAATTCAAGGAGATATATGTGGACCTATCCATCCATCATCAGGACCATTCAGGTATTTTATGGCATTGATTGATGCATCTAGTAGATGGTCATATGTATGCTTACTGTCAAGTCGTGATATGACATTTGCAAAATTTCTTGCACAAATAATTAAAATTAGAGCTCAATTTCCGGATTATACTATAAAGAAAATTAGACTTGACAATGCCGGTGAATTTACATCTGAATCGTTTAATAATTATTGCATGTCAATTGGAATTACTGTTGAACACCTTGTTCCTCATGTGCATACACAAAATGGTTTAGCGGTCATTAATCAAATGTCTTCAATATATTTCTAGACCATTAATGATGAGAACTAAACTACCAGTTACTGTTTGGGGTCATGCAATTTTACATGCTGCGACACTCATACGTTTAAGGCCAAGTGTTGATCATAAACATACCCCTTATCAACTTGCAATTGGTAAAGAACCTAATATTTCACATTTAAAATTTTTTGGTTGTGCAATATATGTCCCAATAGCTCCACCACAAAGAACTAAAATGGGATCTCAAAGGAGATTGGGAATATACGTCGGGTATGAATCGCCATATATTATTAGATATCTTGAACCTTTAACAGGTGATGTTTTTCAGGCAAGGTTTGTTGATTGTCATTTTGACGAAACGAAATTTCCAACATTAGGGGGAGAAAACAAACAATCAAAAAATGAAATATCATGGTATGTACCGCATTTATTACATTTGGACCCATATAATAAATCATGGGAAGAAAATGTAAAGAAAATTGTGCACTTACAGAATTTAGCAAATTAACTTCCAGATTCATTTACTGATTTGAAAAGAGTCACAAAATCACATGTACCAGCTGTAAATGTCTCATCTCGGATTGAGATTTCGAAAACAAATGATGTAGCAAGTACATCAAAGGCACACTTGAAACGTGGCCGACCTATGGGAATCCAAAGATAAAAATCCCAGAAAAAGAAAGGGTATGGAAAAGATGAATTTGGTTGACAATGATCTTGAAAAGACACTAGATAATAATAAATCAACGGTTGAAAAACATGCTCTCGAAGAAACACAATATGATGATAATGAGATCATTGATAATGGAAATGAAAACAAGAATGATCTTGAAATTTCAATTAATTATGTTGATACATGAAATTTGTGGAACCGAAAAGGTATAAATATAGATGAAATAATTTCATTCTCCATTGCATGTGAAATTATGAATGGAAATGATGACCCTGAACCAAAAACCATGATTGAATGTCAACATAGACATGATTGGAGTAATTGGAAGGATGCAATAGATACTGAATTAAATTCTCTTAAAAATTAAAAAGTATTTGGCCCCATTACAGGTATACCAAAAGATGTGAAACCGGTCGGATATAAATGGGTATGTTCAGGACTGGACCAACGACTAAGTATGACCCAACCCTTTTCGGCTTAGAAACGGCCCAATAACTCATCATTTAGGGGACCCATCTCCATGGTGCCCAGCCTCTCCCCCTCGTTCGTGGACCCTGCTCGGCTGTGATAGGGACTACCCAGGATCGACCAGGACAGACCTCGCTCGGGGCTCCATGCCCGACATAAATGTCTCCTGAGCAGGATGCTCGTCCTCGCTCCCTTCCTGGAAGTTACCTATTTTTGGGGGATCCGCGATCCAGACCCAAAAATAGGGACCGTTGGCCACGCACTGGGGGCTCTCTATATAAAACCTCTCACTTGAGAGGGTCAGATATTGAATATTCTCTCCTCAAACACTTTACTTGTACTTGCTAACTCTTGTGCCCGTTCTTACTTTGGCATCGGAGTACCTTGCAGGTACACCCCCCGTATCCTGATTGCACGAGCAGACTCAAAGATCCAAGTCAGCAACCATTGAAATTCTGATCAATAGATAAGATTAGGGTCTTTGTAAGAAAACGAAATGAGAAAAATGATATTGTCAAATACAGGGCTTGCCTTGTTGCACAAGATTTTTATCAAAAACCAGAAATCGATTATGAGGTAACGTATTCTCCTGTTATGGATGCCATTACTTTTCGTTATTTAATTGGTTTATCAGTATTTAACAAACTTGATATGTATCTTATGGATGTTGTTACTTCTTATTTGTATGGATCACTTGATACTGATATATACATGAAAATCCCAGAAGGATTTAAAATGCCTGAGACATTAAAACCTAGAGAAATGTATGCAATTAAGCTGCAAATATCAATGTATGGATTAAAACAATCAGGGCCCATGGTATAATAGACTAAGTAAATATTTGCTTAAAGAAGACTATGAAAATAATCCTATTTGTCCTTGTATTTTTATAAGAAAATCAATATCTGGTTTGGTAATAATTATTGTCTATGTTGATGATTTAAATATCATTGGAACTAATGGAGAAATAAAGGAAGCAAAAGATTACTTAAAGAAAGAATTTGAAATGAAAGATTTGGGAAAAACAAAGTTTTGTCTTGGTTTACAGATTAAGTATACTAAAAATGGTATATTGGTACATCAATCAAATTATACAAAAGGGATATTGAAAAGGTTTAGCGTGGACAAAACAAACCCTTTAAGTACTCCAATGATGGGTAGAACACTTAAAAATGATCCTTTTAGGCCCAAGGAAGTTAATGAAGATATTGGCTCTGAAGTACCATACATCAGTGATATTGAGGCACTCATGTATCTTGCTAACTATACAAGACCTGATATAGCTTTTGCAGTTAACTTACTAGCAAGATTCAGTTCGTGTCCTACTAAAAGACATTGGAAAGGAATAAAACATATATTTTGATATCTTCGAGGTACATCTGACCTTGGTTTATTTTACTCTAATAATACAAAACCAGTTTTGCTTGGTTATGCAGATGCATGATATTTGTCAGATCCATATAACGCTAAATGACAAACTGGATATATATTTACATATGGTAACACTGCAATATCATGGAGATCACAAAAGCAAACACTTGTAGCAACTTCTTCAAATCATGCTGAAGTAATTGCTCTTCATGAAGCAAACAAAGAATGTAGATGGTTACGATCGATAACTAGACATATCCAAGGAGCATCTGGTTTATCAATTTATAATAATCCAACAATTTTGTATGAAGACAATGTTGCATGTGTTACCCAGATGAAAGAAGGTTACATCAAAAGTGATAGAACCAAACATATCCTTCCAAAGTTCTTTTCATTCACACAAGAACTCGAAAGAAACAAAGATGTTAATATTCAATATATTTGTTCAAGTGATAATATGACAGATCTCTTCACAAAGGCACTTCCTACTTCAGTTTTCAAGAAGCATGTTCAAAATATTTGAATGCATCACCTTCGAGATCCTTAAAGAAGAACCAAAGGTGTTTTGTTAAGGGGGAGCATTTTATTGTACTTTTTTCCCTTATTAAGGTTTTTATCCCAATGAGATTTTCCTAATAAGGTTTTTAACGAGACAATATATGTTCCCATAAGTTACTCTTGATAAGACTTCGATGGAGCACCATAACAGATATTTCAAAGGGGGATTTTGTAATATTATTATTGTTATAATATTATTATTATAATATTATTATAACATACCTATTTATCTACATACTATTATAGGGTAAAAATATTTATCTAAAATAGTAAGACTAATTATTACATTAGGGTAATAGTAATATTTCAAGTAGTATAAATATCGTCTTTGGCAATGTAATATTTACACACAAAAAAAAAAATTTACTATGAAAGCATTCATAAGTTTTTCTCCCTTCCATCTTTTCTTCTTTTTGATAATTCTAGTTTAGTAACTTATATTAGTTCATAAATATTAACTAATATTTTAAAATCTATCTCTCTCTCTCTCTTTATTTATATATATATATATATATATATATATATATATATATATATATATATATATATATATATATATATATATGTGTGTGTGTGTGTGTGTGTGTGTGTGTTTGTGTGTGAATTCTATCTTTAATCCAGTGATTTAAAAACCGGACCGGTCATCAAACCGGTGAGGGTACTGAGTCACTGGTTCATTGGTTGAGTTACTGGGTCACTGGTCGAACCGCATGACCAAACCGGATAACTCGGTTAAATAAACCGGTCTTTATAAGAAAACTATACAGATATAAAACTGGTCGAACCAGATGATTCAATCTCTACAAAATATAAATAACACATAAATTTTTTTAAAATATCATATCATAAATTCACAAGTTCATAATCTAAATTCAAATTTTAAATAAAGGTATCACACGTAACAAAATAGTATAAAATTACAAGGTCTAATTGCAAACAAAGTCTAATTGCAATATAATTTAATTAAATAGTTTATAACAAAATAACTCAAATGTGTATCAAATTTAGTTTAAAGGAGGGAAAATTGTTTCAATATTGGAATCTCCTTTAATATTAAAATAATTTGCAATAAAATCAACCGCATCCGCAACAATTTTCTCGTCAATAATATTATTACTATGTTTTATTTTTTATTTTTTAATTTTATTTTTATTTTTTATTTTTTTTAAATTTTTATTTATTTATTTTTTTAATTTTTTAATTAAAATAATAATAAAAAATTAATTTTAAAAAAAAATTCAATTAAACCGCCGATTTTTCCGATTTTCCCGGTTCACACCGGTTTTTATCGGTTTGCAGCAGTTCAATAACATAAACGATCCAACATTTGAACCAGACCGGTTACTTGGTCGGTTCCCGATTCGACCGATCCGACCGATCGGTCCGATCCGGTTTTTAAAACATTGCTTTAATCCATATAAAGCTTAAATTTTTCTTAATATACATATACGGGCATTTTTTTTCTTAATATACCTATACGAACATAAAAATCAACATTTTCCATCCATAAATTTTCCTTCCTTTATCATTCATCAAAACCAAACACACTAAAGCTCCAAACAAGATATATCTTACATAAAACTCTACTTACATATATGCAAATTGACAATTTAAAGACAAAACGTTTGTGTTCAAACATTTTGGTTCAACATTTGAGATAATGTCATGACAAATATTGTTTAGACTTTGGAGAGTGAGTGATGAACCCACCTCAATTTTTCAACAAATTCATGAATATCCAAAATAGAAATATCAATAAAATTATTATTATTATTTTGAATTCATATTTAATTGTCTTGAAATAAATAATTTAGAGATAGAAAAAGTGTTGGTCTATATTCTAGAGTGTAGAGTGAGTGTCCACCTAAAGCCAACCATTTCCAGAAAGACATTAACCTCATTTCATCATCCGACCAAAAAATCGTGGGCCCTCACTTCCCTCACAACCATTCCTCACGCGCCACTGTCTCACACGCGCCACTGTTCATTCGTCGGTAGTGGTTGTAGAGATTTTGAGTTAAACACTGAGACACTGTCTGTCTGTGACATAATTCATAAATTTACTGCTACAAATTTTTTACTAACATGATTATAAACAACAATTATTCATCTCACTTTGCGACATTTTCTGACTCACCACCATCACTTTATGGTAATTTTCTTTTTTGGAAATTACCCACTATCTTTTTCATATCATGTCATGTCATCATAATTATATTTCTTTCAATATAAAACTAATTGTGCCTTTTAGCTGTTATAAATCAAATAAGAGTATTACAAAAAAAAATCTCATCTTTGATTCTTATTCATTTTAGCAAATCAATTTTATAGATGTTAAATATGTAGGTTGTTGTCTCAAGCATGTTTGTAAATACATCATTTTGACATATTGAATATAGTATATAGTAGTCGAATCTATATGTATTCGATAGAAAATCAAATGCAATTTATAGTAGTCAAAATTGTCTGTATTTGAATCGATTACAACTTATCAAATTTAATTATCGAATATAATTTATAGTAGTTAAAATTGTCTATATTCGACAGAATCGATTACAACTTATCAAATTTAATTAGTTAGTTATCTTGAGATTGTTTGTTCCAATAGATGACCAAACTCATGTTCAAAAAATCAATTAATGTCACATTTTAAAAGCTCAATTTGAACTAAACACCTTTAACTGAGTTGAAAGAAAGTGGAACAATTACACATATAAATGCTTTCAAGTAAATACTATTTAATGACACTAGAGTACATAGTAAATAAATCATCAAAAAAATGAAAAGAAAATGTTTGGTTTGGCTGGCTAAGGAATAGGATTGGTTTGATTAGTTTAATAGCTTTTAGAGAGTGTCTACTAACCGTGTGACTTGTGAAACACAAAAACTTGTCCCTTTCTTCTTTTTCTCTCAGATCTCACAAAACCAAAGGATAACAAAACAACAACAAAAAGTTTAAATCTTTTGCATGATGAAACTTGTTCATGAACTCAAAAACAAGGTATGATTCATACTCTCTATTTGGATTCATCAATTTGAAAGAAGAAAAAAAAACTCATTTTCTCTATTTTTCAGGCTTAGAAAAACAAAACTTGCAATCATATTTTTCTATCTGGGTGGTTGAAGTTTCTGTCTTTCTTTTGTGGGGTTTGAGGATTCATGTTTGTGGAACCAAAGAAGCAAGAAACTCAATTTTCCACCGCGGATTTTTCACTTAACTTTAAGGTAAAAAAAAAAGTTAAAAACAGAGTACTCTGTTTACTCTGTTTTTTTCTCAATGGTTTTTTTGATTTTCTTTGAACTTAAAAGTGATTTTACAATAAGTGGCTTATTTGTTTCTAATTATGCTTCAACCCATTTTGGATCTTGTTTGTTCTTATCACAATTTTCATTCACTCAAAGTTTGTGCCACTGTTTGATCACTTTTTTTTCTCTTTCTCTCTCTTCCAGAACAGAGTAAGCAAAATTTCAAACCGATGAAGGAAGCTGAGAAAAGCTTAGATCCACAACTATGGCACGCTTGTGCTGGAGGAATGGTTCAAATGCCATCAGTGAACACCAAAGTTTTCTACTTTCCTCAAGGGCATGCAGAACATGCTCAATCCAACGTTGATTTTGGAGATGCTTTCAGAATTCCCCCGCTTATTCTCTGTCGTGTAGCTTCTGTGAAATTCTTAGCCGACCCAGAAACAGATGAAGTTTTTTCTAAGATAACTTTGATTCCTTTGAGAAATTTAGAGCTTGAAAACGATGATTCTGATGGTTTTAATGGTAATGCTTCCGAGAGTTCCGAAAAGCCTGCTTCTTTTGCTAAGACTTTAACTCAATCTGATGCAAATAATGGTGGAGGGTTTTCGGTTCCGAGATACTGCGCAGAAACTATTTTTCCTCGGCTCGATTACTCGGCTGAGCCACCGGTCCAGACGGTGATTGCGAAAGACGTTCACGGCGAGGTTTGGAAGTTTAGACATATCTATAGAGGAACACCAAGGAGGCATTTGTTAACAACTGGTTGGAGTAGTTTTGTGAATCAGAAAAAGCTTGTTGCAGGTGATTCTATTGTGTTTCTGAGAGGTGAAAATGGTGAACTTTATGTTGGAATTCGTCGCGCAAAGAGAGGTATAGTGAATGGATTGGAAGCACCTTCTGGATGGAGTTCTGGTAATGGAAGTTCTGGTCTTGGAATTGGACCTTATGGTGGTGCTTTTTCGGTTTTTTTGAGGGAAGAGAATAACAAGTTGTTGAGAAATGGGATTGGTGATGGGGGTGTTGGTGGTAATTTGGGAGGTGGAAGAGTGAAAGTGAGCGGTGAATCGGTGAAAGAAGCTATGAGACTTGCTGCTAGTAACCAAACATTCGAGGTTGTTTATTATCCGAGAGCGAGTACTCCTGAGTTTTGTGTTAAGGTTTCATCCGTTAAAGCTGCTATGAGAATTCAATGGTGTTCTGGTATGAGGTTTAAGATGCCATTTGAAACCGAGGATTCTTCGAGGATTAGTTGGTTTATGGGGACTATTTCGTCTGTTCATGTTGTCGATCCGATTCGTTGGCCAAATTCACCTTGGAGACTTCTTCAGGTACTACCACTAACCAATCTCTTTGTTCTAGTGTTTGAACTTTGAAATGCTTAATCTTTGCGTACCGCAGTTGATTAGATTAGATTATTTGATTGTATTCGTACCATAGTTGAGCTGAATTTGATAGAGTCACACGAGTTGTGATGCAACGAAAACCTGATTGAACTTTTGGCAAAACATAACTGTAGGTAACTTGGGACGAACCGGATTTGCTACACAATGTGAAGCGAGTGAGTCCGTGGTTGGTTGAATTAGTATCAAGCATGTCGGTGATTCATCTCTCGCCCTTTTCGCCACCGAGAAAGAAACTTCGTTTTCCACAACATCCCGATTTTCCTCTCGATGTTGTTCAGTTTCCAATACCGACGTTTTCAGGCAACCCTCTTAATCCGTTGTGTTGTCTATCGTCTTCTTCCGATCGTTATAACGCTCCTGCCGCAGGCATTCAGGGAGCCAGGCATGCTCAAATTGGAATATCTTTATCAGATCTTCGCGTTAACAACATCAACAATAGAATTCAGTTAGGTGTGTTTCCGAATAACCCCGAGACGATTTCTAATGATAAGAGCAAAGAAAGTTTATCATGTTTGTTGACTATAGGAAACTCTCATAAGAGAAGTTTGGAGATAAATTCTGATAATAATGTTAAGAGACACCAATTTTTACTTTTCGGTCAACCGATTCTCACCGAGCAACAAATCTCTAGAAAAGCTTCTAGTGATAAAGACAAAGAGAAATGGTTTTTAAGCGATACTTCTCAATCTTCGATTTCCGAACAGTTTTCACCGGGAAAATCTTCTATTACTACAACTAGTACTACCGAGTTTTGTTGGCAACAACTTGGATTAGATACCGGTCATTGTAAGGTTTTCTTGGAGTCAGAAGATGTTGGAAGAACCTTAGATTTGTCATGTGTTGGTTCATATGAAGAACTATACAGAAAACTCGCTAACATGTTCGGTATAGAAAGATCCGAGATGTTGAGTCGCGTACTCTATCGTGACGCGACAGGTACGGTTAAACAAACCGGTGAAGAACCCTTCAGGTATGTATAATAGTTACGAATGATCTGACCATTACGGTTGATTGTCGACTAAGGAATCTTACAAAATGTATATGAATCTTTGTAGTGACTTCATGAAAACAGCAAAAAGATTAACAATTCTGATGGATTCAGCAAGCAAGGATACTAGAAGGTGTGTGATTTTCGATTAATATTAATAGTTTCTTAGTTGAGTTTGAAGATTCTAAACATTTTTTGTTGAATATTTTGCAGGGTTTGTATCACAGGAGCTAGGAATGGTGAATGTGGATTAGATGCATCAAATAAGACAGGACCTATGAGCATATTTGCTTAATATTATTATTTTGCAATTCATTTGAGATATTATTATTGTTATAAGATTTTATGAAGTTGAATGTTGGAGAGACCTTAGTATTATTTTTTTGTTTAATCATGTATTATCATGCACGTTAACCAACATTTGGTTTCCATTAATGACTTGTTTTAAATTGAAACTGTTAGTAGTAATCAAGTTTTGTGTAAGCCATGTGTATCTGTTCATCTTGGTTCATTGAATTGCTATCACATTAACTACAATGCTCAAAATTCTAGAATATTTTGGTCTAATATATAAATATGCAATAAATCATCTTTATTGACGAAAAATTCGAATACAGATTATTGTGGTGTTTTGATGCGGTGGACTAGGCTTCCGCCACGCAAGAAGGGGCTGACCTCTTGTGTGGGTGAATCGAATATAGGTGTTGGTGATTGGGGCTGACCTCTTGTGTGGGTGAATCGAATATAGGTGTTGGTGATTGTTGATTGAAACTCAATGATGAAGGATCACTCCTGATGAGGATCGAATATAGGTGTTGGTGATTGTTGGTTGAAACTCAATGATGAAGGATCATTCGTGATGTGGATCGAATATAGGTCTCGAGGTCGAGATCTTATGTATAATGTACTTTGATTAGGTCTTTTCATTATTGGATCTCTGGTTGATACTCAATGATGAAAGATCACTTGTGGTGTGGATTGAATTCAGGTCTGGAGGTGGTTGATACTCAATGATGAAAGATCACTTGTGGTGTGGATTGAATTCAGGTCTGGAGGTGGTTGATACTCAATGATGAAAGATCACTTGTGGTGTGGATTGAATTCAGGTCTGGAGGTCGAGGTCACAGGTATACTGAACTTTGATAAGATCTTTTCGTTATTGGAGTTGATATTCAATGATGAATGATCACTCGTGTGAATCAAATATAGTCTTAGAGGTCGAGGTCGCAGGTATCCTATACTCTGATTAAATCTTTTTATTATTGGATATGTGGTCAGTCTTAAACGCAAATTAAACTATTTATGAAAATTCCAATATAATTCTAATTTTTTTTTTGTGTTATTAAGATTCCTTGTTGAAATTTATATGATGCTATATATTTTCATCTCAAAGAAGATAAGATTCTTTGAATGAAAATATTAAATTAAAAGAATGTGATTTACTAAGCACACTAGAAAAATTATTAATGGGATCCATATTCAAATTGTGATGTTTAAGAATTTTGGTTAATAAAATTGGCTCTTAGTTTTCGGTTAATACTTTTATTAGCACTTGGCTATTCAATGTTTAAGTGTGATTAATTTGAGGCATTGCTACATTTCATGGTTCCCTATTTCTAGTTACTATATTTATTACATTACACAATGTCTATTTTATAGCTTTACCATTTAAAGATAATGACATATACATTTGAAAAATAAAGGCACATAGTAAAAGGGTAAAAGGAGTATTTTGTCTCTTATGAAATTATAGTAAATAGTGTCATGTAATTACTTTTTGGTATTTGGAATTATGTGTTCCATCAAAATAAACCAGACATTGTACTCTTTGACTATTGAACTCCTAAATGATTTCACATTCAAACCAAAGCAAGAAAATGAAAGCATCTTTTTTGTTTTTAAAGTTGTTATGTAATCATATACTTGGAATAGTTAGTATATGTAGGTCCTCTTCAGAGGTGCAACAGTGTTATATCACTATCTCAAAGCAAATAATGATTAAAAGAACAATGCTACAAAATTGAATTATAAATTAAAAGAATTTCTTTTTTATAAAATAGGTTTGGTTTAATCAACAACTACAAGACATTATCAAATATAATAGTTGTTTTTCTCAATAATGGATTCACCTATAATTTATTAATAATCTTGCAATTTTCAAAGAAATATTATTCTATTTCATCATAAAAGTGTTATTTCACCTAATCAATCTTCTACAATTAAAAAGAGATATGAATGTGTCTATTTCAAGTGTATTTTTTTTATTTTTTTATTGAAACTAATTCACTAAGGTAATTATCGGATGTTTCATCAAACTTAGGTCTTGATACAACACTTAGAAAGATTTATCATCTTTATTAGAGAATTTTTTATCCCACCTCATCGGTCTCTCACACACCATATGTGTTTCTAATTATGTTCTTACTGATTCCGTTAATATACCTCCGAACACACATTTTTTTGTTTTACGTTGAAATCTTCCACAAATATATTTGCGGAACAAGTGAATTTCAACTAAACATGTCTTTTAATTAAGTCAAATTCGTTAGTCATATGCGTATATATAATGTTATAGAGACTAATAATGTATGTTATATGTAAGAATGTCATTTGCTTACTTTGTGTCCACTCTACCATCTGTCTTGGATAAAGTAAAATATTATTTCTTTGACGTTGTCCAAGACAAAGAAGAGTTTCTAAAATAAAATGAAAACAATAACAATTTAAAAGACATTATTTAAAAAAAAAGTAAACAAATGATATTGTTACGTGTAACACAAGTTATTAGTCAAACTCTGTAGTTGATCTGCAGTGAATCTATTTTCATCATACAACACATTGAATGAAGATTAATGGCTACACCAAAACAACACATTGAAGAGATATGGATAACAAAGTTTTCTATTGGCGGGAAACATAATCCCTTGATTCAAGATCTTCATCATGTTGACTTTAAGTATATGTTTTTAGTCTCTATAACATTATATATACGTCTCTGACTATTTAATTTGACTTAATTAAAAAAAAGTTTTTTCATTAGTTCCGCATATATATTTGCGGAAGGTTTCAACGTAAAATAAAAAATGGTGCGTCTGAAAGTGTATCAGCGGAACCAGGGGGCATAATTGGAAATACAACATGTGGCTAAGATATACATGGGGTGGTTTGAGAAATTTTCTCTTTATTATTGGTATCAATAAGGATGTGTTAAGGTACTATGTAATACATAATAATGTCTTGTAAATTATCTTTTTTGTCGAGTTGTTTGTCATTAAATCCCTATATGTCATCTTTGAGAATTTTGACTTTATATTGATTCATGGTTCTCTTCGAAGATATTGAAATTCCGCAATAATACATTCCTTCCTAGTTTTGATTGTTTAACAAATGACCACAAGTTGTGTTGGTTGATAATTTGATATATCTAAAGATTATATGTCTTAAGTAAATTCACATGGTCTTCCTTATGTGTCATAAATGTCACGAGTTTAATTAAATGTCACAAAATTTGAAACATGGTGACAGCATCATGATTGGTCGGCATGCGACAACGAGTCAATGGTGGTCGGTCAGTGGTAGGTCAGAGGAAGTCCTCACGAGTTGCGGGGTTTGGGTCAGTTCGGTTTGTGGATCTATTCTATGATGGGACATGTTTTTGGCTTATTTCGGGCATGTTAAGTTTCAATAGATATTAATATAGGGAATTTCTCAATACACCTATAAGTTTCTTAGACATCGTCCGAAATTCCACTTATGCCCCCTAATTCCGGATGTGCAAATCCGGACACACCATGGCGTAAAAAAAATATTTGTTTCGGATGTGCATATGTGGAAGGTCTCCGTATATGCGGATCCGGAAGAATTGTTGATATATTTGAACATGCATGATCACTCTCTCCATTCTATCCATTCTCAACCTTTCTTCTTCTACACTCACCCTCACCAACCTACAAAAATCTTACTTCATCAATACGATTTCTCACTCAAAAACTCTAACTTTTGGTGTAAAAAATCAAAGGGAGCAAGAGAATATTGAATTTCAGGTAAATGTTCAACTTCGTCCACTACATTGCTCACATTATCAATCAACTTTTTGGAAAAAACAAGTTACGCGGCTTTTGGATGTGTAAATTCGGAACTTATTTAGCATGAACTTGTCCGGATTCCACCTATAATTTCCTTTATTGACAAGATGTTGGTTTTTATGAACAAGCATGTCGACGGTATCATCAATGTTAGAGCGATGTGGCAATTTTTTTCGGTTACAAAGAACGATTCCCGCTCGAGTTCGAGGCGACCGCCCGAAGAATGGTCGATGACATCTTAGAGATGTGCAAGTGTCCACCGAACTATTGATCATTGTAATATTTAAATTTTTGTCGATGTAATGCCGAATTGAATGTAATCCCGATTTTATGTTATGAAAGTGAGAAACAATGTTGGATTTTTGGTATTCTGCATCTAGTTTTCTTCCGTATTTGCAAATGCAAACTTATACCAGATGTACACAGCCGGAAAAAACTGAAAAATTCAAAAGAAAAAAAAAGGTGCTTCCTGATTTGTATAATCAGATAAGAGTGGTATTTTTGTAAGCACACAAGGTACCTAAGAAACTTATGGGGTGTGTTAAGAAATTATCTAATTATACATCTCTATAATTTTTTGTTTGACATGCAATAGTATAAATTCCTTATATTTCTTGAAATTTGGGAATTCTTTGAAAGTATCTAAGAGATTGGGATGCACGTCAAAACACATTGGGATTGTATAACTCATTTATAAAAAGTTTGAGAAATTATGAAATACTTGAGTAGAAAATAAGGTTTATTCTTGTGAGCTTGAGAGAATATTTTCTTGTAACTCATTGGTAAGTATAGTGAATTATAAAATTTCTCTCTCCCTTATAGTAGATTGGTTTGATCGAACTAGGTAAACAAATTATTTGTGTACATGTATTTTATTTTCCTCTTGCTTGTTATGGATTTTCTACATTATTTTACATGTTATTTTGTTGCTAGAGACCAATTGGTTGGTTGTCATTGTTCTTTATCCTAACCATTAGAGTTCTCAATGAAATTATTACTATATTATATTTTAAACGATAAGATTTTGGTATGATTGAACCTTTCAATTTCCCAACAAATGACACCTACCGTGGAAAAAAGGGGTTAAGTTTACAAGAGTACAACATGGGTTCTAAATGGGATATCGATAAGTTTTCAGGAGACAACAACATTGGGTTGTGGAAAGTGAAAATGAAAGCATTCTTAACTTAACAAAAATGTGTAGAAGCATTGAAGGGTGAGGCTTTGATGTTTGCATGCTTAACATAAGAAGATAAGGTTGAAATGGTGGATAAGGTCGGGAGTGTAATTATCTTGTTCCTCGATGATACATTTTTAGGGGAAGTTACTAGGGAGAAAATTATGGATTTAATGCAAGCATAACTTGCATCATTGTATATGACCAAGCATTTGAGTCACAAGTTGTGTCTGAAATAACAACTCTATTAATTTAGAGTGGTAGAGAACAAATTCATAGTGGAGCAGTTGACATGATTACACAAGATTATTGATGATCAGAAGAATATTAAGCTCGCCATCATTATCCTTTGAACAATTTAAGAAATCCCTTCTTTATGGTAAATAAGTACTTTTACTTTAGATGAAGTCCAAACAACTGTGAGATCTATGGAATTTTCAAAAAGGAAATATTTGAAGATTCATGATAGTGATGAAAACATGAATGTCTCAAGAAGAGGTAATGTGAGTATAAGGATCTCAAAATTCAAGAGACTCGATAAGTCAAGATTAAAATGTTTTTTTTACAAAAATTGGTTACTTCAAGAAGGATTCATGATAGTGATGAAAACATGAATGTCTCAAGAAGAGGTAATGTGAGTATAAGGATCTCAAAATTCAAGAGACTCGATAAGTCAAGATTAAAATGTTTTTTTACAAAAATTGGTTACTTCAAGAAGGATTTTCTCAAGAGGGAAGACAATGAAGGACTTGTTTTAATTACAGTTGCCTCAAATGAAAAGAGTTGGGTCATAATATGCTTTTATCATATGTGTCCAAGAAAGAATACTTTAAGACTTTTAAGTTGGAAGATATTAGATTTGATCGACTCGGTAACAATAAGACTTATAATGTTCATGGTGTTGGTACGGTTAGATTTAAAATATTCTACGATTATGAGTTCCTTCTACATAATGTGAGGCATGTTATCAAGCTTAGACGAGTTTTATTTTAAATAAGCATTTTTTTTATTATCTAGACTACTGCAGTAGAGTTGAGCATAGGATATTGAAGATTTCGCATGGTAGAGTGGTCATGGCTAAACGATATATGTAGCATATATATTTTAGATGATTATGTGTTCTTCGATAATTATCATTAGCTAGTGAAGACTTTCAGGACAAGAAAAAGATATCTGGTTTGAGGTTAAAGGTCAAGGCATGGTAGATGGATGGAGGTCGTTTTTGAGCATTTTAAGGAATTTTGTAGGAAACAAAAGATAAAAGTACATTTGACGGTTTTTGTCATGGTGCTAGGAGTTAAGTTGTAGGGAATTTTCTAGGGTGAGGCTAGTGTCAAAGCAACTTACCTGGTCGACAGATGTCCACAAATAGGAATATACTTTAAGACGCCAATGGAGATTTGAAATAGGCAACATGTTCATTATCCTAATATGGAAAGTATTTAAAGCTTTGCCAACGCAAATAAAGATAATTTAGATTGATGGTAATATTTTGAAGTGTGTCTTCTATAACACCCTTTACCCTATATCAGAATAATACATAGTTATTCAATAAAATCACAATATTAAAAAAAAAGGTATCACATTTCTACTTCAACAAACATCATCAATTTGTCTTGTCCTGTAAGACGGGTTACACCATGCATTCGTATTTAAAGGCCAACATTACTATGCAGCGGATACAAGTCATCAACTTAATTAACTCAAATATGAAAACTCAAAATTTAATTCAAAATATCCTTAACTCAAGTTAAAACAAGTGAACACAACAAATTCCCAATAACTCTCATCCCGATGTTACATGACACAGAGCAGGACATCACCCTAAACTATATAAACGACAAAAGATATAACACTCCAAGCTACGTCCATGCACCAAGCTTATTCTTGAGTATTTTCAGGATGGCATAATAGACCATCACCAAAGGCAGACAGGGTGAGTAATCAAGAATCAATATAATTGACATAAGTAAAGATAATTATGCAACAGTTCTTCATATAGCAATACATCATAATTTTCACCCATCACGTTATAAAACGCATCAAACATTTATTCAACACACATGCATCATGCTATGTCACCAAGAATGAAATGCAACATCGTATATGCATGTGGTACAGATTTCAACATGTGATGGACATTGGGACATCTACCCTCCACAATGGAGCACAACATAATCAGCATAACCCTGATCCACACTATGGGATCAAAGCTTCCAACAACATAAGTATGTCATGAATGCAACAATACAACAATTCAACATTATCGACATAATTCAACATTTGCATCAGCATTCATGTAAACAAGCATCATATAATAACCTACATCTTATCTTCATTTCTATCACCAAAATAATCGCTAAAAAAACATCAACAAAAATCAGGGCAACAAGTATAATACATTAAAACATCCATACATCCTATCTACACCTCATTAAATAATTTTATGAAATTAAATCACTACTTTTTCACTTCATGAGCTCACTAAGCAACTTCATAGCTCGCTAAGCGGCCTCCTCTCGGGTTGGGGGAAATTCCAAGTTTTTGTTGCTAGCTAAGCGAGAATCTGCTCGCTAAGCGAGCTAGGCGAATTTCAAAAATCCAATTTTGCAATGACAGCAAACTCTGCTACGATATTTCACCCTAAAAACACTATTTTTCATTGTTTTAATCACTAATTCAGTAATAGAACATATAGCCAACACACTTACATCATTTACAACATACAATGCACCACAATTCATCACTAGTTCCTCAATTCTATTCATAAAATCCTAGGTTTTCTCTAAAAAATCCCAATTATTCCCATTACCTAAACTCTACAACAAGAACATCGAAAAGTGATACTCCCCATACCTTAAAGTGAAGCTTTTCCACGGTCTTCACAAAAATCTACCGGAACTTCTTCCGACTTTAGCTTCTCTTCTTCGTTCTTCAAACCTCTTCTCTCCTCTCTTCCAAAAGCGGTCGTAAAACTGATCATATTCTCAACCTCAACTTCCTTTTTGTCAATCTTACCCCTAGGACCCCAAATATGTTTTCCCCATTTTTCCCTTACTAACTCTCCACAAAGACCATTATACCCCTCATACTTTTAATTCTTTATTTTAATTAACTGATAATATTTAAATAACATAGCTTACATTATTCATATTACCATTAAATAAAATAGTTTCATCACCACAACACCCAACAAATACACCAAAGATTGCCAAATTATCATAATAATTAATTAAATAATTAAATTACAAAATCAGGGCATTACATCTTCAATGGCTATTCAAAAAGTGGGAAGGATTATAAGTTGTGGAAAGTGTAACCTTAGGGGTCAAATTTCATCAAGAAAATGTATTACTTTCAGTGAGGCTAGTAAAGGGAGGAAGATTAAGACATAGATATGAAGGTATCAGAAGTTATGAAGGAGAATAGCGGGTTTATAGTGGAGGCTCTTGTTATGGGTGATAATTCTAGTGAGGGAAGCTTTATAGTGACCTTTGATTATCATTTGACTTGTGGTAATATAAGGAGGGAAATTGTACAATCTCAATGATCCAATCATCTTGGATAGGCTGTTATGCTTTGAACAAGGTTGAAGTGTTGAAAAACTATAAAACAAGGACCATTAGAGAGGAATTCTAACGCATAAGGAGTCAAAGATGGTTCTAAAACCATAATAGTGTGTTGTCTAAACTACCTCAGTAGGAATATATGGTTATGTGTAAGTGGATGCAGGTGGAAATATCAAGGTTCAAGTGTGACTTGGACTTTATCAAGGTTGTTGAACAATGAATTCAACATTCGAGAGACTAGAAATGTTATTGATAGATAAATTGGCATCACCATTACATTTAAATCTAAGTAGAGAAAAAAGAAAACATGTTTCAAGACTGCTAAAACCAGAGGCGTCATAATCGTGAAAAGTAGCAAAAGCGTAGAAGTCAGTGGTTCAAAGGCACTTGAGTCGTGAGATGGCTTGGTGGAAAATATTTCGGGCGACTGGCGGTATGATAGTGGTCGTCCACGAAGGCGGAACAAGGCGGTGTCAAACTCTGACCAATAATGTATGAGCTTCGATTACATGTGGTGGCAGTAGTGGTGTTTGACATGTAAATGGGGGATGGACGGTACCGGGCCAATAGTTTTCCATGTTCGACGTGCAAACTGGGTATAGGTGGCACCGGGCTAGCATTTGCCCATGAAGGTCTCAGGTTATTGGCCGGTTTGGTTCGTGTATTTGTTTGGTGATGATTGTGTTTTGTGCCTGTTTTTGATCTGTTGGGATTCAATAGTTATAAATTTGTATCAATATCATTGTTTTTGCTAAAAAAAAGAAGAAGAAAAAAAGATAAGTTAAATATGTAATTATCCTAGTTAGTGAGACAATGGTATAAATCTATTGGAATTATTGGAAATTGGGAACCTTTTGATGTATCTAAGGGATTGAGAAACACTTTTAAACATCTTAGATTTATATGATTTATATGATTCATATATAGAGTTGAAGAGATTAGAAAACACTTAGGATATAAATATGGTTTGTTCTTGGGAACTTTGGAGGCTATTGTTAGCCAAATGACTCCAAACACAAGAGTGGAGTGAATTTTGTTGGTTGAAAATCGAAGTCCAATTATAAAAGTTTTGATCTATAAAAACATTTAAGTTTATTTTATAATACAAATAGATATTAAGAAACAAAACATATAAAAGAAAGAATAACAGAGAGATGGAGAGAAAGAAATTCAGTGGAAAGAAATAAAGAACGAAAAAATAGAGATAACAAAATAGAGCATTGCTTCGGCCTAACCACTTGGCCTAGTCATATCCTTAATGAGTTTACTCTTGAGAGTTCCACTAAAATGAGATGTGAGTTTTTCACATGTTATGAACTTTCTTAAAATAAACGAGTCATTTTACATTGACTAATCCCCAAACCAAACAAAAGATTTTAGACAGGATAATCTCCAAACCAAACTGAGCTCTTCATTGGCTGAGCTCAATAAGTAAACAGTTTTTTTTAGGTTAAACTACATAACCAAATAAAGGTTTTACCATGCTAATCTCAAGAACCAAACTAGGATTTTAACAGGCTAATCTCAAGAATCAAACAAGATCTTTAAACGGGTTAAGGTTAAGACCTAAACAATAACTTCTTCCAAAGATATAACTCGATAAACAACATTTTCTTTAGTAAATTAAAATCTTAGAAAATTACCAGCACTAAAATATCACTTGTATTTTTCACTCTCTCAGCACTAAGACAACTTTGTTGAAGAAATAGGAAATGGACTAGAAGAGAGTATAAAGTGATATAGCGGAGTTTCAATTTCAAAAACTGGTGTAAAATGGAATGAGGAGAATCCCTTTATTCATAGGAAAAGAATTGGCTCAAAAAGGAAATGATCCATGAACAATTTTAATGTCTTAACCGATTAACTCTAGTTGTTAATAGATTAGAAAACATGATATGGAAAGATTTTTTAATAACATTGTCATTAATAGATTAAAGTTTTATCTAATCTATTAGAGGCATTACAAATGTGTTAATTGATTAACCCTAATATGGTCTTTTATTTACCAGTGTAAAAATTCCTCTTAATTGATTAAACAAGACAATAATCAATTAAGGATCCATATAAAAATATTTCCAGGTGTTTTATAAAATAAGAAAGGTTTTAAAACATATTTTGGTATATGTATGGGATCTGACTTAATATCTTGAGAGTTACTCTAATAGCTTTACATTAAACTGATCACTTAGACACGTGTTAAACACATGACCAAATGAGCTTTCAAATTTAATCTCTTTCACAAATTTAGAGTTTTAAGTTCCATTTGCTTGATTCAACATTAATTTAGCACTCCAATTGGAAATTGGCTCCTCAAATTGATGAGGCTTGACATAAATTTTTTGATCATATGCCATCATCGTATTTTATTGGAAAGTTGTCACCATAAACTTCACTGAATGTTGTTTTCCCTTAGGTGTTGTCATCATTGAGGTGGCTTGACATTAGACCTCACAAATAATATCTTAATCATTTATCAATTTTGATAGATAAATATTTCACAGAATGTTGTTAAACATAAGGTATTGTTATCATCAAACCCAACATGATCATCTAACAATTATAGATGATTGTACCTGCAAGCACATAGATTCACAACTAATTTTTGGTAACTCATTTGTAATCTCTTGTAATAAATTTTGGAAGTATAATTAAATCTAGATTCTATCTCTCTCTCTCTCTCTCTCTCTCTCTCACACACACACACACACACACACACACACACACGCATATAGTAGATCGGTTTAATTGTACTTTGCAAACAAATTATTTAAGTACTTGCCTTTTATCTTCCTCTTAATTGCTATGGATTTACTTACACTATTTGGCAAGATATTTTGTTGCTTAAAGTTGTTTGGTTTGTAGTCATTGTTCTTTGTTCTAGCCATTAGAGTTCTCAACAAAATTAATATTATTGTTATTTTTCAACGACATGGTATTGGTGTGGTAACACATTAATTAAAACTTTGGAATGATGGTTTATCAAGATGATAGATCATATACTATTATTATTTTCTTGTAATTATGGATAAAAAATATATTAAAGGTCATGACTACACTTTCCATTTAGTGTTATACGACTATAAGTGCTATCATTTTTGTTAAATATGAATGTATCTCACCCTAAAATCTAGCTTAAAGGGTGAGGTTTCTGTCACATAATTATACATTCAATAATTTGGGAACAAACTCTAAAAACACAAATACAAATCAAAATTTTGTTGGATAATCAGGGGGAGCATCCACATTGGGTCAATAATGGTAAAAGTGTATATGGATGAAAGAATTTCCACTTGAGGTGGAGTATTTAAGTGGATTGATTCACACTTGTGTGATTTCTCTTGACCCAGTATGGATCATCCCCTTCATGATCTATTAGTGGTATCTAGAGCTTGTATCGATCCTCATTGAACTAATGATTGCTTTTGCTATTGAGTTCTTGAAGGTATTAGAATGTTATTGTTTTGATTTTAAATGATTGTTTATATTGAGAAAAATTCCATTCGGTAGAATCTCTCTCACTTTAATTGGTTGGAAAATGAGATTGAATCAAATATGACTTTAGTTTACTCTCTCATTCATGGTACTAGTCTTGCTCATATATATACTTTATTTGTTTATCTCTCTATTGGTTCTGGTATTGGTCGTGCACAAAATTCATTTTCCTCCCACTTTGTTGTGATTTGGTTATGTTGATTTAGTTTGATTTGACTTTATTATGTTTGGATTTGACAGGTTAATCTAATTTGGCTTAATTTGGAATGGTTTTGTTTGATTTTGTTTAATTTTTTCGTTTGATTTTGTTTAGTTAGTTTGGTTTTGTTCCTCTATTTATTTTATCCCCTTACCATGTTACACACATTTCATTGCGATATCCCACCATATCATTATTATGTCAGAAAGACTTTCGATACAAAGAGTCAATCCTTTACTCAAACCACTGATTGATCCTGGTACCACGTTAAATATATTTGGATATCATCCTAAAACCTATTTCAAAGGATGAGATTGTCATCACATATATATACATTCAACAATTCATGAAAAAACTCCAGCAACACAAATACATAATGATTTTCACATATAACAAAAAAATACATTAAACACAAATGTCCTCTTTTGTTTTCAAAGGGAACCTCGGGATGATATATTGTCTTGTATTATATAACATATAATTGGAATTTCATTTTTTATACTTCATCTTATTATTCTAATATTATTCATCTTATTATTCTAATATTATGTAACTACACATTTGCAAGAATAAAATTTGATAAGACATGTGTAAACTTCCACTTTTGCGATTTCACCCGGCTATGTTTTATAGTTTAGATAATGGACTTTTACAATACATTTAAAACAATAAAATTTGATAAGACATATGTTAACGTCTACTTTCGCTACTTGATCTGATTATTGTTGAAAATTTAATTCCTTGTGTTGAAGTAGTGTAGCTCAACAGAAACAAGGATGTGTCGAATTTAGTCTATTTGTGCTAGTTTTCGAAGTGTCGAAGCAGGTTACTTCAACACAGATTTCGACCTAGGCCTTTTTTAGTAGTGTTAGCTAAAATAGAAATTTTGGGCTTTTATAGTTTTGGCATTTAGCTTGAGGAGCAAGCTAAACTAATTCTATAAATAGGGAGTATCTTTTATTTTGTAGAGCGAGAAAACTCACAACATTGTATTCACAGATTTGCAGCTGCAAGTGATTAAGAAATTCCACAGATTGTGGGCAGGGAGATCTTTGTAGAAAATCATCTTCTTCTTCTCCATTGTCATCTTCTTCTTATCCATCGTTACTTTTTCTTTCTCTTCTCAATTTTTATTTTCAATATCGCTGCACAATAATCTTGTTCATCAAGATTGATTGAAATTCTCCATAGGTTTTGGTGGATTTCCAACACCTGGTATCTAGAGCTCTGGTTTGAACGATTCGTGGAAGAAAACGTGATGGCATTGAATCATCCAAATGGGCCTTTTTCAGGAAACCTTCCAAGTCTCAAGAAATATAATTATGAGAATTAGTGCAAGTAGATAAGGGTTATTTTCTGTTATCAAAATCTTTGGGATCCTGTGAAGGAAGGAGTAACAACGCTTGCAGAAGACGCGACGAATCAAGAAAAGATTGCAGACAAAGAATTGAAGAAGAAAGATTATAAAGCTCTCTTTATAATCCATCAATGTGTTGATCCATATAATTTTGAAAAGTTTAATGATGTTTAATTAGTGAAAGAAGCATAGGAAATTCTGGAGAAGTTTTTTGGAGGCGCAAAGAAGGTGAAAGAGGTGAGGTTACAAAATCACAAGAGAACCTATGAATTTCTTCAGATAGAAGAAAGTGAAATCATAACAGATTTCTTCACAAGAGTTACGAAACTTGTAAATCAAATCTAAGTATGTGAAGAAGCGCTGACGACCAAAGTAGTTGTCTCAAAGATTTTGAGATCATTGGCTCCAATGTTCGACCATGTGGTAGTAGCCATAGAAGAGTCAAAAGATTTGTCAACATTGACAAAGGAAGAGCTTCAAAGGACGCTTGAATATCATGAAAAAATGGTTGAAAGAGTTTTAGGAAAGTTAAAGAGTGATATAGCTTTGTAGGCGCAATCAACAAAAGAAAATAAGGGCAAAGGAAATTAGAATGGCAACAAAGGTAGAGGAGGCTACAGTAATTCGACTGGCCGAAATCAACAATAAAGAGGTTGATCGAATAAAAAAACCTAGAACCAATGCAACCAAAGAGGTGGTGCTACTGGTAGAGGAAGAGGTTGTGATTAAAATCCTGACAAGAGTCACATTTAGTGTTACAAATGTCAGAAGTATGGTCATTATTTTAGTGATTGTCCTAAAAAAACATAAGAATCAAGAAGTTGATGCAAAGCTGGCAAAACATGAAGAAAAAAAGATGTTGTTAATGGTTACAACGAGATATGAAGAGAAATTACATGACCAATGATACTTGGACTCAGGATAATCATCACACATGAATAATAGGATAAATTGGTTTGTTAACAATGAAACCATCAATGAGGAACTTGGTGAAATTTGAAAATGACAATACTCTAGCAGCTGAAGGTATTGTAGATGTTCTAATTATGAGGAAAGATGGCCAGAGGTCAGTAATTTCAAATGTGTTATACATACCAGGCATGAAGAGCAATTTACTCAGTATAGGGCAGTTGGTCGGAAAAAACTACAAGTTTTGGATCGAAGACAAGATGATGAGAGTTCTTAACTCAGGTGGTAGGTTGATCTTGAAGGCTTCAATGTCCCAGAATAAAACCTTCAAGATTGAGCTTCATATGATGGAACATAATTGCCTTGCAACTGCAGCCAGTAGAGATGAATGGATGTGGCATATAGACTTGGCCATCTCAATTTCAAAGACATTAGAGATTTGAAGAGAAGAAATATGGTTTCAGGATTACCAGAAATTGACATCCCAAACAAAGTATGTGAATAATATGTTCAGGAGAAACATCACAAGAATAGCTTCAGAAAGGATACAGGAGGCAGATCGAAGGAAATTTTTGAAGTCATATACTACGATGTATATGGTCATATCCAGGTGGATTTGATTGGAGGTAACAAATACTTTGTCACATTCATAGATGATTTCATTCGAAAATTATGGACTTACCTAATCAAGAAGAAAAGTGAAATAATCGAGGTATTTTCCAAGTTAAAATATATGGTCGAAAGAAAAAGTGGTCGAATGCTCAAAATTCTAAGGACTGGTGGTGGTGGAGAGTGTGTGTCAAAAGATTTATGGGGAAGTATGTTGAAAGGCAAGAATCTACACAAAGAATTATGGGGAAAAGCTATGTAGACTGCAAATATATTTTGAACAGATGCCCGAAGAAGAAGCTACAAGGAATTACGCCAGAAGAATGTTGGTCTGGTGTAAAGCCTAGCCCGAGTAATATGAAGGTGTTTGGATATATAGCACATAGACATGTGCCAAATCGGTTAAAAAAGAAAGCTTGATGACAAGTATAGTCAAATGATTATGATATGATATCATTCGATTGAAGGATACAAGTTGTTCGATCCAGTGAACAAGCAGGTTGTGATCAGTAGGGACGTGATCATAGATGAGCTTAAAGAATGGGATTGGACTAAAAATGTCAAGAAAGATTTAGTTAGAAACTTATATGAAGAACCAACTAGTGCAGTCAAAAGAAATATTCAACAAGAAGAAATCAGAGGTGAAGCTGTCCTAAGCAGGCCTCAAAGAACAAGACAAATTCCTGCAAGGTTGTACTGATGTGGGATTACATCAGATGATATGGTCGATGAAGAAGGAGAGATGGTACATTATGCTTTCTACGCAGATATCGAACTAATCAATGCAATTAAAACATTGAAATATTTGAAGTGGGTGAAAGCAATGAATGAGGAACTAGAGTCCATCGAAGTCTACAAACTTGGTCACTTGTCGAATTGCCTCAAGGAAATAAGGAAATTGATGTGAAATGGGTATACAAGGTGAAGTTGGATCTCAGGGGGGAAGTAACTCGACACAAGGAAAGACTTATGGCGAAAGGATTTCTTCAGAAGGAAGGAATCAACTTCGACGAAGTTTTTGCACTTATTGCTAAGATCGAAACAATCAGATTGGTTGGTTGTCTAGTGAACATGAACAATTGGCACACATGTTAGATGGATATGAATGTGAATTCCTGAATAGTCCTTTAGGAGAATAAGTATATGTTTCGCAACCAATTGGGTTTGTGAAATAAGGCGAAGAAAGTAAGGTGTATAGGCTGCATAAAGCCCTATATGGACTTAAGTAAGCTCCAAGAGCTTGGAATAAGAAGATATATATCTTTCTAAGTGAGGATGAATTTATGAAGTGCACAAGTGAGCATGGAGTATATGTAAGAAGAAGAAATGGTGAATTGCTTATATTATGTCTCTATGTTGATGACCTATTGATAACAAGAAGTTGCAAGAAGGATTTCAAAGATTTAAAACAAGATCTAAGTGAGGAGTTTGAATCAAACTTGGGAAATCTCTCATATTTCCTTGGGATCGAATTCTACAAGAGTGGTAGAGGTTTGATGATGTACCAAAGAAGATATGCAGGTTAAATACTCAAGAGATTTGAGATGCAAGATTGCAACCCAACTTTGACTCCAACTGAGCCCAGATTGCAATTGTTGAAAGATTAAGATTCATATGATGTCAACCCAACCCAATATAGAAGACTTATTGGGTCACTAAGATACCTTTGTCCCACAAAGTCTGACTTAGCATACAATGTAGGTATGGTGAGTAGATTCTTGCAGAAGCCAAAGGTATCACACCTAGCAGCGGCAAAGAGGATACTAAGGTGTCTGAAAGGAACTCTCGACTATGGAATTTTGTTTCTTGCAATTGATGAAGGAAAATAATGCAAGATAATGGAGTACACTGACGGAGGTTGGTGTAGTGATGTTGAGGATAGAAAATCCACAGGGGGATATGTGTTTATGTTAGGTGGTACACCAATTGCTTGGTGTTCGAGAAAGGAATCAGTAGTGGCATCATCATCATGTGAAGCAGAATACATAGATGTTTCTCTTTGTGTATATCAAGCAACAAGGATGGTAAATATGGCTGAAGAGATTACAGCAAAAAGTCATGGAGCAATTACCATGAAGATCGACAACATGTCAGCTATCAATCTGGAGAAGAACGATAGCACACATGCGAAGCAAACACGTCAAAATGAGGTTCCATTATCTTCAAAAGCATGTAGCAAAAGGGAAGATGAATTTTGAACACTACAGAACTAAGAATCAGATTGTAGATATCCTGATGAAGGGAGTGCAGGTCGAAGTGTTCAATAAGCTAAGGTCTATGATGAATGTAGATAGCTTAAAAACAATGAATTAGGTGGGGTGTTGAAAATGTAATTCCTTGTGTCGAAGCAGTATAGCTCGACAGAAACAAGGATGTGTCAAATTTAGTCTAGTTGTGTTAGTTGTAAAAGTGTTGAAGCAGGTTGCTTCAACACAGATTCGACATAGACCTATTTTAGTAGTGTTAGCTAAAACATAAATTTTGGGCTTTTATAGTTTTGCACATTGGCTTGAGGATCAAGCTAACCTTAATTTTATAAATAGGTAGTACCCCTTATTTTGTAGAGCGAGTGAACTCACAACATTGTATTCACAGATTTGCAGTTGCAAGTTAATAAGAAACTCCACAGATTGTGCGCAGAGAGATCTCTGTAGAAAATCATCTTCTTCTTCAACGTTACTCTTTCATTCTCTTCTTAATATTTCTTTTCATTATTATTGTGTATCAATCTTATTCATCAAGATTGATTGAAATTCTCCACAGATTTTGATGGATTTCTAACAATTATGTCTTATGGTTCAAATAATGGACTCTCATTAATGATACATCATTCAGTTTTTTACTATGATGCAAAATGTATAATTTAAGAGTGAAAGGAAAGAGAAAAAAGAAAAGTTATAAAATAAAACAAGTAATAAAGAATTAGATAAATTTGATTATAATGAAATAAAAGCGTTGTAGAAATCTTATTACAGTTGAGAACAAAACTGAATCTAGATGAATGACTTAAAAATAATGAGAAGATTGCAAATACATTTATTGATTAACGGAGGAGAGTGGGACAAGTACTTACAAAACACCCATACTTTTGAGTTTGTAAACAAAATTTGTCAATACTTCATTTAGTCTTATTTATAAAAAAAGATTTTTTTTTTAATTTTTTGAATAATTAATCTATTTGATTTATTATAGGTTCAAATACATTTATTATTTATTGAATATAAAAAATATTTTTTTTCTTACTTTATAAGATTAGAGTAGGGATGGTAATTTGACATATCTCTAATGGATATATGTAAATTTATCCACAACACATAAAAATCTGTAAAAATGAATACAGACACGAGCTCTGATAGTTATCCATAAAAAAACGGGTATGGGTGCGGGTATGGGTACTCACCCCGCCCCATATTCGCACAATATATATTTTTGTATTTTCATTTTTATTTATATATTTTAATTTATATTATTATATAAAAATTTATGTCTGTCAATTATAAAATGTGTATCAATGTTCAACCATTACGTATTTAATATATGTGTTCATTTATTTCAACAATAAATTGTTTGAATTTTTTAAATATTTTTAAAATTTTAAAATTATATGATATTTAATAATTGATCTATTTATCTTTAATAGGAACGCATGTCACAGACACGGTATGGATACTTACATTTCCATAAAGCATGGGTATGAGTGCTAACTTTGACACACCAAACGGGCATGAAATCAAACACGAGAATTTTTTTAAATCACGAATATGGGAAAACAATTTCACCAAAATAACTATGTTTTACCACAATAATACTCAATCTAACCAACATTCCACCATACATAGAAAAATACTCAAGTTTCAAACAAACAAAAAATATCTGAAAGGGGGTGCCAATAGCAGCTCAGACCCCTTTAAATTTTAAGAGGGTAGGCCAATAACAGCCCAGCCCACCAAAAATTTAAAGAGGGGCGCCAATTGCGGTGAAGCCTCCATTAAAAATTTGGAGGGACACCAATGGTCCTGAAGTCTCCTTTATTAGAAATAATAATTTGTACGCAAAATACCATTTTTTGTCCCTTAATTATAGGTCATGGTTCACTTTGATCCCTTATCTTTTTTTCGTGCCAAATTGGTCCTTTAATTTTTTAAATGATGCAAATCAGTATCTGTCGTCTACTTCATTAGTCAAAGTCTGTTAAATATCTATGTAGCACGTTTGACCAACTCTTGTGACGGTTCTGACGCTAAAAATTATTTTTGGACTTTTTTTCCAACTTTATCATCCATACTTTTCTTTTTTACATTTAATATACATAAAGTCATCACAATAACAATAAAAACTAATAATGATCTTAACCTCATATTATAGAATTCAACACGAATTATGGTGGCTAAATACTTGGAACCCTAACGCAATCCAACCCTAATTCAACAAATCCAACTCACAAATTCAAATAAAAAACCTCTCAATTATATACACAACACTTCATCATATTCAAACCCTAATAATCTACTTTAATTTGTTTCTCTTCAATTTTGTTAAATTTTCCCAAAACCCAGATTACAGAAGCGCGAGCGAAGTTCCAAAACCCAGATTCCCCAAATGGAAAGTCTCTCGGCGTTATACCTCGTTATAGTAAAAGGGTAAAAAAAATTGTTGTTTGCATTTTGTAGATGTTAAGAATTGACAGAATTTTTGACAAACAAGAAGTTATGAACTTAGTTCAGGATGTCACACCAGATGTTGTAACATTAACAAACAAAGTAAAAGTTAATGAACTTAGTTCAAGACATCAGGATGTCACACCAGATGTTGTGACATCGTAAACCTGCTATCTGACTTAAATGATGCGTAACAGAAGTGAGTAAATTCAGGAGAAATTATCTGGAATTAATTGTAAAAAGATAAGCACTCCAAGGCGCATATTTAGGAAGCTTACTTATCTGGTTTCAGTGTAACAGAATAACTAACTCACCTTGATTCAAGGAGATAACAAACTAACTCACCTTAATTCAAGGTGATGACTGTGGGATTTATCAAGGTCTGGATAATTTGCAAAAAGCCCACAAACCAAGCATCTATTTAAGGAACTGAAACTCTCAGAAAAGATCACGAATTTAAGAAGACTGTAAAGGGTGTTTGTGAAGCTAGTTATATTTAAGCAGGTTTTAATTGTTTGTCACTTTATGAGCTTTTAAGCAAAAAGTGAATTGTGTCTTGATTGAAACTTTTAAGTAAGATCAAGCTGGTTTGTTTGAAGTGTGACTTCAATTTTATTAATCATTGTAAAAGATCATTGTGTGATTGAGGGGGAGTGAGTAGGTACTCATATCTAAGTTGAGTCTTAGGTAGATATTGCCTTGGGTAGATATTAAGTGAAGGATTAAACTGGTTGGTTTAACTCCATAATTAATATTACTTATATTGGATTTCCTTCCTGGCTTGGTAGCCCCCAGATGTAAGTGTGGAGATACACTGAATTGGGTTAACAATTTCCTGTGTCATTTAATTTACCAGCTCATTAATTTTTGTTTAAGATTTCAAGTGTTTAAACATCTGGTTCGACATCACGTATCTGATCCCAGAATTTCAATTGGCATCAGAGCAGGCACCCTGCCTGTATATCTGGGTGAGATCTAGGGACTGCAAATTTTGGGAACATGGACAGAGATGTAGGATTTGTGAATCGACCACCTATCTTGGATGGATCCAACTATGATTACTGGAAGCCAAGAATGATAGCATTCTTAAAATCTCTTGATAGCAGGGCTTGGAAAGCAGTTAACAAAGGATGGGAGCACCCTATCAAAGACAATAAGGATGGGGCAAAAGTGATGAAGCCTGAAGAAGAGTCAACACTTGGAAATTCCAAAGCCTTAAATGCCTTGTTCAATGGCATTGACAGGAACATATTTAGGCTTGTGCATCACTGTGAGCTAACCAAGGATGTTTGGGACACCCTCAAAACTACTCATGAAGGAACATCAAAGGTGAAGATGTCAAGACTTCAACTTCTCACCACCAAGTTTGAGAACTTGAGGATGAAGGAAGATGAGACCATTCATGAGTTTTACATGAACATCCTGGAGATTGCTAATACTTCTGGTGCCTTGGGAGAGAAGATGAATGATGAAAAGTTGGTAAGGAAGATTCTCAGATCACTGCCAAAGAGGTTTGACATGAAGGTCACTGCTATAGAAGAAGCTCAGGACATCTGCACAATGAAGGTTGAGGAGCTCATTGGTTCTCTTCAAACCTTTGAGATGTGAATGAATGATACAATTGTGAAGAAAAACAAAAGCATAGCCCTGGTCTCAAACACTGATAAAGAAGAAGAAAGTCATGAAGCAGGCTCTGAGGACAACTTATCATAATCAATTGCTATGATTGGAAGACAATTTAACAAAATCCTCAAAAGAATGGAAAACAGGCCCAGACCAAGTGGAAGAAACTCAACCTCTGAGAATAAAAGACCTTATGACTCTAATAGAAGGTCAAACTATGATGAGAAGACTAACCAAGGAAAAGGGATCTAATGTCATGGATGTGAAGGGTATGGACACATTAGAAGTGAATGTCCAACCTATCTAAAGAAGCAAAAGAAAGGTCTCTCTGTGTCCTGGTCAGATGAAGACTCAAGTAGTGAGTCAGAAGAAGAATCTGCAAAGCACATCACTGCTTTAGCTGGAGTATGTGAAACTGAAGGGGGATCCAGTGATGAGGATCTGACATTTGAAGAGCTTGAAGCATCTTACAGGATGCTGTGTAAAAGGAGCACTGAAGTATGCATGGAAAATAAACAGCAGAAGAAGCAGATTGAGGAAATAAAGGCTGAAAAGGCAAGTCATCTAGATATCATTAACACTTTGAAAAGTGAAGTCAACCTACTCAACTCCAAAATGGAGCATATGTCCAAATCTGTCAGAATGCTGAACAGTGGCTCAAACACACTGGATGCCATTCTCAACAACAAAAAGCACTCAGGGGATAGGACTGGGCTGGGATTTAATAAAGCTCAAAACTTTGAGGCTAGCACCAGCCAATCAACTCCAAATCCCATGAAGTCAAACAAGATGTTCAAGCAGATGTCTCAACATCATGACAAAAACATGATGAAAAAGAAATATCAAAGATGGAGATGTCATCACTGTGGAAGGTTTGGTCACATCAAACCTTTTTGCTACAAGATGCATGGATACCCCAATCAGAGTTCCCAGCACCCTCCTAAGCAGAAGACAGAGGTCACCAAGAAAATTTGGATACCTAAAGCTAGTCTTTATGCTGATCAAAGCTACCAGTACATGCCTAAGAACAAGGTCACCAGGAAACCTTGGAACTCTAGAGATGGACACTACCCAGGGCAGATGCATCAAAGGAAACCTCACAACAGGCACAAATGGTCCAAGCAGGTTGTTGCCTCTATAGCTCACACATCTCTCAAAGTATCTGCTAAGGAAGACTGGTATTTTGACAGTGGCTGCTCAAGGCACATGACTGAACTGAAGAATCTGTTAGTGGACTTAAAGTCACACTCATCCAGCTATGTAACCTTTGGAGATGGAGCAAAAGGGGAAATCAAGGGAGTTGGGACCCTGGACTGCTCAGGTGTACCAAGTCTAGATGGTGTACTGTTAGTAAAAGGATTAACTGCTAACTTGATCAGCATAAGTCAGTTATGTGACCAAGGTTACAGTGTCAACTTCACCAAAACTGAGTGCATAATTTCTGATAAAGAACAGAAAGTTGTCATGAGAGGAGCCAGATCAAAAGACAACTGCTATATGTGGGAACCCCAAGATTTCAGCCTCACATCTACTTGTTCCTTAGCCAAAGAAGAAGAAGTGAAGTTGTGGCATCAAAGACTGGGTCATCTCCATCTCAGAGGAATAAAGAAGATCATATCTATGGAAGCTGTAAGAGGGATCCCAAGACTTAAGATTGATGAAATTAAAGTGTGTGGTGAATATCAAATAGGCAAGCAAACCAAGATGTCACACCCAAAGCTCCAACATCTGACAGCTTCCAAAGTCTTGGAATTATTGCATATGGACCTTATGGGACCAATGCAGGTAGAGAGTCTTGGTGGAAAAAGATATGCATATGTGGTTGTTGATGACTTCTCAAGATATACCTGGATAAGCTTCATCAAAGAAAAGTCTGATGTGTTTGATGTATTTAAAGATCTGTGCCATAGAATCCAAAGAGAAAAAGCAAGTTGTGTGGTCAGAATAAGAAGTGATCATGGAAAGGAGTTTGAGAATCAAAAATTCTCAGACTTCTGTTCTTCAGAAGGGATCAATCATGAGTATTCTTCTCCCATCACCCCTCAACAGAATGGGATTGTTGAAAGGAAAAACAGAACTATTCAGGAGTCAGCTAGAGCCATGATTCATGCCAAGAAGTTACCCTTGTACTTTTGGGCTGAAGCTATGAACACAGCATGCTACATCCACAATAGAGTCACACTAAGAAAGGGAACTTTATCCACCATCTATGAAGTCTGGAAGGGTAGAAAACCTACAGTCAACTATTTTCATGTGTTTGGAAGTAAGTGCTACATTCTGGCTGATAGGGATCAAAGAAGGAAGATGGACCCTAAGAGTGATGAAGGGATATTTCTTGGATACTCCATAAATAGCAGAGCTTACAGAGTATTTAACTCCAGAACCAAGGTTATAATGGAGTCAATAAATGTGATTATTGATGATGCCTATGAAAAGACAGATGTTGCTGATGATGTTGGAACATCTGCTGACAATCAAACTGAAGTTAAAACAGAAAGTGATAATCTTGACTTCACTTTAACTGAGGCAAGGTCAGAGCAATCCAACAAACCTCCCTCCATCAGAATCCAGAAAGATCATCCTAAAGATCTGATAATTGGTGATCCCAACAGTGGTGTCATCACTAGATCAAAAGAGATGATTTCAGGCTCCTGCTTTGTTTCAAAGATAGAACCTAAAAACATCAAGGAAGCTCTGAATGATGAGTACTGGATCTCTGCTATGCAGGAAGAATTAGGCCAGTTTACAAGGAATGAAGTATGGGATCTTGTTCCTAGGCCTGATGACATTAATGTGATTGGCATTAAGTGGGTGTACAAAAACAAGTCTAATGAGCAGGGAATAGTTACAAAAAACAAGGCTAGGCTTGTAGCTCAAGGATATACACAAATTGAAGGGGTAAATTTTGATGAAACTTTTGCACCAGTAGCAAGACTTGAATCCATCAGACTACTCCTAAGGATTACTTGCATCCTAAAGTTCAATCTATTTCAGATGGATGTTAAAAGTGTCTTTCTAAATGGGTACCTTAATGAGGAAGTATATGTGGAGCAACCAAAGGGATTCGTTGATCCAAGCTGTCCGGACCATGTATATAAGCTGAGGAAGGCTCTGTATGGTCTAAAGCAAGCTCAAAGAGCATGGTATGAAAGACTAACCACCTTTCTCACTAAACATGGATACAGGAAAGGAGGAATAGACAAAAACCTGTTTGTAAAGGATGAAGAGGGAAAGGTTATGATTGCTCAGATATATGTGGATGACATAGTGTTTGGTGGGATGTCAGACAAGATGGTTAAACATTTTGTGACTCAAATGGAGTCTGAGTTTGAAATGAGCCTAGTGGGAGAACTAACTTACTTCCTTGGACTACAAATCAAACAGATGGAGGACTCCATGTTCATATCCCAAAGCAAGTATGCAAAGAACACTGTCAAGAAGTTTGGGATGGACAATGCAAGTCACAAGAGAACACCTGTCCCCACTCATTTAAAACTGACAAAGGATGACAAAGGTGAGAGTGTGTACCAAAGCTTGTACAGAAGCATGATAGGAAGTCTATTATATCTTACAGCTAGCAGACCAGATATAGC
Organism: Lathyrus aphaca; assembly: GCA_963966055.1. Lineage (NCBI taxonomy): Eukaryota > Viridiplantae > Streptophyta > Magnoliopsida > Fabales > Fabaceae > Lathyrus > Lathyrus aphaca. The sequence continues at coordinate 708,026,004 of OZ014519.1, read as the reverse complement.
TTTTGCAGTAGGTGTGTGTGCAAGGTATCAAGCTGAACCAAAAGTGAGCCATCTAAACCAGGTTAAGAGGATCTTGAAATATGTAAATGGTACTTGTGACTATGGCATAATGTATTCTCATGGTTGTGAACCAATCCTCACTGGATTTTGTGATGCTGACTGGGCTGGAAGTGCTGATGATAGAAAGAGTACATCAGGAGGATGCTTCTTTCTAGGGAACAATTTAATTTCTTGGTTTAGTAAGAAACAAAATTGTGTGTCCTTATCCACTGCTGAAGCTGAATATATTGCAGCTGGTAACAGTTGTTCACAGCTGGTATGGATGAAACAAATGCTCACAGAATACAATGTCCCACAAGATGTCATGACATTGTACTGTGACAATTTAAGTGCTATTAACATCTCCAAAAATCCTATCCAACACAGCAGAACTAAGCACATAGATATCATACATCACTTCATCAGAGACCTTGTGGAAGAGAAGGTGATCACATTAGAGTATGTAGCCACAGAGCTGCAATTAGCTGACATATTTACTAAGGCTTTGGATGCTACCCAATTTGAAAACCTAAGGGGTAAATTGGGAATCTGCATATGTGATATATATCAGTTATGGAGAAGTGCCATCATGTCTCATGACATCGTGTGGCATGATCACCAGATGGCAGCACCAGTCTGGCCAATAACTGTTTGTATTCCAATCTTAAAAACTCCAATAGCAACGGATTCTATTTATGTACAAACGTGCTCTCAGCTTCTCACATTCCCACTAGCTTCACTAAACGTTTTGCATGCTACAGCTGAATATCTAAACTCATCCAAACCTTTCAACATTTCCTCTACAATCGAAAAAATGTCTCAACATCAGAACCCTAACTCCATTGATGAGGGTCTCAATCAAGAAGATGTAGTGAACGCAACTCCAATTTCTGTAGTACCAATGAATGTTACTCCTATAAATGAGATCAGAGGAAGCATTCCTATTGCTCAAAAACCCAGGAATCTACATGCTAGAAGACCTAAGGAGCCAGTCTTCAGCAAGAGTAAGGGAACCCCTTCATCTTCCAGTACCCCCAAAGCATCTGCTTATGTGGACGCATCAATCAAATAGCTTGTAAACAGGATCCTTGCTGAACAAAGAGTTGTGCCTGGGGTGTCTGTTCCCCTGAACAGTATGCCTGCTCCCCAAAATGACCCAAGCAGCCAAGATGAAGAAGACATACCTGCTTCACAGGATGTCCCAAACAATGCTGAAACATCTGAGGGTCAGGACAATGCCCCAAATGATCAAGCTACTGATGATAAAGTTACTGATGATCAAGCTCCTGTTGATCAAGCTGCTGAAAATGAGGCTTCCCAACCTCCACCTGTTGAAAACCTAGATGATGACTCTGACACAGAGATCATAGCATCTGTTAATCCTAGCATAGCCAAGAGGCTTAGGGCTAGGAAGGATAAGAAGCCAACTGCTCATGCAACTCCTGAGAAGAGACAGTCAACTCCCAAGAAGGACAAGGCCAAACCTGTTTTTGGACCTACAAAGCAATGGAGCAAGGTCAGCACTCAGAATAGGAAGGCCACAACTCCATCTGACTCTGATGTTGAGGAGGATGTCCCAACATCCCAACCCAGGAAGAAGCCAGCACCTCCTAGGACTGCCACTGCTGTTCCTGAGGCACCTGGACAATGTGTCCTTCCACCATGCCTCTAGTGTAAGCAAGTGGAAGTATGTCTATCAAAGAAAGGTGGCTCTGGAAAGAGAGCTGGGTAGCAATGCTTTGGAATGCACTGAGGTAATTGATTTAATCTCAAATGCTGGTCTATTCAAAACTGTCTCCAACTTTTCCCCTTGCTATGAACTACTGGTAAAAGAATTCATAGTCAATTTACAAGAAGGGTGTGCTAATGGGAAATCTGAGGATTTCAGGAAGGTATATGTTAGGGGAAGATGTGTAGATTTTTCTCCTAGGGTGATAAATCAGTACCTAGGGAGAGAATCATATGGGCCAAATGAGCTGGGCAAAACTGACAATCAAGTCTGCAAAATAATCACTGCCAACCAGGTCAAGTCATGGCCAGTCAAAGGCAAACTATCTGTCAGCTTGTTAACAAGAAAGTATGCCATGCTACATAGAATTGGAACTGTCAACTGGGTCCCAACCAACTACACCTCATCTATAGCTACTGGGCTAGGAAGGTTTATCTGTGTTGTAGGCACCCAAACCAAGTTGGATTATGGGGCATATATACTTGATCAAACTCTCAAGCATGCAAGAACCTCAGCAATAAAGCTTCCAATAGCCTTCCCATCACTGCTTTGTGGAATAATTCTCAACCAATATCCAGGCATCCTTACTGACAAGGATTCTGTCTGTAAAAGGGAGAGTCCACTGTCCTTTCACTACAAACTGTTTATGAGTCATCATGCTGCAGATGTTGAAGTACCAGGTGGGACATCTGCTGGGTCATCTGCTGTCAAGACTCCCATATCAAAGGCAGCCCTGATTGCGGAGCTCAGGACAACCTGCAAAGAGCTGGATGAAAGGAAGAAGAAGCTTGAGGACATAATTCAAAGGCTGGAGCTGGAAGAGGTTACTAAGAATGTTGATGAATCTGATGCTGAGTCTAAGGATGCAGAAGATACAGAGTATATTGAGTCTGAGTGAAGTTGTATGTGGTGGAAACTATTGTGCCTGTTTTGCTTTGTATTTCTGAATGTTTTTTTTTCTGTTTATGTTTCTGTAATGGTTGGCCCCTAATTTCTGTCTAACAAGGGGGAGAAGTGTATTGAACAATGCCTGCTGTTGTTAATGCCTGTTTGATGAACAATGCTGATGTTAATTTCTGTCTTCTGAACTAAGTTATTTTTGAATGTTCATTGGTATATCAAAGTCTGTTGAACAAGTCATAGCAATATACATACAGGTTTGAGGGGGGGCAAATTATTAGCTCTCACATGATTCAACAGAACTCTGCTGCTCTCTGACAAAACCAGAAGATTGTGTTAGCCAAAAATTAGCCAAAGGGGGAGTTTGTAGATGTTAAGAATTGGCAGAATTTTTGACAAACAAGAAGTTATGAACTTAGTTCAGGATGTCACACCAGATGTTGTAACATTAACAAACAAAGTAAAAGTTAATGAACTTAGTTCAAGACATCAGGATGTCACACCAGATGTTGTGACATCGTAAACCTGCTATCTGACTTAAATAATGCGTAACAAAAGTGAGTAAATTCAGGAGAAATTATCTGGAATTAATTGTAAAAAGATAAGCACTCCAAGGCGCATATTTAGGAAGCTTAGTTATCTGGTTTGAGTGTAACAGAATAACTAACTCACCTTGATTCAAGGAGATAACAAACTAACTCACCTTAATTCAAGGTGATGACTGTGGGATTTATCAAGGTCTGGATAATTTGCAAAAAGCCCACAAACCAAGCATCTATTTAAGGAACTGAAACTCTCAGAAAAGATCACGAATTTAAGAAGACTGTAAAGGGTGTTTGTGAAGCTAGTTATATTTAAGCAGGTTTTAATTGTTTGTCACTTTATGAGCTTTTAAGCAAAAAGTGAATTGTGTCTTGATTGAAACTTTTAAGTAAGATCAAGCTGGTTTGTTTGAAGTGTGACTTCAATTTTATTAATCATTGTAAAAGATCATTGTGTGATTGAGGGGGAGTGAGTAGGTACTCATATCTAAGTTGAGTCTTAGGTAGATATTGCCTTGGGTAGATATTAAGTGAAGGATTAAACTGGTTGGTTTAACTCCATAATTAATATTACTTATATTGGATTTCCTTCCTGGCTTGGTAGCCCCCAGATGTAAGTGTGGAGATACACTGAACTGGGTTAACAATTTCCTGTGTCATTTAATTTACCAGCTCATTAATTTTTGTTTAAGATTTCAAGTGTTTAAACATCTGGTTCGACATCACGTATCTGATCCCAGAATTTCACATTTGGAGTTTTTCTGTTCAATCATGCATCGCAACAATTTGGAGAGAAGATTCAATCGGCACAAAAATGGAGCTCTACTTTTGTTTATCTATTATTGTGAAAGCTCGATCCATTTTATGGATTATTATATATGGAAAATTTTGGAGTTGAACTTCAAGTATTTTAAAATTGCTAATGTTTGGATTTGTAATTTAATTAGTTAGGGAATTATGATTGAAAGTTTTAAAATGATTCAATCTTTTAGATACCGAGAAATTTTATCATGAATGCACGCTCTATTGAAATTTTCCATCTGTATTGCTTATATAATAACAATAGACCTGAAGAGCATTTGTCTGATTCTGATATGAATCATCAAAGCAAGGGTGAAAGTAATATAAATATAGTAATGGAAAATGGCTTATCTGGTGGTGAAATTATTATATGTCGCTTGCTTCAATTTGTTGTCAATGGCACATAGTTTGAAAAGAAAGTCTCTAGAAAATGGAGAGAATCTACTCTTTAACGTCGGTTTTTCCGATGCTAACTCCGTCACAAGAGTTGGTCAAATGTGTCACGTAGATATTTAACAGACTTTGACTAACGAAATAGACGGCATGAACTGATTTGCATCGTTTTAAAAATTAAGGGACCAATTTCGCACAAAAAAAATATAAGGGACCAAAGTGAACGATGGCCTGTAATTGAGGGACCAAGAAGTGTATTTTTCCTGATTTATATTTTAAAAAATTGGTCACTATGTTTGTTAGGGGTATTTCAGTATTTTATTTGTTGCTTTTGTAGCCCTAGTTTTCGGTGTATAAATAGACTAGTAATAGATGTCACTAAAAGAGAGACATATAATTCTCCCTCTTTTATAGTTGTCATTCCTTTTGCAGAAGTATTAAATATATTCTCTTTATATTCATCATTATTCACCTTGTACACCAACAATTGGTATCTAGAGCTCCGGTTCAGAAACACAGGGAAACACGAGTGAAACAGTGAGACGTTGTATGGTTGATTTTGGTTCTTGAATTCATGTTGAATCTTGAACGAAATCGTAACGTAATTACATTTTGATTCGGTAGAATTGGGAAACATTGTGTTTGGTGAGATCTGAGTGATTGTACAAGGTTGAAGATGAACGGAAACGGGGTATGAGCACCAAGCTTTTAGTGTTTGATGGAAAAAACTGGACTCGTTGGAGGATTCAGATGCATGTATTATTCGATGCTCAAGATGTGCTTGATATTGTCACTAAAGGTTATGTTCCAGTTGTTGCAAATGCAACAGAGGAACAAAACAATGCGTAGAAGGATACGAGGAAGAAAGATCAGAAAGCATTGTTCTACATCCATCAGTGTGTGGATGCAAATGTGTTTGAGAAAATCGCTTATTCAACGAGGACGAAGGTTGTGTGGGACACACTGGTTAGATGTTGCGATGGTGATGCATCAGTGAAGAAGGTGGAGCTTCAGTCTCTACGAAAGCAGTATGAGAATCTCAACATGAAGAACAATGAAAACGTTTCTGAGTGCATCTCTAGAGTGACTATAATCATTAATGAGGTGAAAGCTTGTGAAGAAACTCTTTCTGAACAAGTAATCATTGAGAAGGTATTGAGATCTCTTATCCCTCAGTTTTATTACATTGTGATAGCAATAGAACATTCTAAAGATTTGAGCACCATGATAATTGAAGAACCGCAAAGCAGTCTAGAAGCGCAAGAGTTGCGTCTGACTGAGAGAACTTCTGAAAGGGAAGTAGAGCAGCAGGATCTGAAAACAGTTTCTGGTAAGAAGCATCAGAAGCAGAATTGGTCAGAAGCCAAGAGAATATTTAATCATGTTCAGAAGTTAGAAACCTAAACCACTGATAGGAAAAAGAATGCTCAGAAGGTAAAAGAGAGGTATGACAAGAAGAAGATGCAGTGCTACTGTTGTTAGAAGTTTGGCATTTTGCTGTTGATTGTTGGTCAAACAAGGGGAGGAAGATAGAATAAGCAAATATAGCCAGAAGTTCCGATGATGATGAATCTGTGCTACTTATGGCTTCTGAATCTGATGATACAGATCTGACAGACTGGTGGATGCTCAAATCATCTTACTGGAAATAAGAAATGGTTGGTTGACTTTGACTCTGGAAAGAGGGGAAAAAATCAGATATGCTGATGATAAATACCATAACGCTGAAGGTATGGGAAATGACAAAGTCATTCTAAACAATGGGAACACAACATTAATTCAGAAAGTGTGGTATGTACCTAGCATGAAAAACAATTTGATGAGTATGGGGAAACTAATTGAGAAATGTTTTTCAGTTACCATGAAGGACAATCTTCTGAGGTTGTATGACTGTAATCAGAAGCTAGTTATGGAATCATAATAGAGAAGAAATAGAATATTCAAGGTGAATGTCAGAACTGCAAACTCAAAATGCCTTAGTGCAACAAGTGTTGTGAAGGAAAGTGAGAACTGGCACATAAGATTTGGTCATCTGAACTTCATAAGCTTAGGCCTCTGAATTCGAAGAAGTTGGTACATGGAACTCTTATAATTAAGAAGCCTGAGAAGTCATGCAAAGTGTGCATGAAAGTAAAGCAACCAAGATTTTCATTTATGTCAGAAGTAGCTCCAAGATCCAAGCATTCCTTGGGAGTAGTGCATTCTGATGTGTGTGGCCCATTTCCATTACCACCGATTGGAGGGAATAAATACTTTGTGTCATTTGTTGATGAATTCATGAGAATTACATGGGTATCCCTTATAAAATTCAAATACGAGGTGTTTTTGGAATTCAATAAGTTCATAATGAAGGCTGAGAATCAGAGTGGTAAAACTTTAAAGATTCTTAGAACTGGTGGTGGGGGTCAGTATAACTTCACTGAGTTCAGAATGTTCTGTGAGGAGAATGGAATTGAGCATGAGGTTACTTCTCCTTATACTCCTCAACACAATGGTCTTGATGAAAGAAGAAACCGTATTTTGCTTGATACAGTGAGAATCATGATGAAGGAGAAGAAGCTTCCCCATTCCTTATTGGGAGAAGTTGTTGCCACCGCAACATATGTGCTCAACAAATGTCCAACGAAGAAGTTGAAGGAAATATTTTTTATTCAGAAGTGGATTGGAGATAAGCAAAGTGTTAGTCATTTGAAGGTTTTTGGTTTTATATGTTACAAACATGTTCCAGAAGACAGAAGTTGGATGATATAAGCAAAGTGATGTTACTAGTGGGGTACCACAGTACAGATATGTACAAGCTCTATTGTCCAGAAACTAATAAAGTTGAATTCAACAGAGACATCATTGTAAAAGAATCAGAAACTTGGAATTGGAACAAGTCTCAATTTGATTCTGATGTGAGAACTTCTGAAGAAAGCTCAGAATTAGAATTTTATAGAGATAAGTCAGAAACTAGAGAGGACTCTGAAGCTAGAGTGGACGCTGAAAGTGAGTATGACTTTGATGGTGATTTTGAATCTGAAGAAGACTTTGATGGTGAAGATGGTTCTGATATATATTCTGGTGGTGATTCTGATTCTAGGAATATTCCAGACTCTGAAGGTGGTCAAGGTTCGGGAGGAGGTCAAACTTCTGAAGCAAGAGTTTCTAAAGAAGAAGCTTCTGAAGATATAACTTCTGGGGTTCAAACATCCGAAGGAGATTCTGAACGAGGTCAAAGGCCACAAAGATTCAAAAACATTCTAAGAAGGTTCGAAGAGTTTGACATGTTACAAGACACTGAAGGAGAAGTTATTAAGTGTGTCATGTTAGTAGACTTTGACCCGTGAGTACGGAAGAGGCTCTCAAGCAGAAAGTTTGGATGAAGGCTATGAAAGAAGAAATTGAGGTCATTCAAAGAAACAAGACTTGGAAGCTGACAGAACTTCCAAAGGACAAGAAAGTCATCATCGTCATATGGGTTTTCAAGCAGAAGCTAAAGTCAGATGGATCAATTGGTAAACATAAAGCAATGTTAGTAGCAAGAGGATTCCTGAAGAAACATGTGCTTGATTTTTCTGAAGTGTTTGCACCTGTAGCGAGACATGAAGCAATCAGACTATTTACATAAAACTTGTTAAGTCGGTTAACAGAACACCTGACTTAACAAGTTCAGAACCTGAAATTTACACTTGTTAAGTCAGGTATTTTGTTAACCAACTTAGGAGAAAAAGATTATCATTGGTTCACCCAATGAATGGACGAACCGAAGAAGAAAAAGTGACATTTTGGAAATTATTTTTCAAAGTATGACATTTTGGTGTTTTATTTCCAATAGTGTGGCATGATGGTAAAAAATCGGAAATCGTACTATAATATATTGTCTAAATCATGTCTATTAGCGTTCATAGATTTAAAGAGAGTATATACTCATATGTCAATCCACATTAGCGTTCATATTAGCGTTCATAGATCGGTTGTTGATCTCCCAATCCCAAAAAAGTTACACTCATATGTCAATCCACATGTGTCAATCGTATCCACCGGATAAACCTTTTCACGTCACGTCTTCCTCTTTCAATGTCTAACCCTTTTCTGGTTTTTTTATTTTCCACTTCTTCCTTTTTTTACTACCAAATTTTATTTTAATTATAAAAAAAATATTGAGTTGATATATTTTTTTTCAAATGAAGAAGATTGAAAATATAAGTTTTAATAAAAAAGACCAAAAACTCATTTAAGACAATCTTTTAGTACTAGTAGTAGTATTGTGAGTTTGCTTGTTTCAACATACATGTACCTTAAACGGGAATCACAATGTTTTTTTAAGGCATGGGGATCATTGCAAATTTGACCATAATCAAAGTACCATTGTGGAAATTTATGCATCAAAAATTAGATAAACATGAGTAGTCAATTGGTCAAAGGGGCAAAGCATTGGAAGTGTGTCCAAATTATGGACGCATGCCCAATTCACAAACACAAAGTATAAAGACAAAGAGTACTTCTTCCAAGAACTTGAATTTTCTTGTTTTCAGTTATGAATCCATATTTTATGGACATTTATTTTCTTTGCATTGGAATAGGGAGGCATCTTTCCATTTTACCATATTTCTCATTTATTTTTCATAATTATGAAAATAATATAAAACATTTCCCTATAACTTACTACTACTAGTAATGAAGTATTTTCACAACTTTTTATAAATAGATTTATATTTAAACAGTCTAATACGTACCTTATTCATTTTTAATATATAATTAAAATTAATTAAGTGATAATGTTGTGAATTTTTAGGTAGGCCAATTCTTAACTTGGTCCCACCATTTATATAAATTGTTGTTAATTAATTAAATAAATATAATAATTAGTATTTGTGAGGAGCAAAACTCATAACACAATGTGTTAGTAATTTGTTAGGGACTAAGCCATGATGTTTTGGTATTTGTGTGGGGATTAATCTCTTGCAAATGGTTGATTATTTGTAAGGGGATTAACCCCTAACTAGTGTTTATAATATTGTATAAAGAATATTATTATATTATAATAAATTTATCATTTTAAATTTTATTAAATTAAATTTAAATTAAATTAAATTAATAAATAAATAATTCATGATTAAAGGTGTAATAAAAATAAATTATATCAAAGTAAAAATAATACATGATTAAAATTTTAAAGTAAAATAAAAATAAAATTTAAAAACAATATAAAATTTTCATATTCTAACAAATTTAATTATATTCTTCTTACTCCTTCTCGTCATCATCATCAACTCCTCCATATCTACTAACTCCTCCAGAACTTTGATTTATATATGAGATCATAAATTGTTAACCTTTGTGCGCACTCATTTACAACTCGCATTACTTCCTCATATTTCATTGTTTTTCTCATTGATTCTTCCACTATCTTTGCTTGTTTTCTCCTCGTTCTGGATGTATTTTTGGACAAATATTATGTATAAATTTTCCTTAACTTTTTTTATTAATGTATGTACTTTTTACTTTCATGTTAACTTTCATATAAGTATATTTTTCTTTGATTTTATCTTAATATAAGTTGACGTCATAAAAATGAAATATTTTATGATTCATGAAAGATTTCGAAGATGGCATTTTTAAGAACTGAGGACAATTTAATATGCATCTCCAAATATTATAAATATCATAGAAAGATGTCTATTCAAAACATATTTTAAAAAATAATTTTAAATTTTTAAAGATGTGGTATAATTATATGAGTGGACAAAACAATTCCATTTTTTTTTTTTTAAAAAAAAGTAAAGTGGATTAATAAATGAAACGGGTTTGGGTTTCTTTTGTTGTCCAGTGTGTGGTTATATGAAGATTAAAATCCCTAGTTGCCAAAAGTCAATAACACAGTAGTAGCACAGGCTGCACAGCAAGGACACGAGAGTACCATCGTGAAATGAAGATTTTTAGCATCAACTTCTAGGTAGCAATCTTGTTCGGTTTTTACTAAAATTCATCTTAAAAGTTGTTTCATTTTCAAAATCAAAATATAATTTGATGATAAATTATTTATTTTAGATTTCTAAATTTGTGCCGATGAGAAACAAGTTAACAATAACCTAAAATAAATTTTTAGATACCTTCAAATTTTGTTGGTACTAGTATATTCTAAACTAAATTGATTTAAGATGTTAATTTATTTATTGATAAATTAAATAAATATATAGTATGGTGTAGAATAAATTCTAAGGTACCATTGTGCTTATATGTTGATGTAAATAGCTTTTATATTGTTAATTAGTATAACCATCAAAACATTAAAAACAATCACTTCTCTTATGTTTTTATAAATGAGATTTCTATAAGTGTTATTTATGAGTTTCTATAAACTAATTTAGACTTGCAATAAATTACAATTAAACTCAATCTATAAATGAGATTTTTTGTAAGTTTTTTTTTATAAGCAGATTTTTTATAAGTGTTTAATTCCTATACATCATCGGTGTTAGAAATTTGACACTAATTTTACTGTCCGAATATATGAATTAGTTCTTATTTACAATTACAAACTACAAAATAAAATAACATTAGAAAAATGTTGTTGAACCAATGGCAAGAAAGACGCAATGAAATTTAGTCAGTACCTAAACAATTTAAGTTACATTCATTTGTTTCCTACGTTTGCTCGTCTCATAATAATAAAGATTACGGAAATTTAGTGTCCGTGAATTTTATGCATAAAACCGTTCCTAACAGAACAAAAGTTGCCAACTTCCTTCAAGAAGTTTACCACAATACCTAGAGTAACATAGATGGCAAGAGAACTGATACGAAATCTGATATAGGAATTCAATTGAATCTTATATATGTATCATAAATTAAATTTTTGAAAAAACCCGCAAGGCTATTTTCTAAGCCAAAGGGTTAGCACTATTAACAATCACATTTGCTAGCAGGAAATTCAGTGCAAAACTACTAAAAAAAATGGAACTACAGCCATGGCATGAAATGAAAAGATTAAAATTATGTTGGTAAATTATCCCTGACGCATTGTATAGTTACCAATGTTATGCGGAAATTCAATTTAACCATACAAAACATACAAGTCATATAGAACAGGTAGAAATAACCCTCGACTCCAGCAAACATTTAGCATCAACGTGGAAATGAGCCCAAGGCGTAGAGCAGAGCCAATTCGATAAATGTGGGAGACCCCCATAAAATTAAATCACTCACTTACAGGATAAAAGCAAAACTTAGAATAATAAACAAGCTGAATATCTAGTAAGTGTGAAAACAAATGGGACATAATTGAAACAAAATTATACTGTACATCAGTTTGCTGCATACGCACCTGCAAACCAAGAATCACTTCCATTGGTGTTGATGCCCAATTTTCCATACAGCTTAAAGCATGATTTACCATAAAGCTCATCAGTCATCACTCCAGAACAGCAACCTCTTGATCAACCCTCCAGTAATTGGCGTCATTGAATTCCTTCATTCCAGGGTTACCTTCTTCTGAATTTTCCTTTTCTGCCGCTTTCGGGGACATGTTTCTTTTCAATGGTCCTGCTTCCCCAACTATCCCCTCTTTCAGAGCCTGTTCCATAGCCTTCTCAGTACCTTCTAATTCTACACCTACAAATTCAACATCCTCCTCAAATAGTGAGGGCACTACTGCTGATCTTTGAGTTGAGTCGCCAACCCCATCAATCAAATCTTTACTGTTTGGTGAACCATTCGAAGAAACAGATTCTGTTTTTGGAGAATTAGAGTTAGGGCTACCTATTTGAGGCTTAGTAGAAGGGTTGCTACCAGACTCATCATGGTCCACAAATGGATTCATGCTTGCGCCGGTAACTTGCATATCTGAAGGTTCTCCCCATCCCACCCAATCAGGCAAAGGCCTGTCACCAAAACACTCTTCCTTGTCTGATGCCTCAAATCTGAAGAAACCCATATCATTTGAAGGGCTCACCTTTTCACTTTCAAAATTCAAAGCACCTCCATTCCCAGAATTGCTACCTGGTAATCCACCAAAGAAGTTTGTGCTAGAGCTAGATGCGTCATTCATAGCATTTTTGCTTTCATCCAACTCTTCATCCTCTCCAACCACTACCTCATCGTCACTGTTGTTACCACCATTAGCAGCACCATTCAAGTTTATCTCATCCATCATATCAGATGATGTTGTGCCTCCATTGGCATCACCAATTCTGTCGTCTTGGAATGCAAACCAGTTGGAGTTTGTAAACAGACTACTGGAGAGAAAAAAGTGTTATATTTCTTATAATTGAGAATAAAATGGTAAGTTAAATACTATACACCAATAGTTCCATGAAATTTCTTTAACATCCAAACAACAATTAAACATATCCACATGGAGATAGCATGTAAGACAGCTACATAATTATTATTTGTTTAAGCAACATCCATGTGCTTCTCTTTATAACTTTGTCGACAATAATTATATTTCTAAAAAGTACACCTATCAAATTCACATGTATATCAGTATATCTAAGGATCAATTGAAAACTATAATTCAGTGACTAAATCTATCTTCCAAACAGACTCATCATACCCTAACGCTGTCCATTGCATACCCTACCCATGAAATTAATTTTTGCGAATGATGAATAAGAATAGAACATGAAGTAATAGTTAGCAAAGTGACGACATGAAGTAGAAAACAGAAGCCGAAATATCTCGAGTGCTAGAAAACAGAAGCCGAAATATCTCGAGTACTTTTATAACCGGATGTCAACATTTTTTTTTTAAAAACTATTACTTTCCTGACAGCTATACTGGAAAAGTAGTAATATGATTTAGCCATTAAAGGATCTATAAGCAATTTGCAAGTTATCGAAGGATCTATTAGATTGCATTTTCTATTCAATATCTAGTACAAAACCTATTCTTACAAAACCCCTACCACTTAATGTAGGTCCATTTTCAATATGGTTGGACCCACGTGATTTCACCCAATAAGAGTGTTGAAAAGAATGTTACTTAGAGTGTGTTGCAATCTTATATTATTTCACTTATTTATCAAACCCAAGCACCAGTTTACAATTTCTCTTAAAATTAATTAATATTAAACTGACTGATCAATCTATATGACATACTCGTTAAAACAAATTTACAAGTTATGTGACAAAATAAACAGACTCACCTCCCTTGATCATCTCCGAGTCTTAGAGACGATATGACTACTTGAGCAGAGTCGTCATCAAAGTAGACATCCTGGATTTCATACAACAGATAAATTTGCTATCAAATTTGTTAACAAAAAGCAAGTGATTGCCAGGTGTTTTCTGTGAGATAATTTGAATACGACTTGATGCAAATTCTCAAAAAATTCCTAAAATCAACTAAATGAGGTTAGAACAGCTACCAAGAATAAACCAAAACAAGTACCTCATCATCTCGATCATTGCTTCCACGTTCCTGCAACGAAGTCAATCAACATATTGGTCCAACATTTAAGTTGTGCTCAGCCCAAAAGGCAAATCACAGAAGTTAAAACTTAAAATGTACAGAATTTAAAAAAATGCACATACAATATTAGTAATATGCAGAGGGGAAGAGGAGGCCAACTACAAACCTCTTCATTATCCTCATTCCCATAGAGTTTATATCTAAAGGCCTGACTCAAATTATTAGCTAAAGCTGCAACATCATAGTCCCTGTCATGAATGTCGTCGTCATCACTATCCCTCATCCTATCTTGTAAAGCAGTCGGGCGTCTGCACGGGAACAGAAAAAATGAAGAGAAAACAAAATGAGACAGAACTCACAACAAAGAGATCACAAAACTAAAATGTAAAAGGCTCAACCGAAGATTGTGACTTCAATTGAGTTACTAAAATGAAAAAGTGTATGATCCATGTTATAGTTTTTACATCTTTATCATATAATACACAAGAATGCACAGCAAGGACACGAGTACACAATAAAATATATTATTAAAATAAAATATAATCCTATATATCGCTAATATTATTTAATAAGTATCAAGTCCCCAACTCTTGATGGTCAAGATAACCTGGTCACAAGACCAACTAAGTAAAGGTGTGGTCTAGCTTTTACAATTATAGTACTGCAACCAATTCAACACTTCAAACAAAGACTTTACGCACGAGAAAATAAAAAGTCCATCCTCTTTGTTGGCTGTTGCTAAGGATTTAGATCAAGAGAAATAAGATCAGAGCTTACCCACAAGCCCAACGGTTAACATTCTCAACCACATTACGGTTCTGAAGCACAGTGCCTTGCCATTCATTCCACTCACTATTCTCCTGCAGATGTTAAGAGCAACAAATTGAAATATATAAGAAAAAATCCGTACCAATGAACTCAACATGTAAATTCGGCCTCATGGTCCTAGTTTCCGGATTGCAATGCAAGGTTAATTCGACAACCAAAGGCTTTACTATTTATATGTAAAAATAACTCATCTGTTTTTTATTACATGTTTGCTTGTCCAAAATTTAATATATGAAATAAAATTGAGATAAAAAACAGCATGCGAAGAATGTTAACACGAGACAGTTCAAGCTTGAGAAGATGTAACGCGTGAACTACGATGTTAATGTCATTCTTAATTAAAAAACTACCAAGGATGTTAATAACAAGAGATACCGCCAGCTTATTTCAAATAAATCTTTATGCAAATTTAAAATTTTCAAAGCAGATTGGTTGAGGATGGCAATTAGCAATTCAAGGCATAATTCACATATTTTAATAAATTTATGTCAATAGTTCAAAATAACTGAATCATGAAATTTTCATGAACCTATATGCTAATGCACAGCTAACCTGAAGACATGTCAGTATGTGGCTTCGGCTGTGTGACAAGTGAACAAGTTTGTTAACAATTCGGGTAATATGGCCAATGTTTCCTGCCCGTGGTGCCTGTTTTCCGGTCGCAGGTACAGTTGGCTGAAAAATGACACAAGTTAATTGAATGGTTCCAGTATAGTTATGACAGTGTAGAAATGAAACACTGAACCATACATATCATTTATAAAAATATAGGAAAATCTAATGACCATGACAACATCCAATTTATCAGTTTGAAGCATCCATGTACCAGATTTTTGTCGGAGGAGAGAACAGAATGTTTATCTGCTTGGATAACCCTTCCAATTAAATCACAATCTCGCAGAAGATGATTAACAATGGCATCAGCTTTACTCTCCAAACATGATAATACAATACTTTCAACATGATGGTGTAATGAATTATTATATGGATACCTGCAGAAGCAGAACACACAGAATATTTTTTTTTTTAAAAGTAGCATGTTATCAGTAAAATAAGCAATATCCAGAAGACATCAAGGTTTTCTTGGAATGTCCATGAGTCTGTCAAATAAAATATAAAAAAATATTTGCTTACTCGAAAAAAAGATCAATAACTCGTTGAATGGTTCCTGAGTTGACCATTTCTTTTTCTGCAGCCTCATTTCCGGTTTTTAAGAGGACTGCGATGAACTCGACAATCTGGAAGAAAAAAATTGCACAGCTCAGAAATAAGAGGCAAACAATTCTTAGTGATATACGAAATATAGAAACTAATCTACTCCAAGATAAGAAACTAATCCTAAGAAACAATCCGAGATATTCTACAAAATATTAAGATGTTATAAAAGATATTCTTGTCATCCAATGATTTTTATTGAATTTGCAAACAATAATATATATCACAAAAAGATGTTTAAAACCACGGACTACGCGAGGTGGGTACCATAGCAACCACCCTACAATTGATGAGGGAAACCGTTAAAACTAACCTTTAATCTATGCTTCCCAAGTGGAGGTCTCAATTCTCCATATGTTGTAGGCAATACTTTCTCGTCAGATAACACATTCAGAAGCATTAGCAAGTCACCTGTAGAAAGGAAAGCCATGAAGATATGATATGGATAATGAAATTGATAGATTATGTACCATAACATTTGAAATAAAAGGTTTTATGACTAAATTGAAGGTTTGAATGATGAGCATATAAACTATTGACAGCAGAAATAAAAAAACATTAATTCCATCTTACTGAGTTTAGGGAGCATTGCACCAATAGTCTCTGGATTTACAGGAATATGTGGCTCATACATGTGTTGACTTCGGAATGAATGAAAAAGAGGAGACGGTACATTAGATCTTTTCGGGTCCAACAAAGAAATACACACGGAAAGGGAGTTCACAAGGCTAGACTTCGAATGTGAATCTTCCAATGCATAGCCCAAAATTTTTGCGACAAAACTGCATGTTAAGAAAAAGTATAAATATAACAATTATTTAACAGATACATATCAAAAGAAAACCATGAAGTTTCCCGATGCAAACCTTGGGCTTGATAATTTAATTGCTAGAGTAGATGAGGCATTTCGTGTTATTGTACATAATGTTTCAGCTGCATTGGCATTAACTTCAGCGGGACACTGGTTTAAATAGGGAAGAAAGTTGTAAGATAATTTGCAGGGAAAAAAACAAGTAGGTAAAGAGCCTATATAATTCAAACACGTGCAAATAAAGGGCATATGCATCAAGCATCTAAAATATGTCCATGTGGCATCCAGCTAAGTGCAAATATGTTGTTATCATATAGTTAACATGTAAAATCTGGCTCAGAAAAACATAGCTAGATATATGCTTCACTTACAGATGGACTTAATTTATCAACAATCATCTCAAGCAGGTTGCTCTCGGCCAACCATTGCATCACATCAATAAAATTGGGATACACATGGTCATCGGCGCCTACTAATCGAACCAAAACCTGTGCAAAGAACAAATCTCAGAATCAATTATTACCAATCCAAAGTACTGTTGTAATTACGAACAGGAAGGTAAAAGTTTACCTCCATAATGGAAGTGATTCCAATCAAATCAACCAATTGGCGAAAAACATTCTGATGGGCCTGCAAAAAGTAACATACACTGTAATGGATGAGTTTTTCTTTCTCCCTAAAATTGTAAATGTCAAATAGAATAAGGAATATACAGCTGAACTGTATGTGTGCATTTTGAACTTGCCTGAACATAATTCATAAGTGACACTGTCTTTCGAATCATTAGGCAAACAACAACCTGTAAAATGACAAAGAAAACAGCATCAGGTAGAGGGAATTAATATAATCAGATAAGCAATGTTGACAAAAATAACATGCAAACTAAAGCTCCAGTTTTATCCAACATATACCTTGCTAAAGTAGCCAGCCAACAAGGCACTGTGGGAACGATTAGGCTCCAAAAAGGAGAATAATAAGTTCATTAGCTGAAATTACAAGGATAAAAAAAGGAAATCAATACAAGCAAGGCATAAGTATACAGCTTCAATCACAAAAAAGAAACATAAACAGAGTGAAGTACAAACCTCTTCTTCATCCACCAAAGTCTTCAAGATGACATCAATTTCACATGTAAAAATCTCGCAGGCAATGAATGGAAACCTAAATTACAGTTAAATAATCAGATGGTAACAAAAAAAATGAAATATTTAATAAAAGATTTTTCACAGAAAAAGTTAAATAATGTTGCAACTGCATACTTGAACGTCCGTTTACTTTCAGCATCCTGTGGTGGTTCTTCGATAATGTAGTGTAGCAATTGCTCAACCTGAGCTGGATCTCTCAAACTAAACGAGAAAAAATAACAAATTATCAACTACTTTTTGTTGAATTGTCATATTAAGATTGCCTATCCATTTAGTGCTGTGTGTATTTACTCAACTCCAGCTATCACCGAACATATAGTCCTCATATTATAAGAGCAGAACAATTTAGTTCCTCAAACTTACAAAATGGCAAATTAATTTCTTAAATTACAGAAAGTCAGTTAATTTAGTCCTTTTCCCTAAATATTTCTTTAGTAAACATCCATTGAAATCAATTAAAGACTAAACATATTGACTTCAGTCGTCACCAGGTGCATCAAGACAAACATAGAACCTTTCAAAACAATGGCGTTAAATTTGGAACAGGACTAAATTGACTGGCATTCAATTTAAGGGACAAAATTGCTATTTTGAAAATTTGAGGAACTAAATAAACCATCACATACAATTTCAAGGACTAAAATGTTGATTCACTCAGAAAGAAAATGCACAAAACTGTGAGACTTGTTAGGAAAACAAATAAAACTCTTGGTTGAAATTAAATGAAAACATACAAATTGATAAGACGACTGTTTAAGGCCTTGCATTCTTGGATTACTTCCTCCTCATCCAGAAGCTCTTCTAAAGTGAAATTATCCTTGTCTAATATAGCCTCCACCTGCATAACACAAGAAACGTAAAAAAAAAAAAAAATTAATAATAAAAATAATAGACTTTAACATCAACAAAAAAATGGAAACACTGAAATAAGAAAATAAGTTATGCAAGTTTTGAGCTACTCGACAGTTAAAACATTAATTCTCAATTAAGTTATCCTCATAGATTTTCGGACATTAGTTTCATCCCATTCAATCATAAAATTCCATTCCTAACATACATCGTTAATGAGAAGTGTAAAACACAAATACTGAAATCTTAAAATTGAATCAATCTATTATCACAAATCAAAATTCGGGCAAGAACTACATAGCCCTAATCCGCTTTAGCCCAAACCACGATTTCACAATTTTCAAATGGAAATTCAAACACCACTTAAAGCTGCTCAATATTTTAAAATATTGTCCACGACTGCGAAAACGGCTGCGACAAAACGGTTTTAGTAATTAGTAGATGCCGATACCGATACCATTATCACCGTTTTCTATATTAAAGAACAAATTGTGACTAATTCACATCGCAACGACCGCAATTAGTGTTGTGACACCTGTACCGACCGAAATCGCAAAAACCTTTACCGCGACGCGACCATTTTTTAAAACCCTGCTCAATATACACATTACAATTGTAATATCCCATTAAATACAACACTTTAAAGTATCCGTTACTGAAAAACCAATACAAAAACAGCTAAATTACAGAAGCAAAACAAAATCAATAAATTGGCTAAAGTGAATCAATATTTCTGAATTGAGATCCTTGTTATCATAACGAATTCACCAATCAGTTACTAAAACACAGTTTAAAAAACCTAAAACAGATAAAATGGATCCAAACAAGAGAAATTAAGACAATTACATGAAGCAATATACACAAAAAACATAATCAGCATAATTAGGAATAAATGAGAATGATTCAAATAGGGAAAGTAAGTAAGTAGCGAAATTAAAGTGAAAAAGCAGAGAAGAAGGAAAAACTGACGGGGGAGGAAGCAGAAAGAGAGGCGAGTTTCCAAAACATGTGGGAGGTAGAAGAAGACGAAGGTTGGTGGATCTGGGAAATCTAGGTCAAGCTGAAGGAGGTGCTGCTGTAAACCCTAATTTCGTGGAGGGAGAGATCGAAAAGAAACGAGAACGTGAAGATCGATTGAGAGAGAGAAAATGAAAACGAAAATGAAAATGAAAAGCACCAAAATTAAATTAACTTGTTCAATTAAATCGGAATAACGCTAAAGTACAAACGATATACTCCGGAATTGCCACACAAACACTGCCTATCCCACGTTTCGTAATAATGTTATTATATTGCTCTTTCCATCTCATCATTTTAGATTTTTATCATATACCAATTGAATTATTAAATGTTTTTATTAGTTTTTCTTATTGATTTTTTTAGTTATTGAATGTTAATCATTGTGATGAATATCTAATTATAATTAGTAATTAATTTGATGGTGATGTATACACTACTATTGATTTGATAGTAATATTAGAATTTAGTTAAAACTACATTGATATTATAAAGTTACATCTTTTAAGAGGCTTTTCCTTTATTAGTAATAAAATATAATACGAGATCCCATTAGTATCACTCTATGTTTTATTATAAAAATAAGCATATATTTTTATATTATTTATTTGACTTTAATTATTTATTACTTCAAAATATTAAAATAATTTTTACTATTTTGTTTGAATAATATGCTTTTATTTATTAAAATATAAACCATTTAAAATGATTAAATGATATGAGTATAAAATACACAAACAAACCACATATGACACTATTGACATTTAGGGATGGAAATAGGTTAGGTTAGGTTTTATATGGTCTGAATCTAACATATGATAAACTTAAAAGGCATGAGTCTGGCGTATGGCCTATTATAGGTTCATTTTTTTGGCATGTCCTGGCCTTTTTAAAAGTTTGATCTGACCTGAAAATCTATTTACAAGTCTTTTTCGCATTAAGGTTCTCAATCATTCCATGTTACTGTAGAATTTTTATAGACTGACCTATATATGTATATATAATCGACCTATTTATCATTTGTCCTAATATATATGCATATATAAATCAACATATGTATCCTTCTTTCTAATATATATGCATATATAGGACAACATATTTAACATATTTTTAATATATATATATATATATATATATATATATATATATATATATATATATATATATATATATATATATATATATATATATATATATATATATATATATATATATATATATATGAAAATATAGGTCGGTCTATAAGGCTTCATAGGCTTTTTTAATAGCCTAAGTTCAGCCTATTTAATTAATAGGCTTTTAAAAAAGCCTAAGTCTGATTTTTTTATTAAAAGAGTCTGGTCTAGCCTGGCCTTAAGTAGGCTAGGCTATAGACCCCTGTAGGTCGGTCTGGCATATTCTCATCCCTATTAACATTATTCAATATATTATCTCCTTAGGTGACATTTTTACAGGAGGTATGGATTCTTTCCCAATATAGGAGAAGATGAATATGATAAACACTTTTTAATAATATAAATACAAGATGAAAAACCTTTGAAACATAGGTACTTCTTGGTTGATGGGATAGTAAGAGTTAAGAAAATTAGATTGTATATGGATCTCCTAAATCTGATAAATCCTCGTAACTTAGTTAGGTTGGATTATTAGGTGAACACGATTTTTAAAAATTAATTATTATTTAAAATAATTGATTTTATAATTATTATGGTTAATTCAATTTGCTTTAAAAATATATTCAAACAGATATATCAGTTTTAGTTAAACAATTTGTTTTAAGGATATACCCAGGAGGATATATTGTTTTAAGAATATACCTTGGTAGGTATATCCGACTGATTTTAGACAATTTATTTTAAATTTGATTTTGATGGCTACTGTGTCTATAAATATCATTCATCGTTGTAATTAAAAAAATAATTAATAAACTATTTTTCATCAGACACTCTCTAATTGTCTTTCAATTTATCATCATTTGTGTACATAGAGATGGCGAGGTTCTTCAGGAAGAAGCATTGCCTCGATTTTTCCGTGTTAGATAACTTTTGTAATCCTGAAAGATTAGAGTAGTCAAAATCTACCTTTTGTTGGACTAAGAATGTTGTTGTTTTAATTCTCACCAAGGAGTTCAAGTAAGAGAACAAAGTTGTATACTTTGCAAGATATGTACATTGCGTTCGTGTTACCCTGTAATGGTTGTGTGTTGGGTTCTGTTTGTGAGAAAATAAAGTGTGAACTTATGGCTGAAACCCTTTGATGTCATCATTGTTGAATTCATGCTAGCGTCGTTGTGTGTGGAAAGTGAATATTCCACTGAATATTTGTTATGTGATCGTGACGGAAATTGTAGTTTTGCCTTGTCACTTGTTTGGAGCATGTCACCTGCATGTTCTAGCTTTGTTTTGTGTTGTTATAAGTTGATAACGGTTGTTAAATGTTATACAAGTTAAGAAGACGCGAGTTGGGAATGATTTTGCGAGTTAGTGCAAGTTGGATTGATGGTTTTGGGTTTGGATAGCTATTATATCAAGAAAAATTGGCTCTGATGTGATTAACTGATTAACCTCAGATGAGTAATCGATTAGCACATGAAATTTTATGAAGGACTTTAGAAAATCATATCTTTCAAAACGTGAGTCCGTTTTGGTTCCTGTTCGAAATGTTAAAAGGTTAGTGTGATGAGATTTTCTTTGAGCATGTTTTTATTGTTGGTGTATTGTTGTTGCGACTATTGAGGGCCTCAATAAAAAAGTTAGACGAGACTCACGATGTGATGATCTCACAAGTAATGTTTTGGTATTTTAATTATTGTGTTAATAAGGTATAAACGGTTAGTAAGATGTTGGTGTTATTGATATTCTCACGAGTTCATGGCATCAGATTTAGACTCTGGGAGAGTGGTGTTAGATGTGTGCAATTGTCTTTTACCCAAGGAAAGAAACTTGAAAGTTATCCTTCCAAGTAAAAGTGAGAGTTGAACATTTTGAAGTTAAGCATGTAATTGGGACTGTATATGAAACATAACAATTGAGAGAAGTAAATTCAAATAAGAAGAGTTGTGTGATCTTCAAAGGTGTGTATGTGTGGAGTGTTGTATGCAAATTAGAAAGTGGTATGGAAACTCACAAGTGCGCTAAGAATGATTTAAGTTTAGTAGTGGTGACTCGCAAATGATTGTAAGTTTCGCGAGAGTGTTAGTTGTTGTTATTGTTTGAAATCTCGTGTCAACAGAAACCTTGAATGAGTCGAATCCCGTAAGAAGAATTGATATGGAATGTGGTAACCAAAACTGAAGTTGTTAATCTGTTTTGGTTGAATTATTTTGAGTTTAAAATGGATTGGGAATTTGTATAGGTCATGGTTGTAACAATATAACTCATGCACCTCTATCATCTGGAGAGTGTTGAACCGATGTTAACTATTGTATGTTGTAAAGGGAATTGTTCTACTATTGGACGTTAGTAAATTTCTTGTACCGTTAGTTAGTGGGAGCCCCGGTGGATAAATGTGTTTCTTCGCAGATTGTCAGCTACCTAATAATGCTTAAGAATTTGTGACATTTCCATTGTTAGATTTTGAGTTGCGTAGTGGAAGGTGACGAATGAAAGAGTCATCCAGATTAATAAGAATCGGAAGAGAATTATGAACTGGCCCAATGATTAAGCATGTCCCAGTCCACTCCTGCATCCAGGACGACCCAATAACCCAATGCCAAAGGGACTCACTAGCTCTCTACCCCTCAGTCGGGGAGCCTTTGCCGACCAATGTTGCATGTGGTCGGGCTCCTCTGTTCCTTTCAGACTTATGTCCGACACCCTGGGAAGTCACTCAAATTCAGCCAAGGATAGCTCCTGCTCGATTCACCTCCTACTCGATAGACATCTCATTCGAGCAGACTCGCCCGTCCTAACGGCTAGTTTCTGGAAATTACCTATTTGTGAGGGATCCATGATTCAGGCCCAAAATAGGGACCAATGGCCAAGCGCTAGGGGCATTATATAAACACTCTCGTATGAGAGGGCCATGCATCCAATATTCATTATAACAATACACTTGATCGTACTTGATTATTCTTTTGCCCCTTTCTTACTTTGGCATCAGAATGTCTTGCAGGTACACTTAATCCTCTCTTCGACGACCGAGCATCATCAACAACGTATGTGGCCCACACAAGGTTTTGATCACCATGAACGATCAGTGGCGCCGTCTGTGGGAAACTTGTTTCCCTGTCATTCATCCACGAATCATAAAAACTAAAACACATCAATCAAAACTCTCGTTACGGCTAACCGAGACGATGTCATTGATGCCCAGATTACCGGTAACATCCCCGTTAAGCAGCGCGAAAATGACGAAATCAACCCCCTGCTCGAGGAATCCAACCATTTCCAGCAAGACATAGCTACCTCCTCCCCGTCTCCCAACCAGGTCCTCGAGCTAGTTGATCTTCCTCTTATTCTCATCCTTGAGGGAGTCAATCATACCCTTGTTGTATTGGTCAAAATGATAAATCAGACCAACTTCCTGATTATGCGTCACGGCGAAAGAATTTAAGCCTTGGAGGATGTTCTCCATTCCAGGTCTACCTCCCTGTCACGACGACCACGCGGCAGTCGTTCGCCCGAATAAAGAAAGAACCGTCAACGCCCAGAAGAGTATGGGTCAATCAAAAAGCGGGTATGTTCGTTTCCTCGACGAAATCGCTCATCGGGGGCCAGAAAGACGAGGAGGGTACTCCAGACTGAGACCCGACCATCCCCTCCCGATAAGCTAAGAAATCGTTCAAGATCGCCTTCTCCTCGACGACAAAGGGACAACCTCTCTCGTTCCCTCTCGTGCAACTCCAGCGTTGACGACGAGCCACGAGGACCTTTCTCACAAGAGATCATGTCCACTAGGCTACCAAAGGGTTTGGAGAAGCCTCATCCTCTATGGTCCTACGATGGAACCACCGATCCAGACGAGCATATAGAGAATATTGACGCCCTCCTCGACTATCGTGGCATCCGGGGAGCCATCAAGTGTCGATTGTTTCCAACAACACTCAGAAAGGGAGCGATGGCTTGGTACAAAAACCTCCCATATGAGTCAATCACTTCTTGGAGGCAATTCGGAAGACTGTTCTCCAGACACTTCACCGCCTCTTATAGACATCCTAAGACTAAGGCCTCTCTAGAGGCGATAATCCAAGGCAATGAGGAATCCTTGTGGGCATATATTGAAATATTCAACAAGGAGGTCGTTCAAGTCTCAACTACTGATGACATGAAGAAGTATCTCCTAGAGCGCGGGCTACGTCCCCGCAACGACTTTGTCGTTGGCATAGAAACACCAGTTACACTTTACGCTTTCCTCCTTAAAGCCCAAGCATAGATATAGTACGAGGAAAAAGAAGCATCTGACACTGCTCGAGACACGAGGCATCGGGAAGATGCCAAGCCATCAAATAATGAAGACGCCTGTATTAAGGAGGTGACAAATGAAAAGATGATCGCCCCACAAACCACAGGAGCACAAAGGGCCTTCAAACATACTCCACAAGTATAATCCCCTTTCAATGTAGATGGAAAAGATCATCTCGGAATGCGCCAATTCAGAGTTCCGCCAGGCTGGCGTTTGGTTCCCAAAGTAATTACCGACCAAAGCTAACACAGACAAAACTAAATATTGTCGGTTTCATAAGTCTCACACGTACAACATGGACGATTGCATACATCTTAAGGACGCCATCGAAATCCTTATCAGGGATGGTCACCTAAAACAGTTTACCAAGAGGAAGGACGCTCCCCGACAGGAGGTACAGGAGTAGAAGAAGGTCGAGGAGACAACTCCCTCGACTGAGGATAAGGGTGGAAATAGGCCAGGCCGATAACGGGGGCCTACGCCTTAGGCCTTCACAGGCTCAAGCCAAGTCAAGCTTATTTTATAAATAGAAAAGATCTAGGCTTTTTCATAATTCTATTTAGTTAAAAAGGCTAGGCCTCAGGCTATAAAAAAAAGTCTTTTGAGCCTAACAGGCCGACCTATCTAAATAAATATGAATAATTTTTTTTATTATCATTATGTTATGTTTTGTATTTTGAACTAAAATACATAAATAAAAACTTGTAATCTTGAAGAAGTTATGAAAATAAGATGAAAACACCTTATGAACAATGTTATAAGTTATTTTCATAAGGTATCTTAAACAATAGTCTGACAAAACTTATGCTAATAGGTAAGTTAAAATAAGTCAATGCAAACAAATTTTTATTCTCATTGATTTTTAGTTTATTAATTTATTTAAACATTATTTTAATCTCTTATTTACGTATGTCCAAAATAATAGGCTTTTATATAGGCTAACATGACCAGAGGATTTCTACATCCCCGAGCGGTTCATCAGCCCGACTTACTTCGCAGCCTACAACCCTTGGGAGTTCTTTCTGTCGGCGATGGTCATATCTGGAAGGGGATACAACAAGACTATCATGGGATCGATAAAACGTCAATTAGACCACCTCATCAGCAAGGGGTCCAATCAGAATTCCACCCTCGACCAGCCACGAGGGGGGTTTGTTCCCATTTCGTTTTATCGCGAGGAACTCCTTGGCGGAGCACCGAACTCTAGCATCCTCGTGCTCGTTCGAGCATAAATGGCTAATTTCGACGTGCGTCAGATCCTTATTGACCAGGGGAGCTATGTGGATACTATGTGTAACACCCCATTTTTCCCAATTTACAAAATAATAGTTTACTACAATAAAATCAGAGTTCCAAAGTGGAATGTTATGTTTTCAACAATAATAACCAACATAAAATTCTTCATTAAAACAACGGAAATTATCAGGTTCATTACAATTCATAATCAAAACGACATTAACAATAATTCCTCAATAATCCTCTTGGTTTATAAAATGGATACATAACAAAAATAAATAAAACAACAAAAAATTTAGTCCCCTGTTACGTATCAGAGCATCCTAAGACTCGAACAAGCAACACGACTCCATGCACTCTCAAGTACCTGGATTATCTGTACCAAAGAAGCACAGACACAACAACAAACAACAAAGGGGTGAGAAACAAATTCAAATATAAACGGTGCAAATAACATCTTTAAGGGTAGTTTCTCACTCATAACAACAAATACAACCATTACACCAATAATTATGCAGCAACGAATACAACAGGAATTATGCAATGTGACTTAACACAACACAATACATGTGGAACCAGTTTTTGTTTATTCAATCGAACACAGATAATCACATACGCCCATCCGACAATGATTATCCCACCATTATCCATAACGGAGTACGGATGATCGTATTCGCCCATCTGGCACGATCATCCCAACAATAATACAACAATGTATGCAAGACCATGAAAATGCACACACATGTATAATTCACCATATTATACATTTACACGATCCTTCCGATCCAAACACAATAATAGTTCCACATAGATCACCAATAATAACCTCACACGATTTAACCGATTATTCAACTAATTAAATCCACCTAAGTCCTATCATTATTTAATTTCTCGATGTTAATCCTCGAGTAAATATGTCTTAAGGTCCATATCAATACTTTACACCAAAAGAATCGGCCAAGCATGCGAAATCGGGACAGAAATCACAAAAATCACATTTTTCCTCACCTCTGCTGGTGTTACGCATAATGCCTAGTGTGTTACGCGTAATGCCTAAAGTGTTACTCGTAATGCCCAGATATGTTACTAAAAATTGTGTAACAGTATAGTGTTATGCGTAATGCCTAGTGGGTTACGCGTAATGTCTAGGGTGTTACTCGTAAGGCTCAGATCTATTAATAAAAATTGTTTTCCCCCACCAGTCCAGATTTTGCTACGGGTTTCATGTTCTTCCACTCCAATTTAGGCCTAAACTTGTTTCTACATCAATTTTACACTCCTAATTCTCTCCTTCTTTCATATAAATTATTAATTCAATTTCATATTCGTTTTAGATACAGATTCGCAACAGTTATTTCTACAACAACAAGTTTGTATAACAATGCATACACCAGAACAATAACAACAACATTTCATCAGAAATTCATTAAGATCAGATAGTCATATTCATCAATTCGTAACAAAGATCATACATGTACAGATTCATCACAAAACCACACAACAACATAAAAATCCTACGAGGGAAGGAAACCCTCATTGTCCATGTTAAATCACCTAATCTTGAATCCTTTCTCCCCCTTACCTCGAATTCAGATGAAAAATCCTGCGAATTTCCTCAAAGATGGGTGCCCTAGATGTTCTTACTCATTCCTATTATCTTTGTTTCTTCCACAAAAATTATACGACTAATTCTTCCACTAATTTTCTGATTAGACTAATTCACTTCTAAAACCTTCACCTTGAGATTTGACTAAACTGTCCCTTATTTTAATTAAATCCAAATAATAATAATAACAATAATTTTAATTTTAATTCTAATATTACTAATATTATTTCATAAAGATAATAATAATAATAATAATAATAATAATAATAGTAATTCAATAGTCTTATTATTATTCGCACACTCATTATTACTAAGCGTACCACGATTCTACCCGTCCCACTAGGAAACAACACCGAAACGACAAAATATACGCCTTAAACAAGGCCAATACAACACCAAAAAATACTCGACGATTAAATATAAAAATGGGGTGTTACAACTCTCCCCCACTTATAATATTTTCGTCCTCGAAAATGTACCTGATGAGAAAAGTTCTGGATATGACTCTCGCATCCTGTTTTCCAGCTCTTAGGTCACACTTCCACCAGCAGCTCATCCCTAAGCTACTTTCACAAGAGAAATCTTTTTACCTCTGAGTTGCTTCATTTTGCGATCCTCAATTCTTATCGGCATCTCTTCCACAATAAGATACTCCCTAATCCGCACCTCATCCCTCTGAATAATGTGAGATGGGTCAGACACATACTTCTGAAGTTGGGATACATGAAACATGTCATGCAAGTTCAAAAGCTCTGGCGGTAATGCCACTCTGTATGCAACCGTACCAACTTTCTGCAGAATTTGATATGGTCCAATGAACTTATGATCCAACTTCTCTGATTTCAAAGCATGCCCGACACCTGTCAATAAATTAACTCTCAAAAACACATGGTCACCTTCAACAAATTCTAATTCTTTTCTTCGGTTATCATGATAGCTTTTCTGTCTACTCTGAGACGCTTTCATCTTTTCTCGGATCATCTGAATTGCCTCAGTAGTCTGTTGTACAACTTCAGGTCCAAGCACCACATTTTTCACCAGTTTCATACCAACATAAAGGTGTTTTACACCTCCTACCATACAAAACTTCAAATTGAGCCATTACAATACTAGAATGGTAACTATTATTGTACGTGAACTCAATTAATGGAAAATGAGTATCCCACGCACCACCATGTTCCAACACACAAGTCCTCAACAAATCTTTTAAAGTCTGAATAGTTCTCTCTGACTGACCATACGTCTATGGATGATAAGCTGAACTCAACCTCAACTTTGAACCCAGAGCCTCTTATAAACTTTTCCAAAATTCAGAAGTGAACCTCAGATCTCTATCTGATACTATACTCGAAGGAACACCATGCAACTTCACAATTATCCTGATATAAATTTCTGCCAACTTCATCAATGGAAAACTCGTGTTAATAAGAATAAAATGTGCGGATTTTGTAAGTCTATCCACAACTACCCTAATAGCATAAAATACTCTCTCCATATTTGGCAAACTAGTAATAAAGTCCATAGCAATATTGTCCCACTTCCATTCTGGGATCTCCGACGGTTGCATCATTACCGAAGGCTTCTGATGTTTCACTTTCGATTTCTGACACCCCAAATAAGCATACACAAATTGTGTTATATCTCTCTTCATACCAAACCACTAAAAAAATTTCTTTAAATCTTGATAGATCTTCATAGCTCCTGGATGAATACTCAAGCTACTACGATGACCTTCTTCTAAAATTACCTTTTTCAACTCGGAATTGTCCGACACACAAATTCTGCCCCAGAACCTCAACACACCAAAATTATCTACTTGGAAATCACTTTCAGGATCATTTCCTCCTGTAGGCATCAAATCTACCAACTTCACATCAAGTCTCTGATTCACTTTAATAATATCCAAGAAGTCATTATTCACCTTCAACATTCCAAGCCTGACACTCTCAGGTGTTGTCTCATTGTTGTACCCCAAAATTTTCCCTCCCATATTCAAGACAATATGTCTCGAGAGGTCTCCTAAGAGTTATAAAATTCACAATTGCTCCAAAGGATTCAAGGTTTCATCAGACAAAGACTCCTCCTAAGCAATGGATTTGAAACTAGGGTTTTGAGTTTCTCAAGGAAAAGTGGACTTCCAAAGCCTCAAGTGGATTTCATGACATCCCATATACCTCAAAAAAACCTCATGTCAAGTTTCAAGGCTTTCCCTACAAGTTTGGTCAGTCAGATGCTCAGATACTTAAAACTCAGTTAATTTGGTCAACAAGTCAACTGTGGTCAACATAAAGTCAAAATTCAAGATTTTTGGTCAACATCAAGATTATAAGGCGAAATTCATCATTTGATCAAGGTTTGATCATGATTCATCAAGGAAACGTCAAAATCATCAAGAATCAGGAGTTACTAAATTAGGGTTTGTGTAGGAAAAGTCAAGTGAACTTTGACCAGCCATAACTTTCACATACTTCATCAAAAATTTCCCATCCCGATCTCATTTTGAATTAAATTAAATTCTCTACAACTTTGTATCTTATAAGCCAAGTCCAAAAATGCTTCATTTGATAGGTATGAGCCAAAACATTACAGGTCCTTTTAAAAGTAAACAAAAAGTCAACTTCTTCCAAAGCTCATAACTTAAAAATGGAAAATTATATGAACATGGGGCCAAAAGGAGAAGTTAGAAGACACTTTAACTTTCTAAAAAGTCCTAGAACACCTTCATGGGATAAAAATTGAGGGAGTTATGCATTGTTGAAGTTGGACAATTTTGAGGAGGTGTATGAAGCAGAAAAGGCCAAAACTCAAGATTTCTCCAAATGGGCCCATAATATTTCAACCCAAACTTAAAGATAAGACTATTCACGACTGAATGATTAATTTATCTGATTTTTATTATTTATTTTATATTATATTGAATTTTAATCATTTAAATTCAATTTTAATTGAAATAAATCATAAAAAAGCCAAATATTTGATTCCAAAATTATTTTGGGATCAAATATTTGATGATTAAGATGATTGATCATGGCTAAATCCATACAAGAAAAAAATAGTATAATCTTATATGAATTTTTGACAATTTTGGCAAATTGGTTTCTTCACCCACAAGCAATCACAAATCCATATCTGAAAGCCCAAAAATCTTAACCTAATTACACTGCTATATATTCACAACAAGACCACAAAATCGGGGACGAAATTCAGAGGCATAAGAACACTTTTCAAAACTCAAATTTTTTCAAGAAACTTGATTTTCAGTTTTCTCATCCAAGCCCTTTCCAAAGAATTATAAAGGTTGTAATTGGTTTATTGAAGCACCTTGAACATGTCTCCATCATTATCATCTTAAAAAACATCAAGAATCGGTCAAACCGAATTCATGTTTACACCATATTTAAATGTTTTCAATTTCATGAATTTATGTGTTTTCAATTGATTTTGATTGTCTAACCTTGCTTATTTCATTGCATTAAAGCTTTTTGGGTGATTAAATTGAAGTTTCATTGCAGGATTCGAGTTCCACCATTGTTAGGGTTTCAAACTCAAATTTAGGGCTTCTTGATTAAGGCCATTTAAAGAATGTTTGATGATATATTTGGATTGTGCAGGTCATGGAATTCGATTGGTATAAATATTATGGACTAATCGTGCATATTTTTTGATGTTTAAGAAAACACAGGTTTAGTTGCGAAAAAATAATCGCAGCAAAAGTCGTAATAAATTTCGCAGGAAATTTTGTAGGTCTTGAGGTTGAAGAAGATGGGCGGCGCGCTCATCAAAAATTCAAATTTCAATTTATTTTATATTTTGCTTGTTTCATATTGTTATCAGTTGCGCGCGTTTGGTTTGGTGGTTGAGGGAGATGCATGTGAACCAAAGGGCGTGGGTTCAAACCTAGCCTCCAACATTTTTTTTCAACTGATTTCTTTTCTTTACTTTTATTTTATAATTATTTTGTTGTCATTTACTAACACCAGGCACGCTCTGGCCCAGTGGATGAGTGTGGTATCCTTGAAGCAGAGGGTGTGGGTCAAGACCAACCCCCAACATTTTGCAAACCTGTTTTTTTTAAGTCCTTCTTAATTCTCTTTATTAATTTATTTTCTTAATCAATTAAATAATAACATAAAAATAACATAATCCCCTTTAATCAATCTTCTTCTTTTAAATAAATTTCATAACATTTTTTTATTAAATTTGTAGATGTTTAAGAATTGGCAGAATTTTTGACCAAACAAGAAATGTTAAATTCAGTTCAGAATGTCCTATCAGATGTTGGGACATTATCAAACAGAGTATGTGAATTTATTTCAGGATGTCTCATCAGATGTTGGGACATTGTGTGAATAAATTAAGTTCAGTTTTTCAGGATGTCCCAACAGATGTTGAGACATCTCAGACCTGCTACCAGAATTAATTATTGATTAACAGATCAGAGATATTTAAGGAGAACTATCTGGAATTAATTAATGCTGGATAAAAACAGAACAAGGCGCATCTGTAGGGAGTTTTAAATTGAAGATTCAGATTAAAACAGAAGACCTAATGCACCTAGAATATAGGAGGTAACAAACCCTAAATTCAAGGTGACAGTTGCTGCACATTAGGGCTGGATCATTCTACAGAAAGCCCAAAATTCAGATACCTATTTAAACAACAGAAACTCATAGAATTGAGTACGAATTTCAGAAGACTAAATAGGGTGTCTAGTGTTTTAATAGCAGGTTGTTTTTATGTACCACTTTATGAGCTTTTAAGCAAAAGTGCATTTGTGACTTGATTGAAACTGTTAAGTAAAATCAAGCTGTTATTGTTTGAAGGATGTCTTCAATTTCTGTAAACTTGTAAACTTGATCACTGGGTGATTGAGGGGGAGTGAGTAGGGTACTCTTATCTAAGTGAGTCTTAGGTAGAAATTGCATTGGGTAAGTATTAAGTGATAGATTAAACAGGGTGGTTTAAGTCTAGAATTAATATTACTAATAGTGGATTTCCTCCTGGCTTGGTAGCCTCCAGATGTAGGTGTGGTTATACACTGAACTGGGTTAACAAACTTCTGTGTTGTTTATTTTTCCTGCTGTTTAAAGTTTTGGTTAAATTTGTCAAATGTCCTATTAAGTGTTGGAACATCTCTTAGGACATCTCATTACAGAATTTCAATTGGCATCAGAGCAGGCACCCTGCCTGTTTATACTGGGTGAGATCTAGGGAAAACAAATTCTGTAACATGGACAGAGATATAGGGTCAGTAAATAGACCACCTATACTGGATGGTTCTAATTATGACTACTGGAAGCCAAGAATGATTGCATTCTTAAAGTCACTTGACAACAGGGCATGGAGAGCAGTAAATGTTGGATGGAAACATCCTGTTCAAAACACCAAAGATGGATCAATAGTTCTGAAACCTGAAGAAGAATGGAGTAAAGAGGAAGAAGATTCAGAACTAGGCAACTCAAAAGCCCTAAATGCTTTATTCAATGGCATTGATAGAAATATTTTCAGACTGGTGCATCATTGTGAGCTGGCCAAAGATGTGTGGGATACCCTCAAGACAACTCATGAAGGAACATCAAAAGTAAAAATGTCAAGACTTCAACTTCTCACCACCAAGTTTGAAAACTTGAGAATGAAGGAAGATGAATCAATTCATGAGTTCTACATGAACATCTTGGATATAGCCAATACTTCTGGAGCCTTGGGAGAAAAGATGACTGATGAAAAGCTTGTAAGGAAGATTCTCAGATCTTTGCCAAAAAGATTTGACATGAAAGTCACAGCAATAGAAGAAGCACAAGACATATGCTCCATGAAAGCTGAAGAACTAATTGGTTCCCTTCAAACTTTTGAGATGGGAATGAATGACACACATGCTAAAAAGAACAAAAGCATTGCCTTGGTTTCAAATGCAGATGAAGAAGAAGATGATGAACTAGCAAATGATAAAAGCTTATCAGAAAACCTTGTATTGATTACAAGACAGTTCAAACAGATTCTCAGAGGTATGGAAGGTAAATCAAATTCCAGTGGAAGATTCACAAACTCTTCTGAAAATAAGAGAACCTATGATGCTAACAGAAGATCAAATCTTGCTGAAAAGACCAGTCAAGAAAAAGGAATCAAGTGCCATGAATGTGAAGGATATGGACACATCAAGAAGGAATGTCCTAACTTCTTAAAAAGACAAAAGAAGGGACTATCTGTAACCTGGTCTGATGAAGACTCAGGAGATTCAGAAGAAGAATCAGCTAAGCACATTGCTGCTTTAGCTGGACTGTGTGAATATGACAGTGATTCCAGCTGTGAAGAGCTTACTTATGCAGATCTTGAGCAAGCCTTCAAGGATCTGTACAAGAGAAGTACTGAAGTATGCAGTGAGGTCATAAAGCTAAAGAAGCAGAATGAAGTACTGGAAGAAGAAAAAGCAAGTGATCAAGTAATCATTGATACCTTAAAAAGTGAAGTAACTCTTCTCAATTCTAAGCTGGAACATATGTCCAAATCTGTTAGAATGATGAACAGCAGCTCAAATACACTGGATGCTATTCTCTGCAATAATAAACATTCAGGGGACAAAAGTGGACTGGGATATAACAGAGATGAAGCAAGCTCTAGCAAAACTACTTCAAAAACTATACAGTCAAACAAGATGTCTCAACAGATGCTCCAACATCAGAACACAAAGACAAACATAATGTTCCAACAGATGTCTCAACATTCTGGAAAGAACAAAATGAAGAAAAAATATCAAAGATGGATATGCCATCACTGTGGAAGATTTGGGCATATCAAACCTCACTGTTATAAGCTACATGGATATCCAAATCAGATGTGTCAGCAACCTTCCAAGCAGAAAGTAGAAAGTACCAAGAAAGTGCTGCATAGAAATCAGCAACCTCCAAAGCAAAAGACAGAAGTAATCAAGACAGTTTGGAGACCAAAAGCTGACATTCAGACTGATCAAAGCCACATACACAAGAACAAGATCAACAATCAAGCTTGGAGATCAGCTGAACAACACTCAGAGCAGAGGCATCAAAAGAAATCTCAACTCATCTGGTCAAAGAAAAGTACTGCATACATAGCACATACATCTTTGAAAGTATCAGCTAAAGAAGACTGGTACTTTGACAGTGGATGCTCAAGACACATGACTGGATTGAAGAATTTGCTAGTAAACTTAAAGTCACATTCATCCAGGTATGTTACCTTTGGAGATGGAGCTAAAGGAGAGATCAAGGGAGTTGGAACCTTGGATTGTCAAGATGTTCCAAGACTGGATGATGTGCTGCTTGTTAAAGGTTTAACTGCTAACCTGATCAGCATAAGTCAACTATGTGATCAAGGATACAGTGTAAACTTTACAAAAACTGAATGCATAGTGACTAACCAAGAGCAAAAAGTTGTCATGAAAGGTGCAAGGTCTAAAGACAACTGTTACATGTGGGAGCCACTAGACTTCAGCCCCACTTCAACTTGTTCTCTAGCTAGAGAAGAAGAAGTAAAACTATGGCACCAAAGGCTAGGTCATCTTCATTTCAGAGGCATAAAGAAGATCATATCTATGGATGCTGTAAGAGGTATCCCTAAACTGAAGATTGATGATGGCAAAATATGTGGTGAATGTCAAATAGGCAAACAAACCAAGATGTCCCATCCAAAGCTCCAACATCTGACAACTTCCAAAGTTTTGGAATTGTTACATATGGATCTTATGGGACATATGCAAGTTGAAAGCCTTGGTGGTAAGAGGTATGCATATGTGGTGGTTGATGACTTTTCAAGATATACATGGATAAATTTCATTAAAGAAAAGTCAGATGTCTTTGATGTATTCAAGGAATTATGTCAAAGATTACAAAGGGAAAAATCCAGCTGTGTGATCAGAATTAGAAGTGATCATGGAAAGGAATTTGAGAATCAAAAATTCTTAGATTTCTGCTCTTCAGAAGGAATCAATCATGAATACTCTTCTCCTATCACTCCTCAACAGAATGGGATTGTTGAGAGAAAAAATAGAACTATTCAAGAATCTGCAAGAGCTATGATACATGCTAAAAAGCTACCTCTATATTTCTGGGCTGAAGCCATGAACACTGCCTGCTATATCCATAACAGAGTTACCTTGAGAAAAGGAACTTTGTCCACAATATATGAAGTCTGGAAGGGCAGAAAACCCACTGTTAAGTACTTTCATGTGTTTGGAAGTAACTGCTACATTCTGGCAGACAGGGAGCAAAGGAGAAAAATGGATCCTAAAAGTGATGAAGGGTTTTTCCTTGGATACTCTACAAACAGCAGAGCATACATAGTATTTAATTCTAGAACCAAGGTTATCATGGAGTCCATAAATGTGATAATTGATGATGCTCCTACAGATGTCCCAGAAGATGTTGGAACATCTGCTGATATCAAGATTGAAGCTGAAGAAAAGGATGATCAATATAACTGCACTCAATCTGATACAAGGACAGAAGAATCCAGTAAACCTCCCTCCATCAGAATACAGAAGGATCATCCCAAAGATTTAATAATTGGTGATCCCAACAGAGGTGTGAGCACTAGATCAAGAGAAGTGATTTCAGGTTCTTGTTTTGTGTCCAAAATAGAACCTAAAAACATCAAGGAGGCTCTCACTGATGAATACTGGATTTGTGTTATGCAAGAGGAATTAGGTCAATTCACAAGGAATGAAGTGTGGAATCTTGTTCCTAGACCAAATGACATTGTGTTTGGTGGGATGTCTGATAAGATGGTCAAACATTTTGTCAAGCAGATGGAATCTGAATTTGAAATGAGTCTAGTAGGTGAATTAACCTATTTTCTTGGTCTGCAAGTTAAGCAAATGGAAGACTCAATGTTCATCTCACAAAGCAAGTACTCCAAGAACATAGTGAAGAAATTTGGAATGGAAAATGCTTCTCATAAAAGAACTCCTGCTCCTACACATTTAAAGCTGACTAAAGATGAAAAGGGTGAGAATGTAGATCAAAGTTTATATAGAAGCATGATTGGAAGCTTGTTATACTTAACTGCAAGCAGACCAGACATAGCATTTGCAGTAGGAGTGTGTGCAAGATATCAAGCTGATCCAAAAGTCAGTCATCTCAATCAAGTCAAGAGAATCCTTAAATATGTTAATGGTACTTGTGACTATGGCATAATGTACTTTCATGGGTGCAAACCAATTCTCACTGGCTTCTGTGATGCTGATTGGGCAGGAAGTGCTGATGACAGAAAAAGCACTTCAGGAGGATGCTTCTTTCTAGGAAACAATCTGATTTCTTGGTTCAGTAAGAAACAGAATTGTGTATCCTTATCTACAGCTGAAGCTGAGTACATAGCAGCAGGTAGCAGTTGTTCTCAGTTGGTTTGGATGAAGCAGATGCTCACTGAGTACAATGTCCCACAGGATGTCATGACATTGTACTGTGACAACTTAAGTGCAATCAACATATCTAAAAATCCTATCCAACACAGCAGGACAAAGCATATTGATATCAGACATCATTTCATCAGAGATCTTGTAGAAGAAAAGGTGATTTCATTGGAGCATGTAGCTACAGATCTGCAGTTAGCTGATATCTTTACCAAGGCATTGGATGCTACACAATTTGAGAACTTAAGGGGCAAACTTGGAATCTGTGTATGTGATATCTAGCAGTTAATGAGATGTGCCAACATGTCATATGACATTGCATGGCATAAGTTCCAGATGGCAAAGCTAGTCTGGACTAGATCCTTGGGAATTTCATTCCTAATCATTTGGACTGTAACGGCTACTTATTTAGTAATTCCTTATAAGCAGCTATCAAGAGTCTCATCACATCATCACAAGCGAATCACATTAACTAGTAATCCTTCAGAAATCTTAAACCCTAAAGCTGCACATTCATCTTCCTCAACAATGTCTCAAAACCCTAAAACAGCTGAAGAAGTTCTCAACCAGGAAGACGTGGTTCATGCCACTCCTATTTCTATGGTGCCAATGCAATCAACACCATTAGACGAGCTCAGGGGAAATGCCTCTCACACTAAGAAGGCAAGAACACCAAAAAGAGGTAAAGATCAAATCAGAAGCAAAGCTAAAGAAATTCCTTCACATGTTAAATACTCCAAATATGTTGATGATTCCATCAAGGAGATTGTCAACCAAGTTTTCTCTGAACAAAGAGTAGTGAAAGAAATCTCTGTTCCCTTGAACACCATTCCTGCACCTCAAGAAGAACCTGCTCAAGATACAAAGAACACTGCTGCAGAACAAGATGTCCCAACGGATGTTGGAACATATGCAGATGAGAAAGCAAACTCATCTGATGCTGATACTGAACAGACTGAGGACAAGAAAGAGGTCTCAAGTGAAAGTGATAAAGAAGTTTCTATGGAACAGGCTAAAGACTCAAATAAAGATCAATCTTCTACTGATCAACAAGCTGATGAGGAGACTGCTCAATCCCCTCCAATAGTCAATCTGGAACAGGACTCTGATGCAGAAATCATAGCATCTGTCAAACCCAGCATAGCCAAAAGACTCAGGTCCAGGAAGGGTAAGATGCAAGCTGAAGCAGCAATTCCTGAAAAGAAGAAAGCCTCTCCAAAGAAAGGGAAAGCTAAAGCCTCTTTTGGGCCATCAAAACAATGGAGTAAAGTTCAAACTCAGAAAAGAAAGGCTGTCACACCATCAGATTCAGATGTTGAATCAGATGTCCCAACATCTCCTCCCAAGAAGAGACCAGCAACATCCAGAGCTTCAACTGCTGTACCAGAAGCTCCCTTGGACAACATATCATTTCACCATGTCTCTAGTGTGAACAGGTGGAAGTATGTGTATCAAAGAAGGGTTGCCCTGGAAAGAGAACTGAGCAGCAATGCACTTGAGTGCACAGAACTGATTGATCTCATCTCTGCTGCAGGACTATTCAGAACAGTCTCAGACCTCTCTCCCTGCTATGAACTTCTTGTCAAAGAGTTCATTGTGAATCTTCAGGAGGATTGCTCAAATAGTAAGTCCTCTGAGTTTAGAAAAGTTTATGTTAGAGGTAGATGTGTGGAGTTTTCTTCCCAAATCATAAATCAGTATCTAGGAAGAGAAACAGATGGACCAAATGAGCTAGGCAAGACAGATAATCAAGTCTGTAAGGTGATAACTGCTGACCAGGTAAAGGCATGGCCTGTGAAGGGAAAGCTATCTGTAAGCATGCTTACCAGAAAGTATGCCATGCTGAACAGGATTGGTACATCTAATTGGGTGCCTACTAACCACACTTCCTCAATCTCAACTGGTCTAGCCAGATTTATATATGCTGTTGGAACTCAAACCAAAATGGACTATGGAGCTTTTATCTTTGATCAAACCATGAAGCATGCCATCTCCTCTGCAACCAAGCTACCAATAGCCTTTCCATCATTGCTGTGTGGTATTGTACTCAATCAATATCCTGGGATTTTAACTGACAAGGATACTGCATGCAAAAGAGAGAGCCCCCTGGCTTTTCATTACAAATTATTCCTAAGTCACCATGCTGCAGATGTTAAAGCACCTGCTGGGACATCTGCTGGTCCCTCAACTGCTAAGAATTCAATCTCCAAGAAAGAGTTAATTGCTGAGCTAAAGTGCACATGCAAGGAGCTTGAAGCAAGGAAGCTGAAACTGGAAGAAATCATTCAAAGATTGGAGAATGAAGAAGACCAGAAAGCTGCCTCTAATGCAAACAATGCCTCTGATGAAGACAATGAAGCTGATGAAGCAAGTGAAGCTGAAACAGAAGTTGAGGAAGCAACTGAGAGTAATGAATCTGAGTGATCAATGTATGTGAGTCAAATGTACTGACAGCAATGTATTTCTGGAATACTGTCTTTGGCCCCTAATTTTGTGTCTACCAAGGGGGAGAACAACATCAAATAACATCAAATGTAATTGCTGTTTAAATGAATGAAATCTGTTTGTTTCTGCCTGAACTGAATAAGTGTGAATATTTCTGTTGAAACAAGACTGGACTCATATATGTTTGAGGGGGAGTAAAACTCAAATATGAATCAACAGAAAAGTAATGATATACTCTGATAAAAAGAACTTCTGCTGCACTCTGAAAACCAGGAAAGATGTTAGCCAAAAATTAGCCAAAGGGGGAGTTTGTAGATGTTTAAGAATTGGCAGAATTTTTGACCAAACAAGAAATGTTAAATTCAGTTCAGAATGTCCTATCAGATGTTGGGACATTATCAAACAGAGTATGTGAATTTATTTCAGGATGTCTCATCAGATGTTGGGACATTGTGTGAATAAATTAAGTTCAGTTTTTCAGGATGTCCCAACAGATGTTGAGACATCTCAGACCTGCTACCAGAATTAATTATTGATTAACAGATCAGAGATATTTAAGGAGAACTATCTGGAATTAATTAATGCTGGATAAAAACAGAACAAGGCGCATCTGTAGGGAGTTTTAAATTGAAGATTCAGATTAAAACAGAAGACCTAATGCACCTAGAATATAGGAGGTAACAAACCCTAAATTCAAGGTGACAGTTGCTGCACATTAGGGCTGGATCATTCTACAGAAAGCCCAAAATTCAGATACCTATTTAAACAACAGAAACTCATAGAATTGAGTACGAATTTCAGAAGACTAAATAGGGTGTCTAGTGTTTTAATAGCAGGTTGTTTTTATGTACCACTTTATGAGCTTTTAAGCAAAAGTGCATTTGTGACTTGATTGAAACTGTTAAGTAAAATCAAGCTGTTATTGTTTGAAGGATGTCTTCAATTTCTGTAAACTTGTAAACTTGATCACTGGGTGATTGAGGGGGAGTGAGTAGGGTACTCTTATCTAAGTGAGTCTTAGGTAGAAATTGCATTGGGTAAGTATTAAGTGATAGATTAAACAGGGTGGTTTAAGTCTAGA
Source organism: Lathyrus aphaca (assembly GCA_963966055.1). Classification (NCBI taxonomy): domain Eukaryota; kingdom Viridiplantae; phylum Streptophyta; class Magnoliopsida; order Fabales; family Fabaceae; genus Lathyrus; species Lathyrus aphaca. Next base: position 707,985,186 of record OZ014519.1, on the reverse strand, counting down.
ATTAATATTACTAATAGTGGATTTCCTCCTGGCTTGGTAGCCTCCAGATGTAGGTGTGGTTATACACTGAACTGGGTTAACAAACTTCTGTGTTGTTTATTTTTCCTGCTGTTTAAAGTTTTGGTTAAATTTGTCAAATGTCCTATTAAGTGTTGGAACATCTCTTAGGACATCTCATTACAGAATTTCAAAATTATTTTCTTTAATAAGTAATTTACTAGGTTTTCTTTTAAAAAATTAATTAGTTAATTAATTAGATTTAGGTTTTTCTTAGTCAAACCCTAATTTTTGTTATTAACCCAATTTTTTTAAAAACCCTGATTTTCAAACCTGATTTTTCAACCCTAATTCTCTAAGACCTTAATTTAACAAAAAAATTAATTTATTTTTCATAAAACAATAATTCCTTATCTTTTTAATTTAAATTGTTTTATTTACTTCCTAAGAAAATTGTATAGGTCGTCTTTTATGTAATTTATTTTTCCGCATCTATTATTATGTAACTGCCCCGAAGCCATGTAATAACGTAGAACCTTTTAAAATCCGCTTTTAAATTTCTATAAATATTAATGCATGGTTAGTAATTTAGGGAGTGTAAAGAGTAAATGAAAATTAAATTAGACTTAGATCGCTAATCATAAGATAAATATTTGAAACTGATATTCACACATGTAAGTCGATTGTTCTACGATCGCCATCTGCATCTCCTAGGGTTTCCTCTCTTGGTCGCCTTTAATACAATGGTCAAGTCCCTCAAACGTGGGGGTGTCTTAGTAAATGTCCCTTCAAACAAAAATCATCATAGTCCCTTCAAGATTAAAAGATCATAGTCCCTTCGAAGTTGCCTACGAAATAATGATCCTGTCCCTCGATGACCCTACGAAAAAAATGATGAATGTCCCTTCGAATTACTAAGACACCCCTACATGTTGCCTTCTATGACCATACGATGACCTTACGCCCGTCCCTTATCAAATCCAAGGTAAAGACTACTTACTCCTTAATGGTAAGGATAATCTTACCCTTTAAAGGAAATAAGAAAACAAAGAAAGACCAACTTAGGGTAGGTAGCACTTAATTACTTGCTTACTCTTTCAAAATACTTTTCACACCCCACTTCTAAAAACATTTTCAAACTAAACACTTTGTATACATCCATACGAGGATCATTACAAAGTTAAGGATTTATGAAAAAAATTCTAAACACACACTACACATTTTTCAAACAAGTTAAATTGAGCTAAGTAATTAAGAGTTCATGGATAACCATGGATATAAAGGGTGCTAACACCTTCACTTTATATAACCTACCCCCGAACTCAAATCTTTTTTTAAAAGGTCTTTCATGTTATTTTATTCCTTTTCTTGTTGGATAAAATAAAATTCGGTGGCAACTCTTGCTATATGCACATGGTTTTTCTTAAACAAAACACCCAAGTTAGTTCTCCCACCGTGTTACAAAACTGGAGACTATGCTGGGGAGTACTAAGTAAAAGAGGGGTTACCTTAGGATTAGATAACTTTACTTGTTTGATTTGTTTGCTTTATTTTTAAGGGCTTGTTGTGGGGCTACTGTGAGAAAAATCCAAACCCAGATCTAGTGTACCTTAGGTAAGTGGCAATAGACCAAGGAAATTATACGGCGTATACCGATATGGTTGATCTGGTGGCTACAGTTAATGTGACTTCTTGGTTGGTGCTTATGTTCCTTAAGTAAGTTGAGGATAATATGAGGCTTCCATATGATGTCATTAACACTAACTACCCTTTAGAACCCTAATTGACCCATCTTGGCCGTTAGAAAGTAGTGAGATAACCGGCTTTAGTGAAGTCTAAATTTGGTTGATACTTGATGCTACGCTCACTGAGATTTTAATCTTGGGGAGTTTTGGTTGGCAAGTCAGTTGCTTACTAAACAACAACCCTTGAGAAGGATCAATGATATTGAGATCCCTTAGAACCCGGTTACTTTTACTAGGACAGGATGAACCAACTAAACTTCAGTAGGGAGGATACTTACCTATGAACTTCATGCAAGCCCTTAAACCTAAGGTCATTGTGTGTCTTGTTTGTGTGTGCCACTTTTTTGTGTATGAACATAACATCATAATATCATGAAATCATAAGCATAGCATTCTCACTAACCATTTCAAGGACCAAAAGATTTATCTTTGTTCTTTGTTACAGGTTATGGCTTCCACTCGTAGGAATACTATACAGATCAACTTTGTAGGAATACCCTACAAGCTTACAAAATTGGTCTCCAAAATTCTTGAGAGCTCTCAATTTATCAAGAAGCATGGTTATCTACTTGACTTGGTTACCTTAGGGTTTGATGAAGATATGATGAGTGTTATGTTCTAGGTTTTTGATCCTAAACATCATTGCTTCACATTTCTCGATTATCAGCTGGTGCCCACAATGGAAGAATTCTCCAAATTGCTTGGTGTGCCTATCCTTGGTCAGAAACCTTTCATAAGCTTAGAGAATAAGCCTAAACTCGAAGTCATTGCTGCAACCTTGCATCTGAAGAAATCAGACATTGTCCTAGAAACAAGAAGTGGAATTAATGGTATTCTTGCCAAAATATTGATAGAGAAATCTCGGGTGTTCTTGGATGATATGAGTTACGAAGCTTTTGAGGAGATCTTAGCCTTGCTGATTTATGGTTTGGTATTATTCCCTAATCCAGAACAATTCATAGAGATGCATGCAATCAACATATTTCTGACTCACAATTTTGTGCCTACCTTGCTTGGAGATATCTTACACTCTCTTCACACTTGTACTACGAAGGCGCGAGGAACTCTGATATGTTGCATACCTATACTATCAAGGTGGTTTATTTCACACCTTCCTCGATTTGTGATGAAGAATGAACAAGGTTCAAAGTGGTCTAGAAGGATAATGTCATTCTCTCATTCAGATATTCATTGGTGTTCTCGATCTATGGAGAATATTACTATCATTGACCATTGTGGGGAGTTCCCTAATATGCCACTCCTTGGCATAAGAGGGGGAATTACTTACAATCCTTCTTTAGCACCACGTCAGTTTGGTTATGCTCGGATTAATGGTCCTCATGATATGATTATTCAAGGTATTGTGTTCGATTATGACAACGATCTTCAAGGTTACCGTCAAAGATTTATACGAGCTTGGACCAAGGTGAACAAGATCAACATCAATACTTTGGAACCAAAACACTCTATCCCTATGGAGTCTTACCTCAGATGGGTGTGTTCTTGTGCTCAAACTCTTATGATGCCATATCTTGTTGTCCTACCAGTAACTGTTGAGCCAATTGTTGAAGGAGATATTCCTTATACCATTCTTCATCCTGATATGCCTACTAATCTGGAAGAGCTACAGAAGTCCTGGATCCAACTGAAGGAGCAAAGAGATACCTTTGAAGCTCAGTTCAAAGCTAGCCAATAAAGAGTGTTGGAGCTGACAAAACAACTTCATGGAGAACGGAACCTCAATACATATCTCAACACAAAGAGGAAGCGTCCATGGGAGACTTAAGTCGCATATGTTATTTATTTTCTTATTATTTTCTTTTATTGTAAGCCCAAGGGGCAATTATATTTATTTACTAATGAAAGTTTTTGTTTTTGTCTTCCTTTAAACAAATTTAAATCCTACTTGGTCCTTGAAAACATTGCATAAGCATCTACATACCATATCATTGCATGGCAGGTTTTCACAGCAGGTTTTTTTATCTTCTCGCTGTTTATTTAAGTGGAAATGGCTCTCGAACAATTCATCAAGTATCTTCAAGCTCAGAGTGCTCAATTTCAAGAAGTGATCCTAAATTTGTCCAAGGGGCAAGAAGAGTTGAAAGCCCTTCTCACTAAGGACATGAAAAAGAAGAATCCCGAAGACAACAAGGATGATCGGGTGGAACAACTGCAAGCTGAGATGGAAGATATGAGAATCCAGATGAATGGTCAGGTGGCTCTTATCCAAAACTTAGCTTAGGGGAAAGAAGAGCTGAGAGTCTTTGTCAACAAACTTCAAGGTAACGGAGTCTGAATCTAATCATCAGTCAACCTCTAATGAAACAAATTGACTTGGTTGAAAGGAAGATGAGGATAAAAGAAGGAAAAAGACAGACTACTACTGATAGTCTTCAATTAAAGAAGGAAGGTCTTATATGGTTAATCCGCCTCAACACAAGGAATATAAAAGACAGTTTATCAAGATCAACACGCCAATGTCGGAAACTTTGCAATGCTTGTTAGAGATGAAGATGATTACCTCGAAAGACCTTCCTCAAAAGCCCAATACTTCCTCTCCTCGCTATAATCCCTACGCAAGGTGTGCATATCACTCCAACTGTCCTGGACATGATGTAAACACCCAAAATTTTCCCTCACTCATTTCACCATGGCTTGTGATTCTTCTCATTTGCATGAGTTCAATCATATCATCACATATTGCATTTTTGCTTCACTGCATTGGTTCTAAGTCATCTGCATCTAGGGTTTGTGATTTGAGCCATCTGAGCTATCTGAGCCACTCCAAAGGTCTTCAATCATCTCAAGAGGGTCCATGTATGTTCAAGCATCATATTATATACTCCCAAGTTCAAGAAAGTCAAAGAATCACAAGAACTGAGAAAGGCATGGAAGCAGAGCCAGGTTTAACTGCACAGATGACCTAAAATTAGGGTTTTGGTTTCAAAGGCCATAACTCCAATTTTTTTGGTCATTCTTGTTTCTATTGGTCTCTATATGATATTAGGATCATGTATACCAATTTTCATGAAGAAATTCAATGGGGAAGGCATCTGATCAATAAATGACTTCTTGAGCAAGTTAGTGTAAAATCAGGGCATCTGAGGCCCCCAATCATCCAACCAAAGGGTCTTCTCCATCATTTTGGGTGTATATGATCTTTATTTGATCTTATAAGAAGTTAGAAGTTCACAAAATTGAAGAATTTCAAGTCATTTGCAAAGTTGCCATTTTGGGAAAGTGACTTGTAATGCAAACTTGCCATTTTGGGAAAGTTTTTCAACCTGCTCTTTTTTATTCAAGAATGCTTCAAATGAAAAATTCTTGGTCATGAAAGTTGTAGATTGGATCATTCCCTTTTCAAAAAGTACAAGAACTTGATCTAATTCATCATAGAACTCAAGTTATGGCCTTGCAAAGTTAGGAAAAATCACAAAATTTCACTTATGCACCAAAGAGGGAAACTTGCAAAACCATTTGGCAAGGCATTTTGTGACTTCAAACACACTTCTAACCATTACACAAACATAGTACATAACCTATAATTCATAATTGCCCAAGGAATTTTCAAGTTTCATGCCTTGATCATCAAGATTTCTAAAAGGGGGCAAAACTTCACATAATTGCAAAACACCCCATAACTTTATCCCCACATGCTGAATTGTTTCAAAACCAATTTCATAGCCTTCCTTGATCTTTGCTGCACACAGCCATACCCAGATCCCAGCCTGTCACTTGCCCATACCTCAAGTACACCAACTCTTGACTTTATGCATTAAAAGATTGAAAATATCAAAAAGCAATAAAAGATTGAAAATATAAAAAACAAACAATAATCGTCTCCTTCGGGATTCTTTTCTCATTTCATTCACTCACAAACGAGAACTTGCTTCTTCCGTCTAATGCAAGACAGTTTGCATCTGAGCCAGACAGGTCATACACTTGAGCATAGACAAGTAAGCAGTTCACAAGTCAATTTATCTTTCAGTCTCTTTGAGTCGAACTACGGTGTTCTGACTTCCTCATTGCACGAGAGAATACGTAGGCATAACTTAACAGTTATCGAACAAAAGTCTCTGTATATTCCCCCTCCTTCCAGCATTATTCTTTAAGCCTCATAGTCTTGAGCTTCATATTCTTTTCTAGCACTGACACTCTCTTATTTCACTTCACATTCTTTCAGCACTGACACTTGCATTCTTTTCTAGCTTTTTCCACACAAAATAGCACTAACACTACCCCTTTAAAACACAAATCTTTCAAGCATGGATCCCGTCGAGTACGACGAACAATTTGGGTGCTAATACCTTCCCAGGTTGTAACCAACCCCCTTTCTCAGTTTCTCTGGTTCGCGATCGTCTTATCCATATCTTTCTAGGTTTATGCAGCATTACCTTTCCTTTGGGATAAAAATGCCTAGCTGGCGACTCTTTTCTTTTTCTCTTTCGCCGACCGTTCGCGTCTGTATCCCTTCTGACCATGTGTCATTTGGTGGGAGCGACAGCTAGGCGACTCTGCTGGGGACCCTTATATTGCAACCAGGGCTTTTGGTTCTTTTTGTGGGTTCCTCCTAGCGCTTGTTTGATTTGTGTTTACTGGGGTGTTTTGTGCTATATGTGTTTATTTATTTTGCTTTGTTTATTGCTTTATGTACAACTTTGTTTATTGTTTTCTTTACAGTTTTGCATATTTCATATTGTCACTATGCTGGATCTGGTTTGTTGTTTTGGTGGGTGGGGTTCCATTGAGAGTTTAAGGTCCTATACCTGGGACCTGAGTGACACCTAGGCTAGAGTGGTTCATGTTCTTTCCCATTCCATTTCGGTCTGGTGCGAGAATATGAATCACGGTTCAGATGTGGGTTTCTTCTTGAGAACTCTGTGCTACAGATTTTCTGTAGTGCTAGGGCTATCTGGGAAGCCTGCTAAGTCTGAATGACCTTTATTATGACCTTCAGAAGCTGAGGTGAATTAGAGGAGGGTCTTTTATGGTTATTGTAAGCATTGTACCTCCGGGTTAGAAGTGTTTACACTTCTCATAACTGATCCAAGTCTGAGGATCCTTGTTTTAGAACATTACCTGTGAGGGGGTTGGGCTGTTTACAGATTTGCAGGTACCCTTGGCCACATCATACCCTGTTACTGTTTTGTTTAAGAGAACTCCACTTTGGACAGTTCTTGTGATTAACCCTGGACATGTGACTCTTTATTTGAGTCCCCAACCCTGGTTACTGGATTTTTGAGCCTTCATCTGGACTTTTTGAACATACATGGGCCCTATATCAAGATAGATAATCAGATCCAGCTTGATCACAAACCCTTGCATATCATTTTCATATATCATCATTGCATCATTTAATATTTGTTTATTTGCTTTTCAGGGTATCCATTTCATTGTATTTTGGTTTTGGTTTTGACCCCTTCTTCTACATAGACCTCTGCTTCAGTTGTCTTCATCAGCTACCTGCTTCAGTTATCTCCATCCTCACCAGCACCAGTCTGTCAGTGGTCCACCTTCAGCATCTCAGTCTGTGATCTTCATCAGCACGTATCTTCAGTTTCTTCAGCAGCACTCATGGCTACTCCCAGGAAGAGCAACATATCCTACCAATTTTTTGAGCCTGTGTTGACTGGCATCAGGCAGGTCCAGTCACTTATCACACATGACTACATCCCACTATTTAGAGAACACCATGGAGGTATCCTGGATATGGTTATGGACCTTGATCCTTCTCAGAGGAGCATGATCCACACCTGCTTGCAGTTTTATGACCCTCCTTTGAGATGTTTCACCTTTCCAGACTTTCAGCTAGGGCCTCTGCTGGAAGAGTTTTCTTTATTGGTTGGAGTACCTATCAGGGGTGGAATCCCCTTCAACCCAAAGATGCCAGCTCCCAGAAATGAAGAGATAGCAAGGGCACTATACTTGGAGCCTGCCCTGATTGAGCAAAGCATGACAACAAAAGCTGGGATTCCTGGTTTGCATTTGGATTTCTTGGTTTCTCAGGCCATCCTGAAGGCCTCATTGGGAGAGTGGAAGGCAGTCTGTGCCCTGTTAGCCCTCAACATATATGGGGCTATACTGTTTGCAGATGAGCCCAAATTTGTCAGCAAGAATTCCATCCATTTATTTCTTCTTAAGAACCCAGTACCTACACTGCTAGGAGACTTTTACTACTCCATTCATCAGAGGAATGAGAAACAAAAGGGGAAGTTGGTAAGATGTTGTGCCCCTTTGTTTTACACCTGGCTGCTCAGACACCTGCCTAAGTCAGATACTTTCTTGAATCCCCACTGTAACACGGTGGAAGAACTGACTTTTAGTTAAATGTTGCGGATAGCAAGAGTCGCCACCGACTTTTATTTTATCCAAAAGGAAAGGGCATAAAAGAACAGGAAAGACCTTAAAAATATTTTGAGTTCGGGGGGTAGGTTATACAAAGGGAAGGTGTTAGCACCATTTATATCCATGGTTATCCATGGGCTCTTAGTTACTTAGCTCACTTTAAACTGTTTTGAGAAGTGTAGTATGTGATTAAAAATTTTCTTAAGTACTTTATAATGATCCTTGTATGGATATATATAAAGACTTTGTTTTGAAAATTTGTTTGAAATGTGAAGTGTAATCAAGTATTTTGAAGAAAGTGAGCAAGTACCTAAGAGGAACCTACCCTATGATTAAATCTTTACTGTTCTTAAATGTTCTTTCAATGGTAAGACTATCCCTATAATTAAGGAATAGGTAGTCATTACCTTGGATGTTATAAGGGACATGTGAAGGGTCATCTGTGTTTAGGCAACTGTAAGGTGTCTTAGCAATACGAAGGGACTTATCATCTTTTATTCGAAAGGGACAAGATCATTTACGTAGGCAACATCGAAGGGACTTGATCTTATGATATTGGAGGGACTAGATGATTTGTTCATGAGAAGGGACTTTGCTTTTTAGACACCTTACTTGACCTTTTTATTTAGGCAACATGAGGGATAACCTTAGGAAGTGAGATGACGATCAAAGATCGACTTACGTGTGTGAGTGTTTATATTCAGGTATTTATCTTATTTTAATTATCTAAGTTCAATTTAATTACATATAAGTTATACACACCCTAAGGTTACTAACCATATAGTTAAATATTTACAAAGAAAATAAAGACGGAAAAATAAATCTATAAGCTATTACAAGGCTTTGGCAGATACATAATAGTTGGATAAAAATAAATTATAAAGCAAGAATAATAGATATAATAAAATAATAAATAAGCAATAATAATAATAATAATGAAGCAAAAAATAATAAAGCAATAATAACAATAAAACAATAATAATAATACTAATAAAGTAATTATAATAATAATAAAGTTAAAATAAATTAAAGAAATAACAATTAAACATTTAATTAAAAAGAAAAAGTTTAGGTTAGACAAGTTAGATTTTTTAGAAGTTATTAGAATGAGTGGAAAAAAAAGTAATTAAGTTTAGAGAAAAACAATTAAAGATTATTGAGAATTTTTTTTAATTATTTACACTATATGATTATCACTATTATAATAAAATACTATTAATATATAAAATATTATTGACAAAATGTTATTGAGAAATTTTTTAGAGAAAAAAAATTAATTTAATATGTACAAAAATAATAAAAGAGTTAGTATTTACAAAATAAAGATTTATTGTTATAAATAAGTAGTAAAATAAGTTTATAAAAATGATTAACATTTATTTACAAAAAATATAAAGATTATAGAAAAATATTAAATAAGTAATTTAGTAGGTTTTCACGCCCTACATTACTAAACCACGCAGTTAATATAGGATCAATGGCAGAAAAATAAAATGGCAGAAAATAAATGGCAGAAAAATAAAATGACAGAAAATAAATGGCAGAAAAATAAAATGACAGAAAATAAATGGCTAACTATTACATCGCTTTGGGGCAGTTACATCATTATAAGGCGAAAAATAAAAGTAAACCCAAAAATATTACAGATGAGAAATAATCACATAAAAATAAATGGCAGATGAATAACATAAAAAATTAGTGAAAATAAGAAATAATAACATGTTTGTTAAGGCTTGAGAAAAAGTTTATGGTTTAGAGGAAATAACACGGTTAAAGTTTATAAGAAAGTTAGTCATAAAGAAAATATATAATCATTTTTAGAGAAACAATTAAGGTTTGTATAAAAAATTTAAGGTTTTAGGTAAAAATCAAGGTTAAAGTTATAGGTTTGAAATTTTGAGTTTGAGGCAGAATTGAGGTTTAGGAAAAAATCAGGGTAGTTAGTTATCTAAAATGTGCAGATATAAATTTATCAAGAATAAAACAAAAGATTAAAAAATAATGTTGCTAACGCAAAATTGCGATCATCGCAACTAGACTGGATCAACACAAATGTCACGCCTCATGCCCATAAATATGCGAACAGCGTATCGACACGATCCAATCCAAACAAAGTAATTAAAAAAATAAGAATCGACAATATCAAAGTAAAACTATAAAAATAAAACTATATATATATATATATATATATATATATATATATATATATATATATATATATATATATATATATATATATATATATATATAAGCGAAAGAAGAAGAAAACATGTAGAAAGAAAAAAAAGGTATGGTTAGGCACTTCATGTAGAAAGAAGAATAAAAAATGTAACGTGTAGTTCATATAGTACACAAGAAGAAAAAAAAGAGAGTATATATTAACAAAACAAAAGAAGAATATATTTTGGCACATGTATGATCCGCCTTTTAGTGTTCTTATTTTTTCGGTTTTGTTTCTCCCTGATGCAAGAATTTTTTCGTATTGTGGTTGAGAGAGGAGTGATAAAATGAGAAAATGAGAGGGGCTTCTTATGTGTAAAACAACATGTATTTATAGATTAAGAAAATTAGGTTAAAAAGTTTAAAAGGAAATAAAATTAGTCTTAATCCCTATTGATTAAAAAATATTTGAACAAAATTATATGATTTTTACTTGGTCACCAAGTAGACCAGTTAGAAACTAAGTATGACACAAAAATGACATAAACTGACCAATAGAAAACGAGTATACAAGAAAAGAAATGTTTTTGGTATTTATTATGATTTTTTTTTGAAATTTTTTTCATAAAATAATGATTTTAATGAAAAAATCATATTTTTAAAAATGCATTAAATGCAAATACGAAAATTAAAAATTAAATAATTCAAAAATGCTATTTTTGTGAGTTTTTCATAAAAAATAAAAATAGGAAAAATTATTAGTAAAGGAAAAAATTAAAAAAAATTAAAAAGAGCGGAAGGTGGGATTTGAACTCACAACCTCTCACAATTATATCCCTTATACCCACCTTTCTACCAATTGTGCTATTTTATTTATTCGAAATAAAAAAGCACCAGAAAGCATATGAAGCGGGTCAAAATTTGGGGTACGACAAGTGTAAGAAAACCTTGTGAATCAATTTGTCTCATGTGAGGGCAAATTTTGGGGTACAACACCCACCAGCAGAAGAATTGGGCTAAGAGGTTCATTGCCTTAACCTCAGATGATATCAGATGGTGCACCCAGAGCACCAAAGGCAAGGACATTATCACCAGCTGTGGGCAGTACCCTAATGTGCCTCTGATAGGAGTAAAGGGTTGCATCAACTACAATCCTTTACTGTTCAAGAGACAACTGGGTTATGCCTTGGTTCACCCTCCTAGAGGGCAAGATTTAGCTGAGACCTTGTATTGTAAAGTGCAACCTAATTCAGCTGTTGTCACACAAGCATCCTGGGCTTGGGACAACATCCAGACAAAAGGAGTGGCTATTCTTGGAAGATGTAATAATGTTGCTTCAGCTCAGTACTATGACTGGTCCCGTACTAGAGCTCAGATTACCAGAATGCCTTTCATCTTGGAAGACATACCTGGGCCATCCACAGTACAACCTGCAACAACAGTTAGCCTGGAGGAATTTGAAAAGTTGAAGGAAAGGAATGAGCAGCTATCTCAAGCCTTGAAGAAGACTCTTTGGGAAATGAGTGATGGTCGTCTGGACATTGAGAGATTGGAAAAGCTCAGGGTGGAACATCTTGCCAAAATTGAGAAGACAGAAGACTATATAAGGAAAGCAAGGGTTGGGGAACAGATATTGAAGAATGCCTACAAGGAGGCCAAGATTCAGAAAGCTAGGGCTGAGCACTATCTGCAAGAGAGCCAGGCTAGGTGGGTCAGGATCACTGAAGCCCGTACACAAGAAGACCAGAAGACTCAAGCCAAGATTGAACAGCTAGAGGCCAGTGAGAAAAAGCAGCAGGAAGCTTTGTTGACAACTCAGAGGGAGATTTCAGAGTTGAAGCTCAGAGCAGGGTTGAAGAGATCCAAAGACCAGGATATGCATAAGAAGCTGACTACTGCCATTGCTACCAGGAACCTCCTCATTAGGACCATTACAGAGCACCCAGCTAGTCCAGTGACTGAGGCACTCCTGAAGGAGGTCAGAGAAGATGAGTTTGGACTGGATGTCTGATTCTTTGCTTGTTGTTTATTTCCACTTGATGTACTTTTCCTTTTGTTGTATTTTGACCCTCAATGGGCATGTATTGTAAAACAAACTATGTATTGTTCCTCACTTGTAATATATTTTAGTTTGTTTTCATTTGGGTTTTCCCTCAACAACATCAAGCATCTTCCTCGAGGTCTGGAAAGGTCAAAACCAAGAACCAAACCTGATACCTTGGAAAACAAATAAGCATACTGCATTACATACTAAATTTGCTTGTTTTGTAGGTTTTGCTATTATTTTTGTTTCTAACTTTGTTGTGATCTCAGGAAACATTGCTCGTCGCCGAGTGTTCCCTGTCAACCGCACGCACCGGTACCCGACTCGTAACAATCTTCCCGGCATTCAAATGGAACAAGTACAGCAGGATCTGACTGAGGTCAGAAATCAGATGGCCAATGAGAGAGTGGAGATGAGAAATCAGATGTCTCAGTTCATGGCAGTAATGATTGGCTTAGCCCAGAGTCAAGAAAAGTTAAGAGAGTTGGTGGAAAGACAAACTCCTGAGGAACCTCATCTTGGAACAGGAGGAACTAACAACAATGAACGGGGCCAGCCTCGTATTGACCCACAGGAGTTTGGACCCCATCTGAATCCAGAAGTTAATATCCTAAGAAATGGTCAAGGTAATGCTACTGGGGGCCCAATCCTGCAGGAAGATCCCCGGGAGAACAGTTTACTGTTATAGGGGCTGGAGATGAGGTATATGACAGAAGATTGGACGAGATTGCCGAAAAGTTAAGATCTTTGGAATCTCAGAATTCTTTGGGCTTCGATGTGATGGACATGGGACTAGTGGATGGAGTGAGAATTCCCCACAAATTTAAACCCCCATGCTTTGAAAATTACAATGGTACCTCCCGTCCTCGCACTCATCTGCAGTCTTTCTTGGGAAGGCTCAAAGCTTATACTACGGATGAAAAGTTGTGGATGTTCTACTTTGAGGATAGTCTGATTGGAGCTTGGAGAGAATGGTATTCACATTTGTCTTGGACCACCATAAGGTGTTGGAAGGATTTGGCCAAGGCTTTCATCCGTCAATATCAGTACAACCTGGACATGGCTCCCAATAGAACTCTTCTAATGGGCATGTCTCAGTTTTCCAGAGAGAGCTTCCGGGATTATGCCCAAAGGTGGAGACAGCTTGTTGCTGCTGTCCAACCACCCATGTCAGAAAGGGAAATGGCTGACATGTTCATGAACACATTGCAAGGGACTTATATTGATAGGCTGGCTGCTTTCTCCTCTACCAGTTTTACTGATGTGGTCATAGCCGGAGAGAGGATTGAAAGTCTCTTAAAAATGGGTAAAATCTCCGACAGTGGTGCAAGTTCCTCCAGCAATCCCAGAAAACCTTTTGCGGGACCCCGAAGGGCAGTTGAAACAAATTCCATTCATACAAGCAAGGGTAGGCCTCGATATGCTCACCGGTCAGTAGCAGCTGTCACCATCCCAGCTCCAATTCAACAACAACAACCACAGTATCAACAACAAGCTCATTATCCGCAACAAAGGTCGTACAACAATAGCAATAGCAACCAACAGCAGCGTCCCTTCCAACAAAGGCCATCATAAGCAAATAGGGTAATTGACCCAATCCCAATGTCGTATGCTGCACTCTTGCCACAACTCCTAAAGCTCAACTTAGTTGAGTTAAGGACGTTGGCACCTCCAGATCCCCTAAATATGCCAAAGAACTATGATGCAAATGCCAGGTGTGCATTCCACTCAAACGCACCAGGGCATAATACTGAAAAATGCAGGGCCCTGCAGATGAAGGTCCAGGATCTGGTGGACTCAAAAGCTCTCAATTTTGCGCCTCCTCCGAACGTTACAAGAAATCCAATGCCTAGTCACAACGGGCCTAAGATTAATGCTATTGAGGAGGGCAAACCATCCACATTAATCAGCAGTGTTGCACAAATCCGAACACCCTTGGTTGAAATCAAAGCTCAGCTGTTAGAGTGCCAAGTGTTCCCCAGATGTGAAGTCGGCTGTGGATATTGCAATATTGCCGTTAATGGACGTGAGAGACTGAGAAACGGCATAGATGGCCTCATTAGAGATGGCATCCTTCAGATTACGACAACAGCGACTACAACTCCAACAATTCCTTCATCAACAATCACAGATACTCCTACAACGTCAGCAACCATTGTTCCAACAGATTCTACCACAACTCCAACAACTACTCAATCAATCACTTCAACGGACACAAGTTCAGTCACTGTTCCTTCTACAACGATAACACCCATTATTCCATCAGTTCCTGCTACAACTTCAACACCCGTCCAGTCAACCGTACCGTCTATAACATCAGCAACAATTAATGAAAATGTCTCAGCAGTTACGATATACTACGATCCCGCAAATGTTCCTTCCAACAACTCACAACAAAATGCTACTCCTGTCAGAACTCCAGTTACCATATATTATGATCCACACACCATTGTGGTCCCCTCTGCAGCTGCTATCAGTCTGGTCACTATCACAGTGCTTGGACCAGTTCCTTACGAAAGCAATAATGCCATCCCTTGGCATTATGGCTCATATCTATACTGCGAGTGGCAGAAAATCACTTTAGAATCATCCACTTCTTCACCTCAGATAGACAACGTGGGGGAGGCGGAGGCTTCACTAGAAGCGGACGTCTCTTTGCCTCGCAAATACCAAGACCCATTGCCGAAGCAGAAGCTGCTGCTAAGGCAAAAGGGAAGAGCGTGGTGCAAGAAGAATCAGTTGCTAAAGAAACTTTGAAGACTCCTTTTGATCAGGAGGTTGATGAATTCATGCGGATAATCAAAAAGAGTGATTATAAGGTGGTGGACCAGCTTCACCAGACACCTTCCAAAATCTCCATATTATCATTGCTAATGTGCTCCGAGGCTCATCGGAACGCACTATTAAAAGTCCTACACGCAGCTTATGTGCCGGAGGAGATTACTGTCCATCAGTTAGAGGTTGTGGTTGGAAATGTCAACGCTAGTCATGGACTAGGATTTACCCACGCTGATCTGACAACGGAAGGTCACAATCACAACAAGGCTTTACACATTAACTTGGAGTGTAAGGGTGCAGTTCTTTCTCACGTATTGGTGGACACAGGGTCATCACTCAATGTCCTACCCAAGAAAGCCCTTGTGAAGCTGGAACATGATGGATTGGCACTACGCCCAAGCAACTTGGTAGTGAGAGCCTTTGACGGTTCTAAAAGATCAGTTCTGGGAGAAATAGAGTTACCAATAATGATTGGCCCACAGGTTTTCAAAACAATATTCTTTGTGATGGATATACAGCCTGCCTACAGTTGTCTATTGGGTAGACCATGGATACACGCCGCCGGCGCCGTGACGTCAACCCTTCACCAGAAGTTAAAATTCGAGTGGGAGGGCCAAGTCATTACCATTTGTGGGGAAGAGGATATCTTCGTTAGCCAGTTGGCTACTTTCAAATACATTGAAATGGATGGGGAGATCCATGAGACCATGAGTCAAGGGTTTGAGGCCCTTAATATTAATGAAGCATCTGCTGTGTCTGGAACCTCCATCACATCATATAAACAAGCCCGGAAGGTTGTTGAGGAAGGTACCGCTCGAGGTTGGGGCAAGCTGCTGCCAGTTGAAAAGAAAGAAGACCGATTCGGGTTGGGTTACAGACCAACTCGACAAGATCAACCAGAGGCTGCAAAGGAGCCCAAGTTTGTCAGCGGGGGAATGCTCACCCCGGATGCTGTGAATAGTTTGGAAGATGAGTCAGAAGACGAGTGCAACCTGGAAAGCTGGATACGTCCAAGGATCCCGGGGAGCCATGTCTCAAACTGGTCTTCCCAGGAAATTATAAGAGTTACTCCTGCAGAGTAATTATTATTTCCTGTTTTTAAAGCATGCATCAAGTCCGGCATCTTGCCCAAGATGTCAGGACTCATTTTGTAATCGGGCCATCTTGTATTTTGTGCAAACGATCAATTAATGAATATCAGGACATCTGTTGCAAATGAGTCTTTTCTTTTCCGCTCACTGTTTTTCATTTTTCATTTTTTGTACAAAAATAAAATGGCAATGCTTTTCAAAATAAATAACTTCATTTTCACTTTTTTCTAAACAAGATAAAACTGATCACTAAAATGAACAAATCTAAACCCTTGCAGAGAGTGCCCTTCAGACTGCATCGACAACAACACCGCTATGACTTCGTATGACTTTGACAATCCGATTAATCAAGCCGATGAAGGGGTTGGAGAAGATTATGAGCTACCTGAAGAATTAGCCAAGTTGTTAAGACAAGAGGAGAAGGTTATAACTCCTCATCAGGAGGAGGTTGAGACGGTTAATCTTGGTACGGAAGAAGACTTGAAGGAAGTTAAAATCGGGGCTTGTCTGCAAGATTCAGTAAAGGAGCAACTTATTGACATGCTTCGGGAGTATGTGGATGTTTTTGCTTGGTCTTATCAGGATATGTCAGGGTTGGACACCGACATTGTTATGCACAAGCTGCCTCTGAAAGAAGACTGTCCGCCAGTAAAACAGAAGTTGCGTTGTACTCGTCCAGATATGGCAATGAAGATAAAAGAAGAGGTACAAAAACAGTGGGACGCCGGTTTCCTTGCTGTGACTAGTTACCCGCCGTGGGTTGCTAACATTGTACATGTGCCTAAGAAGGATGGCAAGGTGAGGATGTGTGTGGATTACCGAGACCTGAACAGAGCCAGCCTAAAAGATGACTTCCCATTACCTCACATTGATGTATTGGTCGACAATACGGCTCAGTTCTCGGTATTCTCCTTCATGGATGGATTTTCAGGATATAATCAGATCAAAATGTCACCTGAAGACATGGAGAAGACAACTTTCATCACACCCTGGGGCACATTCTGTTATAAGGTAATGCCATTCGGACTGAAGAATGCTGGTGCCACTTATCAACGGGCTATGGTAACATTATTCCATGACATGATCCACAAAGAAATTGAATGTTATGTGGATGACATGATTTCTAAATCCCTTACAGAAGAAGACCACCTGGTGAATCTGTTGAAGTTATTCAAGCATCTGAGGAAGTACCAACTGAAGTTAAACCCCAACAAATGCATGTTCGGGGTACGGTCCGGTAAGTTGCTGGGATTTATTGTAAGTGAGAAAGGGATTGAAGTTGACCCTGACAAAGTCAAAGCCATTCAAGAAATGCCTGCACCAAAAACTGAAAAAGAAGTTCGGGGGTTTCTAGGTAGATTGAACTACATTTCACGGTTCATATCTCACTTTACAGCAACCTATGAACCCTTGTTCAAGTTGTTAAGAAAAGAACAAACAGTCAGGTGGAATGAAGACTGCCAAAGGGCTTTTGACAAAATCAAGGAATACTTACAAGAGCCTCCAATCCTTATGCCTCCAGTTGAAGGAAGACCTCTAATAATGTACTTGACAGTATTAGAAAAGTCAATGGGGTGTGTGCTGGGCCAGCATGACGAGTCTGGTCGAAAAGAGTATGCAATATACTACCTAAGCAAAAAGTGTACCGACTGTGAACAACGTTATTCACTGCTCGAGAAAACTTGCTATGCTTTAGCGTGGGCTGCTCGCCGACTAAGGCAGTATATGTTAGCCCACACTACCTTATTGATCTCAAAGATGGACCCAGTCAAGTATATATTTGAGAAGCCAGCACTTACCGGACGTGTTGCAAGATGGCAAATGATTCTCACAGAATATGACATTCAGTACACATCTCAAAAGGCCATCAAAGGCAGTGTATTGTCTGATTATCTTGCTGAGCAACCCATTGATGATTACCAGCCTATGAGATTTGACTTCCCTGATGAAGATATCATGTTCATAAAAGCAAAAGATCATGAAGAGCCTATTCACACTGAAGGGCCTGACCCAGAAGAAGAATGGACTATGATGTTTGATGGGGCTGTTAATATGAATGGTCGTGGTGTTGGTGCAGTACTCATTACACCTAAGGGAGTTCACATGCCTTTCTCGGCAAAGCTCACCTTTAACTGCACTAACAACGAAGCTGAATACGAAGCTTATATTATGGGTCTAGAGGAAGCCATTGACCTCAAGATCAAGACTTTAACTGTATTCGGAGATTCAGCTATGGTAATCAATCAAACCAACGGCAAATGGTATACTCACCAGGAGCATCTGATACCTTACCGGGATTATACAAGGAGGTTGCTTACATTTTTCACAACTGTCAAACTTGAGTATATCCCTTGATATGAAAATCAGTTTGCAGATGCTCTGGCTACCATTTCATCCATGATCAAAGTTCAAGCTGCCAACTCTGTGCCTCGTATATCAGTATCCAGACTTGACAGACCAGCATACGTATTCTCAGTAGACATTGCTAAGGATGATAAGCCTTGGTTCCATGACATCAAATGCTTCTTGGAGGATCAAACATACCCACCTGGGGCATCTTCCAATGATAAGAAGACATTAAGAAGGCTGGCTGGTAGTTTCTTCCTGAATGCTGATGGTTCCTTGTATAAGAGAAACTTTGATATGGTACTTCTCAGATGTGTTGATAGGGCAGAAGCAGATTTGTTGATGCACGAGGTGCATGAAGGATCTTTTGGTACCCATGCTGGAGGGCATGCAATGGCTAAGAAGTTGTTGAGATCAGGCTACTATTGGATCACAATGGATGCAGATTGTTGTGCTTATGCCATGAAATGCCATAAATGCCTGATTTATGCAGATAAAGTGCATGTGCCTCTGAATCCTTTGAATGTGATGTCTTCACCTTGGCCCTTTGCCATGTGGGGCATTGATATGATTGGAAAGATTGAACCGACTGCTTTAAATGGCCACAGATTCATCCTGGTTGCCATTTACTATTTTACCAAGTGGGTTGAAGCAGCTTCCTATGCAAATGTCACCAGGCAAGTGGTAGCCCGATTCTTGAAAAGAGACATCATCTGTCGGTATGGAGTGCTCGAGCGGATCATTACTGATAATGGTTCCAATTTGAACAATAAAATGATGGCAGAACTGTGTCGGGACTTCAAGATTCAACATCACAACTCTTCTCCTTACAGGCCAAAGATGAATGGCGCTGTTGAGGCAGCTAACAAAAACATTAAGAAGATTGTATAAAAGATGGTGGTCACCTACAAAGACTGGCATGAAATGTTACCATTTGCCTTGCATGGGTACCGTACGTCAATCAGAACATCCACTGGGGCAACACCGTACCATCTTGTGTATGGTATGGAGGCAGTCCTACCTGTTGAAGTTGAATTACCCTCCTTGCGGGTACTAATGGATGTTAAGCTGAATGAAGCAGAATGAGTCCAATCCCAATACGAACAACTGAATCTGATTGAAGAGAAGAGATTAGCCGCAATCTGTCATGGGCAGTTATATCAGAAGAGAATGAAGAAAGCCTTCGATCAGAAAGTCAGGCTTCAAGAATACCAAGTAGGAGATCTTGTGCTGAAAAGACTCCTTCATGTTGTCCACATGGGAAAGTGGACTCCGAATTATGATGGTTCATTTATAGTAAAGAAAGTTTTCTCCGGTGGAGCACTGATGCTCAGTACTATGGATGGTGAAGATTTCCTGTCTCCTATGAATTCAGATGCAGTTAAAAAATACTTCGCATAAAATGACCCGCTGGACATAAAAACGAATGAAAGTCCAGGCAAAAATAGGGCATCCCGGCGAGTCAAAAACAAAATAAAAGACTCGGGCAAAAATAAGGGAAAATGAATAAAAAAAATGTACACCCGCTGAGTTGAAAAGCCGTATTGGACAACTCAGGCAAAAATGGGTATCCCGGTAGATTGAAAGCCCGAAAGGGCGATCCACGCAAAATAAGGGAATAAGCGAACAACTGCACTCTGAATTCGTCTGTATCACTTACAACATGGCAAGTTTTGAAGGGTTCGAGCATCGGTCAAAATCAGCCTTCTTCAGAATGCAAGATGAGAAGAACGTCAATGTCATACGAGTCATAGTAAAAGGGAAGCACTGAAGCGTCATCAACATTGCCAGCATCTTTTTGTTTCTCAATTTGTAACAATCTCCTCATTTCAGGGGATCTGTTCCTTTGACTGTACTTGCCAATTCAGGGCACCCAAATTAATAAAATCAGATTTTCAGTCACATTTCGTCTCGTACATTTTCATTTGCAAAAATGTCCGATGTCCTTAATATAATAGTTGCGTAAATACAGATGCGCCTTTTCTTATTACATGCTTACAGGAAATATATTTGCTCCCGGGAGTCCCAAAAACTCCTGTGATGGAATCCAGTAAGGGATACCTCGGGATACTTGTACGCTTCTTTGTCATACAGGATTGCAGGTATTCAAAGTGCAACGTGGGGAACGAAAGCTTTTCCCCCAGCAAGCTGCCCAATCACCATTTCCTCAACGTGTCCTCCTAACAGCATCAGAAGGGGCTCATTTCCCCAGCTGATTTCATCATCCTCAGCAGGATCCCCACAGAAATCTCTAGGAAGATCGTACAATGATCATTCCTCCTCAGCCTAGTGCTAGACATGGAACCATCTCCCCACAGAGTTTCAGCCTCTATCCAGAAGATCAATGTCTAAAGATCTCACGACAAAGTGACGAAAGCTTCCACGGACCCCAGCTGGGCTCCTCATCATTAAGATAGGTCTATCAGTGATCTGTTTCCCCAAGCAGAATCATCTGTATCAGATCTACCAATGATCTCATCCCCAGCTGGGATATTCTTTCAAAGCAGATCAGCCAGAGATCTTCACAGCAACGGGATCCGAATCCCGGATTGGTATCTTTGCATAATCATAGCATTCACATCATATTTTCCCCCAGAGCGTAGAATTCCTTCTAATACGGAGCATTACGGCAAAAAATCAGACATACTGCATAATCATAAGCCATGTGTTGAACCAGACACCTTTAAATACTAACAATACCACATCAGCAATATACAAAATACCTCTCAAATTCCCCGGCAGAAAGCCAAGACATCTCCTTTGTACTCTCAAAAACAGATACATGCTCCTTTTGGCACTCGTCCGTGTCATCATTCCCCAGATGTCTATACACTTTTTGGACACTCGTCCGTGTCACCTCTCCCCAGCAAGTTGAACACTTGTCTGTGTCTCACTCTTACCTTTTACTCATACAGATACTCGTCCGTATCTTGTATACGCCTCTTATTTTCTCTCAGAGTCAACACTCGTCCGTGTTCTTTGTTAACCAGTTGATACTCGTCCGTATCACCATCTCTGAACAGGTGTCAGCATTGTTTCTACCGATACTCGTCCGTATCGTAGTCTTAAGGATGCTCGTCCGCGTCTTTAATCCATACACAGCGTCAAACACTTATACCTTTTCGTTCTTAGACACGCGTCTGTGTCTACCATTCCCCAGAAAGGTTCCCAGCTAATCCCCAATAAAAAGCTAATTTCTTTTCTATCTGACATTCGTCCTGTGTCATGATACTTTCGGCAGTCGTACCCTGCCGGGTGATCGTCCTTCACCCTTTTGATGACCGTCCTTCGTCATTCCCTCAGCGGAGTCTCTATTATTGGAACCCTTCCCTATCCGACATTCGTCCTATGTCGTGATATTTTGGCAGCCGTCCCCTGCTAGGTGATCGTCCTTCACCCTTTTGATGATCGTCCTTCATCATGCTTATCCGATGGTCGTCCCCATCGTCGGCCTTTTCTATCCGACATTCGTCCTATGTCGTGATACTCTCGGCAACCATACCTTGCCAGGTGATCGTCCTTCACCTTAGATGATCGTCCCTCATCTTATCCCCGACATAGCAGCCGTTCCCTGCTAGGTGATCGTCATTCACCTCTGATGACCGTCCCTCATCATTTTTCTTCAACCTGATGGCTATCCTTATCATTGCCTTTACCTTTAATCCCCGGAGAGTCTTGTTACTGTATTTGATGGTCGTCCCTATCATGATCTTTTCATTTCCCCAGCATGTTGGTCGTCCCCGCTATTGCTTTATCCCCGACAGTCTTTCTCTGCTCGACGGTCGTCCTCCGTCGCCTGCACTTTATAATCATCCTTTATTTTCTTTTTAAAAATCTATATCCCTTTCCTTCTTCATACCTAGTGAGTGCAAATTTTGGACTGTCTTTGGTATTCAACCACAAGTTATCTTGTTTGCCTGATAAGCCCGTCGCTTACATCCTTCACAGCTAACTCATGCTTGAATAGGGGCAGCTGTAAACACCCCAAATTTGCCCTCACTCATTTCGCCATGGCTTGTGATTCTTCTCATTTGCATGAGTTCAATCATATCATCACATATTGCATTTTTGCTTCACTACATTGGTTCTAAGTCATCTGCATCTAGGGTTTGTGATTTGAGCCATCCCTGAGCTATCTGAGCCACTCCAAAGGTCTTCAATCATCTCAAGAGGGTCTATGTATGTTCAAGCATCATATTATATACTCCCAAGATCAAGAAAGTCAAAGAATCACAAGAACTGATAAAGGCATGGAAGCAGAGCCAAGTTTAACTACACAGATGACCTAAAATTAGGGTTTTGGTTTCAAAGGCCATAACTCCAATTTTTTTGGTCATTCTTGTTTCTATTGGTCTCTATATGATATGAGGATCATGTATACCAATTTTCATGAAGAAATTCAATGGGGAAGGCATCTGATCAATAGATGACTTCTTGAGCAAGTCAGTGTAAAATCAGGGCATCTGAGGCCCCCAATCATCCAACCAAAGGGTCTTCTCCATCATTTTGGGTGTATATGATCTTTATTTGATCTTAGAAGAAGTTAGAAGTTCACAAAATTGAAGAATTTCAAGTCATTTGCAAAGTTGTCATTTTGGGAAAGTGACTTGTAATGCAAACTTGCCATTTTGGGAAAGTTTTTCAACTTCCTCTTTTTGATTCCAAAATGCTTCAAATGAAAAATTCTTGGTCATGAAAGTTGTAGATTGGATCATTCCCTTTTCAAAAAGTACAAGAACTTGATCTAATTCATCATAGAACTCAAGTTATGGCCTTGCAAAGTTGGGAAAAATCACAAAATTTCACTTATGCACCAAAAAGGGAAACTTGCAAAACCATTTGCCAAGGCATTTTGTGACTTCAAACACACTTCTAACCATTACACAAACACAGTGCATGACCTATAATTCAGAATTGCCCAAGGAATTTTCAAGTTTCATGCCTTGATCATCAAGATTTCTAAAAGGGGGCAAAACTTCACATAATTGTAAAACACCCCATAACTTTATCCCCACATGCTGAATTGTTTCAAAACCAATTTCATAGCGTTCCTTGATCTTTGCTACGCACAACCATACCCAAATCCCAGCCTGCCACTTGCCCATACCTCAAGTACACCAACTCTTGACTTTATGCATTTTGCCCCATACCAATCAGCATAGCCTACAACAACTACCCTGACCTATCCCAACATGTTATGTGGCCAAGAAGCAAGCCATTTCACATAAGATTGGAAGCTAAAACCTCAGATTGCTCAGCACACACAAAATCACTCTAACTTGCAAAAGATTTCGAAACTCAGCACTCAAGCCACAAACCTTAAAACAAACACCACAGAACAACTCACCATCAACCTCTGATCATTTCCCACCCCTCAACACAACCTGAAACCCCTTATATCAAAAACACGATTTCTCTCCCTCATTGAACTGAACTGCATCAATCTCACAAACTAGCCACAAAACACTCCAACCAAGCATCAAAGCTTCTTCAAGGAGTTCATTGGAGGCATTTGGAAGCAAGAAAGCAGCCTGAAAGCTCCAGGGTTTAAAGCTTCACCTCAGGTAGTCATACGAATTTATTTTTCCAGAAGCTTTATTTTAAGTTCTCATTTGGTTAAGTTTGATTCCCTGAGTGTAATGAACGTTTTACTTTTGAAAATAGTTGAGAATTGAGGATGTATGGTCTTTCTGAAATTTCTGCAGTTTTTGTTCTTAACTTTGATTCATGTTTTTGGTTGAAAATAAATGGATTTTGAAGTTGGAATTAGGTTTAGGGAGATGAAAGGAACAAATCTGGAGCTTTAGAGCTCCAGAAATGACCTAGGGAGTGAGTTGAGATTTTTCAGGGAGGGATGTCACCGTAGAAGACGACCGGAGTTCTTCTCCGGTGACCTGAAAGTCATTAATGATAATTAGGGTTTAGTGGCAAGTTTGAACATGGAGCGTACGATCTTGCTTCTCGCGTGTGAACCAATGGACCAGATTGTTCATTAAACCCTAATTCTATTTTAATCAGGATTAATTAATTATTTAAATAGGATTTAATTAGTTTGAATTGTAGCCACTAGATCACGCGCGCAGTCAATTCCCGCCCCCTAGGTTTGAATCCTGGCCCTCAGATCAGCATACTTCTCATTTAAATCAATTTAATTTTTCATTTTATTTGCATTTTCTTTATCATTTTATTAAAAATAGCAAAACTCATCTAAAAAATTTTATTTTTTGCATCATGGTTCTAAATATTTTTCTCATCTTGAAAATAATTTCTATTTTAATTTTTGCATAAAATTTGTATTTTTAAAATATTTAAATGTTTATTTTAATTAATTAATGGAAATTAATTAATTAAAATACCATTTAAGTTTCTAAAAATCACCAAAAAAATCACATTGCATCTTGACATATTTAGAGACATTATCAAACCATTCATACAAATTTATTTTTTGTTCTTGATCCATTTTGACATTTTTCTTTGGATTTAGGGTTCTTAAAATCAATATTTTTGACCCTAACTTAGAAAAATCTTTTCTACCTAACCATGAAAAGTTTGATAATGGTTCTTTTTGAATTGCATTCCTCATATCATGTAGTGTCTAGGATAAAATTGGCATGAATTTATCTTCCATTTTTGATTTGTTTTGCATTTTTCTTTGTGAGGTACCTTAAAACCCTAACAAACTTAGGAAAATCATAACTTCTTTAGGGTTAAGAGTTAGGTCTCCTCCTTTGGGTAGTGAACTTGTATAGGTTTAGGGTACCTTTGATCCCATTTTCAATTTTTTATCTCATGCTTTGATTCTGATTTTGAATTTTTGCATTGCATATTGTATATAAACCCTAATACAACCTTCATTTGCATTCATTCTTCATATGCTTGCATACATGAACTTGCCATGACATTTTGTGCATCCACATGACATATAAGACATCTTAGGATACATTAGAATCATGTTTAATCATTGCATCATCCATTTTCCATGTTATGCATCCATTGCATTTCATAAGTTTTCATGAACTTTCATGCTTCCTTTCATGTGTCTTTTGCATCTTCATTACTTGTATGATCATCCTAATATCTTGACATGCTTTCATAGCATATCATAGCATAATTTGCATCATGATATGCTTCTGACTTTGGTTTTCATCTTTGCATTTCATCTCATTTTTCATTTCATTCCATTTCTTGTTGCTAACTTTTCAGGTGGTAAGTGTTTGAGAAGTGAATTTGCCTTCACTTCTCATAATCTCTTCTCATACCTCTTATGCATTCTTGCTGCATTTTGTATTTGTATTAGAGTGAGCTTGCTCATTCATGCACCTTCTCCTCTTTCTTTCTTCAAGCAACTTATCTTCTTAAGTGAAGTAAGTTGTCTTGCTTCTTCTACTTCTCCTTCCTTCATCCTGCTTCTTCCTTGGTGGCTTCTCCCTTGAAGATCTTCCTGCAAGCCTCATAAACCCTAGGAACAACCAAGCATGATCATAATTAGGGTTTGATTAGTCCCCCCATTAGTTTTACCTTTGTGTCATCTTTGTGTCTTCTCTTCTCATCTCTTAATCAAGGACTGAAACTTAAAGGTTTTAAGGCTTTGTGATTAAGCTTATGCCTGCATCCTTCTATTAGGATGGAGTGTATAACTTTAATCCTAAGTGTCAAATCCTTAATGTGTTCAAATCCTTTAATCAATCCACCTAATAATCACCAAGACATCAAGCTTGTAACTTGGGCCTTACATTAGGGTTCTAATTCTTCCTTAACTGGTTAAGAAGGACTAACCCTAGTGTTAATGGACAAGTCCCCCTCAAGATGTCTTACAAACCATAAAAATCACTTCTTAATCTTACCATTAACTAAAATCCACTTTAGTAAAGGCTTTGTTTTGTCATGAGGTTAATCCCTAATCATGGATTAAGTTGAGGAGCCTTCCTCAGCTTAAATGTTCTCATCTATTATCCTTCTATTAGGATGGTGTAATGGGTCCATTAAATCCTTGATTATGGCTTAAACTCATTACTTAACACTAAACAAAAACTCTAAAAACATCTAAATAAATGCAAGTAGGTTAATGATCTTAATCCTACATCATGGTGATTAAGTGTGAGGTGCTTACTTCATACTTAAGGTATTCTCATTACCCCTAATCAGAGGGAAGATGTGATGAGTTTACTAACCCTCGGTTTAGGCTTAAGCTCATTAACTTGTGACAAATACCAAAAAGCAATAAAAGATTGAAAATATCAAAAACAAACAATAATCTTCTCCTTCGGGATTCTTTTCTCATTTCATTCACTCACAAACGAGAACTTGCTTCTTCCGTCTAATGCAAGACAGTTTGCATCTGAGCCAGACAGGTCATACACTTGAGCATAGACAAGTAAGCAGTTCACAAGTCAATTTATCTTTCAGTCTCTTTGGGTCGAACTACGGTGTTCTGACTTCCTCATTGCACGAGAGGATACGTAGGCATAACTTAACAGTTATCGAACAAAAGTCTCTGTATATTCCCCCTCCTTCTAGCATTATTCTTTAAGCCTCATAGTCTTGAGCTTCATATTCTTTTCTAGCACTCACACTCTCTTATTTCACTTCACATTCTTTCAGCACTGACACTTGCATTCTTTTCCAGCTTTTTGCACACAAAATAGCACTGACACTACCCCTTTAAAACACAAATCTTTCAAGCGTGGATCCCGTCGAGTACGACAGACAATTTGGGTGCTAATACCTTCCCAGGTTGTAACCAACCCCTTTCTCAGTTTCTCTGGTTCGCGATCGTCTTATCCATATATTTCTAGGTTTATGCAGCATTACCTTTCCTTCGGGATAAAAATGCCTAGCTGGCGACTCTTTTCTTTTTCTCTTTCGCCGACCGTTCGCGTCTGTACCCCTTCTGACCATGTGTCATTTGGTGGGAGCGACACATGACACTAATAACTGTGGGAATTGAGGAATAAGATTCAAGACTTGATTGTCGAAGGAATCCTCGAGGTTACGCCAGAAGATCATATTGAATTCTCCTATCGTCCATCAAACATCGAAGCTGCAAGACAAATTGCTCGAGGTAGCAAGAAAGAAAGCCCACATATCCCTGTTGAAGTTTGGGATACCTTAGGACAACCAAGTGGCATATTTGATTTCATGGTAAAATATACTGCTCCTGAAAGTTCACAGATTGCAATCGAAGACATTCAGTCAACTGGATGGGACATCATTTGATTTCTTCAATTGTAATTTCTTTTGTTTGCTCAAACACTTACTATTATGTCAAACTTTGTTTTCACATTAATGCATTACGTATGTTTGTCTTGAATTATCCATTCATTTCACTATATTTAAACTATACTTCTTACCTCTCTTTTGTGATATTTAACTCTTGTTAAAGTTGTAAGCTTTTAGAGGGAGGATGACAAAAACAATACCATAATCTTATGCAATATGCTTTTGAACAGACTATGCTGACGATGTACAAACATTGTTTCAATTCCTAAACAGTGGAGATATAAGGAAGTTAATCCCTAGTCAACCCTTTTGAGCCTATGAAGTAGGAGTTTTCATTCTCAAGCAAATTAAAACCCTTAATCATAACCTGGGGCAGGGTAGTTCATCGGTTAACTCAATTATGTCAGTTATCCTTCTTGTACACAACTAATGATGGTTCTCTATAATCACTAAGTTCGACAGTCAATATATAGCAAAATAAAAGCTTACTAAGTCAAAACCTATGAAGGAGACTTAGTAAAAATTGAGACATCCTGTTGACAGTAATATGGAAACAAACAGTTCAGGAAAAAAAGAAGGGATAACAAAGTCAAAAGAAAAAGAGGTCACTACAAATCCTCAACAAAAAAAAGATGACTGGCTTTTCAAATAAACTGTTGTCAGTGTTACAATTCCAAACTCCTTTGGAGCCTCAATGCATAAGTTAACTGAACATAGGACTGAAGAACATCACGAAGGATGGGTTGGGTACAAATAAAGTTTGAGCCTTTATCCTTTGTTTTTTAAACCGTGAACCAGACCACGTTACAACCATTTAAAAGTCCTAACTGAAGCATGGTTAGTTCGAAAGTGTACTGCTACAAAAAGGTATCCGGACTCCTTTAAGGCTTATTATAAATCTTGAGTTAATATCACAATTTTTACAAATATTGTTTTGCTAAAATAATTCTTTTCCAAAACTTCAAGACAGACATAAGCGTTGCATTTTGAACATCATTGTTTGCATATAACTAAGTGTTGGACAACAGAGAAGCTTACATGATGAACATTCAGTAAACCAAAGTCCTCCCGACAGACAAAGTTATTCCCTGGATCAAAGCCAATGTATACAATGAGCATAATCACTATCTCCCAATCAATGGGGCATGCCATGTTATTGTCCAGTTCATCTGGGGCAGTCAGGTCAAGATTCAACAATGCTTAAATAGCCAGGGGCAGGTCTCCTCATCTGAATTACCAGAGGTAACATTACCGAGTTCACGATGCTAGGGGCATATTATTGTGGGGCATTTTGTTTATTTCTTTGGAGGTAGCCCTTTTCAAATACTTCTATTATGGGAAAAGTTATCCTCAGTTAGGGGTAACGCTCTCCTTTCAAATCTAACCAAATTTAAGTCAGTTGCAAGATATTTAACCATCGCCCAGGGTGTACACGATCCACCACAGTCTGAAAACACATTCCTCTCATTATGTTGCCTTGATAGTGGATTTTCAGCAGAAGCCAATGTGGAAATTAATTATATGTGCCAATAATATCAGATGGTGTTAGTACCATGTCTTCAGATTCAGTCATGATAATTCCTATAAAATTACTCGGGGAAGTCGAGAATAACAGAAGTTCTAAATCCATTGATTACTTTGAATGAGTATACACTTTCAAAATTGATACAACTCTATCTCCGAATTCAGGTTTACTTTTCCCTTTTTACTTAGGCGAAAACGTCTGTTGATTATGTTTGAATGTATATATACTTTTGAATATGATTGATGTTTACCAAAAATGCATATAAAATAATATATAATTATAATAATGGCATTTAAAAAGGACGATCAGAGGTAGGAATCCCCAATAAAGTTCATATCCAACGGATCTTCGCAAACTCATCCCCATAGAGTAATCATTACAGATTTATTTCAGCAAATTATTTCAAGTAGCCTCTTGTACTTCCAGCTCTACGAGATCCCCAAGCAGATTTCTTTAAAGCCTTATATCCTCCGAATAATTGACGACTGGTCAGATAAGTCTCTCAGGGGAATGTTCGTGTCTTTTATCCCCAGTCAGGGTATTTAGGAATTTAATCCTTCAATAAGAAGTGTGACGAACAGGAAACAGAAGATCCTAAGTACAATATTCCGAAATAAGACGGGAACAATGTCTTCAACGAACCGAGATTTATTTTCCCCAACTAGCAGTTATTACATGAAACTACTAATATGTTCAACTACATAATTCATACATACATCATTTACATCATATCATGGCATACGCATCCATAAGGCATATGACATTCTCACTCGTATTAAGAATATTATGTCATACATGCAAACAATCCTGCATAAACTAATCTTTCCTTTTCAGGATAGTTCACAGTCAGATACACATTACCAACTCCCTGAGATAGTTCAGAGACAATCTACATGAAGATCTAGTGCTGATACTTAGTGTAGGATACTTTCCAGAAGCAATTCAGAGATAAAAGAAACAAAGATTTAATTATGATGCTTAATTCAAGAAATTGTCCTTGAGACAGTTCAGAGACGATCTACACAAAGATCTAGTGCTGATAGTTAGTGCAAGATACTTTCCAGAAGCAATTCAGAGATAATCGAAACGAAGATTTAATTCTGATGCTTAATTCAAGAAATTTTCCTTGAGACAGTTTAGAGATTATCTACACGAAGATCTAGTGTTGATACTTAGTGCATGATACTTTCCAGAAGCAATTCAGAGATAATCGAAACTAAGATTTAATTTTGATGCTTAATTCAATAAATTGTCCTTGAGACAGTTCAGAGACGATCTACACGAATATCTAGTGTTGATACTTAGTGCATGATACTTTCCAGAAGCAATTCATAGATAATCTAAACGAAGATTTAATTTTGATGCTTAGTTCAAGAAATTGTCCTTAAGACAGTTCAGAGACGATCTACATGAAGATCTAATGTTGATACTTAGTGCATGATACTTTCCAGAAGTAATTCAGAGATAATCGAAAGGAAGATTTAATTATGATACTTAAATTCAAGAAATTATCCTTGAGATAGTTCAGAGACGATCTACACGAAGATCTAGTGTTGATACTTAGTACATGATACTTTCCAGAAGCATTTCAGAGATAATCGACACAGAGATTTATTTCTGATACTTAACTCAAGATATTTTCCTAGAGACAGTTCAGAGACGATATATACAAATATCTAATGTTGATACTTAGTGCAGGGTATCTTTTCCCCCAGAGATAATTCAAAGACGATCTACACGAAGATCTAGTGCTGATATTTAGCTCGGATATGTTACAGAGACAATTCAGATATGGTCGAGACGAATATCTAATTTTGATACTTATTGCAGTGACAATATTCAGATAGAGTCAAACGTAGACATATTCTGATACTCCTACCCACATATATTTTGGATGGCATCTATAAGCCCGTCTCTGAAAACTCTGAATGGCATCTTTAATCCCATTCAAGCAATACAACCAACCAATAGTGTTACTATGCGCACCGTCGAGTGCAAATTTTTGGGCTTTAGTGTTCAATCCTCTTCAACCTTCAAGTCACGAATGACGTACAGGCCAATCTAAACTCCTCAGGTTTCAAAAAATTGAACAGGGGAAACTGTTATACCCCAAAATTTTCCCTCCCATATTTAAGACAATGTGTCTCAAGAGGTCTCTTAATAGTCATAAAATTCACAATTGCTCAAAAGGATTCAAGGTTTCATCAGAAAAAAACTCCTCCTAAGCAATGGATCTGAAACTAGGGTTTTGAGTTTCTCAAGGTAAAGTGGACTTCCAAAGCCTCAAGTGGATTTCATGACATCCCATATACCTCAAAAAATCCTCATGTCAATTTTCAAGGCTTTCCCTACAAGTTTGGTCAGTCAGATGCTCAGATACTTAAAAATTAGTTAATTTGGTCAACAAGTCAATTGTGGTCAACATAAAGTCAAACTTCAAGATTTTTGGTCAACATCAAGATTATGCGGTGAAATTCATCATTTGATCAAGATTTGATCATGATTCATCAAGGAAACCTCAAAATCATCAAGAATCAGGAGTTGCTAAATTAAGGTTTGTGTAGGAAAAGTCAACTGAACTTTGACCAGCCATAACTTTCACATACTTCATCAAATATTTCCCATCCAAATCTCATTTTGAAGGAAATTCAATTATCTACAACTGTGTGCCTCATAAGACAAGTCCAAAAATGCTTCATTTGAGAGGTATGCGCCAATACATTACAGGTCCTTTTAAAAGTCAACAAAAAGTCAACTTCTTCCAAAGCTCATAACTTAAAAATGGAAAATGATATGGATATGGGACCAAAAGGATAAGTTAGAATACACTCTAATATTTCTAAAAAGTCCTAGAACACATTCATGGGATAAAAATTGAGGGAGTTATGCATTGTTGAAGTTGGACAATTTTGAGGAGGTGTATGAAGTAGAAAAGGCCAAAACTCAAGATTTCTCCAAATGGGCCCATAATATTTCAACCCAAACTTAAAAATGAGACTATTCACGACCCAATGACTAATTTTTCTGTTTTTTATTATTTATTTTATATTATATTGAATTTTAATCGTTTAAATTCAATTTTAATTGAAATAAATCATAAAAAAATCAAATATTTGATTCCAAAATTATTTTTGGATCAAATATTTGATGATTAAGATGATTGATCATAGCCAAATTCGTACAAGACAAAAATAGTATGATCTTATATGATTTTTTTTTACAATTTTGGCAACTTGGTTTCTTCACCCACAAGCAATCACAAATCCATCTCTTAAAGCCCAAAAATCTTAACCTAATTGCACTACTATATATTCACAACAAGACCACAAGATCAGGGACGAAATTCAGAGGCATAAGAACACTTTTCAAAACTCAATTTTTTTCAAGAAACTTGATTTTCGGTTTTCTCATTCAAGCCCTTTCCAAAGAATTCTAAAGGTTGTAATTGGTTTATTGAAGCACCTTGAACATGTCTTCATCATTATCATCCTAAAAAACATCAAGAATCCGTCAAACCGAATTCATGTTTACACCATATTTACATTTTTTCTATTTCATGAATTTATGCGTTTTCAATTGAT
Organism: Lathyrus aphaca; assembly: GCA_963966055.1. Lineage (NCBI taxonomy): Eukaryota > Viridiplantae > Streptophyta > Magnoliopsida > Fabales > Fabaceae > Lathyrus > Lathyrus aphaca. Next base: position 707,952,355 of record OZ014519.1, on the reverse strand, counting down.
TTTGATTGTCTAACCTTGCTTATTTCATTGCATTAAGGCTTTCTGAGTGATTAAATTGAAGTTTCATTGTAGGATTCAAGTTCCACCATTGTTAGGGTTTCAAACTCAAATTTAGGGCTTCTTGATTTAGGCCATTTAAAGAATGTTTGATGATATATTTGGGTTGTGCAGGTCATGAGCATTAGATTGTTATAAATATTATGGACTAATCGTGCATATTTTTTGATGTTTAAGAAAACACAGGTTTAGCTGCGAAAAAATAATCGCAGCAAAAGTCGTAATAAATTTCGTAGGAAATTTTGTAGGTCTGGAGGTTGAAGAAGATGGGTGGCGCGCTCATCAAAAATTCAAATTTCAATTTATTTTATATTTTGCTTGTTTCATATTGTTATCAGCTGCGCGCGTTTGGTCTAGTGGTTGAGGGAGATGCATGTGAACCAATGGGCGTGGGTTCAAACCCAGCCTCCAATATTTTTTTTTCAACTGATTTATTTTCTTTACTTTTATTATATAATTGTTTTGTTGTCATTTACTAACACCAGCCACGCGCTGGCCCAGTGGATGAGTGTGATATCCTTGAAGCAGAGGGCGTGGGTTCAAGACCAGCCCCCAACATTTTGCAAACCTGTTTTTTTTAAGTCCTTCTTAATTATCTTTATTAATTTATTTTCTTAATCAATTAAATAATTAACCTAAAAATAACTTAATCCCCTTTAATCAATCTTCTTCTTTTAAATAAATTTCATAATAATGTTTTTATTAAATTATTTTCTTTAATAAGTAATTTACTAGGTTTTCTTTTAAAAAATTAATTAGTTAATTAATTAGATTTAAGTTTTTTTTAGTCAAACCCTATTTTTTGTTATTAACCCTAATTTGTTAAAAACCCTAATTTTCAAACCTGATTTTTCAACCTTAGTTCTCTAAGACCTAAATTTAACAAAAACTTAATTTATTTTTCATAAAACAATAATTCCTTTTCTTTTTAATTTAAATTGTTTTATTTACTTCCTTAGAAAATTGTATAGGTCGTCTTCTATGCAATTTATTTTTCCGCATCTATTATTATGTAACTGCCCCGAAGCCATGTAATAGCGTAGGACCTTTTAAATTCCGCTTTTAAATTTCTGTAAATATTAATGCATGGTTAGTAATTTAGGGAGTGCAAAGAGTAAATGAAGATTAAATTGGACTTAGATCGTTAATCATAAGATAAATATTTGAAACTGATATTCACACACGTAAGTCGATCGTTCTACGATCGCCATCTGCACCTCCTAGGGTTTCCCCTTTTGGTTGCCTTCAATACAATGGTCAAGTCCCTCGAACGTGGGGGTGTCTTAGTAAATGTCCCTTCAAACAAAAATCATCATAGTCCCTTCAAGATTAAAAGATCATAGTCCCTTCGTAGTTGCCTACGAAATAATGATATTGTCCCTCGATGACCCTACGAAAAAAATGATGGTCGTCCCTTCGAATTACTAAGACACCCCTACATGTTGCCTTCTATGACCATACGATGACCCTACGCCCATCCCTTATCAAATCCAAGGTAAAAACTACTTACTCCTTAATAGTAAGGATAGTATTACCCTTTAAAGGAAATAAGAAAACAAGAAAGACTAACTTATGGTAGGTAGCACTTAATTACTTGCTCACTCTTTCAAAATACTTTTCACACCCCACTTTTAAAAATATTTTCAAACTAAACACTTTGAATACATCCATACGAGGATCATTACAAAGTTAAGGATTTTTGAAAAAAATTATAAACACACACTACTCATTTTTCAAACAAGTTAAAGTGAGCTAAGTAATTAAGAGCTCATGGATAACCATGGATATAAAGGGTGCTAACACCTTCCCTTTATATAACCTACCCCCCGATCTCAAATCTTTTTTTTAAAAGGTCTTTCGTATTCTTTTATTCCTTTTCATGTTGGATAAAATAAAAGTCGGTGGCGACTCTTGCTATTTGCACATGGTTTTTGTTAAAAAAACACCCAAGTCAGTTCTCCCAGTGTGTTACATTCACAAACCATGCTCAAGTCTCTAGACTGCTCAATTAATTCCAATTCTTTCACCATCAATGCCGACATGTGAATTGCCTTGCGACTCAATGCATATGCTTCAACATTATCCTTACCCGAATGATAACTCAAATTAAAATCATAATCTTTTAGAAATTCCAACCATCTTATTTGCCTCATATTTAGTTATTTCTGATCAAACAAGTACTTCAAACTTTTATGGTCGTTAAACACTTCAAATCTTGATCCATACAAATAGTGCCTCCAAATCTTCAACACGAAAACCACTGCAACTAACTCAAGATCATGAGTAGGATAATTCCTCTCATGCGCCCTCAACTATCTCGAAGCATAAGCTACCACCTTACAATCTTGCATCAATACACCACCTAGTCCCATCTTGGACGCATCACAATATACAACAAAAGGTTCACCAGGACTTGGTAAAACCAACACTGGTGTCGTAGTTAATTTCTTCTTCAACTCTTCAAAACTTTCCTCGCAAGTTGCATCCCAAATAAACGATTGACTCTTCCTAGTCAATTGAGTCAACGACAACGCCAAATTAGAAAACCCTTGAAGGAATATTCTATAATAACCTGTTAATCCCATAAAAACTTCGAATCTCCATTACGATCTTCGGAGGTTCCCATTGCAATACAACACTTACCTTAGAAGGATTCACTACTATACAATCACCATAAATAACATGACCTAAGAAACTCACATTATCAAGCCAGAATTCACACTTCGATAACTTAGCAAACAACTTGTTATCTTTCAACACCTGCAAAGCAACTCTCAAATGTTCCTTATGATCATTTTCATTCTTAGAATAAATAAGTATATCATCAATAAACACCACAATGGACTGATCTAAATAAGAATGAAAGATACAGTTCATATATTCCATAAATACACCTGGCGCATTAGACACTACGAAAGGCATCACAACATATTCATAATGTCCATATTGATTTCTAAACGCAGTCTTCTGAATATCACCTTCTTTAACTCGAATCTGATGGTAACCTGACCTCATATCAATCTTACTAAAAACACGCGTGCCAACTAGCTGATCCATTAAGTCATCAATCCTTAGAAGCGAATACTTATTTTTAATAGTCACCTTGTTCAATTGACGGTAATCGGTGCACAATCGCATACTACCATCCTTCTTTTTCACCAACAATACCATAGCTCCCCACAGCGACACATTTGTCCTAATAAACTTCTTATCCAACAACTGTCGAATCTGAGATTTCAATTTTGCCAACTCTGACGCATACATCCTATACGGTGCCATAGAAATATGCCTTGTACCTGGAATAAGGTCAATAGTAAATTTAACTTCTCTCATCGGAGGTAATTCCGTAATATCATCGGGAAATACTTCCAGAAACTCATTCACAATTGGCAACTCACTTACCGACACCTTATTTTCAACAGATAATGACACGAACAACACAAACATCTTCACCTCGTCTTCTAACAAAGTCCTCAACTCTTTAGTAGATATAGAATGAGCTAATGCTTCCTCTTTAGGAGTAAGAAACAACAACCTCTTCCTATAACATTCAATATAAACCCGGTTGAACTCCAACTAGTTCATCCCCAAAATAAGATCCATATTACCCATCGGTAAACAAATTACATCCACATAGAAATCTCTACCAAAAATAGTGAGAAGACACTTCAAACATACCAAAGATGTAACCACAGAACCGATAGACGGAGTTTCAATTGTCATCCTTTACTCTAGAGTAAACGGTACAATTCCTAACCTCATCACACAATCAACAGAAATAAACAAGTGGGTTGCACTCGTATCAATAATAGAAATCAAATGAGTACTATCAATAAAGCAAGTACCTTCGACGAAACGTTCCTCATTAGTGGATTGGGCTCCCACTGAGGCAAACAATTTACCATTGGCTCCTTGAGTCTTCTTTGGCTTCTGAAAAGTCGTACTAATATGACCACGTTCACCACAATTAAAACAAGTAGGCATAGTAGCTCTGCAGTCAGCTATCACATGACATATCCTTCCACACTTGATACACTTCTTAACTTCATTCTGGCAAGTGTTAGCATGATGAGTCGTGCTTCCACATCTGAAACACTTCACAGGATTGGGATTTACCCGTCCCCCACTTGGCTTCTTATTAGCAGTAGACTTCTGTTTACCTTTATCAGCCGAAGTACTATAAGGAGTACCCCCAAACCTCTGCTTACCCTTCTTGTCATTCACAGCCTTGTAGTGAGCAATCTGAGCCCTGTTATCATTATCATAAATTCCACTCCTACTCATTAGCTTTGGATAATTCCTGATCTTCTGGCAAGCAATGCCCTGTTTGATCTCAGGACGCAACTCATTCTCAAATTTTAAACACTTCGAAGTCATAGCGTCTTCGGTGTTATAGTGTGCACAATAATGTACAAACTCTTCAAATTTCGCAGCATACTCAGCTATAGTCATGTTACCTTGATTGAGCTCCAAAAATTCCACTTATCTGGCACTACGAATGTCTTCTGGAAAGTACTTCTCCAGAAACTCACCTCGAAACACAACACAAGTAATAGCAGTACCTGTTGTCTCCAACGTTTGGCGACTATTGTCCCACCAGATCTCAGCTTCGCTCTCAAGTATGTGAGTACCAAACCTCACCTTCTGATCATCATTGCACCCCATGGTCCTGAAGATCTTCTCAATAGCCTTCATCCATTTCTATGCAGCCTCTAAATCCAAAATACCCCCTTCATACATAGGCGGCTTGTTACTTCTAAACTGATCCAGATCACGAAATTCAACATTGCCAACCGCTGGACCAATGTTCTCAACAACTTGTGCCATGGCTTGCATAGCAGCAGCAAATGCATCATCATTTCTTCCTGCCATACTAATACAACAAACACCTCAGGTTAGAACACAATAATAACTCCTATTTTAAGGACTGACTCAACACAAAATCTGGCTGGTTGCACCGACCTGCTCTGATACCAATTGTAACACCCCACTTTTCCCAATTTACAAAATAATAGTTTACTACAATAAAATCAGAGTTCCAAAGTGGAATGATGTGTTTTCAACAATAATAACCAACATAAAATTCTTCATTAAAATAGTGGAAATTATCAGTTTCATTACAATTCATAATCAAAACGACATCAACAATAATTCCTTAATAATCTTCTTGGTTCATAAAATGAATACTTAACAAAAATAAATAAAACAACTAAAAATCTCGTCTCGTGTTATGTTTCAGAGCATCCTAAGACTCGAACAAGCAACACAACTCCACGCACTCTCAAGTACCTGGATTATCTGTATTTCCAAAGAAGCACAGGCACAACAACAAACAACAAAGGGGTGAGAAACAAATTCAAATATAAACGGTGCAAATAACATCTTTAAGGGTAGTTTCTCACTCATAACAACAAATACAACCATTACACCAATAATTATGCAACAAAGAATACAACAAGAATTATGCAATGTGACTCAACACGACACAATGCATGTGGTACCAGGTTTTGTTCATTCAATCGAACACAGATAATCACATACGCCCATCCGACAATGATTATCCCACCATTATCCGTAACGGAGTACATATGATCGTATTCGCCCATCCGGCACGATCATCCCAACAATAATATAATGTATGCAAGACCATGAAAATGAACACACATGTATAATTCACCATATTATACATTTACACGATCCTTCTGATCCAAACACAACAATAGCTCCACATAGATCACCAATAATAACCTCACGCAATTTAACTGATTATTCAACTAATTAAATCCACCTAAGTTCCATCATTATTTAATTTCTCGATGTTAATCCTCGATTAAATATGTCTTAAGGTCCATATTAATACTTTACACCAAAAGAATCGGCCACGCATGCGAAATCGGGACAGAAATCGAAAAAATCATATTTTCCTCACCTATGTTGGTGTTACGCGTAATGCCTAGTGTGTTACACGTAATGCCTAACGTGTTACTCGTAATGCCCAGATCTGTTACTAAAAATTGCGTAACAGTATAATGTTACGCATAATGCCTGGTGTGTTACGCGTAATGCCTAGGGTGTTACTCGTAATGCCTAAATCTGTTACTAAAAATTGTTTTCCCCCACCAGTCCAGATTTTGCTACGAGTTTCATGTTCTTCCATTTCAATTCAGGCCTAAACTTGTTGCTACATCAATTTTACACTCATAATTCTCTCATTCGTTCATCTAAATTACTAATTCAATTTCATATTCGTTCTAGATCCAGATTCGCAACAGTTATTTCTACAACAAGATCTGCATAACAATGCATACACCTGAAAAATAACAACAACATTTCATCAGAAATTCATTAAGATCAGATAGTCATATTCATCAATTCGTAACAAAGATCATACATGTACAAATTCATCACAAAACCACAGAACAACATAAGAATCCTACGAGGGAAGGAAACCCTCACTACCCATCATGTTAAATCACCTAAATTCGAATCCTTTCTCCTCCTTACCTCAAATTCAGATGAAAAATCCTGCGAATTTCCTTAAAGATGGGTGCCCTAGATGTTCTTCCTCCTTCCTAGCCTCTTTGGTTCTTCCATAAAAATTATACGACTAATTCTTCCACTAATTTTCTTATTAGACTAATTCACTTCTAAAACCCTCACCTTGAGATTTTACTAAACCATCCCTTATTTTAATTAAATACAAATGATAATAATATTAATTTTAATTCTAATATTACTAATATTATTTCATAAAGATAATAATAATAATAATAATAATAATAATAATAATAAAAATAGTAATTAAATAGTCTTATTATTATTCGCACACCCGCTATTACTAAGCGCACCACGATTCTACCCGTCCCACTAGGACACAACACCGAAACGACAAAACATACGCCTTAAACAAGGCCAACACAACACCAAAAATACCCGACGATTAAATATTAAAAATGGGGTATTGCACTATGTAATCTCGATTATTTTCCACCTTAAAACTCAAAGGCAGACTTTATCTCAAAGGCCAGGTATATGACTTGGCTTTCAAATGCTGTATTAGTAAAAAAGAATAATGGAAAATAGTGCATGTGTATCGACTACAGTGATCTCAACCGGGCTTGCCCGAAAGATGTTTATCCTTTTTCCCAACATATAAAACTTGGTAGATAATTCTGCATGTTTTAAGTTACTGTCGTTCCTCGACGCCTATTCTGGGTACAACCAGATACACATGGTTGTGACCGACAAGAAATACACGTCCTTCATGACTGAATTAGACAACTATTATTATAACGTATTACCATTCGGATTGAAAAACACCGGCGCGGCCTACCAACGCATGATGAACAAAATATTTTTAATAGAAATCAGAGACATGCTCGAAGTCTACATGGACGACATGATCGTCAAATCCCACGGGGAGACCGATCATGCTCTCCATCTCAAGAAAGTTTCCGTCCAAACACGAAAATGTAAAATGCGTTTCAATCTAGAAAAATGGACGTTCGGGGTTCGAGCGGGAAAATTCCCCGGGTTCTATCTGACCGAAAGAGGAATTGAAGCCAACCCCGACAAATGTCGAGCATTATCTAAAACCCCAACGCCAAGCTCCAAGAAATCTATCCAATCGTTGAACGAGGTTATCACCTCGCTATCACGCTTCGAGACAAAGTCCGTCTAACATGCCCTCCCCCTCTTCAAGATCCTTCGTAGAGAGGTTGCCTTCGAGTGGATGGAAGAATGCGATCAAGCTTTAACCCACCTCAAGAAGGCTCTATCAGAGCCCCTGGTCCTTTCACGACCAGAGTCGGGTGAAACTTTGTTTCTATACCTAGTTGTTGCTAACGAGGCCATAAGCGCTACCCTCATCCGAGAGACATCTGAGGGGCAGAAACCAATCTACTTCATGGGTAAGGCCCTTCAGGGACCCGAGCTCAGGTACCAACAGGTCAAAAAAGTCGCATTGGCTCTCCTCAACACAACGAGGAGACTTAGGCACTATTTTCTAGCACATACGGTCGTCATTCAAACAGATCAACCCATTAGACAACTTTTTAGCTGACAAAATATGGCCGAAAGAATGCTTAAATGGTCTTTAGAATTATCTGAATTCAACATTATATACGAAAGCAGGAAAGCCCTCAAGGCACAATTCCTAGTTGATTTCGTGGCCGAAATGACCACCCATGAAAACGCGGCGTGCGCAGCCAGAAGATGGACCATTTTCATGGATGGAGCGTCGAGCTCAACAGGAAGTGGAACGAGGATCATTCTGGAAAACGAGGAAGGCATCCTAATAGAAGTATTGCTCGCCCTCTCCTTCCCAACATCCAAGAACCAATCAGAATACGAGGCATTCCTCGCCAGCCTAAGACTAGCCGACGATCTTGGTGTCGAGGAAATAATCATATGTACAGATTCTCAGCTCGTAACCCTCCATGTCAAGGAAGAATATCAGGTCAAAAATGATCATATGTCTGAATATTTGACCCTAGTCAAAGAAAAAATGACCAAATTCTCGTCTGTGGAAGTGAAACATGTACCCCGCAAACACAAAGTTTGAGCAGACATATTATCAAAACTTACAAGTATAAAGAGGAAATGCTGGAACAAATCCATCATCCAAGAAGTACTCTCTCAACCAAGCATCGAGAAAGCATCCTCGACGATAGAAGTGAACGTCATTGACGATGCCAACTGCTAGATGACCCTGGTTTACAACTACTTGACAAAAGATGAACTGCCCCAGACCCCAAAGAGGCCAATGTAGTCCGCCAAATGGCTTGCTCATATGTCTTGGTTGAAGGGAAACTCTATCAACGAGGATTCTCCATTCCCCTCCTCAAATGTGTCGAGAAGGAATTTATACCAGACATCCTACACGAAATCCATGAGGGGATCAACGCCCAACACCTGGGCGGAAGGTCACTAGTTTAGAAAGCTCTGCGAGCAGGATACTATTGGCTGACGATGCACCACGATGCGAAGGAACACGTGAAAAAATGCGACAAATGCCAATTGTCATACCCCAAATTTGTCCTACTTGTAATCTATTTCGTTTCGATTTTATTAACCAATATTCAAAAAATCAAAAAAATATGTTTCAGTTTGTCCAGTAAATTGAGTTAGGGTTTCGATTGAGATCGTCAGGTCAAGTGTGTGCGACATTGTTTCAGAACTCAGTGTGTGTGTGGTGGTAAAATCGGTAGCAGTTCATCCATATTTCGATTCTATCATCCATCCCATTTTCCTTTATCTATTTTTGTTTATTTTAAAATCATTTTTCGAAACAATTCTTCAATTCTCCATCCAAATGTATTTTTTAAGCCCATTATCTTTCTTTTCCTTTTAAGCCCATTATCCAAAAATTATACAAAAAATTCATTATTATTTTTCTTACTATTTTTATTATTATTATCATTATCATTTATTATTATTATTATAATTTAATTATTATTATTATTATTTTCAATTTCACCAAAGATCACAAAAAAAAACTCACACACGTTGATAAAACCTCAACCGCCCTTACCTTTATTTTTTTCAGCATCATATTTTAAAATCTAGACTGTATATTCATCGTGCTTTCATATAATCAATACAAATAAAATATTAAACATAATAAAATCTAGCTAAAACAAGAATGTTGGTACTCCGCGCATATATGAATAATGGAAAGCTTCCTCACAATTGGGGTAAAAAGGAACTAAAGTGATTCAATTCATGAAAAGTAATGCAAAAAGAATAAATAGCATGGTAGTTGTACAAATGACAAGTTTCCTAATCATGTTATGCTATAGAAAGTGATAAACTAGCATCTTGCATGATACCAACTTCAAACACTATCATTACCATACATCCGCAAGTGAAACAATCATACTTGAAAAATCACCAAACATCCTCAAATTAGCCAACCAAAATTTGCATCCAAACAACAAACAAAAACATTAGAAACTAAAAATAATAAAACATGCTTGTTTTAGCCGTAAGCTCGACGTCTATTATTTACAAACCAACACGTTGTTTTGGAAGAGTCAAATGCTTTCACTCCCGCCTTTGCTCTCATCTCTTCAAGCTCTAACCGGAACTACACATCTAACCACACTTTTGACAAACGTGAAGAGAAACAAATATATACATTATATTCACAAGTATGCAAAACATGTAAAATTCACAAATATGGTAAACATATACAAGTATCAATATAAACAAGTGAAAATGGACAATATATACAATATCTACAAAACTAAAAAACAAAGAAACTATCACAATGTGATCCAACAAAAATATCAATCCCTAGCAACGACGCCATTTTGTTGAATGAGGTATAGCGACAAGCAACAAAAGTTTTTGGAAGTATTTTTTCGGGAATTTATCGTGTACATAGAGATCGGTGCTACTAAACCGTTGTTCGACAGTTTCGCAGTTAATGAGTTTGAATTAAAATGGTTAAAGTAAAAGCGGAAAAGTAAATATGAACATAGAAAGAATTCATTCTTCAGAGAGAAGAGACTTATCTGACATGTATATAATCCACTCGTCACATATTTAAACTTATCAACATGTTATACTCAATCTACAATACTCCTCAATATCATCCAACATCGCTCACAACAGTGTCCATCTCTGATACACTGAGCTGAGAGAACAATCATATTACTCTCGTCGATGACCTCTCACCCAACACGAAATACGAATGACATTAAGCTTTGAATCCCATAAAGATTGTTAGCTCTAAATTTATCTAATATTCAGAAACTAACAGATAATCGTCCATAATCAAGATTTGTGAAGCATATCTCTATCACAACCCAAACCTCAAGCAAAAAGTAAAAAACAAGGACAATCACCGATAAAGATTTGTAAAGCAGATTTTAACGATAAATATACATAAGATCAAAGTAAATACATATACAAAACCCAACTAAGAGAGAATACACAAAGAGGAAGAAAAATGAACAAAAAATGATGTTTGATGGAGTGGGAGCAAAAAATACCCAAACCATGCCAAACAAAAAATATATTTTTGCCCCTTTTAATGAGTTTCTGTCCGTCCAGATTCGTCCGACGAAGTTTTGGTTTGCCCGACGCAGTATGGCGGCTTATTTATGTATTTTTTTTTCACATTTTTGTCTGTCTTGCTTCTATTTTGCCCGGCGAGCCCGGGGCGAGAGCAGACAGACATCATTTTCTGATTTCTTGTTTCGACCAAAACTTTCGAACCATAACTCTGTTTTTCGTCCGGTTCGAAGTCTTGGAAAACTTATTCAATACTCTTTATGAATATGACAAGATATCATTGCTTGAATACCTGGAAAAATAAATGGAAAACAATTAAAGTCAATGATATTTACACGATAATGCAATATATACACTATAATGTAAAGTAAACGTATTTACAAACAAAACGGGGTTTATTCCGATGATTTTAATAAAAATTATCGATAAGTGCAATAAAACTTAAATACAAAAATAGCTACAATTTACATTTATAAAATAATAGCAATAAATAGCGATATGATTAATAAATAGCGATATGATTGATCATTGATATATTGATATATGTGGATACAAGTATCAACTTGGAATCAATCCAATAGACATACTGAGTCAACATCACTTGTTTTGCAATGTCTTACTCGTGTTTGGGCTGCATGAATGAAAAAAGCAGAATATATATATATATATATATATATATATATATATATATATATATATATATATATATATATATATATATATATATATATATATATATATATATGTGTGTGTGTGTATGTATGTATGTATGTATGTATGTGTTGACTTTTAAGGAATGGAAGGATAAATTATTTGTCAAGATGAACTTGATTATTTTTCTAAAATATACTTTTCCATTATTTAAAATCTTGTATGTAAGTTTTGATGAGAATCCAGGATGGATCTATATATGTGAAGTAATGAATCAGGCACAAAAAAGTATACAAGCTAGCTACCATAATAAGAAAAAAGGTATTTGATTCTATAAAATCATTTATCAATTTTATAGGATTTATTTATAAACTAATTAATTTTTGTCATTCTTTAGTTGCCTATCTTTATGGAAAATTATTGAGAAAAAACAAAACAAACAATTGCATAGACATTTGCGTTACAGTATTATCTTAATAATATTGTATTACAAACTTGATCATAATAAAGGGAAGAAAACAAAGTATGCATGTTTAGAATGCTTGATGTGAGGTGGGGGAGGTTTTTTACTTACCAATCCCATATTTATATCTGACATTTCTTATTTTGAGCACTTTTACCGTTATAATTTTTTTATAAATATCAGAATTTTTTTATAAATATCAGAATTTTTTTGAAATTTACATGTATTTATAAAATTTTGAAATATTTACCAAATTTCTTTTTTTTTTACTGCGACAAAGACACATTTATCGACAAAGACATATTTATCGTAAATTTAGAATTTTTGATAAAAACATACTAAAAATTTTAAATTTTTCGATGTGTCACAAAATTTCAAATAATACTTAAATTTTTGGCATTTTTCACAAAAAATTGTTCAATTTTTCCTACATAACTGATTCTATAAAAAAAATTATCCGATATAATATAAACGTATAATAAAAACTGTGCTATATACAAGATTACAAATAAATTAGGATGACTTCATAACTTATCTTCTAGGTGTCTAATTCGTCATGCATGTGTTGATTTTCATGTTTTTACAGCTTATGTACAGTTATGTCTCAAACATTCAGTGACAGGAGACAATGGACTATCAATTTAATTTCAACTATACATGAACCCAATGATTGTTGTTGAAAAAACTAACAATCGTATGCCTCCTCATATACATAGGTGGAGTTAAGGTATGAGGAAAAAATATAATGTTAGGTATCTTTGACAGAAAGACAGATACTACATTGTATCTACAAACAATAGGATAACATATACCATGAATCGTCATCTATTTATCAGTATAATTATAAAGAGTTTGCGTCAATGTTGTACTTCGTCATGGCATTCACAAACTGTCTTTCATGAACTTTTAGACGACCTGATATGTCACGGTCTTCTAAATTTGTAGATAGTTTATGATTGTGCAACTCACACCTAACTATCACCTTTCAACCGCTACCACTCGACATAGATTTCAACCAAAAAGGACATTTTACTTTCATATTATAAGTGTCCATTGAGGATTTAGTGATTTCATATGCATTCTTCCTTTTATAATTTTCTCCTCTCACAACCCATAATCAAGTCATCTTTCCTACCTCGCTTTCCATTTGCAGTATCGGAACAAACTGTCATGACAATAATACTATGATGTTTGTCAATATTTTGTTTCCATGCTAATACTTTAGATCGAGACTAAAATATTTGTTATTTACATCATATAAAAAATATACTATCAATATCATTTAGAGGTGGGAAAATATTTAAATTAAATTTGTTACATAGAAAATATATTGAGTCAGTGGTGAAGCTGCGTAAAATCTGTACATGAATCTGTATAAGACCATGTCGACTCTGGACCACACATTTTTCTGTTTTCAGCACTGCTAACAGAAATTTGGTGTACAAGCAAAATTCTCAGTATTCCGAAAAAATTTAAATTTGCCGAAGTTTTTGTTTTTTCTGGAAATTTTAACAATTCCTGGTATGGGTTTAAGATTTTTCATAAAAATACCATAATTTTTTAAATTTCCGATATTTCTTCACCGAAAATTTCATAAGTCCGATAAAAATGTCAGATATAAGTGTGGGATGACAAGTTAAAACTTCGAGGAGATATATTTAGGTCCATATGAAAAGAAATCAGTTGAAGAAGGAAAAAAAAAACTAGGAATGATTTTGTAATGGTGGTGGTAAATATAAGATTGGCCAAAAGAAGGTTGAAAGAAAAAATAAAACAAGATCTAATAATACATGATTTTAAAGATGATGATCGATGGTATGTAGCTGAAGAAAAAAATAATCATTGATAATTTCAAAAATGATGATGATTGTTAATGCAGCCAAAAAAAAAAATGTAAATATTAGTCATGTAAACGTGGTTCATCTATATGAAAACTTGATGCATATTGATCAAATTTGGGAGTACTAGTGCTATATCAGTTGCATGTCCAAAAAATTATAGAAAACAATGATGAAATAATCAATATTATGATGATGAAATACTTGAATTTCTTTTTTAAAATAATTTATTTTAAAATAAATTTAAAATTTGAAATAAATCGTTTAAAAATATCAATATTCAATATCTCTTTCTCTCCGATCTTATGAAAGATCTCGATTCCGACAATCAATGTATTAAGTTAACCCAAAAAAAAAAACTAATAAACGAGGTAGTTACTTCACTTTCAACAATGAGCAAGAAAACGACATAAATGTCATGTTACAACAAATGGACTTGTTAACAAGTCACCAAACACATTGATTGTAACACATACCCTACAATCCACTACAAGACAAACTTCCTCAACATCAACAAATTTATTCTGATTTCTTTTAAAGTTACCACTCACTTTATTAGCATGCATCATCCATGTTTTATGTTACCTGACTTGTCAGATATTCCAAACAAAAACAACTTCACAAAATCTCTATACCATTAAGTCCCCACCTCATTCTTTTTTATTCTGTCAATCACAAAATTTTACAAGATCGAATCATTTTGTTCTTCCCACCAACCAAACTAACAGATTTCATCCAATGTAAATGATCCAAACATGATCTTGTAATGTGCATAAACAAAATTTTCAAACGTCATTTTTCCCTCTCAAATAAATGACCAATTCATGAAAGAGAAAGCCAAACAGTGTACACTGTTGTCTTCGGCGAGCACTTTCCACGCGACAGCTTGATCGTATGACGCGTGTCGCCCCATTGTTGACATGCAGATTCCAGCTGGCATACAAGCAAAGCCCTGACGGAGAAAATTGAATACGAATAAATAAGTATAGATACTGAGTTGTTGAAAGCAAATTTAAGGTTGAGGATATTACCTGCTGCATTAGCTTTGCGAAATACCCAATCAAATTCTTGCGAGCGGGGTCGTCGAATATTTTGTCCAGGGAGATGTCTTGTAGAGCCACTAGTGTTGTTTCCAGCATGTCAAGGCCAGCCTGGTTTGCGAAGATGAATACAGGTACTGTCTGCAAAACCAAACAGAATAGACGTTTTACATTAAAACCTTGTTAAATGCAAAAGATCGGTTTTGTACTATGATGAGATTGTGGACATACCTTCAAAGAACAGCATAAAATAGCATCTGGATGATGCCACAAATGTTTCAGTACCAAGTCACCGGTAAGAGATTCAGATCTCAGCAGCTCCGTCGCGAAACAGTTACTGATGTGAGATAAGAAATATTGAAAAATGCATAAATAGAGAATAATGTAAGCAACTTTGATAGTGAACATCTGAGATTCGCACAAACTTACCGATAGCTCTTGGAGATCCATTGAGCTAGTGTAAGGGCTTCTGGAGAGCCAGGGGAGAGTTTTGCTCCAACAGATGGGTTTGTATTGGATGGAGATATAGCAATGGCAACTGCCTGCACTGCGGAAATCACGCGACGGACATACTGACTTGCCATGGCTGCAACATTATCCTGCAGACCACTCTCAAAAGGGAACTGGAAGGCAACAGTCAACACGCATCGATTGTTAGGACACGATGCGTCACCAGTGGCATGAGTTGTTGTTGTGCCTATTTCAAGACCAGATGTCAAATCCAAGGTTCGATTTGCTGTCAAAGCATTGTTTTTATCGGCCTGAAATATATTATGATGTCAATTTGATTACAAGGCTTCGTATCATATGTGACAAATGGTGGTACCAATTAGAGGGGAAAAATCAAATGCAAAGAAACAGGACTCAACTGGTTGTGAATTCAACAGAGCAATGCGGAAACCAGAAGGCACCAATGGAGCATCTTCTGGGAACATATCGTCAATGGGAGCAAATATGAGCTCGGAACAAGCCCCCACAGCATTCTCATCAATTCCATTACACAACTGCTCAAATAATGGTGATAACGATGATAAGAGTAACAGCAATAAGAAACCAACAAACAAGCAAGTAAGCAAAAACAGTTGGAGGAAGCACCTGTAAGAGATGAACATCCCTCGAAACAAAAGAATCTTCTTGACCAATGGCATGTCCTTCAAGGCGGATAATTTCTAGCATCTGGAATATTAACACAGATCAGTATGAACCAAATTATAAGTATACGCAATTACCATAAGAAACGAAAGAAAAACACGGTCAAGGTCAAGCAAGATGCAATTCCATCTAGAATCTATGCCGAGATAAGGGTATACCTCTTCATGTTCAATTGTCTGTCCAAGAGGCATGATTGCTTGATTGCCGGTGAACCTCGTCGACCTCATTCCAGGATAGCCATAGGTACCAGCTTTAAGCGATGCAGCAGAAAAGGCGTCAACACTAAAATCAGCCCACTCTGAGCGATGTTCCCTCAGAAAGCGAACTAAAACAGCTGGAGTGGTGTTCTGCAAGTAAAGCAAAGTGAAAACTTTCCGTGTAACAATTAGAAGATCTAAATGTTAAATTAAAGGGCCGTTTAATGTGTCATGCACACCGATCGATGGGTTTGCACACTCACTTGGAGTAACATAGAAGCTTTGGCACAGACAATTCCTCCAAGGAGTGAAAGGGAACTTGCTGGATTAGAAGTGCTGCTCAAATTCTTGATTGAATTTACTGAAATAGTAACACCCCCGTCGCCGTCACAGTGCACAACAGACCAGCCATCATCATTGAATCCATTGACAGCGTCGTTGAATCCTCTGCAAGAATGATGCATTATAACCAATACAAAAGATTATAACCATTACTATACAGCATGCTAAAATGATTTCGACGTGCCTGATCAACCGCTGGCTAAAAGTTCTCAAAACAGCAGGTTGCCTGCCCATGCTATATACCACCTCACCACTTGTTTCTTGCGCTATTTGCTTGATATAACGAAGTGCCTGTCACAAAAGCTACCGTATTACTGTCTTCCGTCTATAATAATCACAATAGTACCAAAGTTTGAGATAGAATCCAACACTATGAATTAATATTAGCGTGCTTACAGATATCGTCATTCTCTGAGCTACCATTTTTGATGATTCATAGTATGGCCGCAGCACTTCTGGAACACTCCATGCCTTGAAGAAAATATCAATCATGTTAATTAATGTATTTGAAAAGAAGTTAAGAAAATGACCTACGCATTATCAGCTAATTGTCGAGAACTCAAACCTGTAGGTCTAGGTGGTCTACAATGTGGATGATTGACCCTCCACCTTCACATGGTCGAACCAAGTAGCCACTAGGGAGCATTTCAGCCCTCACAAACTGTGAGGCCGCAGCAGCGTTAGGGCCAGCACCAGAACCAGACAGCGACCTTTCACAAACCTTGCAAAGTGCAATAAAATATTTTCAGTGCAATTATACTAAACGATCTTCCCAATAGTAATGCATTAGAGCCGTTAGATAACAACTATACTCACCACAATACTTCCATTTTCAAGATTTGTTGTGTATCTTAGAGTCCAGAAATCCCGAGCAGTAGACAGCGTCATTGGAGAATATGTCTGCCGAAAACTTAAAGTTTATGCACGAGGCTTGCTAAATAATAAATACCGGACTCTAAATTTCATACTTCGTTGCCCACCTGTGTGTAAAGAAGTTCAATTGTCCCTCCATTTCCAGTTGAGAACATTGTGAACATTTCTGAACTCCGACAATCCCGAAACCAAGTTGAGCGGTCTTTTAGGATCTCCACAATCTATTGAAAATTTCCGGCAATTCAAAAATTCAGAAAGCTTACAAACTTTAATAAATGACAAAAGAAATTACTGAAAAATATTAATTCTCATTCCCTTGTTAATTACCTTTGAAGGTTCTAAACTAACAAGACCACAGGCTCGAGCTGCCACTCCGTTACAACCTTGAGAAATGGCAAATATCCCAACCGAATCCGGACCAGGCTAACAAAACAAAGTTTGGAAGTAAATACAGTATCGATATTGGAAGGAACTTAACCTCAATATCAAATTCAGTATGACAATTGTAAAAGCAAAATCAATCATTCACTTAGAAGCATGATTCTTGCTACCTTCATCCCAGGCATCTGGACCCATTCGACAGCAGTTCCAGTAGCCTTTGAAAGGAACTCTGCCAATGTTTCCTCTGCAATTGATTGGAATCTGCAATGATCATAATAAAAAATCAATGAAAGAAAGCTCCACAGGATAAATAAATCTAACAAAAATAAGCTCTAAAATCATAAGCTTGAAAATTACCCAGCAGGGCTATTAGCATCTCTCATGGTACTTCGAGGAGTAGCAGCCGCAGAATCATTGCCATTGCCATCAGCATTTGGAGCTGCTGAGACGGCCTACAATTACATGACAGCCAGTAACAATACGAATCAACAATTGAAACAACCCAAATCATATCAGATAACAACTACATTCCTCAACCGAACAATGACAATTATCAATTCACAAAAAATTATACTGGCAGTGAGTGAAAATGAACAATGACAGAGCTTACAGGTTGCAATTGCTGGCGCATAAACCCATTCTCATTCACCAGCTCCGAAACCTGTTTCTGCAACCGCTCATTTTCCTCCGTCAACAGCTTGTTCATTGCAGCTAGTTTCCTGTTCACAGTCTGAAGCTGAGAAGCCTCTTTTCTCTGCTTCTCTCTACACCTGCAAAACAAAAAAGTCACAAATCAAATCAAACAACCAAAAAAACCAAACCCCTTAACAACACAAGGTGAAATCAAAATCATTACCTTCTATTCTGAAACCAAACCTTGATTTGCTTAGGCTCAATGTTGCCTAAAACCGGACACTCCCTAATCAACTGTTGCCTTCTCAAGGAACTTGGCTTAGAGCATTCCACATAAACCTTCTCCAAAGCTTCAATCTGTTCAGCAGTGTAGCGCACATATTTCCCAGAAGAATCAATGTGTCTCTCAATGCTGTTATCTCTCTGTTGTTGTGCAACAGCCATTGCCATCTTCTCCTAATCTCAAAATATCAAAGTCATAAACAATCACACCCCAAAGGTAAAACCTAAAAGAACCAATACAACACAACACAGCACAACAAGCACCACAAGATTCTTATTATAACACTCACTCTTAGACCCCAAATAAGGGTAGATTATACTACACTACTCACACAAAATACAAATACATATACAATTACAAATAAACAAGTTCAAATGAAGGAAAAAAACTAGGTATCACAGAAAACTGAGAAGTGAAACGGAACTAAACATAAAGTTCCAAACAGTGAAACACGAAATCCTTGTTCTAACAACCATCAAACACGTTTCTTTTTCTTCTTTTTCTGGTTTCAACAAAACAAGTTACATGCCAACTGTTTTTTTTGTCACAAAAAGCCGGAATTTTCGCAGTCTTACAACTCTAGAAGAAAAAAAAAACAAAAACCCACTTACAAAAACTTAATCTTTTTTCCACTGAGCTAAAAACTTGGAAGCTCATCAACTGAATTTACGCGTTTTTCTTTTACTTGGGCAAAAGCCCAATGTAAAAGCCATAAAAAAAGTTACAAAAATTCAAACTTTGAAGCGACCCTTTAAACAGAAGAGGCTGTGGAGCTTGAGGAAGAAGGTTTGAAAAGGTGGTGTGAATGGAAAGAGAAGTTTTGAGGTATGTAGTACTATAAAAGGCAATGAAGATTCAAGAATGAAACCCTAAGCATATTGTACATGAAAAAAACGGGATTGAAAAACTTGAAACGGGTTTGAGGGAGAAGAAAGAGAGAGAGGTTGTGATTTGAGAAATGAGACAGTGATCTGAGGTGAAACAGTGGGAATAAAGTCAGAGAGAGAGAGAGAGAGAGAGAGAGAGAGAGAGAGAGATTGTATTGCACGCATATCGATGACTCAAAACAGAGCTTTCTTTTTTAGTTTGGTTTATTTACGTAATTGTCCTTGTTGTTTGTTTCTAATGACATGGTATAGCCCTACACGACTCATGTCACTTTCAATGCTCACCCTTGTCTTGTGTACTAGTAGTATACTAGTACTATTTTTAAAAATTGAGTTGAGAATGAAATGACTTTGGAGAAATGAACTATAAGTTTTAATAGGTTGAACTATGGTTGAATTGGATTATTAATTAAAAATCTATTATTTATATTAATAAAAAGAAAAAATGAGTTGTGATTTGATTTGTTTAGATTTCGATTGATCTCGATTTCGGAAATTTAGAATAAAATATGATTGAGTTAATTGAAGAATTGATAGATTTTTTGGCTGAATCAATCAATGGTTGATTGATTTGTAGTTCAACTAATTGAATCGGTCGTCTGAATTGGTTTTGAAAATATTGAGATTTAGATTACAATGTGGTTCAATTGATTAAAATGATTGATTGATTAAATTGGTTTTGAAGATATTGAGTTTTAGATTATTATTGTTGGAGTACAATGTTGAAAATGAAGAAGTTGGAATATAGAGCAATTGTTGTAACTAATTTTTAATCTCTAATAAAAAATAATAAAAAATGTTACATGAGTTATGATTTCTAATTAATTGAATATAAACTCCATTTATATACGAGTTTCAATTTTGAGATGAAATTCAAATGCAATTTAAACTTAAATGACACTTAAATGAAATACAAGTGACTACTTGAATTTGAATTACAACTAATATCATCTATTAATTTATATTCAAGACTAAAAATCAACAACACAAATTTCATCTAATGAAGTGTTCGGTTTTGATTGTCTTGGTAATCAAATATTCAAGTTGCTTTTGAGTGCTGCAATGAACAACTTCAAGCACTCCCTTCTGGACCTGATGTGCAGAAAATGGAACTTCGTGTCAATGTGTTAGTTCCTTCCATGCAGTACTAGATTCTTGGTAAGGATTATGGAAAATTTGTTGTCAATTATCATCCTCACATGCTTATTCACCTTGATCTTCAAATCTACAATAAGTTCAAAATCCAAACAGCTTGACACGCAAACAAAACACATGCAATGTACTCAGATTCACATGTTGACAATCCAACCAATGATTGCTTCTTTGAGCACTAAGAAATTGGACCTCCTAGATACTTGAAGAAATATCCAGAAGTACTTCTTCTGTCAACTTTGTCTCAACAGCAACTAATATTCCTCCTCTAGTATCAAAATTATTATTCAATCTTGGAAGTTGACTTAGAGGTATGACATTGTTGATAACATCAACAAAGGATTTCGGTGGTTTAAGGTTCATCAAATTTAGGGCTAGAATTGGGTTTTCATGTGGTTTCTCAGTATTTATCAGACACTTCCAAGGTATAATAGGTGACACCATGAATGATTAGTGTTAAATAGTAAATAGGGAAAGGTTGAAGAAGATAGACGATGAAGTATCATAAGCTCCATAAAATCTCCACTCCCTTGCCATGGAGTCTACCGAACACAGTCAATGTTACTATGGTGCAAAAAAATGAAAGAAAAGTGTTGAAATCTACTATACACAATCAATGTTGCTATGGTGTCAAGAAAGGGAAGAAAAATGTTATTCGTTATCTTAACACCACAACCACCACCACCACCACCAAACCCCCCCCCCCCTACTAACAAAACATTATTTTAAAGCAAATTCAATTTTTTCTTACAAGATAATTATCATTAAACAAAACATTATTTTAAAGCAAATTCAATTTTTTCTTACAAGATAATTATCACATTAATGATAGTCTTTTTTTTTTACAAAACATTAATGATAGTCTTAGTCTTATAAGAAATTAATAATATCATTTATGATATTTAAGTATTAATAATTAATATAATAACATTAAACTAGAGTAGTTACATGTGAACTTTTGAATTAATTATTTAATTAAATTTAAATATTTTTAAAACAATCACTAATTAAAGTAAATAAGAAAATTATATGAATTAAGTATAAGGACTTTTTAAGTATTTTTATACTAATTATTTATATCTACATTTACTAAATTAATAATATCATTTATGATATTTAAGTATTAATAATTAATATAATAACATTAAACTAGAGTAGTTATATGTGAACTTGAATTAATTTTTTAATTAAAATCATTATTAAAGTAAAATAAAATTTTTAAAAAACTACATTTATTGTTCTATAAAATTATATGTTTTTAGTATAAGGATTTTTTATCTTGTTATTTGTTGAACCACCTTGACATTGAAGGGGCTTCTCATGTCAATGTTCGCCTAACTCTTGTTAGGATTTGCTTCAATTCCCCTTCTGGTCAATATAAACCCCGAGAACTTGCTCGTTTGAACCCCGGCGGAGCACTTGGTAGTATATAAACACATATTGTATCTTCTGATTGACTTTAAGATCTCTTCGACATCTTTACAATGGCTTCCATATTTAAATGTCTTCATAATCATATTGTTGATGTAGACCTATAAATTACGCCTTATTTGGTTTGAGAACACCATATCCATTAGCCTTTGATAAGTAAAACATGTATTTTTTTATTCAAATGGCATTGCATTGTAATAATATTGTCATGGTTGACATGAACACCAATTTAGGCACGTCCAATGGTTCTATTTTTATTTGCTTATAATCAGAGTAAGCATCCATGAAGCTTAAATCCTTATAACCCGAAGACATGTTGATCAATATGTCAATGTTGGGTAAAAGACATGGATTTTTAGGGCACACTACATTCAGATAAGTGAATCGACGTACATTCGCCATTTATTTGATGTTTTCCAAACCAATACCATATTAGTCAACCAAGTTAGGGATTTGACTTCAATTATGAAACTTTTTTTCATTAAATTCTTTACCTCTCTGTCTTTCTTCGCCCACTTCTCGTTGCTAACTTTAAGATTTCTCTGTTCCACATATTTCACAACAAATTTGGTGGCAAGGTGGAGAAAGACCACCCCAATGTCTATACATGGCATATTCAATGGGGCCCAATCAAACAAATCAATGTTCCTCTTTAGTATGGGCGATCATATCTTCTTCTCTAGCATTGGTAAATGAGGTGCCCAAATTGGTGGTTTGAAAATCTTGGGGACCAATTTGGACCTCTTTTAGATCTTATGTGAGTGTTAATGTTTCTTTCTTAGGCTTTATCTTAGAATCTAAATTCACATAATTCATTTCATGTGTGTGTGTGGCTTCATAATGAAAATTGTATCCATCTCTGCCTTATTTATCTTGAGCCTTCCCTAGTAACTGTAACACCCCAAAAAATTTCCTCTCATTTTAATAGCATATAATATATCATTTGCATACATAGAATTATATCCCTAACATAGAAAGACGAGGTATAACATCCATAGGTTGGAGCATAGGGCATGTGGTTGGTGATTTATCAAAGATGTAATCATCCAAATCCAAGGACAATATCCAAGTGTCTCCTAACAAGCCTCAATGGTTTCTTACATCCCATTCAAGCTCAAATGATATTTCAAGTCACCAGAAGAAGTGAACTCATCAAGAAGTTGACTCAGAGCTGCACCTCCTACACAACTTGCCCAAACTAGGGTTTTGGTTGCAAGGAGCTTCTTGAAGGAATTTTAGTTCCCCTTTATTCTCATGGTCTTCTATATATTACCAAGGGTTCATGGATGAAATTTGGTGCATTGGTTCCTTGAGGAAGGGCTTCAGTCAGGAAGTTACTTGTGGTATAAGCAAAAGTCAGTTGTGAAGAAAGAAAAGTCAACTGTGGATTTTTGGGGTCTAAATCATGATTTTCAAGTTCATACACCTTTCCATGGTAATGAAATGTCAAGATTTCTATCATTCATCAAGAATCAATACTTAGGGCAAAAGTTACTAAATTTGGAAATGACTTGTAATTCAAAGTTTCCATTTTTGGAACTTTATAAGTCACATTCAACTTGACTTTTCATCATAAAAAATGCTTCAAATGGATTTTTTTCCAAACATGAAAGTTGAAGATCATTTTTTCCCCTTTCCAAAAAGTACTAGATCATCTTCATATCATATATGGATCACAATTTATGATCAAAAGACATCAAGGTGGTTTTTAGGGTTTATCACATGTACCAAATTTTCCACTTTTACAAAAAGGCTTCTAAATGACTTGCATTGATTCCACTTGCCCAATTCAGCTTATAACATCAAATTACACTTCTTTTAAAGTAAAATTGGCTTTTGAATCATGGCATTTGGTGGTTTATTTCTCACATATTTCATGAAATGCAAAATTGCAAAATGGTTCAAAACTAAAAAATTATCCAAGCACAAGTCACAAATCCAATTGCATTCTGATAAGGGGTTAATATGTGAGCAATGCATGCACATAAGAGGCTTCATGCACGTGCACATGACTACATACATCATAACTTGCATTTTTGAAAATTCATTCAAATCTCATTATCCACACATTCAATGGATCCTTAACTAGAGTTAGGCCCAAAAATCACTACATATAAGCTCTTAACCCCACCGGTTAGAGCTAGGGTTCAGCCATTGTTGAGATTTCACAAAATTACACCAAATATTTATCTCTTTGAATCTCTCTCCTCATAAGGTTTCCTTGATATTTTTCTTCATAATCTTGATCAGTGAACTCCATAGATCAAGAATCAACCACTATTTGACGCTCTAAGCAAGTATTTCATCAAGTCAAGTTCAAGAGGATTCTTCTTTAAATCTCAATATCCAAGCCAAATTCAAGCTCTAATTGCATTTATTTTGTAATTAGAGGTTCAAAGGAGTTGATCTGTAGCTCTCAGATGGTTTTCTAGGAGTATTTTCATTGCCGCAAGCTTCAGGTTAGTTCAATTTTCGTGCTCTTGGATCTTGATTTTCTTGTGTGTGTAACACGGTGGGAGAACTGACTTTAGTTATGTTGCGGATAGCAAGAGTCGCCACCGACTTTTATTTTATCCAAAGGAAAGGCATAAAAGAACAGGAAAGACCTTTTAAAAAGATTTTTGGGTTCGGGGGGTAGGTTATGTAAAGGGAAGGTGTTAGCACCCTTTACATCCATGGTTATCCATGGGCTCTTAGTTACTTAGCTCACTTTAAAATGTTTTTTTTTTGAAAAGTGTAGTGTGTGATTAGAAATTTTCTTAAGTGTTTTATAATGATCCATGTACGGATATATATAAAACCTTTGTTTTGAAAATTATTTGAAAAATGTGAAGTGTTTGAAATGTTTTTGAAAAGTGAGCAAGTATATAAGAGGAACCTACCCTAAGTTAAGTCTTTTCTGTTCTTAAATCCTTTAAATGGTAAGATTATCCCTATTATTAAGGAATAGGTAGTCATTACCTTGGATGTGAGGGACAAGTGAAGGGACATCTGTTATTTAGGCAACTGTGAGGTATATAACCAATTCGAAGGGACTTATCATCTTTTATTCGGAAGGGACAAGATCATTACGAAGGCAACCACGAAGGGACTTGATCTTTTTATCCGTTAAGGGACTAGATGATGTGAGATGAGGGACTTTGCTTTATACACCTTACTTGACCTTTTGTTTATGCAACTTGAGAGGTAACCCTTAAGAAGTGAGATGGCGATCCAGGATCGACTTACGTGTGTGAGTGTACCAATTCAAATATTTATCTTGAGATTTAATGATCTAAATTCAATTTTTAAATACAAACATGTTTTACACTTCCTATTTTACTAACCATAGCATTTAAAATTAAATATTAAAAATTACTACAACTATTACATAAAGGGTACAATTACATAATAATAATAATTAAAATAAATTAAATAAATAAATAAATGAATAATTAAGTGGGTTAGTAACAATAATAATAATAAATTAAACAGTCACATAATATATAAATAAACAAATAAAGGGGGTTAGTAGTAATGAAACAAATAAGAATATGATGAAAGAATTAGCATAATGAAAATTAAAAGTTCAATTTTAAATGAATAATTATCTTTAAGGTTTTTAATTAATAAGAGAAATAAATGATAAGTATTATATATTAACAAGATATGATTAATAGTCTAATTATTTTATTTTATATACATATTATAAAATATCTAATTATAATTAAATAAGCATAAAATAATAAATTATATTCATAAAATAAAATTAGGTTTTTTTTTTAAATTACTTAGGAAAAGAAGTCAAGGTTAATTAACTAATTAAACTATTTACATATAAAAACTATATTACAAATATACATAATTAAATAAATAAATTAACATTTATAAGATAATTAGAGTTAATAAAAAAATTATTAGAGTTAATCAAAATAAATTAGGGTTTATGAGAATATTAGGTTTTATAGAATTAGGGTTGATTAATTAATTAAATATTCTACCTAAAGAAACTATATACAAATTATAAAATAAATATACATAATTAATATTTACAAATAAATAAATTAAGAATTAAAATATAATTTGGGTTTATAAAAAATTAGAATTTATATAAGAAATAATTAAGTTTTATGTATTAAAATAATTCAACATAATATACACATATTAATAAAAAATAAAGTTTACATTAATTAAATTGATTTTTTTAGAAATAAATTAGTTTTAGGATTAGTAAGAAAACAAGATTAATATTTTAGTTAAGAAGAATCAATTAACCTAATTTTTTAATTAATAAAATAGTTAAAAGAAAAATATAAAGAAAACAAGACAAAAAAAAGAGGGGAGGCCTGGATTTGAACCCAGGACCTCCCCAATACCTGAAGAAGACTCCAGCCACTGGGCTATGCGCGCGCGTGTGATATGGGATGAACACTAATGCCTTTTGTTCTTTCACCTGTAAAGAATCATAAAAAAAACAAAACAACGCAAAATGGCCTGGGGGAGGGTTGAACCCAGGACCATTCGTTTACACACCAAACACACAAACCAGCTGAGCCAAGCGCATTAGTTGAAATATAACATAAACAAATTCTAAAAATATTAAGTTGTAAGTTTGAATTTTCAGATGGCGCCAATGGATCATCTTCTACCTCTGGACTTGCAGAATTCCCTGCGAATTTATCCATGAGTTTTCTTGCGAATTTTCCTACACATGAAGAACCTGCGAAATTCATACTTCACCAAACACGCACGATTTTATCAAATTAATTACATAAACATGATCCAAACAGTTCATTGAGTTGATTTATGGTCTCAAAATACATTTATAGTCATTAGATTGTGAAACCCTAATTCAAGAGGTATGAACCCTAAAATGGTGTTTCACGAATTGGCCATTAAAACATCAATCTAATTGCCCAGAATCCATCACTGCATTCATCTAAACACAAATCAATGGACAAACTTGATTAATAACATGTAAAAATGCAAGAACGAAAAAATCAAAAAGTGAGAAAAAAGTGATTCGGATTTCTCAATATGCTATGTTATGGAGCAATGTGATGATCAGGTTACACTCAATGATGTTCAGGGAACATGTCTCAACCTTCAAAATGCTTTGAAAAGCTCTCTAACGAAGAATCCGAATCAACCTTTTTGGATGATTTTTTGAAGTTTGAATGTGTTGTTTGAGGCTGCCAAATCGTGTCCAATGCTTGTGTTTATGTTGTATATATATCACTTGATGAAATTAGGTCAAAACATGTGATTGTTCTTTGGACTTTTTGGATCCAAGAGATTGAAAAAGATCATGCCTTGAATTTCATATATTCTTTGATATAACCTTTCTATCTTAAGACAATCACCATAAATTGCATATCAATCTGATCTAATCCATGTTTATGACCTTCTAGAAACAATATCTCACTCAAATATTTGATTTATATATTTTATTTTAATTTAAAATGGTTTTAAATGAATAAAATCAAAATAAATAAAATAAAAAATAATAAAAATATGAATAAATGAGGATTGGGTCGTGCATGATGTCATGTTGAAGTTTGGATCACAAATTTGCAAGCCCATTTGGAAGAAATTGGTTTTAAAGCCTTATTTGCTTCATAAACCTCCCAAAAATTTCCCAACTTTGCAAGGGCACAAATCCTTCAATTTTAATGCTATGAGGGTGTTCTTGGACATTTTGGAAAGCTTAAGGAGTCCTCTAACCAACCCCATTGTTTTCATGTCCATACCTTTTACCATTCTCAAGTTATGCTCTTTTGAAGTTGTTGACTTTTTGTTGACTTTCAAAAGGACCTATAATGTCTTAGCTCATACCTTCCAAATGAAGCATTTTTGGGCTTGGCTTGTGAGACACAAAGTTGTAGAGAATTCAATTTCCTTCAAAATGAGCTTTGGATGGAAAACTTTTGACGAAGCATGTGAAAGTTATGGCTGGTCAAAGTTCAGTTGACTTTTCTTGTGAAAACCCTAATTTAGAAACTCCTGATTCTTGATGATCTGAAATCTCCTTGATGAATCATGATCAACCCTTGATCAAATGATGAATTTTACTTCATATACTTGATGTTGGCAAAAAAAATCATGAAGTTTGACTTTGGTTTGACCACAGTTGACCTCAGTTTGACTTTTTAACTACTTTGACTGATTTTGACCTATCTGATCATCTGACGGAGCAAACCTTTGAGAAAAGTCTTGAAACTTGACATGGGGATTCGTATACACATATAATATGTTATGAAACTCACTTGAAGTCTTGGAAATCCATTTAGCCTGATTAAAGTAAAAACTCTAGTTTAGGATGCACTGCTTAGGAGGATGCATTGTCTGAGGGAATTGTCAAATCTTATGACTAATTGTGAACTTTGTGAACCTCATAAGATGTCTTGTGAACCTTGTGAACCTCATGAGAGATCTTGTGAACCTTGTGAACCTCATGAGAGGTCTTGTGAACCTTGTGAACCTCATGAGAGGTCTTGTGAACCTTGTGAACCTCATGAGAGGTCTTGTGAACTTTGTGAACCTCTTAGTACACAAAGTCTTGTCTTGTGAGGGCAAATTTTGGGGTGCAACAGCTGCCCCTGTTCAATTTTCTGAAACCTGAGGGGTTAGATTGGTATATGTGCCAGTCGTGACCTGGAAGGTTGAAGGGGATTGAACACAAAAGCCCAAAAATTTGCACTCACCGGTGCGTAGAGTGATACTGATGACTAGCTGTACATGCTTGAGTGGGCTTAAAGATGCCACTTGGAGAAAAGTTCTTCAAATATATCTCTTGGAGAATAAAGTAGTCCAAAGTATGAAGATATAGATTTTGGGAAGATAAACAACGACCCGAGGTAATGATATGACTCTTGGGAAGATAAACAACGACCCAAGGTTTGATAATACTTTTGGGAAGATAAACAACGGCCCAAAGTAATGATATGGCTCTTGAGAAGATAAACAACGTCTCAAGATAGCCTTCGGGAAGATAAACGACGTCCCGAGATAACCTTTGGGAAGATAAACAACGGCCCAAGGTAACCATATGGCTTTTGAGAAGATAAACGATGTCTCAAGATAGCTTTCGGGAAGATAAACGACGTCCCAAGATAATGAGATAACCTTTGGGAAGATAAACAACGACCCAAGGTCATGATAGCTTTCAGGAGGATAAACAACGTCCCGATGTATAAGTATAACTTTTGGGAAGATAAACAACGGCCCAAAGTCATGATAGCTTTCAGGAGGATAAACAACGTCCCGAGGTATAAGTTGTTGATATTGTTTTACCTGCATATAACTATCCTGCAAGGAAAATATTAGTTTATGCATTATGTATGCATGCATAGTACGATGCATTTAATTAATGTATTATGTAATTATGGATATGTATGTTATGGTATGATGTAAATGATGTATGTATGAACCATGCAGCCTGAAGCGTCCGGGTATCTTTGTATAACAACTGCTGGCCAGGGAAAATAAATCCCGATTTGTTGCTGAAGAATATGAGGAACTCGTCTTGTCTCGTTTGATAATATAGTATTCATAACCTCCCGTCTTCGTTCGATAGTAAGGTATCCATAACCTCCCGTCTTTGTTCGATAGTAAGGTATCCATAACCTCCCGTCTTCGTTCGTCGTACTCCTATTGAAATAATAAATTCCCGACTATCCGTATGAGGATAAAAGAGATGGATATAAATTCCAGGGGAGATGTAACTCGAAGTATTTATGAAGATGGATTTGCCCTACTAGGGGATTTGTAGCTGTCTTGTAGGGATGAACCGACGAAGCTTCGTTGAATTCCTTCCCTCGTTCGTCCTTAGTAAATACTATTACTGCATTTTCATGCATTTCTGGTAAACATCAATCATATTAAGCATTTTATGCATTTCTTGTAAACATCAATCATATTCAAAAGCATACATACATTCAAACATAACCAATGGACGTTTCGCTTATGTAAATAGGGTAAAAGTAAATCTGGATTCAAAGATGAAATTTTATTTATATCAAAAAGTGACCTATACATAGGCAAGTTTGTACAAGGAGACAAATATCCTAGTAAGAGGAATTTGTCATAAATTTTTTACAAAAACAAAGAAAATCAACTATGTGGGAAATAATCCTATTGAGTTTCAATTCTACTATTGCCATCATCTTCAAGTATCTCATCTTCTGCTGTTGAGACGGAAACAATTGGATTGATCTTTATTGTTCGAGCTTGCGTAAGTAGCACAACCGGTTGTAGTTTCATGGGTGATCCACACGAGACATAGTCATACGCTTTAATCCCTAACTTTTGCCTGGATTTCCCTTTCAGGTTTTCAATCCACCGGGATACCCTTTTTTGCCCAAGCCGCCTTTTCAGGTTTTCGACTTGCCGGGTGTACATTTTTTTTTATATATATCCCTAATTTTTGCCCGAACCCTTTTGGTTCGCCGGGATGCCCTTATTTTTGCCTAGGCCAGTCAACCTAGCGGGTCTCTTTTTATGCGTAGTATTTTTTAACTATGTTTGCGTTTACAGGTTGTGGGAAGTCTTCACCATCCATAGTAGTAAGTATCATGGCACCTCCTGAGAATACTGTTTTGACTACAAACGGTCCTTCATAGGTAGGAGTCCACTTGCCCATAGGATCACCCTGTGGTAATATGATACGCTTGATTACCAAGTCACCAGCCTGATATACCTTTGGCTTAACCTTCTTATTAAAAGCTTTGATCATCCTTTTCTGGTACATCTGACCATGACACACGGCTGCTAACCTCTTCTCATCAATCAAATTTATCTGGTCAAGTCGAGTCTGAATCCACTCATCTTCATCCAAGCCTGCATCCTTCATAATTCTTAAGGAGGGAATTTGAACTTCAATGGGAAGAACTACTTCCATACCATATACTAAGGAGAATGGGGTTGCCCCTCTTGAAGTACGTATTGTAGTACGATAACCATGAAGAACAAATGGTAACATCTCATGCCAATCCTTGTAAGTAACAGTCATCTTCTATATAATCTTCTTAATGTTCTTATTAGCAACTTCTACTACCCCATTCATCTTCGGACGATACGAAGAAGAGTTGTGATGCTTAATATTGAACTGCGTGCAGAGATCAGTAATCATAATGTTGTTCAGATTAGAGCCATTGTCTGTAATAATCCTTTCAGGGATACCATACCTACATATGAGATTATTCTTAATGAATCGAGCCACCACATTCTTAGTAACAGATGCAAATGAAGCTGCCTCCACCCACTTCGTGAAATAATCAATAGCGACCAGGATGAAACGATGCCCATTAGAAGCAGTAGGCTTGATCTCACCAATCATATCAATGCCCCACATGGCAAAAGGCCAAGGAGCAGTCAACACATTCAATGGTGATGGAGGTATATTGACTTTATCAGCATAGATTTGACATTTGTGACACGTTCTGGAATGTTGATAGCAGTCAGCTTCCATAGTAGACCAATAATCTCTGTTGCTTCCTTCTTATCCACACAACGAAGCATAGTTGAATCATGATTGCGCTTGTACAAAATTCCATTGCTCAAGAAGAACTTAGCAGAAAACCTTCTCAGAAACTTCCTATCTAGTACGGCGGACAATCTGGGTGCTAATACCTTCCCAGGTTGTAACCAACCCCCTTTCTCAGTC
This sequence comes from Lathyrus aphaca, assembly GCA_963966055.1. Classification (NCBI taxonomy): domain Eukaryota; kingdom Viridiplantae; phylum Streptophyta; class Magnoliopsida; order Fabales; family Fabaceae; genus Lathyrus; species Lathyrus aphaca. Next base: position 707,920,313 of record OZ014519.1, on the reverse strand, counting down.
TCTCTGGTTCGCAACCGTCTTATCCATCTTTTTTCTAGGTCTATGCAGCATTGCCTTTCCTCCGGGATAAAAATGCCTAGCTGGCGACTCTTTTCCTCTCCAGTGAGTTCACTCCTGTGTGTCCTCATTGTTCTTTTTGCCGACCGTTCGCGTCTGTACCTTTATCTGGGCCATTCCCCATTTATCGGGAGCGACAGCTTGGCGACTCTGCTGGGGACCCTTATACTGTAACCAGGGCTTCTGGTTCTTTTTGTGGGTTCCTCCTAGCGCTTGTTTGATTTGTGTTTACTGGGGTGTTATGTGCTGTCTGTGTTTGTATATTAGTTTTGTTTATTTGCTTTATGTACAGTTGTTTTATTGCTTTCTTTACAGCTTTACATATATCATACTGTCTTACTGTGCTGGCTGGATCTGTTTTGTTGCTTTGGTGGGTGGGTGTTCTACTGAGAGTTAAGGTCCTATACCTGGGACCTGAGTGACACATAGGCTAGAGTGATTCATATTCTTTCCCATTCCATCTCGGTCTGGTGCGGGAATATGAAACACGGTTCAGATATGGGTTTCTTCTTGAGAACTCTGTGTTGCAGATTTCCTGCAATGCTAGGGCTATCTGGGAAGCCTGCTAAGTCTGGATGACCTTTAGTATTGACCTTCAGAAACTGAGGTGAATTAGAGGAGGATCTTTTATGGTTATTGTAAACACTGTACCTCCGGGTTAGAAGTGTTTACACTTCTCATAACTGATCCAAGTCTGAGGATCCTTGTTTTAGAACATCACCTGTGAGGGGGTTGGGCTGTTTACAGGTTTGCAGGTACCCTTGACCTCAACATACCCTGTTGCTTTGTTTTGATTAAGAGTACTCCATGTTGGAACAATTCTTATGATTTTTTAACCCTGGACATGTGACTCTTTATTTGAGTCCCCACCTTGGTTACTGGACTTATGGGCCTCCATCTGGATTTCTTGAACATACCTGGACTTATATCAGAGCACTTGATCAGATCCAGCTCAGTCACAAACCCTTGCATATCATTTGCATACATCATCATTGCATCATTTTAACATTTGCTTATTTGTTTTTCAGGGTATCCATACTTTATTTTTGGCTTGGTTTTGACCCCATCATCAGCATAGACCTATCTTCATCAGCATCTACTTCAGCTATCAGCTACCTGCTTCAGTCACCTGCACCAGCCAGTCAGTGGCCCATTTTCAGTGTTATCATCAGCACCTGTCTCAACCCTTCTTCAACAACATGGCACCTAAGAAGAGTAATATCTCCTATCATTTCTTTCAGCCTGAGCTAGCTGACATCAGGAGGATTCAGACCCTGATTACTCCAGACCATATACCACTGTTCAGGGAACACTATGGAGGCATACTTGATGTGGTTATGGATTTGGACCCTTCACAGAGGAGCTTGATTCATACTTGCCTGCAGTTCTATGATCCCCCTCTGAGGTGTTTCACTTTTCAGGATTTTCAGTTGGGCCCTTTGTTAGAAGAGTCTTCATCATTGGTTGGTATACCTATCAGGGGTGGAGTCCCCTTCAACCCTGAGATGGTCTTTCCTAGTAATGAAGAAGTAGCAAAGGCATTACATCTGGAACCAGTTCTGATTGGGCAGCATATGACTACTAAGGCTGGAATCTCTGGCCTGCATCTGGATTTCTTGATCTCTCAAGCTACCCTGAAGGCTTCTTTGGGAGAGTGGAAAGCAGTCTGTGCTTTATTGGCCCTGAGCATATATGGGATTATATTATTTGCAGATGAGCCTAGATTCATTAGCAAGAATGCAATCCACCTTTTCATTCTGAGGAACCCAGTGCCCACTTTATTGGGGGATTTCTACTACTCGGTGCACCAAAGGAATGAAAAGCAGAGGGGAAGATTAGTGAGGTGCTGTGCTCCTTTGTTCCATACTTGGCTTCTCAAACATTTGCCCAAGACAGATGCATTTTTGAATCCTCATCAGCAAAGAAACTGGGCTAGGAGACTCACTGCTTTGACCTCAGCTGATATCAGGTGGTGCACTCAAAGCACAAAAGTCAGAGACATCATTACCAGTTGTGGGCAGTTTCCCAATGTACCCCTGATAGGAGTTAAGGGTTGCATCAATTACAACCCTCTGCTATTCAAAAGACAACTGGGCTATGCATTGGTCCACACTCCTAAGACACAAGACTTGGCTGAGACTCTTTACTGTGAGAACAAGCCTAATTTGGCTATTGTCAGGAAAGCAGCCTGGGCCTGGGACAATGTTCAAACTAAAGGAGTAACCATTCTGGGAAAGTGCAACAATGTGGCATCAGCACAGTACTATAAGTGGTCCCATGCCAGGGCTCAATTTTCTGGGATTCCCTTCACCATGGAAGATATACCTGGACCATCCTCAGCACCACCTCCTGCCACTGTCAGTTTAGAGGAGTTTGAGCAATTGAAAGAGAGGAATGAGAAGTTGACTCAAGCTCTACAGAAGACCCTCTGGGAGAGGAGTGATGGTAGGTTGGATATTGAGAGGTTGGAGAAGCTAAAAGTGGAGCATTTAGCCAGAATTGAGAAGTCTGAGGATTACATCAAGAAGTCTAGGGCTGGAGAGCAGATCTTGAAGAATGCCTGCAAGGAAGCCCAATTCCAGAAAGCCAGGACTGACTTGTATCTGAAGGAGAGTCAAGCTAGGTGGGTCAGGATCACCAAAGCTCGTACTCTGGAAGATAAGAGGACTCAGGACAAGATCGAGCAGCTGGAAGCTAGTGCAAAAGAGCAACAGGAAGCCCTGGCAACAACCCAGAGGGAGATCTCCGAGTTGAAGATTAGAGCTGGAGTGAAGAGGTCAAAGGACCAGAGTCAGCACAAGAAGCTAACTGCAGCTGTTACTACCAGGAATCTCCTTATCAGGAATCTCACGGAGCGTCCAGCTGATCCTGTGACTGAAGCACTTCTCAAGGAAGTTCAGGAGGATGAGTTTGGTCTTGGTGTCTGACTTTTGCTTGTTGTTGCTTTCATTTCATGTACTTTTATTTTCTTATGATGTATTTTGACCCCTCAGAGGGCATGTTTTGTAAAGAACAAACTATGTATCATTTGCCTTTTGTAATATATGTATCAGTTTGTTCCATCTGAGTTTACTTCAAAAGCAATATCAACAGCATCTTCAAGGGTCTGGAAAGGTCAAAACCAAGTGCCAAGCCGGATACCTTGGAAACAAATAAGCATACTGCATTGCATGCTAACCTTTTTGTTTTGTTTTGTAGGTTTTTGTTTTACTGTTACTAACTCTGTTGTGATACCCAGGAACTATTGCTCGACGTCGGGTATTTCCACTCAACCGTCCACACAGATATCCAACCAGTAACAATCTTTCGGGCATACAGATGGACCAGGTACAACAGGACCTTGCAGAGGTCAGGAACCAAATGGCCAATGAAAGATTGGAAATGAGGACTCAAATGACACAGTTTATGGAAGTGATGAACAATATGGCTCAGAGCCAAGAGAGATTGAGAGCAATGGTAGAAAGGCAGAATCAGGAAGATCCCCATCTAGGGACTGCTGGGACGAGCAACAATGAGAGGGTCCAACCTCATGTCAACCCCCCCCGTATTTGGGCCCCACCTTCATCCAGAGATCAACATTCCTGCCAATGTACAAGGGACTGCCACTGCAGGCAGAGTGCTGCAAGAAGACTCCCAGGAGGATCAGTTCACAGTAATGGGTGCTGGGGATGAGGCCTATGACAGAAGGCTGGATGAAATTGCCGAAAAATTAAGATCCTTGGAATCCCATAACTCTTTGGGTTTTGATGTTATGGACATGGGCTTAGTGGACGGGGTCAGGATTCCCCATAAGTTTAAGCCTCCTTGTTTTGAGAAGTATAACGGGACTTCTTGCCCACGGACCCACTTACAATCCTTTCTGGGGAGGTTGAAAGCATATACCATGGACGAGAAGCTATGGATGTTTTATTTTGAGGATAACTTAACTGGAGCGTCAAGGGAATGGTACTCCCATCTGACTAGAGCAACCATTAGGTGTTGGAAGGACTTGGCAGAGGCCTTCATCCGACAATACCAGTATAATCTGGATATGGCACCCAACAGGACCCTCCTAATGGGAATGTCACAGTCATCCAGGGAAAGCTTCCGCGAGTACGCCCAGAGGTGGAGGCAGCTGGCTGCTGCTGTCCAGCCACCTATGTCAGAGAGGGAGATGGCAGATATGTTTATGAACACCCTCCAGGGAACATACATTGACAGGCTGACTGATTTCTCTTCTACTAGCTTTGCAGATGTCGTTATAGCTGGAAAGAGAATTGAGAGCCTGTTAAAGATGGGCAAAATTTCTGACAACGGTGCCAGTTCATCCAACAACGCAAGGAAGCCTTTTGCAGGCCCAAGAAGAACTGGTGAGACCAATGCTATCCATACCAACAGGGGCAGACCCCAATATGTTCATAGGTCTGTGGCAGCAGTCACCATTCCCACTCCAATTCATCCACAACCAGCTTATCAACCACAGCAAAATTATCAGCAACAAACTCAGTATCCTCCTCAAAGAAACTACAACAACACCAACAACAACAATCAGCAAAGACCGTTCCAACAGAGACCTTCTCAGGCCAATAGGGTGATCGATCTGATCCCTATGCCATATGCCACATTACTGCCACAACTCCTGAAACTCAACCTGGTTGAGCTAAGGACGTTGGCACCTCCAGATCCCACCAGTCTACCCAGAAATTACGACTCCAACGCCAGATGTGCTTTTCACTCAAATGCACCTGGCCATAGTACAGAAAAGTGCAGAGCCTTGCACATGAAGGTACAAGACCTGGTAGACTCTAAAGCTCTGAACTTCGCACCACCACCAAATGTTAACAAAAACCCTATGCCAAACCATGGTGGTCCCAGAATCAATGTTATTGAAGAAGACAAGCCGTCTTACTTGATAACCAGTGTGGGTCAGATTCGGACACCGTTGGTAGAGATTAAAGCCCAACTCCTTGAATGTCAAGTGTTCCCGGGATGTGAGCTAGGGTGTGCTTATTGCAACATTTCAGTGAATGGTTGTGATAACTTGAGAGATGGCATAGATGGTCTCATCCAGAGTGGCCTGCTTCAAATCACAACATCAATTCCTACCAATCCAGCAATCTCATCAGCAACAATCCCCGAGTCTTCTACAAATACAACAACCATTGTTCCAAGCAACTCTTCAATCTCATCAACAACTGCTTCATCTGTTACTTCAACGGACCAGATATCAGCAAACATCCCTTCTACAACTTCAGCACCACTTCATTCAGAAACTTCTACAACAGCAACACCCATTCATCCAATAATGTCTCCTACAACTTCAGCAGCAAATGTCTCAACGGTTACGATTTATTATGATCCTGAAAATGATTCTGCCTACGACTCACAAAGTGCCACCCCTATCAGAGCACCAGTCACAATATACTATGATCCACATACTATCATGGTCCCTTCTGCAGCTGCAATCAGTCTGGTCACTATCACAGTGCCTGGACCAGTACCTTATGAAAGCAGTAATGCCATCCCCTGGCATTACGGCTCCGATCTATACTGCGAAGGACAGAAAATCACTTTTGAATCATCAACCCCTGCACCACAAGTAGACAATGTGGGAGGAGGCGGAGGCTTCACTCGAAGCGGACGTCTCTTTGCTCCACAAACTCAAAGACCCACTGCCGAAGCAGAAGCTGCTGCCAAGGCAAAAGGTAAGAGCTTGGTGCAAGAAGAGCAAATTGTTAAAGAGGCTTTAAAAACACCTTTTGATCAAGAAGTTGATGAATTCATGAGAATCATCAAGAAAAGTGATTACAAAATAGTGGACCAGCTTCACCAGACGCCTTCCAAGATCTCAATCCTATCATTGCTCATGTGCTCCGAAGCTCATCGGAACGCACTACTAAAAGTCTTGCACGCAGCTTATGTGCCAGAAGAGATCACCGTCAATCAGTTGGAAGCTGTGGTTGGAAATGTTAATGCTAGTCACGGACTAGGGTTTACCAACACTGATTTGACTACGGAAGGCCGCAATCATAACAAGGCTTTGCACATTACCATGGAATGTAAAGGTGCAGTTCTTTCCCATGTTCTGGTAGACACAGGGTCATCCCTCAATGTCTTACCTAAAAAATCCCTTGTGAAGCTAGAGTATGACGGATTGGCATTACAACCCAGCAACCTGGTAGTGAGAGCTTTTGACGGTTCTAAGAGATCGATTCTGGGAGAGATTGAGTTGCCTATAACGATTGGCCCACAAACTTTCAAAACGACCTTCTACGTGATGGATATACAGCCTGCCTACAGCTGTCTATTGGGTAGGCCATGGATTCACGCCGCTGGCGCCGTGACCTCAACCCTTCACCAGAAGTTAAAATTCGAGTGGGAGGGCCAAGTCGTTACTATCTGTGGAGAGGAGGATATTTTTGTTAGCCATCTGGCTACCTACAAATATATTGAGATGGATGGGGAGATCCACGAAACAATGAGCCAAGGGTTTGAGGCCTTGAACATAAATGAAACATCTGCTGTACCTGGAACCTCAATGACATCATACCAACAAGCCCGGAAGGTTGTTGAAGAAGGAACTGCCCAAGGCTGGGGCAAACTGTTACCTGTGGAGAAGAAAGAGGATAGATTTGGGTTGGGTTACAAACCAACTCAACAAGATCAAGCAGAGGCTGCTAAGGAGCCCAACTTTGTTAGTGGGGGGATGCTCACCCCTGATGCTGTCAACAATTTGGAAGACGAGGATGAAAGCGACCGCAACCTGGAGAGTTGGATCCGTCCAAAGATCCCGGGGAGCAGTATCTCAAACTGGTCTTCCCAGGAAATTATAAGAGTTACTCATGCAGAGTAATTATTATTTCCTGTACTTTTATAGCATGCATCAAAGTCTTGCATCTTGCCCAAGATGACAAGACTCATTTTGTAATCGGGCCATCTGTAATTTTTGTGCAACAAGATTAATCAATGAAGTATCAGACATCTTTTGCAAATAAGTCTTTTTCTTTTCCGCTCACTGTTTTTCCATTTTTCTTTTCGTACAAAAAATAAATGGCAGTGTTTTCAAAATGACAATTTTATTTCACTTTTCTAAAACAAGATTAAAATCAAATCACTAAAATGAACAAACTGAACCCTTGCAGAGAGTGCCTTCCAGACTGCACCGACAACAGCACGGCTATGACTTCGTATGACTTTGACAATCCGATCAATCAAGCTGATGAAGGGGTTGAAGAAGATTACGAGCTTCCTGAAGAGCTAGCCAGATTGTTGAGACAAGAGGAAAAGGTCATCACTCCTCATCAGGAGGAGGTCGAGACGATCAATCTTGGTACAGATGAAGACGTGAAAGAAGTTAAAATCGGGGCCTGCTTACAAGACTCAGTGAAGAGACAACTGATTGACCTGCTTCAAGAATATGTGGATGTGTTTGCTTGGTCTTACCAAGATATGCCAGGGTTGGACACCGACATTGTTGTGCACAAGCTGCCTTTAAGAGAGGAATGCCCGCCGGTTAAACAGAAACTGCGCCGTACTCGCCCAAACATGGCAATGAAAATCAAAGAAGAGGTACAAAAGCAATGGGACGCCGGGTTCCTTGCCGTGACTAGCTATCCACCGTGGGTTGCTAATATAGTACCTGTGCCTAAGAAAGACGGCAAAGTAAGGATGTGTGTTGACTACCGGGATCTGAACAGAGCCAGCCCGAAAGATGATTTCCCATTACCTCACATTGATGTATTGGTTGATAATACGGCTCAGTTCTCGGTATTCTCCTTCATGGACGGATTTTCAGGATACAATCAGATCAAAATGTCACCTGAAGACATGGAGAAGACAACCTTCATCACACCCTGGGGCACGTTCTGCTACAAGGTAATGCCATTTGGGCTCAAGAATGCCGGCGCAACATATCAACGGGCTATGGTGACATTATTCCATGATATGATCCACAAAGAGATAGAATGTTATGTGGATGACATGATTGCCAAGTCCCTCACTGAAGAAGATCACCTGGTAAATCTGCTAAAGCTGTTCAAGCGTCTGAGGAAGTACCAACTGAAGTTGAATCCCAACAAATGCACATTCGGGGTGCGATCTGGTAAGCTGCTGGGATTTATTGTAAGCGAGAAAGGGATTGAAGTTGACCCTGACAAAGTCAAAGCAATTCAAGAGATGCCTGCACTAAAATCTGAAAAAGAAGTTCGAGGTTTTCTAGGTAGATTGAACTACATTTCAAGGTTCATATCTCACCTTACGGCAACCTGTGAACCCTTGTTCAAGCTGTTAAGAAAAGAACAAACGGTCAGGTGGAACGAAGACTGCCAGAGGGCTTTTGACAAGATCAAGGAATACTTACAAGAGCCTCCAATCCTTATGCCTCCAGTTGAAGGAAGACCTCTAATCATGTACTTGACAGTATTAGAAGAGTCAATGGGGTGTGTGCTGGGCCAGCATGACGAGTCTGGTCGAAAAGAGTATGCAATATACTACCTAAGCAAAAAGTTTACCGACTGTGAACAACGTTATTCACTGCTCGAGAAAACTTGCTGTGCTTTAGCATGGGCTGCTCGCCGACTGAGGCAGTATATGTTGACCCACACTACCTTGTTGATCTCAAAAATGGACCCAGTTAAGTACATATTTGAGAAGCCAGCACTTACCGGACGGGTTGCAAGATGGCAGATGATCCTTACAGAATATGACATCCAGTACACTTCGCAGAAGGCCATCAAGGGCAGTGTATTGTCTGAATATCTTGCTGAGCAACCTATTGATGATTACCAGCCTATGAGATTTGACTTCCCTGATGAAGAAATCATGTTCATAAAAGCAAAAGATCATGAAGAGCCTGTTCACACTGAAGGGCCTGACCCGGAAGAAGAATGGACTATGATGTTTGATGGGGCTGTTAATATGAATGGTCGTGGCGTTGGTGCAGTACTCATTACACCTAAAGGAGTTCACATGCCTTTCTCGGCAAAACTCACTTTCAACTGCACTAACAACGAAGCTGAATACGAAGCTTGCATTATGGGTCTTGAGGAAGCCATTGACCTCAGGATCAAGACATTGACCGTGTTCGGAGATTCAGCTCTGGTAATCAATCAAACCAACGGCAAATGGTACACCCACCAGGATCATCTGATACCTTACAGGGATTATACAAGGAGGTTATTGACTTTGTTTACAACAGTCAAGCTTGAGTATATCCCTCGGGACGAGAATCAGTTTGCAGATGCTCTGGCCACCATTTCGTCCATGATCAAAGTTCAGGCTGCCAACTTTGTACCTCAGATCTCAGTGTCCAGACTTGACAGACCAGCATATGTGTTCGCAACAGACATTGTCAAAGATGATAAGCCTTGGTTCCATGACATTAAGTGTTTCTTGGAGGATCAGACATACCCACCTGGGGCATCTTCCAATGATAAGAAGACTTTGAGAAGGCTTGCTGGTAGCTTCTTCCTGAATACTGATGGTTCTCTATACAAGAGGAACTTTGATATGGTACTCCTCAGATGCGTCGACAGGACAGAAGCAGATTTGTTAATGCATGAAGTGCACGAAGGATCCTTTGGTACCCATGCGGGAGGGCATGCCATGGCTAAGAAGTTGTTAAGATCAGGCTATTACTGGATCACAATGGATGCTGACTGTTGTGCCTACGCTAGAAAATGCCATAAATGCCAGATTTATGCAGATAAGGTGCATGTGCCTCCCAATCCTTTGAATGTGATGTCTTCACCCTGGCCTTTTGCTATGTGGGGCATTGACATGATTGGCAAGATTGAACCGACTGCTTCAAACGGCCACAGATTCATCCTGGTCGCCATTGACTATTTCACCAAGTGGGTCGAAGCAGCGTCTTATGCAAACGTTACAAGGCAAGTGGTAGCCAGATTTCTGAAAAGAGATATCATCTGTCGATACGGAGTTCCCGAGCGAATCATTACTGATAATGGTTCTAACTTGAACAACAAAATGATGGCAGAATTGTGCCGGGACTTCAAAATTCAACATCACAATTCTTCTCCTTACCGGCCAAAGATGAATGGCGCTGTTGAGGCAGCAAATAAAAATATCAAGAAGATTGTGCAGAAGATGGTAGTCACTTACAAAGACTGGCATGAAATGCTACCATTTGCCTTGCATGGGTACCGCACGTCCATCAGGACATCCACTGGGGCAACACCGTATCAACTTGTGTATGGTATGGAAGCAGTCCTACCTGTTGAAGTTGAATTACCCTCTTTACGGGTATTGATGGATGTTAAACTGAGTGAAGCAGAATGGGTTCGGGCCCGATACGAACAACTGAGTCTGATTGAAGAGAAAAGATTGGCTGCAATCTGTCATGGGCAGTTATATCAGAAAAGAATGAAGAGAGCATTCGATCAGAAAGTCAGGCACCGAGAGTATCAAGTAGGGGATCTTGTGCTGAAAAGAATCCTCCCTCCTCATACGGACCACAGGGGAAAATGGACTCCAAACTATGAATGACCATTCGTGGTGAAGAAGGTTTTCTCTGGTGGAGCACTGATGCTCAGCACCATGGATGGTGAAGACTTCCTGTCCCCTGTGAATTCGGATGCAGTTAAAAAATACTTCGCATAAAATGACCCGCTGGACATAAAAACAGAATGTGAGTCCAGGCAAAAATAGGGCATCCCGGCGAGTCAAAAACAGAATAAAAGACTCGGGCAAAAATAAGGGAAAAATAAACAAAAATGTACACCCCCTGAGTTGAAAAGCCGCATTGGACAACTAAGGCAAAAATGGGTATCCCGATGGATTGAAAACCTGAAAGGGCGATCCATGCAAAATAAGGGAATAAGCGAACAACTGCACTCTGAATTCATCTGTATCACCTACAACTTGGTAAGTTTCGAAAGGATCAAGCTTCAATCAGAATCAGCCTTCTTCAGAAAGCGAGACGAGAAGAACGTCAAAAGTCATACGAGTCATAGTAAAAGAGGAAGCTCCTTAAAGCGTCGTCAACATTGCCATCATTATGTTTCTCAATTTGTAACAATCTCCTCATTTCAGGGGATATGTTTCCTTGACTGTATCTTGCCAATTCAGGGCATTTGAATTAATAAAATAGGATTTTCAGTCACGTTTCGTCTCGTCCATTTTATTTTCACTTGCAAAATGTCTGATGTCTCCAGAGGTTTGATTGCATGAATACAGATGCTTATTTTCAAAATAAAAACACGTGCTTATAGGAAATACTTACTCTCAGAAGTGTCTAACTCCTATGACGGAATCCGGCAAGGGATACCTCGGGATCATTTGTGCGTTTCTATATCTTTGCAGGATTGCAGGTATCCAGAATGCAACTTGGGGCATGAAAGCTTCACTCCAGCAAGCTGACAAATCAACACTCAGCCTTAGTGCCCGAAGTGTCTTCTCCCCAGCTAAGTTGCCACTTGTTACTTCTCCACATCAGAGTTACCAGGCATCACTTCCCCAACAGGGCAGTACCAGAAAGCGCCCGTATCCCCGGCTGAGTCAAGAATCCTCTTCAACGGAATCTCTAGGGAGATCTTTCAGTGATCTCTCTTCCTCCCCAGCCGAGTTGCCATTTCATCCTCAGCCAAATACGAAAGTCAGGGAACCACCTCCCCACAGAGCTCCAGCCTCTATCCAATAGAGCAGCGCATGGAGGAATCACAACAGAGTGACGAAAGCTTCTACAAACCCCAGCTGGGTCCCCTCATCACCAGGGATGGGTCTATCAATGATCTATATCCCCCAAGCAATAGCATCTCGTCAGATCTACCAATGATCTCATCCCCAACTGGGATGTCCATTTCAAGCAGGTCGATCAGAGATCTTCGCAGCAACGGGATCCGAACCCCAGATAGATATCCTTGCATAATCATAGCATTCGCATCATACTCACCAAGCGTAGTATTCCGTCTAGTGCGGAGCATTACGGCAAAAATCAAACATATAGCATAATCATAAGTCATGTTTTGAATCAAACACTTGTGAATAATGACATTCCATCAATATACAGAAGACTCCCCCCAAAGTCCCCAGCGGAGATTCCCCAGCAAACACAGTCGCCTTACATACACAAACACCAGTATATACTCTTTGTGGCACCCGTCCGTGTCACATCCCTAGCAGAAAGCCAAAGACATCCTCTTTGCACTCACATATACTGATACAATTCCTTGACATCCGTCTGTGTCGTTTACCCCAGCACAGCAACATAAACACTTTGTATATCAGATACTTGTTTATACTATACTTTTCTCTTTGACGCCCGTCCGTGTCACTCTCCCCAGCAGATTAAGCACTCATCTATACACCACTCGCACTTATACAGATACTCGTCCATATCTGGTATACACCATTTATATCCCCACAGATTCAACATTAGTCCTTGTTCTTTGTTAACCGGATGGTACTCGTCCGTACCATCATCTCAGAACATGCGTCAAGCGTTTGTTTTTACTTGATACTCGTCCGTATCATAGTCTTGAGGATGCTCGTCCGCATCTTTAATCCATACACTGTGTCAAACACTTCTTTGTCTTCTTGAATATAGACACTCGTCCGTGTCTACTATTCTCCAGAAGAGTCCCCTCAGATTCAACACTCGTCCGTGTTCTCTGTTAACCCGTTGATACTCGTCCGTATCATCATCTCTGAACACGTGTCAGTTTTTGTTTCTACCCGATACTCGTCCGTATCGTAGTCTTAGGGATGCTCGTCCGCATCTTTAATCTATACACAAACATCTAAACACTTATACCTTTTGTCTCTTGGATATAAACACTCGTCCGTGTTTACTATCCCCCAGTAGATCGCCAACAAAACAAATGTTCTTTTTATCTGACATTCGTCCTATGTCATGATAAACCCTGAGAGCAGCCGTACCCTGCTAGGTGGTCGTCCTCCACCTCTTGATGGTCGTCCTCCATCATGCTCATCCGATGGCCGTCCCCATCGTTGATTTTCTATCTGACATTCGTCCTATGTCGTGATATTTAGCAGCCGTCCCCTGCTAGATGGTCGTCCTCCACCTCTCGATGATCATCCTTCATCATTTTATCCAATGGCCGTCCCCATTGTTGATTTTGGTTATCTGACATTCGCCCTATGTCATGGCAAACCTTGAGAGCATCCGTCCCCTGCTAGGTGGTCGTCCTCCACCTCTTGATGGTCGTCCTCCATCATGCTCGTCCGATGGCCGTCCCCATCGTTGACCTTTTATCCGGCATTCGCCCTATGTCGCGATATTTTCGGCAGCCGTACCCTGCCAGGTGGTCGTCCTCCACCTTAGATGACCGTCCCTCATCTTATACCCAACAGAGCAGCCGTCCCCTGCTAGGTGATCGTCCTTCACCTTTGATGACCGTACCTCATCATCTGTTTATTTCATTTATTCTTTAACCCGATGGCCGTCCCCGTCGTGGTCCCTTTTCCTTTTCCTGATGATCGTCCTTCATCAGTTTAGCCCGATGGCCGTCCCCATCGTTGGTTGCTTTACTTTTTGAACTTGATGGCCGTCCCCGTCATGTTTCATTAATCCCCAGAGAATCTTACAGCTTTACTTGATGGCCATCCCCATCACATTTCTTTTTATCCCCAGCATGTCGGTCGTCCCCGTCATTGCTTTATTTCCCGCACTTTTCCCAGCATGTCGGCCGTCCCCGTCATTGCTCTTTACCCAGCAGTCGCCCTCTGCTCGACGGTCGCCCTCCGTTGCCCACACTTTACAACATACTTTATTTTCTTTTACAATCTATATCCCTTTTCTTCTTCATTCTGTGAGTGCAAAGTTTGGACTGTCTTTGGTATTTAACCATAAGTTATCTTGTTCGCCTGTTAAGCCGTTGCTTACATCCTGCATAGCTAACTCATGTTTGAATAGGGGCAGCTGTAAACACCCCAAATTTTCCCTCACCCATTTCACCATGGCTTGTGATCATTCCATATGCATAAACACAATCATACCATCTCATACCACAATTTTGAGTCATTGCATTGGTTCTAAGTCATCTGCATCTAGGGTTTGTGATCTGAGCAATCCAAGAGCTTCTTGAGCCACTCCAAAGGTCAGCAATCACTTCAAAGGGGTCTATGTGTGTTCAAGCATCATATTATATCCTCTCAAAGTCAAGAATACCAAAGAATCACAAGAACTGAGATTGGTATGGAAGCAGAGCCAGGCTTGACTGCACAGGTGACCTAAAATTAGGGTTTTGGTTTCAGAGGCCATAACCCCAAATTTTTTGGTCATTCTTGTTTCTATTGGTCTCTATATGGTATAGGGAGTATGCATATCAATTTTCATGAAGAAATTCCTTGGGGAAGTCATCTGATCAAAGGTTGACTTTCTGGACAAGTCAGTGCAAAATCAGGGCATCTGAGGCCCCCAATGAACCAACCAAAGGGTGTTCTTCATCATTTTGAGTGTATATGATCTTTATTTGATCATGGAAGAGGTTTGAAGCTTACAAAATTCAAGAATTTCAAGTTTTTGCAAAGTTGACTTTTTGGGCAAGTTTGACTTTTAATGAAAATGCCATTTTAGGCAACTTTTTCAACCCTTACTTTTTGATCCCAAAATGCTTCAAATGGAAAAACTTTGGTCATGAAAGTTGTAGAATGGATCTTTCCCTTTTCAAAAAGTACAAGAACATGCCCTAATTCATTTTGGATCAAAAGTTATGGCTCATCAAAGTTGGCAAAAATCACTAAATTTCAAGTTATGCACCAAATGGAAAAACTTGCAAATTCTTGTACCAAGGCAATTTGTGACTTCAAATTGATGTCTAACCTCTACACAAACATCACACAAGTCCTAAAAATCAGAATAGGCCAAGGGATCACATGTTGTATGGCTTGTGAAGCAAGACTTTTTCATGAAGAACCAAAAGTGGACCAAGTTGCAAAACACATGATAACTTCTCATCCACTTGCTAGCTACTTTGCTGATCAACCCTAGCCTTTTCCCTCACCATGCTGCGCAGCACACCCACCTTGTACTTGGCTAGAACATGACCCATGCTTCTCTTACACAAAAGTTGACATTTTGCAAAAGTAACCATACCTATCACAAAAGGGCATGTCACATCTTCTGACCAATAGGATTTGTTTATGTAAATCAAATGCAAGCCAAAGCACATAACAAGACAACCTGAAACAAGCCATAGCATCACATTCTCATTTTCACACCATAGAGCAAAAGCATTCGAAACACTCTCCTCAGGCCACAAACTCAGAAACAAACTTCACAAACCTTCTCACCATGCTTCACTGAACCCAAACCAACCATCAAAGTAGCCTGAAACTCAAAGAACCAGGAATACGATTCTCACCTGAGCTTGAACAGAACTTCTGTAAACTCTCAAACCAGCCCAAATAAATTTGTTCCAAGCCTTTCAGAAGCATAAGGGAGGTCATAGGAGTGGATTGCACAAGGAGAAGGGGCCAGAAAGTTGCAGTGAAAAGCTTCAAACTCAGGTAGCTTCATGAACTTTTTTTCCAGAAATGGATTTTTAAGTTCTTAATAGCTTCTACATGCTTCCCTGATCATGAATATGTGGTTGTTTTCAAAAATGAGTGAGAAATGAGTATGTATGCAGTCTCTGAAACTTTTTGCCCTAGAACATGTTTGATTCGATTCTCTTTGTTTCTGAATGATAAATGTTGTTTGAATGAGGGGTTTAATTCGTTTTTGAGTGGGGAAGAGTTCTGGGCTGTTGGATTTCATTTTCATTGCGTGTAGAGTGAGTTTGTGATTTTGGGTGATCGGAGAAGATGACCGGAACACTGTTCCGGTCACCTGAGAGTCATTAAGGCTGAATTAGGGCTAATTAATTAGGGTTAGTGAGTTTGAATGTAGGCCGTCCAGATGCGCGCCAGGTCCACTCCCGCGCGTGTGAGTTTGAATCTGGACCCTTAGATGGGTTGACTTTTCTTTTTTCAGCTTTAATTCATTTTTATTTTCCATATTATTTCATTTAACTTCTCCATTATATTAAAAATAGTAAAATCATTCTAAAAATTCTGAAAATTTTTGTATAAACTTTTATTAATTTTAAGAAACCAAAAATATTTTTATTTTTATTTTTTGCATTCAAAAAATATTTTTAGATATTTAAAAGTTTATTTTTAATTAATTAATGAGAATTAATTAATTAAAAATACTTTTAGGTATTTAAAAATCACCAAAAAATTCATGAAACATTTAAAAACATTTAGAAACATTGTCCAACCCTCAAACCAAATTTCTTATTTGATCTTGATGCATTTTGAGAATTTTTCATGGAATTAAAATCATTTTGATGCATTATTTTGATCCAAACTTCCAAAAATCATTTCTGCCTAACCATTGAGAGTTGGACTTTGATTCTTT
The DNA here is from genome assembly GCA_963966055.1 of Lathyrus aphaca. Lineage (NCBI taxonomy): Eukaryota > Viridiplantae > Streptophyta > Magnoliopsida > Fabales > Fabaceae > Lathyrus > Lathyrus aphaca. The sequence goes on along the minus strand of OZ014519.1, from coordinate 707,903,896 downwards.
TTGCATTGTGTTTAGCATATCATGTAGTTTGTGAGATTAAATGGCCATGATTTGATCTTTCATTTTCCATTTGTTTGGTATTTTTTCTTGTTAAGGAACCTTAAAACCCTAGATAACTTAGGAAAATCATAACTTGAATTAGGTTAAGAATTGGAACTTCTCCTTTGGGCAGTGAGTTAGTATAGGGTTAGGGATCCTTTGAATGTATTTTCAATTTTTTATCTTGGTGTTTGCTTCTGATTTTGGTTTGTGTTTGATGCTTTGATCATAAACCCTAATTTGGGCTTCCATATGCATCCATCTTGCATTTGCTTGCATAACATGACTTGCCATAGCATTTTATGCATTCTTTTGATTCATTGAGCATCTTAAGACATAGTGAAAGCATGTTTGATCATCGCACCTTGCATTTGCCATGTTGTATGCCATTTGCACTTCATGATTTTTCATGTATGTTCATGGTTCTTAACTTGCTCCATTTGCATCCATTTGTTCATGTGATCATCTCCATGTCTTGATTCATGTTTGCACAATCCCATAGCATCATTAACATCATGTATGTGCTTCTGGTTTTGTTTCTCATCATGTCATTTCACCTCATCTTGCATTGCAGTGCATCTTTCTCACTAACTTTTCAGGTGGTAAGTGACTTTGAGAAGTGAATTTGCCTTCACTTCTCATATTTTCTCTTCATCTCTTTTATGCATCTTTGCTGCATTTTTGTATGTGTTTGAGATTGAGCTTGCTCATTCTTATTCTTCTTACTTTCTTTCTTCAAGTGACTTGTCTTCTTAAATGAAGCAAGTTACTTTGCTTCTCTTTGCTCCTTTCATCTGCTTCCTGGTGGTTTCTCTGAAGATCTTTCTTGTAAACCTCACAACCTTAGGAACAACCAAGCATGACAATAATTAGGGTTTTGATTAGTCCCCCATTTAGATTTTACCTTTGTGTTTCATTGAGTCTTCTCTCCTCATCTCATAATCAGGGAATAAACCCTAAAGGCTTTAAGGCTTTGTGATTAAGCTTATGCCTGCATCCTTCTATTAGGACGGAGTGTATAACTTTAATCCTAAGTGTTAAACCCTTAATGTGTTTAAATCCTCTAATCAATTCACATAATAACCACTAAGACATCAAGCTTGTAACTTGGGCCTTGCATTAGGGTTCTAATTCTTCCTTAACTGGTTGAGAAGGACTAACCCTAGTGTTAATGGACAAGTCCCCCTCAAGTTGTCTTACAAATCATAAAACTCATTTCTTAATCATACCATTAACTAAAATCCATCTAATAAAGGCATTGTTTTGTCATGAGTTTAATCCCTAATCATGGATTAAGTTGAGGAGCCTTCCTCAGCTTAAACATTCTCATCTATTATCCTTCTATTAGGATGGTGTAATGAGTCTGTTTAATCTTTGATTATGGCTTAATCTCATTACTTAACACTAAACAAAAACACCAAAAACATTTAAATAATCACAAGTAGGTTAATGATCTTAACCCTACACCAAAGGTGATTAAGTGTGAGAAGCTGACTTCACACTTAAGGTATCCTCATTACCCCTAATCAGAGGGAAGATGTGATGAGTTTACTAAATCCACTGGTTTAGGCTTAAGCTCATTAACTTATGACAAATTCTCAAAAGCAATAAAAGACTGAAAACTCAAAACAAACAATAAGCGTCTCCTTCGGGATTCTTTTCTCATCTCATTCACTCACAAACGAGAACTTGCTTCTTCCGTCTAATGCAAGACAGTTTGCACCTGAGCCAGACAGGTCATACACTTGAGCATTGACAAGTAAGCAGTTCACAAGTCAATTCATCTTTCAGTCTCTTTGGGTCGAACTACGGTGTTCTGACTTCCTCATTGCACGAGAGGATACGTAGGCATAACTTAACAGTTATCGAACAAAAGTCTCTGTATATTCCCCCTCCTTCCAGCATTGTTCTCAGCCTCATTATCATGAGCACTTCACTTTTGTTCTTACACTGACACTGTACATTTACACACTTCACACTTCTTTTACACTGACACTTGCATTCTTTTCCAGCTATTTTATACACAAATTGCACTGACACTACCCCTTTAAAAACACAAATCTTTTAAGCGTGGATCCCGTCGAGTACGGCGGACAATCTGGGTGCTAATACCTTCCCAGGTTGTAACCAACCCCCTTTCTCAGTCTCTCTGGTTCGCAACCGTCTTATCCATCTTTTTTCTAGGTCTATGCAGCATTGCCTTTCCTCCGGGATAAAAATGCCTAGCTGGCGACTCTTTTCCTCTCCAGTGAGTTCACTACTGTATGTCCTCATTGTTCTTTTTACCGACCGTTCGCGTCTGTACCTTTATCTGGGCCATTCCCCATTTATCGGGAGCGACAGTAAGATTATCCCTATTAATAAGGAATAGGTAGTCATTACCTTGGATGTGAGGGACAAGTGAAGGGACATCTGTTATTTAGGCAACTGTGAGGTATATAACCAATTCGAAGGGACTTATCATCTTTTATTCGGAAGGGACAAGATCATTACGAAGGCAACCACGAAAGGACTTGATCTTTTTATCTGTTAAGGGACTAGATGATGTGAGATGAGGGACTTTGCTTTATACACCTTACTTGACCTTTTGTTTAGGCAACTTGAGAGGTAACCCTTAAGAAGTGAGATGGCGATCCAGGATCGACTTACGTGTGTGAGTGTACCAATTCAAATATTTATCTTGAGATTTAATGATCTAAATTCAATTTTTAAATACAAACATGTTTTACCCTCCCTATTTTACTAACCATAACATTTAAAATTAAATATTAAAAATTACTACAACTATTACATAAAGGGTACAATTACATAATAATAATAATTAAAATAAATTAAATAAACAAATAAATGAATAATTAAGTGGGTTAGTAACAATAATAATAATAAATTAAACAGTCACATAATATATAAATAAATAAATAAAGGGGGTTAGTAGTAATAAAACAAATAAGAATATGATGAAAGAATTAGCATAATGAAAATTAAAAGTTCAATTTTAAATGAATAATTATCTTTAAGGTTTTTAATTAATAAGAGAAATAAATGATAAGTATTATATATTAACAAGATATGATTAATAGTCTAATTATTTTATTTTATATACATATTATAAAAATATCTAATTATAATTAAATAAGCATAAAATAATAAATTATATTCATAAAATAAAATTAGTTTTTTTTTTAAATTACTTAGGAAAAGAAGTCAAGGTTAATTAACTAATTAAACTATTTACATATAAAAACTATATTACAAATATACATAATTAAATAAATAAATTAACATTTATAAGATAATTAGTGTTTATAAAAAAATTATTAGAGTTAATCAAAATAAATTAGGGTTTATGAGAATATTAGGTTTTATAGAATTAGGGTTGATTAATTAATTAAATATTCTACCTAAAGAAACTATATACAAATTATAAAATAAATATACATAATTAATATTTACAAATAAATAAATTAAGAATTAAAATATAATTTGGGTTTATAAAAAATTAGAATTTATATAAGAAATAATTAAGTTTTATGTATTAGAATAATTCAACATAATATACACATATTAATAAAAAATAAAGTTTACATTAATTAAATTGATTTTTTTAGAAATAAATTAGTTTTAGGATTAGTAAGAAAACATGATTAATATTTTAATTAAGAAGAATCAATTAACCTAATTTTTTAATTAATAAAATAGTTACAAGAAAAATATAAAGAAAACAAGACAAAAAAAAGAGGGGAGACCTGGATTTGAACCCAGGACCTCCCCAATACCTGAAGAAGACTCCAGCCACAGGGCTATGCGCGCGCGTGTGATATGGGATGAACACTAATGCCTTTTGTTCTTTCACCTGTAAAGAATCATAAAAAAAACAAAACAACGCAAAATGGCCTGGGGGAGGGTTGAACCCAGGACCATTCGTTTACACACCAAACACACAAACCAGCTGAGCCAAGCGCATTAGTTGAAATATAACATAAACAAATTCTAAAAATATTAAGTTGTAAGTTTGAATTTTCAGATGGCGCCAATGGATCATCTTCTACCTCTGGACTTGCAGAATTACCTGCGAATTTATCCATGAGTTTTCTTGCGAATTTTCCTACACATGAAGAACCTGTGAAATTCATACTTCACCAAACACGCACGATTTTATCAAATTAATTACATAAACATGATCCAAACAGTTCATTGAGTTGATTTATGGTCTCAAAATACATTTATAGTCATTAGATTGTGAAACCCTAATTCAAGAGGTATGAACCCTAAAATGGTGTTTCACGAATTGGCCATCAAAACATCAATCTAATTGCCCATAATCCATCACTGCATTCATATAAACACAAATCAATGGACAAACTTGATTAATAACATGTAAAAATGCAAGAACGAAAAAATGAAAAAGTGAGAAAAAAGTGATTCGGATTTCTCAATATGCTATGTTATGGAGTAATGTGATGATCAGGTTACACTCAATGATGTTCAGGGAACATGTTTCAACCTTCAAAATGCTTTGAAAAGCTCTCTAACAAAGAATCTGAATCAACCTTTTTGGATGATTTTTTGAAGTTTGAATGTGTTGTTTGAGGCTGCCAAATCGTGTCCAATGCTTGTGTTTATGTTGTATATATATCACTTGATGAAATTAGGTCAAAACATGTGATTGTTCTTTGGACTTTTTGGATCCAAGAGATTGAAAAAGATCATGCCTTGAATTTCATATATTCTTTGATATAACCTTTCTATCTTAAGACAATCACCATAAATTGCATATCAATCTGATCTAATCCATGTTTATGACCTTCTAGAAACAATATCTCACTCAAATATTTGATTTATATATTTTATTTTAATTTAAAATGGTTTTAAATGAATAAAATCAAAATAAATAAAATAAAAAATAATAAAAATATGAATAAATGAGGATTGGGTCGTGCATGATGTCATGTTGAAGTTTGGATCACAAATTTGCAAGCCCATTTGGAAGAAATTGGTTTTAAAGCCCTATTTGCTTCATAAACCTCCCAAAAATTTCCCAACTTTGCAAGGGCACAAATACTTCAATTTTAATGCTATGAGGGTGTTCTTGGACATTTTGGAAAGCTTAAGGAGTCCTCTAACCAACCCCATTGTTTTCATGTCCATACCTTTTACCATTCTCAAGTTATGCTCTTTTGAAGTTGTTGACTTTTTGTTGACTTTCAAAAGGACCTATAATGTCTTAGCTCATACCTTCCAAATGAAGCATTTTTGGGCTTGGCTTGTGAGACACAAAGTTGTAGATAATTCAATTTCCTTCAAAATGAGCTTTGGATGGAAAACTTTTGACGAAGCATGTGAAAGTTATGGCTGGTCAAAGTTCAGTTGACTTTTCCTATGAAAACCCTAATTTAGAAACTCGTGATTCTTTATGATCTGAAATCTCCTTGATGAATCATGATCAACCCTTGATCAAATGATGAATTTTACTTCATATACTTGATGTTGGCAAAAAAAATCATGAAGTTTGACTTTGGTTTGACCACAGTTGACCTCAGTTTGACTTTTTAACTACTTTGACTAATTTTGACCTATCTGATCATCTGACGGAGCAAACCTTTGAGAAAAGTCTTGAAACTTGACATGGGGATTCGTATACACATATAATATGTTATGAAACTCACTTGAAGTCTTGGAAATCCATTTAGCCTGATTAAAGTAAAAACTCTAGTTTAGGATGCACTGCTTAGGAGGATGCATTGTCTGAGGGAATTGTCAAATCTTATGACTAATTGTGAACCTTGTGAACCTCATAAGATGTCTTGTGAACCTTGTGAACCTTGTGAACCTCATGAGAGGTCTTGTGAACCTTGTGAACCTCATGAGAGGTCTTGTGAACTTTGTGAACCTCTTAGTACACAAAGTCTTGTCTTGTGAGGGAAAATTTTGGGGTGCAACAGTGTGCTTTATGTTCTCCATGTTGTGTTGGTGATGCTGATATGTTTAGAAAATGGACGTGTGATATGAAAGCATTATGGATCTAAAACTTTTAGATCTAAACTTTTAGCTTTTGATTTGCTTGATGTGTGTATTGTATGACAAAATGAATGGCATATCTGAACTCAACGTGTGAAATATAGTTGATTTATGGTAGAGTTTTTTTTTTTTGTGGAAAAAATCATGAGGTGGCCACCAGATAAGGTGATCGGAGCTAGGGCTCTGACACTTGTGTTTGTTTCGGTTGACCGAAGGTCTCAAGGTGGAAAACAAAATCATATTTGTCCATTACCTTGATCTGATGGATATAAATTGGACATCGCATTAAAGTTGTTGGTGGTCTTGCACATGACTTTTGTTTTATGATTAATCTGCTTATGTGCTTCCCTAAGCGTGTTATGATGTGTGTGTGTGATCTGAAGCTTTAGATCTTGTGTACTTTGTGTTGTGATTGACTGACTATCATGCGTAGGATTGATCTAGTGGATCTGATTAAGTTAATAGAGTTGATTGTGGCTTATGATAAAATGTTGACTTGCGCAAATTGACTCTTTAATATGGATTGGGCTTTTCTTGATATTGACACCCCCTTTCCCTTGAGCCCAAGCAATTCTGAACGTAAAAATTACTTTGACTACACACCCTGACCATTTGTTTCTCATTTTCATTCTACTTTCATATAATTTTGCTTTTAATTTTCTAAAATCATTTTTAATTGCTTAAAAATCATACAAAAACCACGGATCTTATTTTCATATTAAATTATTTTTTTATATTTTTTGTTTCTGATTTTTCTCATTTTGCATCATATTTTCATAGTTTTCTTTTATTTTCTTTTCATTTTGTTTCTATTTTGATAGTTCAACTTCAAAATTTTATTTTGCATAGCATAAAAAACATTTTGCAACTCTTTTTTATTCATTCATCAACATCCTAAGCTTCATAATTTTTTTTTACATATTTTCAAATCATTTTTTATTGCATTTTGGCCCCTACGTTTTGCATCTTTGTTAGTTGATCCTTATGCAACTTTGACAAATTATTTGAGGTAGTTTGCTTTTGAGTTTTTGATTGAGATTTTGACAAGTAAATAGCCTCTTACCTAGTTCACTTTAAGTATATTTTATAATTTTTGAATGTTGTTTGATGTGTGTTTGATTGCTTGTGATTAAAATTACTTGTTGTGATCTTTTCTTGTCATTCCTTAATCCTAATTGCCCGAAGAATTTTATGTCATTGTGTGAGGTCTCTTGTATGAGTTTGCTTGGTTTTTTATGATGGATATATGTCTCCCTTAATCATTTATAGGTCCATTGTGGTTTGTTTTTGCCTCTTGCTTGAGTTTATTCATTCATGTTCAATCTTTGACCTAATTCTTCCATGTATTCTCCTACTATGCTTCTCATGTTTGTTGGTGTGAATCTAACATGTTCATATCTTCATTTCATTTGCATTACACATTAAGTAAGATACTAGCTTCATGCATAAGCATCCACATTTGTATGTAATGTTGCATCTTTTGTCATCCATCTTAATTATGAATCATATTTTCCTTATGCGACTTTATTTTGTATGATTGTGGAATTGTTTGGACTTGTTTGCTATGTGCATTTGCTATGTTCATATATGCATCTTTAACATGTCATCTTGGTCATATGATACTTACTTTCATCATCTCATGTCATCTTTGATTCTTTGACTTTCATCTTGACTTATGTTTTCTTCTTACATGAACATGTGATTGTCTTCCTCTCCTCATCTCTTATTCTATCATGAACTAACTCATGCACTTTGGTATGCTCATTTAGGATCACATTAGGCATTCTAATATAACATATAATTCTGAGTTTGATGTTTCTCATGTGTTTTCATCCATGTTAGACCTCTATTGCATCCTTACTTCTTCATTTGTGATTTCTTTGAACTTCTTTGCCTCTTTGGTGTTTCTCTGCACTTGTTTGATTTGGTTTGGGTTCTTTGAACTTATTTAAGTTCATTTATGGTTTGGTTCTGACTTTTAAGGTTATCTAACCTTTGGATATCTCCCATGTGCCCTCTTTGTGTGTTTGGCTTCCATTTCATGTCTCGTGAACTTTTGTGTTTCATTTGTTAACATTTCAGGGGCTTTGGTAAGTTTTAGGAGTGTGGGTGTGCTTCCACATTAAAACTTCTTCTCTCTATTTTATATTTCAATATTGTGTTTGTGTACATCCAAGATGCTTTTATCTGTGCAACTCTAACTCCCCCCCCCCTTAGAAGTAACTTAACTTCCATCTTGGAAGTAAGTTGTCTTCTAATCCTTTTCTTCTTCTCTTCTTCTTCTTCCTCCATTAGGATAAAGATCTTGAACCTCACTAACTTAGGATATCCAAGAATGACAACTTACTTAGGATTTTTTAGTCTCCCTTAGACCTTTTACCTTTTGAGTCTCTTTTGGTGTCTTCTCTTTCTCATCTCAAAACAACTTAAAAACACCTAATAAAGGTTGAAGTGACTTTTTGTGTCATAGAATTATTCCATGGGGCACCTGCATCTACCCTATCTTGGGGTAATGTAAAATTGTGTAGCATGATGTACAGGTATAAAGTCGATGTCATTTTCACAAAGAAAACCTAAAAAACACTTCTTCATCAAAAACATCTAATAAATAAAATAAGTTAGTGTGCTTAGGCCTCAATCCTTGGAACTAAGTTTGGGGATTTTATCCATCCTTAGGTTTTCTTCTTATTCACTTCATCTTGGAGTGATGTAATAAGTACACACTTCATTGAATGAGACTTGAATACACTCTTCTACGCAAACTATCAAATAAAAAGCTTTTAAAAAACTTCAACAAACAATAAGCGTCTTTCCTTCGGGAATTCTCTTCTTATCTCCTTCACTCTAAACGAAAGAACTTGCTCCTACTTGTCTTTTGCAAGAAGGTAAACACACTCGTTCCAAATGAGCCTACAACACTTGAGCATATGCATAAGCAGTTCAATCCCCAAAACACAAACAAGTTGTGTCAGTCTTATTGAGTTGAACTACGGTGTTCTGACTTTCCTATTGCACAAAGGAAATATGTATGCACAAGCGACGACACTTGGTGAACACAATCCTTTAGTCTCTTTCCTCATTCTTTGTGCCATTTCATCTCTTTATCCTTTCATTTAATTCTTCCTTGTTTCCTTTTCAGTTCTTTTTAGTAGCAGTTGCAGCAGTAGCAGATACCCTCACCCTTTGAAATAATACCAGTAAGTGTGGATCCTGTCGGGTACGACGAACAATCCGGGGTGCTAATACCTTCCCAGTTTGTAACTCATTCCCTTACCATTTCTCTTTGATTTGCGAGACCCCGCTTTCTCCTTCTTCCGTGTTTTTGCAGCATTACCCTTCCTTCGGGATAAAAATGCCTGGCTGGCGACTCTTCCACGCCACTTTCGCGTCTGTACCAAGATGTAAATCCCGAGAGTGACAGTAACAACATTGGGCAATCTCTTGATCCCATTTGCAGTAAGATGTCCCATAATACTATCTATCTATCTATCTATCTATCTATCTATTTATCTATCTATCTATCTATCTATCTATCTATCTATCTATCTATCTATCTATCTATCTATCTATCTATTTATCTATCTATTTATTTATTTATCTATCTATCTATCTATCTATCTATATATATATATTTATCTATTTATCTCTCTCTCTCTCTCTCTCTCTCTCTCTCTCTCGCCAATTCTTTCAATCTTCATCATCATCTTTTTCTTGTGCATTAATGGAGTTTCATTGTTAACTTCACCTATTGATATTCAGAGCTCCGATTCGATTCACAAGGAAACACAAGTATACATAAGGTGTATGATTGATTTTGTTCCTCAAATTCACATTGAATTGAATATTGAAATCAAAGAGAATAACAATCTTAATTCTCAAGGATTGGGAAACACGAGTGTTTGTGAGAATTGAGCGATTTGCACAAGAACAAATATGAACGAAAGAAACAGTAGTTTGAATACAAAGCTTTCATTTTTCGTCGGAAATAATTGGAACTTGTGGTCGATTCAGATGCATGTGTTATTTGGCGGTCAATATGTGTTTGAGCTTGTTAATGATGGTTACACATCGGATCCGGATGTAGAAAATTAATGGAAACGTAAATAAATGTGTAACATGAAATGAGGAAGAAGGATAAAAAACATTGTTCTATATCCATCATTGTCTGGATACGAAGGTGTTTGAGAAGATTGTTGTCTTGACGACGGTGAATGCAATGTGGAATACACTTATGTGGTGCTACAGTGGTGACGCAGCAGTGAATAAAGTAAAGTTGGAGTCCCTATGTAATTGTGGTCACAAATACATAGAGACTACAATCATTGTGGTCACAAATAAGATGGAGTCTTATGGAGAAATGCTCTCTGAACAAGTAATCATTGAAAAAGTGTCAACATCATTTAATCCTCAATTTGATTACATAGTTGTAGCCATAGAACACTCGAGAGACACCAACACCATGATAATTGAAGAGTTGTAGAGTAGTTTAGAGGCACAAGAATTACGTTTGACTGAAATAAAGTATAAAAAGGAAACATAACAGGCTATGAAAGCTTCTTTTGTCAAGAAGAACAAGAAGTAAGCATGGTTAGGTGTTAGCTCTTAATTTCGACACCTAGTTGACTTCGGGAAGCAGTGACTTTAGCATCATGATTTTTGGAAGAAATAAAAGGCTTCGACTAAATCAAAGTTGAAGAAGCCTGAGTCGAAGATACAAGGAATATAAGGACGTGGACTTAAAGTATTTTCTAAGTATAAGAAATGTGTTTCGACCGAGCATTCTTGGAAGTGGTAAACGTGTAATAGTTAGGATTCGAGATTTGAGGGAAACTAATGGTTCTTTTAATTTAAAAAAGGGACAAATGGCACACATTGGAAGTTCAAGGACATGTAGAGTGCCAAGTGGCACATTTTTAGGAGTAAACTGCCAATAGTAGTTACCTTCGGCTAGTATAAATAAAGTAGTTCTAGTGTTAGAATGTTGTGTGAATCATATTGTACAAGTTACTCCATAAACACTCAAAGTATCCGTGTGTAGAGAAACGAGTGAAGGCGGGAATGTACGTGATGAGATCACCATCCTATTTCATATCAATGCAATTTACATTCAAGTTTTTACTTTGAAGTCATTTATTTGCATTTATTTACTTTCAAGCAAGTTTATCCTTCAGTAATTTATTGTTTTTTTACTTGCTTTCTTTACACTTATTTGCAATTTACATCTCATTGCACTTTACTTTCGACTTTAATTGTTTTGAGTCTTGTTTATTTTTTATTTTCTCCTTTTTTTTACCAAAACACTTCATAAAGTCTGTCGAAGAGTTTATGACATTATTCCTAAAAAACCAATTAAAACCTATTATAGCACATGTCCTAGGATCAATCTGGTCGATCCTGTGAGTAACTGAGAACATTTTGTTGTTTTTAGAGGACCAACGGTTGTTTACAATTTTCAGGGTAAACAAATTGGCATGCCCAGTGGAACAATGCTATAAGTAACCAACTTTTGGAAGTTTTATTAACTTCCTTCAAAATAACCAATATTTTTATAAGTTTTATAACTTTTTTCTTAACGTGTTCGTTGGTCAAATTGTTGTGTAATATTTTGTTGCAATCATCTGAGAAGTGGAAAGGTAGCCACTACAGACGAATATATACCAAAGAAAAGAAATACGAGGAAAATGGCATCTAGTCAAGGGAACACAAGTAATTTTAATCCCCATACGACTGGGTCAAATCCTCAACCAAGTAGTTTGACTGCTCCAAGCACCAACATCAATCCACAAGATATTCCTAGGAGCAATGAGGTGCCTCCCTCAAATCCTTCGACAGGAGGATCAACAACACCAGCCATGGTGTCAGTACCAGTTTCTTCGATGGCAGGAACATGGGGAATGATATATAGACCTTATACTCAACCATTGATGGAATAAATTTGAGCAAATCCTCAAACTCCACCACCAAACACGACAATGTTTCAGTATTTCCCTCCCCCAGGATTTTCACAACCTTTTCATGGGAACCCAGCCTATGTCATGCCAACAATGGTGATGCAAACCCTACGCAAGGCACCTGTGGTATTTTCAGAAAATATGATTTCTTCGCCCTTGCAAGAATTAGGATCTGGAGTAAACATGGGTCGAAACAGTAAAACCATAGGGTTGGGATATTTCGCCCAGGGTCCTGGCTTAACAAGTGAATCTGCAGCCTATTTAAGGCAACAAATGGATGAAAGCAATATGAAAATGGTACAGACTTTGTCTCGAACCATGGGGGAGGTCTTTCAACCTTTGATTCAAAGTACCACTCAAACCAATCAACAATTGGCATCCCAAATGGCACGAATAGCATAATTTATGGGAGTATATGTCCCTCTTCGACACCCAACTAGACAATATATGGGAGAAAATCATGGTGTCGAATTCAAGGAAATGTCCAACGGGAGAACCCAGGATATTAAAAGGTAGTCGAACCACCTAGGGGCGAACCTCTCAGAAATCAAATCCATATTCCTGAAGAAGAGGAACCAAGGGTAATGATGGTGAATAGGAACCAAAATATAGATAATGTGGTCCAACAGGTTCGGCATAATAATATGGCAACGGAGAATAACCTTGCAACCATTTTCGAAAGGATAATGGCTAGAAATGGGGTAAATACGGGCTCTGCTAGGCCAAACTTTACTTCGTCCATAGTGGATTACATCCTTTGGTCTGAATTACTTCCTAGGAAGAAGTTCCCAAATTTCTCCAAGTTCCCAGGCAATACAATTGAATCCACTATTTAACATGTGGCACAATACCTGATCGAAGCTGGGAGATTGCAAATGATGAAAGTCTAAGGATTAAATACTTTTCCAGTTCTCTCACAAAAAATGCCTTTACGTGGTTTACTATGTTACCACCTGGTTCAGTTTGTAATTAGACTCAATTGGAACGGTTATTCCATGAGCAGTTTTACATGGGTCAGACTAAAATTAGTTTAAAAGAGTTGGCTGGTGTTAAACGAAAGTTTAATGAGCCAATAGATGATTATTTCAATAGGTTTACTCAAGGCTAGATGTTTCACATAAGTTCCTGAGAGCGAGCTTGTCCAAATGGTCGATGGTGGCCTAGATTACTCTATTAGGAAAAAACTGGACACTCTGTACTTGAGAGATATGGCCCAATTGGATGATAGAGTTCGACACGTAGAACGTCTGAGAGACGAAAAGGCTAGGGAAAATAAAAACAAAATAATAACCTATGTTGGATTTCACGAGGGGTCAAAGAAATATGTGACAAACCCATAGAGTTCGACAAGAACGAAATAGACCTTGCTAAACTTAAGCTAGGTCCCCCTACTCCTGTAAACTGTTAGTTCCTTCGAATGGAAAAAAACCATGTCGAAACTGAAAAGAATGATAGGTTTCCAAAGAAAACATACACTTTTGACATCATTAAATGTGACAACATATTTGATTTATTAGTTAATGATGGGCAAAAATATTAGTGCCTCAAGGTCCTAAATAGCCACCTTTAGAACAAAGAAAAAATAGAGGTTTTAGAAAATACCATAACTTTTTGGGTCATAAAATTTCTCAATTTTTTCTTTTCAGGGATTTGGTGCAAAATGTTATCCAAGAAAGAAGACTCAAATTTGGGGAGAATCCCAAAATTCAGATGAAGATTGACATGTATCCTCTTCAAGCTTCAGAACCCAACTTCACTGAACTTTGTAAGGTCAACATGTTCGAAGTAGCTAAGTATTCTAACAACAATGTGGACAACGTCGACACTAATGAAACTACAGGTTAAAATGTTGTACGAAGCGAAGTCACTGAAGAATTCATCGATGATGATGTGTTTTACAACTTCATTGAAGAAATTGATGGCTTTCAAATGGAGCACTTCGTCTGCATGGCTACTGAATACTACTTCCAGACATCACCTGATGTCGACAAGTTTCGTGTGGGGATAACTATCAAGTCCCATGTGGATTTTGAGGGGTCGTATCTCTAGCTGGTAACTAAAGAAAATCCTTATAGTTTCATCAGGATGAACAAGGACATTGAAGGCCTTGACATTGACTTCTCCAAGATAGCTCTAATGGAAGGGGTTGATGTGAACATGGTCGAAATCAATAATGAATAGGCCATAAATGCTGACGACTTAGGTCGTCAAGAGGAATACAACAAAGTGGCATACCCTAAGGAGGATGAGACCATTGTCGACTTCCTGCTCAGGTGACAAAGAAAGAACTCTGAAGTAATGTTTTGCCCTAGGTGCAGTTCTATATTTGATAAAAAGGCTGCCCACAACATTCAAGGGGTTAGGGAAGCCAAACAAAAACATGAGTGAAGTATGGCTCAAAAGCTAAGGGGTTTTGACCCAAGGCGAACTACTCAAGGACAACATGTTGCTGTAAAGCACCGGGTTCCTAGAGCCATACAACCTACCTTCAAGCCTAGTGGTGAATTACCCAAAGACAAATGGGTCAAGCATGTCGACACCAAAGGAAAAGGGAAATCAAAGTGGACCAAGTTCGACGTGGAGAGAGATTCTTCGATGGACTATAGAAAGGAGTATAGGTCATCAAAAAAGGTTGCTTACGTCTCTAAAAATTACAAGGGTAAGAATATCATTACATGGTCACAATGGTGAAGGGAACCGAGGCGAAGAAATACTCAAAGGGAAACCTTGATAAAGGGTAGAGAGGGATCCAGTACCAATGTGCCAGCTGGCAATGTTGGAAACTATGAAAATGAAACAACTAATAAGGTGCTTATGGGGTGAAAGTTGTTCAACGAAAATGAGGTTAAACTAAAGTTTAAAGACGAGAATATGACTTATAATTTTGACTCAGACTCAAAGGCTTTCCTTGATGTTATAGTTAATTTAGTGTCAGTCATGCCAAGAGTATACAATAGGATAACTGAAGTTGAGAACTTGGATGCCAACACTGAGGCGGAAATGGCAACACACAAAATTGTGTGCTACTATGTGATGAATAATGGTTATGTCGAAGAGAAAAATGATTTCTTTGAATGGCCAAATGATGCCATAAGTGAGGGTGGGAATAGGCCAGGCCGGTCTACAGGGGCCTATGGCCTAGCCTACTTAAGGCCAGGTCAGGCCAGGATTTTTTAATAAAAAGGCCAGGCTTAGGCTTTTTTAAAAGCCTATTTAATTAAATAGGCCTGACTTAGACTATTAAAAAATCCTATGAAGCCTTATAGGTCGGCCTATATATATATATATATATATATATATATATATATATATATATATATATATATATATATATATATATATATATATATATATATATATATTTATATATATTAAAAATATGATAAATAGGTTGTCCTATATATGCATGTATATAATTATTAGAAAGAAGAATACATATGTTGACTTATATATGCATATATATTAGAACAAAGGATAAATAGGTCGATTTATATATGCATATATAGGTCAACCTATAAAGATTCTATAGTAATATGTAATAATTGAGAACCTTAATAAGAAAAAAGCTTGTAAATAGGCTTTCAGGCCAGGCCAGGCCAAAAAAGTGAGCCTATAGTAGGCCATATACCAGGCTCAGGCCTTTTAAGTTTATCATAGGCCATGCTCTGACCTTATAAAGCCTATCCTAGCCTATCCTATTTCCACCCCTAGCCATGAGAGGCATTTAAAGCCTCTCTATATCACTGAGAAAGTGGAAAATATGGTTGTCAACAAGATACTGGTGGATTGTGGTGCAACAATCAACTTGATGCCAAATTTCTTGCTTGCTAAGATTGGTAAGTTTGACACCAGTCTAAAACCCCACAACATGGTCCTTTCTAATTATTAAGGGAAAATTGGTGCTACTCTGGGAGTCCTACACGTCTACTTGACTGTTGGGACATTGACTAGGCCCACCTTGTTTATGGTGGTCGAAAGCAAAACCAACTATAACCTTCTGCCGGGAAGGGAACGGATCCATGGAATTGGAGCAATACCTTCATTGATGCACCAAAGGGTCACCATATGGAGACCTGATGGAATAGTGGAGAACATCGAAGGAGACCAAGGGTACTTCAAAGTACCTGTGAATCATGTTGATGGAATCGAATTCGACAAGAACTCGATGCATATTGCGCCATGCACCCCAACAAATTTGAATTTATCCCTAATGACCATGTATTCTGCTTATTATATTTACATCCTATTGAGGGTTTTCGATGGGATAAAGAGGTTGTAAGGGACGAAGGCAACTACCCACCTTACTTTGGGAGCCTGCAATAAACCCCACATGTTGGGTAAGCGAGGGAAGTAATAATGATTGAACTTAAAGTACTACAGAGAATTTCGGCCTATGTGGCTGAAACCAAGTTACAAGCGGCCTTGGAGGTTGCACAAAATCACATGGCTGTCGAAGCCAATATGGAGTTTATTGAAGGAGGTCCTGGGAAAAACTTCGAGCCTGAACCACCTGATAAAGCTTAAATCGAAGAACAAGAACAAAGGCTTGATGTTATTTATGACAATGAGCCTTTAGGTTTTGAGAAGGATCCTTTGTCAGACAACATCAAAATAATGGCTCAATATCCGTTGGAAGAAATTGACTTAGGAAAGGGTGAGGTCAAGAGGCATACTTACATCAGTGTCAATCTCGACCCACAACTCAAAGTCAAAATAGTCCAGTTACTGAAGGAGTTCAAGGATTGTTTTGCTTGGGACTAGTTTGAAAAGAGAGTTTGTCGAACATAAGTTGCCAATCAAGCCTGGGAAGAAGCCTGTCAAGCAGGATCCAAGATGGTTCTCCCCAACAATCCTCTCAAAAATCAAATAGGAAATTGAAAGGCTACTTCGATGCAAGTTCATCTGTACTGCCAGGTGTAGCGGTGAAATCATGAGTGTAAGCTATTGATTAACTTAACTCAAAGTAAAAAGAGTCGTCACTGCGCTTTTATTTTATTCCAAGTGGACAAGTAAAAACGAGCGAATAAATCCTAATGAATCTAAAAGCAAAAAGCTAAAGAAACAAACAGAGAACTGGGTAAGGGTATATGTTACAAAATGGGAAGGTTTTACGCACCCAAAATGTCTGTGATACTCCACGGGAGCCCTTTGAAAAATTTATTGCTTTTGGTTTGAAAATGGTTTGTAAAATTAGAGTGGAGGGATAGGAGAAGAATTAAGTTTTTAGTATTTTTGCGTTTGGAGAGGTTTACCACCTCATGCCTACGTACCCACAAAGTGCAATGCGAGATCAAAACCCTGTAATTCATGGTACAAATAGTGATAAATTAGTTTGTTGGATTAATTTTAAAATGTAAAGATAAGTCGTCATTCTTTAGCAAATAATTCTGCTAAAAAGAATGAATCATATCTAATCTTGTAAAAAAATGGTTAAAAGGAAAAGTGCATAAAGGCACAACAATATTTGATGAGTTTTGTATTTTTTATGGTCTTTTGAAAAAAGTTTAATATACTTATATGGTTTAACATTTATTAATAAAATAAAATAAAAGGTAAAAAATCGCTTGACCTAAGTCAAGGTTTGATTATGAAAGCTGTTTTAAGTTTAAAAACAAAGAAGTTTTTGAAAAAGAGGGAGAAGTTTTGAAAATTTAAGAAGGGGAGGAGATGAAGAGACTATCCTAAAAGGAAAATAAAAGAGATAAAGGAGAAAAGATCTAACCAAAGTTGATTATGCTTCACATTTTATGATAATAAGAGTTTCATCCTTATAAGCTAGCAAATGGCCAAATAAAGGCAAAGCTACCATCTCCATGAAGATCAAAGCAAAGGGAAATGTCCTAAAATCCAAGTCCAAAACTCAAATTCCAATGCAAAGGATAGTAACCAATAGTCCAAGGTCAAGATCACAACCTTTTTTAGAGGTTTAATCCTTTATTAATATTTTTGTGTCCAAATGGACAAAAAGGAAAATCAACACAATAATAATAACAAGAATATAAACATGATCATGAATGATAAAACAATATAAAGCATAATGAAAATAAAGGTGATAAAGGTGAGAGAAGGAAATTAAAATGTTAGTATAGTAATAGTAAATAATATACATAATAGTGGTATTGTGAGTTTAATCATCCACAACCAAAAGATTAACCAAGGTACTTAGTACCAAAAATAGAAAAGGCACCTGATTCCGCTTAGTATCTTACGCTATAGTGATTAATCAAGGCGATTAGATCCAAATTCAATGAAGTTTGAAAGAAGATTGGGAGAACCAAAGCAACTACACATCAAACTTCACAAGTCTTGGATCTTAACGCAAAAAGATCAATCACCTTGGGATTACGCGACCAACACGAGGTCCGGTCCATGAAAGTGCAAGTATCAAATTGATTTTTTATTCCGAAGTAGGGGCATATTTAGGTCTATGTTAAGCAATCTCCGAGTAATTTACAGAGTAATTACCCTACAAATAAGGTCGGTCAACACCAATTAAGGTGAACGATATATGTGTTAATGCATGTGAGATAAACGATATGTAAATTGCCATCCGAAAGCAATACCACACAAAACTAAAGATGAATACCAAATTGACTTTCATTTATGGTATTCTTTCATCTTTAAGTTCAATCACTCATCTTGGTGGATTGTATGCAAATATATCACTAATGCAAAGTACCTAAAGTGAATTACATAATTCACTTAAAGGTAGATTTGGACTAATCAATATTTATCACTCTAATCTACCCAAAACCCATTAAAATTAAAGAAAAGTCAGTCCCAAGAATGTCTCCCAAGGTAAAAATAAGAAGGAGGAAGAAGAAGAAGCAAGAGGAATTAAAAACAGCTCAAAAACAAGCCAAAAATGCAGTTCTGACTCAGAGTAACCGGATACTACCTAAGCGGCAATCGGTTACCTGAACAAAAAAAACAGTTTTCTAGAAAAATTAACACAGGTAACCAGTTACTACCTAAGCAGTAACCGGTTACTCTGCGTGCAAAATTAAAAATCTGCTAAAATTCAGCATGATCCAACTCTTAAAACCTTTTTTCAAACACCTCATGATCATGAACTGAATTAGCATGAATTTTACAATCAAAATACAGTGAAATCCCTGCAATCAAACAATAATTTATGATCTAGAAGATCAACAACAAAAAGCATTAAGGATCTACATCTTGAATGTTGATGATGAAGGCATAACCATGGAAAAAGTGAATTACCAAGAACACTCTTCAAATTGATCCAATATCAAGCTTGGTCTACTGAAATTGATGAACAAAAAAAGAATAGGATGAATGTTTAGCTCAAAGTTGATCAAGAATTCAAGGTGAATTCTTGATAACTTTCTAAAAGAGAATAAGAGCTTTAGTGAATTTATGATTTGGGGGATATTTTGCAAGAGATTTGTTGGCTATCAAAAGCTTGAAAATGAATGAAATGAAGCCTCTATTTAAAGAATTTAGGTATAGGAATTTGGTGGAATGGAGCTTGCTTTTGTAATTCAAATTAGGCTTGGTAATTCAAAAATTGGAGGGAATCATGAAAACAGCGGTGATTAGTGAGGATTTATGGAGGGAATTAATTTCAATGATTATGTGAATTAAATGAAGATGGTCTAGAATATTCCAAGAGTGATCAAAAAATGAAATTGGTGCCAAAATTCAAAAAATGAGATTGCTGCCAAAATTTTCAAATTTGCACGCAAGTAACCAGTTACGCCCTAGGTAGTAACCAATTACTCAGTGCAATATTAGAAAAAAATATTTTCCTTTTGCACTGCTGTGATTCCAGCTCGATTCTTTTGTGCGTCAAAGAAGGCATGAAAATAAACACATGAACCTTGGAATTCCTTGAATCAATCAATTAAATTGGGAAATCCTTGATCAGATAAATTTGAATTATTTGCGGATCAACTTTGATTTTTTATCTGTGTAATTCATTCGAGCAGCAGGACTGCTATTTTTGGCATTTTTGACCTGGAAAATTATTAACAAAAGAAAACAAAAAATATTTTTGGATTTTAATTAGTGATTAGTAAACATAAACAAATAAAAGCAAATGGTGATCCCCTGTGAGGCATAAACCTACACCCAAGAAAAATCGAAAAAACTAGTACAATCTTGTTTGTATTGCAAGAGGCAGATGAAAAAATGCGAAGAAATCTTAGGGAAACAAATTAGGGTGCTACACCAGGTATGTTGAATGGTTAGCTAATATTATACTAGTTATAAAAAAGAATGGCTCTTTAAGGGTTTGTATTGATTTTAGAGATTTAAATTCTGCAACCCCTAAAGATGAGTATTCGATGCATGTGGCAGAAATGCTAGTCAACTTTGCTGCAGGACATGAATATATTAGCATGTTGGATGGGTATTCTAGATATAATCAAATATTCATTGCTGAAGAGGATGTCCCAAAGACTGCTTTTCGATGTCCAGGAGCCTTAGGCACCTACGAATGGGTAGTGATGCCTTTTGGTTTAAAAAATGTTGGGGAAACCTATCAAAGAGCAATGAATTCGATCTTCCATGATTTTATAGACACTTTTATACAAATTTATATCGATGATATGTTGTTGAGTCTATTTCTGGGAAATATTATATTGACCATCTTCGACATTCCTTTGAAAGGATGAGAAGGCATGGTCTTAAAATGAATCCTCTTGAGTATGTTTTTTGTGTATAAACTGGGGACTTCTTAGGCTTTGTGGTCCATAAGAAGCGGGTCAAAATCAACCAAAATAAAACCAAAGCCATTATGGAAGCAAAAGCGCCATCAACAAATAAGGAATTGCAATCACTATTAGGGAAGATTAATTTCTTGAGGAGATTCATATCAAACCTAAGTGGAAAAACGCAAGCCTTCTCACCTTTACTTAGAATCAATAAGGATGGGTTCGACTAGGGGCAAGCACAACAAGAAGCCTTCGACAAGATCAAGAAATACCTGAGCCACCTTACTATTCTCTCACCACCTTGTCGGAGGAAGAGCATGAGATTGTACATAGCTTCATCAGATAAGACTTTAGGGAGCCTTTAGCTCAAGAGGATGATGATGGCATCGAAAGGGCCATTTATTACTTTAGTAGAGTTTTAAGTGATGCAAAAACTAGGTATAGAATAGTAGAAAAATTATGTTTATGCTTGTATTATTCATGTAAAAAATTGAAGCAATATATAAAACCAGTTGATGTTTATGTTTCTTCTCGTTTTGACGTTATTAAACATATGTTATCCAAGCCTATATTGCATAGTCGAATTGGTAAATGGGCATTAGCATTAACTGAATATTCTTTAACATATAGGCCATTAAAGGTAGTTAAAGGACAAGTAGTGGCATACTTTATAGTCGATCAATCAATTAATGAAAATGCATTGAACCATCTTGAGATTGAACCTTGGAAGTTATACTTCGTGGGTATAGCCATAAAGATGGGACAAGCATAAGGGTAATTATTTCTCCTCATAAAATTCCAACAACACTCAAGTATAAAATCGAAGGTTGTTGTTTAAACAATGAGGTTAAATATGAGGCTTTAATAGTTAGACTTGAGGTATTGTTGGAATTAGGGGAAACTCATTTAGAAATAATGAGAGATTATGAGTTGGTTATAAAACAAGTCACCGAAGAATACAAGTGCATAAAAGAAAATCTAATCATGTACTTTGTAGTAGTAAATCGACTGCTTAAGAATTTTAAAGCAGTTAGTTTTCGACACATCCCAAGATTGGAAAACCAAGTTGAAAATGACTTGGCTCAGATTGCATCAGGATACAAAATATCGAAGGAAAAATTGCAAGATGTGATCAAAGTCAGAGGGAAGGTAGTGTCAGTTGGATTAGCCCCATATAACTTAGAAGAAACAAAGCTTGGATACGTTGACAAAGACAACTTCGCCATTCTAGCAGTCGACACTCTAACAGAAAATGATTAGAGAAAATCTATAGTAGAGTATATGCAAAATCCAACATTATTGACAAATCGAAAGGTTAGGTATACAACTTTAAGTTATGTCTTATTGGGTAATGAATTGTTTAAAAAGAATCCTGAGGAAGTATTGCTCAAGTGCCTTAGTGAGTCAGAAGCATATTTGGCTCTCTCAACTGTACATAGTGTGGCATGTGGGACATATCAAGTAGGTCACAAAATGAAATGGATTTTGTTTCTACAAGGCATGTATTGACCTACTAGGTTAATGGATTTTATTGAATTTGCTAAGGGCTATCAAGAGTGTCAAATTCATGCTGACATCAAACATGTCCCGGCTAGTGAACTACATTTTATTGTCAAACCGTGGCCTTTTAGAGGTTGGGCTTTGGACTTGGTTGGAGAGATTCGACCAACATCTATTAAGAATCAAAAATACATTTTGGTAGGTATTGACTATTTCACTAAGTGGGTCAAAGCATTACCTTTGCCAAATGTCGACCAAGAGGATGTTATTGAATTTATTAAAAAACACATTATCTATAGGTTTGGAATCCCATAAACTATTACAATTGATCAGGGTTAGTCTTCACTGGCCGAAAAATGCAAGAGTTTACTAAAGAAATGAGTTTCAAACTTTTAACTTCCACACCTTACTATGCCCAGGCCAATGTCCAAGTCGAAGCAGCAAATAAAGTAGTGATTGGGTTGATAAAGAAGCATGTAGGGAAAAAGCCAAAGAATTGGTATAAGACATTGGACCAGATTCTCTGGGCATGCCGAACATCCCCTAAAGAGGTAACCAACACTACTCCATTTCGACTCACATTTGGTCATGATGTAGTTCTGCTTATGGAAGTTTACCTTCAGTCTACAAGGGTTCATACGCATCATGAGATTCCATGTGAAACCTATTAGAATGTGATGTTGGATGAATTGGTAGATTTAGATGAAGAAATGCTACATGCTCTATAATTGCTTAAAAGGCAAAAGAAAAGAGTAGAGATATCTTATAACAAAAAGGTTAAGATAAAAACCTTTTCAACATGGGAGTTAGTATGGAAACTCATCTTACCTATGGATTGAAAGACCAAATCTTTAGGGAAATGGTCCCCAAAATGGGAAGGTCATTTTGATATTATTAACTCCTTTAGCAACAATGCATATGCAATTCAAGAAATTAATGTTGACCAAAGAATATTAAGAGTAAATGGAAAATATTTGAAGAAATATAGGCCTATCTTGCAAGAGATTCAAATCAAAGCATGACTTTATTATTGAAAGAAGCCAAAATAGGCTAGATGGCCAAAATGGCGCACATAAGCTTCAAGAATAGAGTTATATAAAATACATATGGAGGATAAATTATTCATATATCTTCCAATGTCTTGAACGAAGATAATTCATCCATTCTTCATCAGGTTCACCATAGGAGCCTTCTTTTTTGACACGAATCTTAGAGGTTCCCACCTTGGTACCAGGTTTCTTGCTGGTTGCAATAGACTCCATGGACGTGTTCGTCCCAGTGGTTGACGCAATTAAGGCGTTAACACTTGCCTCACTTTCCTTTTTTTTACTGTCTTCTTAGTGGTAGAATACTTGGTGGAAATACTCATGTTGATGTTGGATCGAGGAATGGAAACCAGTTAAGGGATTTTTATAGAAAAAGCTTTCATGGTCATAAAGACTAGTCAAAAAGACGTTGGAAACACATGGAACTTTACTAGAAACATGTTCCAAGACACTAGTGGTGGTAGTTTCCATAACATAGGGACTTGTGTCATTGGATCACATTAATATTAAAACAAAACGTGTTTCACAATGTAAGGCTTGGCTGAATGACAGAAAGTTTCTATAGTTTATAGACAGCGTTGGGACAGTCGTTGAAATGATTAGCCATAAGTTTGGCTACGAGAGGAATATTAGAGCCTTGAAAATGTAAAAATGCAGATCGAATGGTGGAAACACAAATATAAAAGTAAGCAGATAAAAGGTGCAAAGGGCACCAACATTGTCATTATGACATAAGGACCACAAAAGGGTATTGAGGAATTATACTTAAAGTGCAAGAAATGAAAATACAAGCAATTAAAAAGGAGGATTCACCTTCAAATTGAGGAAAATGGCCTCCTGAGTCTGGAGATGCTTTTTGATCAGCTTTTTTTCTAGCTTCACTATGGATAGCTCTTTCTCCGGGCATTTATCATCATCGACATACCCCATGGTTCTCCCCATTTCCAGGTTCAGCTCAGTATCAGTCGGCTCCTCACTGTGCCAAAAATGACTTTTAATAGCGCACCTTAGACAACGCTTTAATACAAAAGCATTGCTATAAGTTTAAAAAAAACATGGAAAATGTTCACGAAAAAATAGTAAAAGCGCTGCTAAAAGTCCTACCTTAGACATCGCTTTTGGAAAAGCGCTGTCTCAGGTAGACATTAGCCAGCGCTTTCTGAAAGCGCTTTTAAAGGAATATATTAGACAGCGTTCAAAAATGTTGTTCAAGGTCTTATAAATTAATAAAAAATCTCAAAAGCATTTTCTAAGGTAGACATTAACCAGCGCTTTTCAAAAGCGCTTTTAAAGGATTATATTAGCCAACGTTTTTCTCAAAAGTGTTGTCTAAGGTCTTATTAAATTAAAATATTATAATAGTCTCAGTGTTCTTTTTTCATATTCTTTTTTTTTCCTCTCTAGGAATGAACGAAGAATACTGAGACTATTTCCTATTGTCGTCGTTCTCCACCGTCGAACAACTATCTCCCACCGTCGTTCTGGGTTCGTCGTTCAAGATTTCGTTTGAGTTCTAAGTTCTTCGTTCTCCACCGTCGTTCTGAGTTCGTTGTTTTGAAACCCCAATTACCGTTGTTTTGAGGTACGACGTTCTTTGTGATGTTGTTGTTGTACTGCTTTACATTGTTGTTATTGTTGTGAAGAATAGGGTTTTGTCGTGAAGAATAATGTTTGTAAATGATTATGTTAGTTAAAGAACTCAGAACAATATTGTTGTGAAGAATAGGATTTTGCTGTGAAGAATAATGTTGAAAACTGATTTTGTAAACTGTTTTTTTTATGTTGTTGTTAGTGATGGATTGTAAACTGATTTTTTAGTTTAGGTTATAAACTGATTTTGTTGAATGTTTATAAAATGATTTTGTAGTTTAGGTTATAAACTGATTTTGTTGAATGTTTATAAACTGATTATGCTGATTTTGTTGAATGTTTATAAACTGATTATATTGATGTCCTCTGATTATGGTGATGGTTTCTGTTAGAAACATAAGCTATTGGGTGTTAAGCACTTGATATAACTTTTCTTCTATGATAAAATCTTTGCTAAAAGAGCTAACCTTTGTATTTATCAAGGGGATAAGGTTGTTTTTAAGATTCAAAAAGAAAAATAACAACTATTTTATGATATTGTTGCTCTTTTTGTTTTTCAGAAAAGCTTTGAGAACTATTATTTTTTGTTGGAGAGGGGAGGTTGTTTGTATTTTTAAGAATTTTGTCTAATTCTCTCAAAATGGAGTATTTTTATCCCCGACTCATTTTCATATGCAATATAGAAATTAGTTAGTTTGGATTAGATAGTTAGTGAAATGTAGAACTTGATGGTTAACTGTTGTAGTTAGCATTATGATTAATTTATAAATATCTATTAGTTAAACAATTTGAATTATTGGTAGCTGATGTTGTTTTGAAGTTGATATTGATTGCTTTCAATTGTGATTGTTCTTTTCAGATCGTTGTTTGAGGAGAATTTGTTTTGAACCAAGTGCTACTACGAGAAAGGTATTTTATTCTTGCACTCAAATCTTCATATGGTATTTATTTTGTTTACCTAGGTAAGTAGGAAAACCATGGATAAAAAATGGATGTATGTCGTTCAATTGTCCAAAAATACGAGAATGGGGTTGTGGAATTCGTTAAGTTTACTGTTCAACACGTTGAAGACCCCAGTCAAATGAAATGTCCTTGCTTGGGTTGTTGTTATGTGGGTAAGGTTGACACAGATGGATTGAAATCTCATTTACTGAGGCATGAAATTGATCGAAGTTATAAGTGTTGGATATTTCATGGTGAGAAAATTAACGAGAATGTTGAACCGAGGGGGAAAAGTAATACGACCTATGCTTCAGACAACAAAGACACGAAAACATACGATTATGATCGAGTCGAAGAGATTGCAGAAGCACTTGAAGAAGATCTTCATGATTATCCCAAAATGTTTGAGAGGTTGTTAAGAGATGCAGAGAAACCGTTATATAAAGGTTGCACTAAATTCACAAGACTATCTGTGGTACTAAAGTTGTACAACTTAAAGGCGGGCAATGGATGGTCGAATAAAAGTTTCACATAGTCGTTGGCCCTTATGAGAGAAATGCTACCAGGGGATAATTTTCTTCCTAATCGAACCTATGAGGCCAAAAAAATGTTGTGCTCTATTGCATGAGATATGATAAGATACATGCGTGTCCAAATGATTGCGTTTTGTTTCAAAACAAATATGCATCGTTAACTGAGTGCCCCAAATGCGGTTTGTCTCGATATAAGAAAAAATTGTCTCCAACAAAAGTCTTATGGTATTTTCCTATAATTCTGAGATTTAGGCGCATGTTTCGTAGTGAAACCGATGCAAGATACATGACTTGGCATGCAGATGAAAGAATTATTGATGGAAAGTATCGACATCCGGCTGATTCACCACAGTGGTCGAAAATTGATAATGATTATCCTGACTTTGGAGAAGAAGCAAGAAACAGTCGCTTGGATTATCTACTGATGAAATGAACCCGCATGATCTTCAAAGTATCTTACATACCACATGGCCTATGATTCTTATGATTTATAACCTACCTCCATGGCTATGTATGAAGCGTAAGTACATGATGTTATTTATGTTAATTTCTGGGCCTAAACAACCAGTGAATGACATAGACGTATACTTGACTCCTTTGATCAAAGACTTAAAGATTTTGTGGGAGAACGGCGTGGAGGTTTATGATTGATATAGGAAATAAAGTTTCAATTTGAGAGCGGTGTTGTTTGGCACAATTAATGATTTTCCAGCATACGGGAATCTATCTAGGTATAACATTAAAGTTCAACATGCATGTTCTGTTTGTTAATATGGAACCGATACGACACGATTGGAACTTTGTCAGAAGAATGTGTTTCTCGGTCATCGTAGATTCATAAATTCTAAACATCACTACTGTGGGTGGAGAAAAGCATTCAATGGAGACACCGAACAACGTAAAGCTCCACCCGCATTGTCAGGTGACCAAGTTTTTGAAAAAGGTGAAAGATGTGCGTACTGAGTTTGGCAAGCCTTTTGCACATAAGGTTGTCAAAGGTGGGTGGAAGAAGAGGTCGATATTTTTTGAATTGCCATATTGGAAGTCTTTGTACGTGAGACATTTTCTAGATGTTATGCATATTGAAAGAAAAAAAGTATTTGAAAATGTTATTGGTATGTTACTCAATATAAAAGGAAAGTATATGGATGGCTTTACAACAAGGGATGACATGTTAAAAATGGGAATAAGAATTGAATTAGCACCCGTGAAGAAAGGATGGCGAACATATCTACCACCTGTTGCTTTTATTCTATCTATAAAGGAGAAAAAATATTGTGTAAGTTTCTGAGTGAAGTTAAAGTTCCAGAAGGATTCTCTTCAGATATTAGAAGGCTCGTGTCTATGAAAGACCTCAAGTTAAAGAGTTTAAAGACACATGATTGCCATGTTATAATGGAACATCTTCTACCAATAGGTATACGTTCTATTTTTACAGAAAAAGTAAGAAGCACCATAACTAAATTGTGTTTTTTCTTTAGGTTAATTTGTAGTAAGGTGATCGATCCCGAGATCTTACCAACACTACAAAAAGAGATAGGTATTACCTTGTGTGAGCTTGAAATGTATTTTCGTCCCTCTTTTTTTGACATAATGGTACATCTAGTTGTTCATCTTGTGAAAGAGACACAGTTATATGGACCAACTTATATGAGATGGATGTACCCTTCCGAACGTTATACGAAAATATTAAAAGGGTACGTGAAAAACTGAAGTCGACCAGAGGGTTGTATTGTTGAACGATACATTGTTGAAGAAGCGGTTGAGTTTTGTACTGAATATTTGTCCGATGTTCAATCGATTGGACTCCCCAAAGATCATATTTTCGGAAAAAAAGGAAGGTAAAAAATTAATTGGAAATAAAATTGTGACAGTATCAAGGGATGAACGTGATCAAGTGCATTTGTATGTTCTGCACAATGATAATGAAGTTGAGCCATATGTTGAAATGCACAGGGATGTACTTCGAAGGTTAAATCAAAACAAAAATGAAAATTGGATAGTACGAAAGCACAATCAAAGTTTTATACAATGGTTAAAGGATCATATTTATTCGAAGCGCTCTTCAGATCCTGCTTCAATAACAGAAAGGTTGAGATGTTTGGCATATGGTCCAAGTTTGCATGTATTTTCTCACAGCGCTTACGCAATTAATGGATACACATTTTATACCAAAGAACAATATGATAAAATTACTTTGCAAAATAGTGGTGTCACCGTGCTAGCTGAAGCAATGCATATATCAAGTATGAAGGACTTAAACCCCAAATATGCAAATTTGTCATATTTTGGAGTTATTGAGCAAATTTGGGTGTTTGATTACAAAAAGTTTAAGATTCCTATATTTGGTTGCAAGTGAGTAAATAGTAGTGGCATACAAATGGATAAGTCTGGATTTTTGCAAGTGGATCTTAATAGGGTGGGGTACAAAGACGAGCCTTTTATTCTAGCATCTCAAGCTAAACAAGGGTTCTATGTCACTGACCCGACGAGTACGAAATGGTCTATAGTGCTTTTATCTAACAAAGTGGTTGATGATAGCGGTGTAGATCAATCTGATATTGATGTTGAGAATGAGTCATGCATTAGACGTAATGAGTTGAATAGAAATGATCAAGGTGAAAATCTTATAGCGGAAGAGTCATATATCAAAAATGATCATAACAAGGGAATTTGGATCAATTCATCGGTCTGTATTGCTAAGAAATAAGTAATTCATATTCCAACCAAGAAAAGAAAGAGATGTTAGTGAAAGAGGTAATATAATAAAATGTTATATATTATGTCAATTTCAATAAATTTATATGCTCTTCTTTATTTTCATTATATATATATATATATATCACTTGGTATCATAATTTATAGCTTATACAAGTAATTTCACTATAATTTATATTTGATATCCTTGTTTTCTTTATTATAGGTTAGATGGCTACTAACGAGGATCACCCAGATGATGATGATTCTATTCATGATGGAGGTAAAAAGGTATCGAATACGGAAGAGGACATTAAAAGAGGAATAACAATTATGAGGAAAGTGACTCGTGTGTGAGTTTGAAACATCATTTTAGATGTGCATCGGAGCCCACAAGGCCAGCTTATTGAGCCCAGCGGTTATACCTTGACAAGTTTCATTGGTGCACTTGTAAGGAATGAGATTCCAATTACTTGTGATAATTGGAGAAATAAATAGTTGGCAAGGGAAAAGTGTATAACACTTTGGGAGAATTACTTCACACTAACCCGCTTCCTACTGGATGTTTGAAAGTCTCAGTTGATATTGCTTTAGAGAATGATGCATTATTACCATATTCTGACAATGTTTCGGATGCAACATTTGTGGGAGAAGCAATAGGTTCATCTGTTGCATGGTCGTCATGCCTCATTAGCGTAAGATATGAGGTATGCTTAAAACCATTATGAACCTTTGTTAACCTTAATGTGTAGATTCAAAGTTTTTACGCGCATTTTACGTACATATTTTACATGGTAATGTTAATTAGACTCCAACAAGATCCAAAGCAAAATATAAGGGGATTCTACAGCATACCGAGTCTGTTGTTTCAAAAAAAGAGGTACATCACAATTATATGATATTTATACATGGAAAATGTTAAATTCGTGATCTTGTACTTCATCTAACTAATTATATGATATATAGCTTCATGGTAAAGAGATTATCAACGTTTCCACACAAAAAAAAGGTTGTTGCTAAGAAGACCGCGACTAGAAAAAAAATCAACCTCCAAGTATAGGTTGTGCCTTCAGACGTTTCTAGAAATGACAGATATTCCGAACAAAGGTATTTGTCTTATACCTATGGAGGAAGGTAATTATGGCTTTGAATATGAACAATCAATTGGTAATGATGAATTTGAGCAAGTTTTTCATCATGAAGAATTAGGCGTCAGTGTTATCAATACATACGTGAGGTATATCTGTTCTACTTTGTTATATTAATTGAACAACTTATTTACTTTATGTTTCAAATGAATATTCTAATGTTAATGATATTTTTATTTAAGGTTTATGTATGACAAAATGATACGCCCACGTGGATTGGAGAAAAAATTTACATTCTTAAGCCCCGCGTCTGTCAACTTATCTTTAATCATAAATAAACCAGATGAAGTCATGGTGTATGTACGCAACCTCTTTATGGCCAACAAAGATACAGAAAAGTTGTTCTTTTTACCATTTAATACTGGGTTAGATTTTCATTCTAAATTCATCTATTATAATTTTTTGTATTTTGACATCGTGTAGAAAGTTTCCATGTAACATTTGTTTAATCTTATAGTGGACATTAGTTGTTGGTCGCAATTAATCCTATCAAAGAATTTGTGTTTTATCTGGATTCGTTAGGAAATGATTGGACAACATACCCGGATATGAAGAATATGATTGATACATAAGTGAGATTGTTCTAAATATTCATGTGTATATTTATTTATTTATTTATGTGAATTGTTCTAAATATTCCTTTATATTTTATTAGCATTATACAAGCTTTTCGAGCACAAAGAAATATACAAGTACCAAAGAGGAGAGCCAACAACATTATATGGATAAGAGTGGAGGTATATTAATTATCACATATTTTATTATATTAGTGATGAAACTTCATAAAACTTAGGATTTATCCATATTTTCTTTTCATGTTTAGTGTCCTCGGCAACATAATGGTATAGATTGCGAATATTTCATATTGAGGTTTATGAGAGAAACTCTTTTATTTTGGATCAAATAGAAATTCCATTTGATGTATGCATTTCTAACTTATGAGTTATTTTAATATTTAACACATATTTCTCATATAATTAAATAGTTGAAACTAAATCAAACTATGTTATATTATTATGTAGTACTTTGATGAATTCAAGTGTGCGTATTACTCAAGAGATTATTTGGATGAAATTAAAGAGGATTGATGTCAATTCATTATGGCTCAGAGTTTTATAAGGTATATTGTACTCTTACTTTAATTGATGAGAATTTTGAGTATGTATAACTTTGTAACTATAGACATTGTTTATGTCTTGTTTTAATTGAATTACAATCTTTTTTTATTGTTTCAGGTTATATGTGCAATGTAGAAGATAGATTGTTTCAGGTTATATGTGTAAAGTATAAGTAATATGTAGATTTGAAGCAAAATATTTTGTTGGATGATGATTTGTATAAATTGTTTTGTATATATAAATTGGTGCGTATATATTGGTTTGAAACTCCAATTGTTTTGTATATAAATTGGTGCATAAATTGGTACGTTTAAAAAGGCAAAATTGGTGCGTATATATTGGTTTGAAGCTCCAATTTATGATATTTTTCTGCAAAATGTGGTTGAAAAACAAGTGCAAATTGTGATTGAAAACCTGGTGAAAATTGTGGTTTAAAACAGGTGCATATAAACTGTATAAAACAGACAACGCTTTTTAAAGTAATTTATTTACAAAATTTCGTATACCTTCGACAACGTTTTACACTAAAAGTGTTGTCTAAGGTGGGGTTTAGAAAGCGCTGTCTAAGGTGGGGTTTAGACAACGCTTTGACCAAAGAGGGTTGTCTAAGGTATACCAAAAAAATGTCAAAAACAATGTCTAAGGTATACTAAAAAAAGGCAAAAAGCACTGTCTAATGGTAATTGGAAAAAACAAAAAGCGTTATCTAAAGCACCATTTAGACAGCGCTTTTACGAAAAAAATATTGTCTAAAATATAAGAAAAAGTGTTGTCTATTGTTAAAGCACTGTCTAAATGGTGCTTTAGACAACACTTTTTCAATCAAAGTACCCCTTTAGACAACGCTTTTGACATTAACCAAAGTGTTGTCTAATCTTTTAGCATTGCCAGATTAGACAGCGCTTTTAAGCACTGTGTAATGGAAAAAAAGTGATGTCTAAGGTCTTTATGGCATAGTGCCTTTAGATCATTGATTCTCTCCTCAACATTGAAAATCTTGGCTTGTAGCTCTTCGATTTGTTGTTTCCAAATATTAATGTCCTTTCTGAGAGAGGCCCTCTCTATAAGCCCATCAGCCTTAGCCTTCTCCAACTTCTCCATAATAACCCTAGACTCAGCTGCCTTCGACCAAGTTGAAGCCTTAAGTCCACAAGTTCTCTTAATAGTCTTCTGAATGTTCGGAAGCTTCCTAAGGTATTTAGTCAGTTGGTTCACCATTAAGGCTAGCTCCAGGAGAAAGTTAGAGATGGTTGGTGTAAGGGTAGAGAGGGCGAACTTTTCAAGGGTATCCTTCAGGAAGAGGTGAGCAGTTTGATCCGAGTCCAAGATTTTGAGAATGTCGCCCTTGAAGAAATTTTTCTTGATAGTTTGGAGGATGGGGCTAACAAAATAATCTGAAGTTACAGCCTCATAAGTAGTTGAAACACTCACATTTTGATCTGAAGAGCTCCATCTTTTTGCAAATACCAATCTGATGTATTACTTGGGGTTAGAGGCTCTTAGATCATTTAGTTAAGCCTAAATCATTACTGTTGAAGAGGTTGGAATTATATCAGTTATGGGGGGAGTGGGGTCCTTCGCATGTTCGACTCCGACATTCTTAGGAGGATTTTGCTTATCCTCTCCAGCTTCACTTTCATCCTTTTCTTCTTCCTCTTCATCTTCAACATCCCCCCTTGATCACCTATAAGCTCAGGTTGGAGTTGAGGGTCACCTGCATCACCAGTGAAATCTCCCAAAGGTTGATTGACAGGATGAGTGTGTGGGCTAGCACGAGGAGAGTTCTCCTCCTCAGCCAAAGTTTGTTCTTGTTACTTGGGAATAGGTTCTTTGACCATGGATCTTGTTTATTTTGGAGAATCTCCTCTTCATGGTTGGACTCAGCTGTGTGGGACTATTTAGTGGCAGTCTTGGTAGGAGAGCCTTGATGCGCCACTTGAGAAGGAGGAATTGTAACAAAGTCAGGTTTGTTAATCTCACTTAAAGAACTTCGCCCAGAACCTGGATCAAATTTAGGGTGATAAGTGGGCTCACCTCAGTTGTTCAAAAGAACAATTATAGTAGTAGTTGTTGGTTGTGGTGGAGTAGAGCCACCAACATTGACCTAAAATATCAAATCTAATGATTAGGCCAACAATCAATCAGCCAAAGAGTTTCAGGTAGAAGATAATTCAAGGATGAACTAAACTGAGTGTCATCAGCACCATGACTTGAGTTATTGCTTTCATTAGGGCCAGCGGTCGCCTTCGACGTGGCCCTAGGAGTTTATCTTTTGACACCCTTAGGACAGTGTGTCTTCTATAAAACGTTGTCCATCTCCGGGGAAGATTAGCCAGCAGTATCAGAAACTTTGATAAGTTTCCTTTTCTTTTTGATAAGTTTGCCCTCTTCAGGGGGAGATAGGTCCTCACCTTCATCCACATGGATGGTCAGTTGGGCACCCTTACTTGTTTTTCTTGTTGGAGTTGGATGAGGCTTTCGAGGAGCCTCAGGAGTGGCCTTCACAATTGTGCTCTTCGACGAGCCAATCTTCTTTGGCACTGCTGAAATTCAAACACAATTATAGATTAATAAGAAAGTGGTTAGATAAAGATCACTAAAACGAGGGCCCCAAACCTTCATATATTTTGGATTCGATGTGAACATATTTGGTCCCTATATGAAGGTGTCCTTTGAAGCTGTTCAGCTTATGTTTAGTCGCAACCACCCTTTGAACTTTGGGTTGAGACTGTTGTCGAAGGATTTTGATGGAATACCTACAGACAAACCAGTATGGAAATGGAGGGGCAAAAGCCACTCCAAACTCAGCAGTAGGCAGTCGAGAAACCTTTGGAGGAGAGAGTTTGAGAGATAGTTTATAACGTATCTCGGGAGCAATGCTGGAAAGGAGTTTTAATTTCTCCATTTTTTGTAAAAATTTCTCCTTCAAAGTGACAGCAGCCTCACTAACAGTTCGACTAAGATCATTTGGTCGATAGAAAGTTTCAAAGTACTTTTGGAAGGCTTGAATCTTTTTAACATGCGTATATTTAACTTTCTTGATTTTTTCCTGCACATTAGCAAAGGATTGATTAAGTAATTGAGAAAAGGAAGAAGCATCAAGGAACTATTCTTGGTAGTACTTCGACCACCATTTATAGAATTCTTAAGTGCAGAGGAAGTTAGGTTCAAATGGGACCAAGGAAAGTTGAGCTTGACTGGTAATTTGAGCAAGTCGAAGAAGAATGCACTCTTCGTTGATGTTAGCATAAAAAAGGTTAACATGCCCTTTATTGTCATATAGACACTTGGGATAGCTTTGAGCCAATCCAAATTTTCGAGAGACTAGATTCAGTTGATAAGAAATCAAAGATGCTATTCCTCTTTGATGATTCAGCTTATGGACTAGTAATCTAGGAATAAAAAAGGCTTCTTATATTGTTTGTGATTCTTCATGTTCTCTTTTGGATGTGGGGGGAAATGATATAGTGAACCATTCTGGTCCATATTTTCTCCTAACAAAGGGAGCCATGGTTGGACTGAAATCATATCTCTTGGCAAACATCAGAATGTAGCCAGAGAAAGCCTCTGGAAAGGTTTTTCCCTCATCAGTGGGGGTCAACTTCAATAGGCGAGTCCCTTTGACTCTCGTCACTTTGATTTCATCGAAGTTCTCATCAATAACTCCTTTTGTGGGTAGGTTCACTTTGAAAGTCGCATTAAGCCACAGTTGAAGCATCCAGATGGGTCCAGCCAATTGGAAAGCTCCGATCAAACTCACATTTTTCAGGCCAGCAACACTCTCACTTATTGATTCATAAAGAGATGCCAAGATTAATTCACTGAGGCATACTCATGCATTGTTGTGCAATTGGTTGGCCAAATACAAATATTTCTTGGCCACCTGCAGTGATTTGGAGCAAAAGACGTATCTACAAATCCACATAGTTAAAAATGCAACGTGTTCTTCGTCAGAAATAGTTTCAATTGAAGTATTAAAGTAATACTTCATGAAGCTTCCGTAAGTAGGTTTGCATGAGGAAAAGCCTATGGTATCTTCATTTTGAACTTCTGGATCATAGGTATGACCAGTGGGTTGGAGCCCTATGATAGCAGCTATGTCGAAGAGTGTGGGGGTCAACATCCCACAAGGTAGATATAAGGTGTAATAGGCGTTATCCCATAAATACAGAGAATCCATTAACATGTTCGAGCAATAGGGAAACCCAGTCTTCGATAGCAACAAAAGTTCATAGATCCTTATCTCTTTCCAAGCATCAACCTTGACCTTTTCCATTTTGGCTAACCAGAGGCCGAAACCTTGGAATGAATGGACTGCTCTCACCAGTCGAAAGTTTCCCTTCATAAACGATAAATCTAGGGCAACCTGCTCAGCTGAGGGTTCACCTTCAGTGGTTTTGTTATTTTTCCCTAAGGGTTTAGTCTAATGATAGGATGGGAAAAATTCACTTAACTTGGAGTCATCAACAAGAACATTGGACAAGGTTCCAGAAATAGCAGTTTATTTATCAAAAACGATAAGAGGAATTATTACCTAGGACTCATAGATATGTCTTCTTTCCACTTGAGGAGGTTCAGGCATGAACTGTTGGTTCTTCACTAACTTAGGCCCAGGAATATGGGTAAATGAAGGAAGTGGAGCGTTGCTTGAAAATCCCTTGTTCTTTTGAGTCTTCTTGCTTTGGGAAACTTCTTCGTTGGAAGCCATTGGAGAGACTGGAGGAGACAAAAGTTTTTCTGAGTTCTTAGAGGTTTGAGAAAAGAAAATAAGGTTGCAAAAGTTTCGGAAGCGTAAAAGTGTTAAAGTGTGAAAAATGGGATACTTATAGACTTTCAGAAGACTAATGGTTCTCAAATCACCATTAAGACAAAATCTTGTTAGTGGGACGCGTGTCCTCCTGAGGAGTTACCTTGGGCTTTACAATTATGATTTGACTTTAAAGGTTTGGTTTCAAGGAAAAACGCAGTGATGGCTAGTGATAAAGTGGTTGCTGAAGAGACATTTTGTAAAAACCATTATGGCATGACATCATGAGCGTGATTGTTAGAAACAAAATAGTTTCTTGATCGTGGGTTGGTCAGTTATGACCATACTGTTGTGTCGTTGAAAGGGGCGTCGGAAGTTATGATAAAAAAATGGCATTTCTGTCAACTAGGTCGAAAGAGCATTGTTGGGGGGCAATCTGTTAGCTCCTAATTTTGACACCTGGTTGAGTTCAGGAAGCAATGACTTTAGCATCATGTTTTTTGGAAGAAATAAAAGGCTTAGACTAAATCAAAGTTGAAGAAGCCCGTGTTGAAGATACAGGGAATATAAATACGTGGACTTAGAGTATTTTCTAAGTATAAGAAACGTGTTTCGACCGAGCATTCTTGGGAGTGGTAAACGTGTAGCAGTTGGAATTCAAGATTGGAGGAAAACTTATGGTTCTTTTAATTTAAAAAAGGGACAATTGGTGCACATTGGAAGTTCAAGAACATGCAGAGTGCCGTGTGGCACATCTTTAGGAGTAAACTGCCAATAGCAATTACTAGGGGTGTTCGCGGTTCGGTTTGGATCAGTTTTGAAGCAAAATATCATTTGATCCAAAGATAAATTTACTTATAGTTTGGTTCAATTTTGGATGATTGGTTAAAAAAATCTGATCCAATCCGATCCAATTTTATGTAATTTAATTTGGATCGGTTTTTTGGACATCCAAATTACAAATTATAGCTTTTTTTAATATTCTAAAAGTACTAATAAATAGTAAGTTTGATATAATATATAATATACTATATAAAAAAGTTAATAATACAAGATGAAAAAACTAAAAGCAAAAAGACTAAATCAAACTAATAAATAATATTTAAAAAAATAAGTATCATCTAATATTAAATTAACGCATATATACTAATAAAAAATAAATAATTAAAAAATATATATACATGTGGTTTGGTTTGGTTTGGGTTGATTTTAAAAAATCAATCTGAAATCCGATCTGAACCGATCGGTTTTTACAAAATGACATCCAAATACATCCAAAAAAATTTGGTTTTTTACGGTTTTCGGTTTTTCTGGATCAGTTTGCGATTTTTATTTAGATTGGTTTGGATTTGAACACCCCTGGCAATTACCTTCGACTAGTATAAATAAAGTAGTTCTAGTGTTAGAACGGTGTGTGAATCATCTTATACAAGTTACTCCATAAACACTCAGAGTACTCGTATGTAGAGAAACGAGTGAAGTCGAGAATGTACATGATGAGATTACCATCCTATTTCATATGAATGAAATTTACATTCAAGTTTTTACTTTGAAGTCATTTATTTGCATTTCTTTACTTTCAAGCAAGTTTATCCTTCAGTAATTTATTGTTTATTTACTTGCTTTCTTTACACTTCTTTGCAATTTACATCTCATTGCACTTTACTTTTGACTTTGATTATTTTGAGTCTTGTTTATTTTTATTTTCTTTTTTTTTACCAAAACACTTCACAAAGTATGTCAAAGAGTTTATGACATTATTCCTAAAAAACAATTATAACCTATTATAACACATGTCCTAAGATCAATCTGGTTGATCCTATGAGTAACTGAGAACATTTTGTTGTTTTTAGAGGACCAACAGTTGTTTTTAATTTTCAGGGTAAACACTAGGGAACAATAAAAATAATGATGGCGGTGCTCAGATGTCAGAACTCTCAATTCAAGATGAGAAAAACATAAGAATGTTTAGAAGGGAAAAAAGAAGTTTAATAAGATAAGGGTTTAGTGCTACAACTGTAACAATTTTGGCCATTTTGCCGTTGATTACTGGTCAAACAAGGAAAGCGAGGGTGAAGAAGCTAACATACCCAGAGGAGATTTTAAGGATGAACCTATTCTATTGATGGCATTTGAGAATGAATGTTAAAAAATGTTAGAATTGTGGTATATGGACACTAGCTACTCAAATCACCTGATTGGAAACAAGCAATGGTTGGTTGATTTTGACTCAGGTAGAACGGCCAAAATCAGATGTGCTGATGATGAGTATCTAAATTCTAAAGGAATGGGAAATGTCAAAGTAAAACTGAAGAATGAAAAAAGTGTATTGATTAAGGATGTATGGTATGTTCCTGGCATGAATAGTAATTTAATGAGTGTATGTCTGTTATTTGAGACGGGGTTTTCAGTAACCATGAAGGATAATATCTTAAAGATGTATGGATGTGACTAGAAGTTGATTATATAGTTTACACTATGAAGACACGGGGCATTCAATGTGAATGTTGAAACAACAAACACCCAATTACTTAGTACAACTGGTGTTGTAAGGGAAAATGAGTTGTGGCATAATAGATTGGGATATTTGAACTTCATGAGTTTAGGGCATCTAAGTTTAAAGAATATGGTACATGGAATTCAAAAGATTGTGGCACCAAAGAAATCATGTGATATACGTATGAGAGGCGAGTAACCAGAATTTCCATTCTCATCAGAAATTCCCCCAAGAGCAACTCATGCTTTGAGTGTGGTGCACTCTTATGTATATGGGTCATTTGAGGCACCTTCACTTGGAGGAAAGAAGTATTTTGTGTCATTTGTAGGCGAGTTCACAAGAATGACATGGGTAACACTCATAAAGTTCCAACGCGAGGTGTTTGCTGAGTTCAAGAAGTTCAAAGTGAAGGTTGAAAATCAAAGTGGACAAAGGTTAAAGATCCTCAAAGCCGATGGTGGAGGTGAGTTCAATTTAACAATGTTCAAGAAGTTCTATGAGGAACATGGAATTGAGTATTATATGACTTCTCCATACACTCCACAACATAATGGTCTAGTTGAAAGAAGAAATAGAACTCTGTTTGACATGACAAGGAACATGCTGAAAGAAAAAAATCTACCTCATACATTGTGGGGTGAAGCAATTGTCACATCATCATATATGC
Organism: Lathyrus aphaca; assembly: GCA_963966055.1. Classification (NCBI taxonomy): domain Eukaryota; kingdom Viridiplantae; phylum Streptophyta; class Magnoliopsida; order Fabales; family Fabaceae; genus Lathyrus; species Lathyrus aphaca. The sequence goes on along the minus strand of OZ014519.1, from coordinate 707,864,725 downwards.
TCAATAAATGTCCAACAAATAAGTTAAAGTAGTTCCTCTAGAGAAGTGGACTGGAAGAAAACAAAGTGTGATCCATTTCAAGGTGTTTGGTGTTATATGTTACAATCATGTACCAAATGTTACTAGAAGGATGACAAAAGCCAAGTCATGTTGCTTATAGGTTACCACTGAATATGTGCTTATAAGCTTTATTGCCAAGTCACCAACAAAATTGTTGTTAGTAGAGATGTCATAGTGAAAGAATCAGAAACATGGGAATGGAACAAGTCTCAATCCAACTCTAGTGCATTGTCAACACTAGAGTGTTATTGTCATACCCCAATTTTGACCTTGAATCGTCGAATAAAACATTTACATCATCTGCATAGCATATCATATTTTTTTTATCATGCATAACTTCCAAAATATCAGTCAAAATAATTTCTTGAATTTACAGACAGACTGGTAGATCTAATTTTCAACTGTACCTAAAATCAGTGAACGAAAAATATCAAATCAAAATTTGCAAATGTCAGTACTATTAATCTGCGGTTCACGTGGTTTAACCTGGCATGCTAATGTATTTTTACGAGTATTTTTCAGTCACGTGTTGATCAGTCTGAGCAGTTTAACCGATCACAATTTAAAAATCTGACCAAACGCTGTATTTTTCCGAGTCGTTTGTTTCACGTTGATCATTTTGGTGCATTCATTTTATTTTTTCGAACACTTTTATGTCCGACTTTCTTTTTAATTTTGTTTTAATCATTTTGATTTGAATAATCATTTAATTTATTTAGATTTAATCAGATATTTAATTTAAATTTATTTATTTATATTTAATTAATTTTGTTTTAATTTGTTTAGTAATATTTTTCCTTTTTATAAAAAATATTTTTATAAAAAAACAAAAAAACATTGATTTTAATTCTTTTACTATTCTTGTCATAGAAATAAAACACACAAATGTCTTTTTTAATCCCATTTACTATTCTTGTCCACATATTTGTTTTTCTTAATTGGTTTAAAATTTTAGTGCTATATATAGTTGTATGACATAAGACTAAAGGGGGGAGAAAAGAAAAGAAAAAAAGAGGATACATAGAAACGGCGTGATCTATTGGGGTTTCATATTTTTCACGTGTGTTTGGTTCTAATCTTTGTTAATTATTCTTCTTAAATTATATGTACATTTCTGGTTTGCCGATACATGCCTATTTCTTTTGGTCTTGTTTTATATATATATATATATATATATATATATATATATATATATTATGCTAATTGTTTTGATTTGAGTAACTGTATGCACATTTTCGATCTGCTCATATATATATACTGATTATCTTCTCGTTTAAATATACATATGTATTTACGGTTTATGTAAAAACATATAGGATTTGTTTTTTTTTCTCTTTCTATTGTACATACACATGGTTTATATTATTACATACATGATTCACATTTTTTACTTATCATATATAATATGTACTATTAATATAATATTAATATATATATATATATAATGTTAATATAATATATAATACATAATGTAGTTTTATTTTAGTTTTTTATTCGGATTGGATCGTGTCGAAACGCTGTTTGCACATTTGTGTGTATGAGGCGTGACACCTGCGTTGATCTGATCTAGTTGCGACGATCGCAATTTTGGGTTAACAACATCGTCATTTTCTTAATTCCTTTTATTTTATTTTATATTTTGATAAATTTAGATCCGTACGATTTTGATCCTATTGTGATGATCACGTTGAGTGGAACAAATTAGTGGTGGATCATATCGTTTTGTGTGTGATGTTCTATTTTTATTGTTGTATTTTAATTTTACACGCGCCCGACAGTTTAACATGGTGATAATTCTTGATTACTTGTTTAGATTATGTGTTTATAGCCCGTTATTATCCCCATTTGAGAAAATGTACCCCCATTCTCATGACATGTAATAATTTTACCGCTTTCTTTTATTTTCTTTACGTTTATGTAGTTATTTTTATTCAAAAAATAAACTTAATCAATGTTTCCAAAAATAATAATAATAATGATAATAATAAGATCCTTGGTCCAACGCCAAGTATAACTTCATGCATACTTCATATATGCATACACGTAAGTCAATCGTTTGACGATCGCCATCAACACTACATCTACACTTCACATTTCCTTAACTTTTCAACTTGAATAAATTAATGCATCGCGCTTGCTTGACACCCCCAGATACTTGATCCACATATCAAGCCATAGCCCATTTTATCAAGCCTTTATTTTACTTTGTTCTTTCTATTTCTTGCAAGTAGCAACCTTTGCCTAGTCTTAGGAGCTTGCACCGTTTTATTTTCATTTTATACTGTTATCATATTAATCAAAGGGAAAGAACTCCTTCAATTGACCCAATGTCATAGATAGTTTAGCAATCCCTAGTTCTTGTTTGACCTTAGCCACTAGGTCTTTTATTTTATCTTTTTTTGACTTTGTTAAGTCACGTAAGTGTTTTTCGTAACACTTACTTTCCTCACGAACCTTGATCACAATCAAGTGTTTGTTTATCCTTAGGAGAACTATGAGTGCTCTGATTTTATCCCCAATACGTAGGCATTAATGCGATATTATGTGAGCACCCTTAGAAATAAAAACCTTAAGTTCCCTTAGTTTTAGCAAGCAATAAATAACAAAAGCACAAATATTAACAAGAGGTTCCCGTAGATACTATATATATTTTGGATGCTAACACCTTCCCTAGGTATAACCATCCCCCAAACCTTAGCTTCTCTACAATTAGGGTATTTTTTCGATCTGTTTCCCTTTCTCTTGGATAAAATTAAATTTGGTGCTGAACATAAAAGTTTTGTGATTCAAGTTAAATCAATAGCTTGACATTCGATTCTCACCGCGACAGAAATGACGACTTCACTAGGGATGACATTATTTTTTGAGGGTTAAGCCTATCTTGTAATATTTGTGTAATTTTTATTGTATTGTATTGCTTGTATATTTTGACTCTTTGGTTGGGTGTTTCATGCGTGGTGAGATAAATCATAACCCAAACTTGAGTGCTCTTATGATAGGAGAGTGGTGTAGTCGAGTAGGTGGATATGGAGTTTAATCCCGAACATGCTGAATCGAGAATCCACCACTCAACGGAGGTCTCCTCGAGGTAGTATTTGTTGATCGAGTTATTTGTGAAAACATTACTATTTCGACCTGAGTGTCGTTAATTCTGAGGACTGTAGAACATTTACCCCCACTTTTTAGGATGTAGTGGGGTTATTATGAGGGTGTAAATCTGAAATAGTTAATACGCGATGCTACACTCAGATGAGTTTCTCTTAAGAATATTATTGATTACCGAGTTAATTATGAAATTGATAATACCTGAAATATGGGTCAGTGATTCTGGGAACTCTTAGAACCCATTATACATGTAGAAATAAACCCCTAGTACACACCTTGTGGTTGGTTCTTCACCTAGACTCCACGCATGTGATCTCAAACCTTTGATCCTGTTACTTGTGATTTGCATCTTGTATTGCATGACATTGCATATCATTTGCATTCATCCATGCATACATCCAAGTTGTCCACCAACTCATCCTAGTTGTCTACATTTCAATCATCTTTAATTCGTCAAGTTGATTCCTCTCCGTAGTCGATATAAAACCAGAGCTTACTGCAGACGCAAGATGTCTGAGCAAGAGGTTCATAATGTTGAGGTCTAAATGGAGATTGATGAGCTAAAGACGGGCGTGACTTAGCTGAGTGAGATGCTTCAAGTTTTGATTGCTAGATGAGAGCCACCCTAAAGTACTGTAATCCAAGAAGATGAAATTACTAGTGTAGAGCCTCAACATGTTCAATTGCCGTCTTCAACTTTGCCTGAGTTTGGTTTGCCGCACAATTACTCTCCACCTCATGTCACTACTTCTATGGACGGTCAGGCATCCAGACAACATTTCAAGCACCTATTTTTATTGAACCTAGACTTGTGGTTCATATTGGCCATATTCCATATGAGTACAATGCTGCTAGTGCTCAAAGTGATGATCTTGAATATTGTGTTGAACCTGAAGTTGGTTGTGAACAATATCAAGCTATTAATAAGCGACCAAGGGATGTAGAGGGTAATGACTTCTTCGACATTGATGCAAGCAACATGTGCTTGGTTTCCAACCTTGTCATGCCATCCAAGTTCAAGATTCCAGAGTTTGAGAAGTACAAGGGGCACACTTGTCCAAAACTCCATTTAACAATGTACTGTCACAATATGGTTGCTTACCCCAGGAATGACAAAGTTCTTATTCATTGTTTCCTAGACAGATTGAGGGGTTCCTCTATGAAGTGGTACATGGGACTTGAGAAGGATCATTTCCATAGTTGGACGGATTTGGGTGATGCTTTCGTGAAACAATATAAGTACAACTTGGACACGACACCTGATTGCCCTCAATTGCGGAATATGTCTCAGAAGGAGAGCGAATCCTTCAAGGAATATGCTCAAAGTTGGAGAGAGTTGGCTTCTCAGGTTAAACCTCCGTTATCAGAGAAATAACTGTATGGAATGTTCATGGATACCTTGGCTCCTTTTTATTGGGAAAATATGATCGAAAGTGTCTCTTCCAATTTCACTGATTTGGTTACCATTGGTCAAAGGTTGGAAGAAGGAATTAAGAATGGAAAAGTGTCCAAAGTTGCTGAGTCTTCCAATGCTGCTAAGAAACCTTTTGGCAATTTCCAGAGGAAGAGGGAAGATCAGACCAATGATATCTTGGATGTGGGTAGAAGACCTCAATACAAGCCTCAGAATGATAATCAAGCTTATGTTGCTGTTGTTGCTCCTTTGATTGTTCCTTAATCAGCTAGGGCTCCGCAACGCCCGACTCAAAGACAAGTTCAGAATCATGATAGGGTTCACTTTGATCTTATTCCTATGTCATACACAAAATTGTTTCCTGTAATGCTTCAGAGAGGTTGGGTTACCACTAGGCCTATGTCTCCTCCTCTATATCCTCTCCCACCAGGCTACATGGCTGACCTTCATTGTGAATTTCATCAGGGTGGAGCAAGCCATGATTTAGAATATTGCTTTTCTTTGAAGACAAGAGTGAAAGAGTTTATCAGATACACGATTCTCTTATTTCGTGATACCAATCCAAATGTCAGGGATAATCCTTTGCCAGGGCATGTGATTTGAAGCTTCAAGCAACTTCAACTAGTTCTCCCTAAAGCCAATGTTTCAAGACAAGAAAGCTCATCCTTTTTTACTTATTAGTCGTGAGTCCATTGTTTCCTTTCTGTTTGCATTTTCCTTGTATTCGTAACAATCTTTTGTCTTTAAATTATGTTTGTACTTCCATGATTAATGAAGTGAGCATTTGCAATGTTTTGATTCAATTCATCTGTTTATTTTCATATTTACACTTTCTCTATCAAAATATACCTTTTTGTTTAAAACTTTTGACCCTACAAAGCTTTGTGGCAGAATGATGAAAACCAGATACTTGAATTTGTTGTTGGTATGATTTCAATTAAAATCTTGTCGATGATGTACAAGCACTGTTCAAATTCCCAAACACTGGTGAAATATGGAAGATAATCCATCATTAACCCCTTTAAGCCTTAAAGTAGGATATTCTTTTTCAAAAAAAGGGGCAAAAACCCTTAATTTTAAACCTGGCACAAGGTAGTTGTGTTCAGATAATCAGATTGCACATTCAATCTTCAAGAGATTCAGTCCATCATTCAAAGAAGGATTAACCATATACTTTCCTTCGCACACCCAAGTAGTCATGAAAGATCGAAAGTTTGTAGTAGTTGTTCCCTATCCTCCAATAAAATGGCAGTCACAACCGTTTAATAAAAGACAAAAGAGAAAAAGAAGTACAAAAAAGGATCTCGCTAAGTCGAATACCATAAAAAATGACTTAGGCAAAAAATTAGAGCATCCCAATGAACTGAAAAAAAAAAGAAAAAAAAGTCATTAAGTCCTCGACAAAGCAGAGACGATACAATGTGACTGCCATCTCATCTTAAATCCTGATCCTTGTTGTACGCCACCAAAGACTTTTGGAGATATGATTGTGTGTGTCAAATTAATTGAATGTAAGACTAGAGATTCATCATGAAGAGGGTGGGTACAAACACAGTTTGAGCCTTATATCCTTTGTTTCAATAACCTTGAACCATACCACATTACAACCCTCAACATACCTAATTGAGGTAGGGTTTATTCTGAAAGCATACTACAACAAGGTTGCGTAAACGGACTCCAAAAAGAATCTTTGCAAATCATCTGTTTGGTACATATCTTTGCTTTACTTCCATTTTGAAAGTCATAAACCACTGTGTTTTGACTAGTGATTTCATTTGCTTTATTTTCTTTCCAACAACGATTTCAAATTCAAAAGTTACATTTGCTTTTAAATTACCATGTTTGTATGAACAATTTTGTTTGCAAACTATCTTTGATCTCAAGGAATTTTCAAACAGTTAAGAAACTCGATTAGTGATCCTATCAGGGCAAGCTCTTTCCAGACCAAGTGATTATTAGTTCAAGATTTGTCGTCTAGCACAAATGCATCTCATAGTTGGTTTATTCATTAAATCTTTCAAAGACTCATATTGGGGCAAGTTTCCAAGTGCACCGTAAAATAGTTTTATAATTAGTCAAGCTGAAGCAATGCTCAGTTCATCTACAACAGTCAGGTTATCTGGGGAAATTTGTTGGAAGAATCCCTAAAAAACTCTCCATTTGTTCTCCAAGGGTCATCAACTTGATATAATTTACCAGTGTGGCAAAGATCTATTCAACATCAGCTTCTTTTGTCCCCGAGAAGAATGCTAGTGATCTCACAATGTTGAAGAATCAGTCTCCCAGTCTTGTCCCCTCCGCAAAAGAGTCAAGTCATGTTGTCAACATTTTCATTACATGCATTTGATCTTGCATCACAACAATATTCATATACCATGCATATCAAGAGTGTTTTATCCTCATTTGCATATGTTGTGTTTCTATCAACACCTTACCTTGTGGTCAGAGTCCAACATACTTGGCGCATACCAAAAACTTACTTTTCTTTCACTCCAGTGCCATTCCTGGATATATTCTTTCACTCTGGGCCCATTCCTGGATATCTTGTTTCTCTAGTGCTATTCTTGAATATGTTCTTTCACTCTAGTGCCATTCCTGGATATAATGATTTGCCTTTACCTTCAGTGTCATTCCTAAAAATTTTATCTGTATATTCAGTGTCATTCTTGAATATAGTGATTTGCCTTTACAGTGCCATTCCCAAAGGTTTTATATGTATATTCAGTGTTATTCCTGGATATAGTGATTTTCCTTTACCTTCAATGCCATTCCTGAAAGTTCTATCTATATATTCAGTGCCATTACTGGATATAATGATTTGCCTTTACGGTTAGTGCCATTCTTGAAAATTATTGCTCACCTTGTCCAATGCCATTCTCGGATATTGTGTCCCTTATCTAAAGCTATGATTGGATGTCGTACCTTTTGTTTAAAGACATGATTGAAAATATATTACTTTACATTCGTCCAATACAATCCATGGACGTTGTTCCTATTTGTCATCCAATACAATATGTGGATGTCAGTTCCCCTTATTCGACCTGGTCGAAACCAATCCATGGACGTTGTTCCCTTTTGTCATCCAATACAATCCATGGATGTCAATTTCTTTATTCTACTTTGTCCAATATAATCCATGGAATTTTTTCCTTTTTGTACTTCAATACAATCCATGGATGTCAGTTTTTTCATTCCACTTTGTTCAATACCATCCATGGACATTATTCCTTTTTGTCACCATTTTTAGTGTCAGCTGGTCGCATCGAACCATAGTGCATTCACTTTGAATATTTTTCTGATCATCCTAAGTGTCAACTTGGCTTTTCCTGTTTTCATTGATCCAATGCTTTGGATTTCCTCGTGTTCCTATGTTTTGATACTCTTAGTGTCAGTAGTTACACTTAAACATGTTGATTTGTCACTTTGAATACTTCCTGTTTCATTTCTTTATCCCTAATATATGTCATTCCCAACAAGTCTTGGCCCTTGGTCGTCTACGTATCTTTTGTTTATGTCATACTTACCATTCATAACGAATCAACATTTATTGCATGTAAAAAAGAGTCTCATAAACTCATAACATTGCATATCATATCATTTCACCTGCATTCACGGACAAAATTTGGGTCTTTTTTTAATAATATTTAATTATCTCCCACTACGATCATACGAAGATTAAACATCTTCACTTTCTCTTGTTGAAGATATTTAAATAGGGGCAACTGTCATACCCCAATTTTGACTCTGAATCGTCGAATAAAACATTTGCATCATCTGCATAGCATATCATGTTTTTCATCATGCATAACGTCCAAAATATCAGTCGGAATAATTTCTCGAATTTACAGACAGACTGGTCAAACTAATTTTCAACTGTACCTAAAATCCGTGAACGAAAAATATCAAATCTAATTTTGCAAATGTCAGTACTATTAATCTGCGGTTCACGTGGTTTAACTTGGCGTGCTAAATCTATTTTTACGACTATTTTTCAGTCACCTATTGATCAATCTAAGCAGTTTAACCGGTCACAATTTCAAAATCTGATCAAACGATATATTTTTCCAAGTTGTTTATTTCACGCTGGTCATTTTGGTACGTTCATTTTATTTTTTTAACACTTTTATGACCGACTTTTTTATTTATTTTGTTTTAATCATTTTTATTTGAATAATTATTTAAGTTATTTAGATTTAATCAGATATTTAATTTAAATTTGTTTTTATTTAATTAATTTTGTTTTAATTTGTTTAGAAATATTTTTCCTTTTTATAAAAAATATATAAAAAAACAAAAAAAACATTGATTTTAATTCTTTTACTATTCTTGTATTAGAAATAAAACACACAAATATATTTTTAATCCCGTTTACTATTCTTGTCCAAATGTTTTTTTCTTAATTGGTTTAAAAATTTAGTGTTATATATATATATATATATATATATATATATATATATATATATATATATATATATATATATATATATATATATATATATATATATATATATATATATATGTGTGTGTGTGTGTGTGTGTGTATGACATAGGACTAAAAGGGGGGAGAAAAGAAAAGAAAAAAAGAGGATATGTAGAAACGGCGTGATCTACTGGGGTTTCATATATTTTTCACGTGTGTTTGATTATAATCTTTGTTAATTATTCTTCTTAAAAATTATATGTACATTTCTGGTCTGCCGATACATACCTATTTCTTTTGGTCTTGTTATATATATTATGCTAATTGTTTTGATTTGAGTAGCTGTACGCACATTTTCGTTCTGCTCATATATATATATATACCGATTATTCTTCTCATTTAAATAAACATATGTATTTACGGTTAATGTAGAAACATATAAAATTGTTTTTCTTTTTATTGTACATATGCATGGTTTACATTATTACATACATGATTCACTTTTTTTACTTATCATATATATAATATGTACTATTAATATAATATATAATACATAATGTAGTTTTATTCTAGTTTTTTATTCGGATTGGATCGTGTCGATACGCTGTTTGCACATTTGTATTTATGAGGCGTGACACTTGCGATGATCTGATCCAGTTGTGATGATCACAACTTTGCGTTAGCAACATCGTTGTTTTTTTTAATTCCTTTTATTTTATATTATTGTTTGATAAATTTAGATCCGCACGGTTTTGATCATATTGCGATGATCACGTTGAGTGTAGCAAGTTAGTGGTGGATCATATCGTTTTGTGTGCGAGGTTCTATTTTTATTGTTGTATTTCGATTTTACACGCGTCTGACGGTTTATCATGGTGATAATTCTTGATAACTTGTTTGGATTATGTGTTTATAGCCCGTTATTATCCCCATTTGAGAAAATGTACCCCCATTCCCATGACATGTAATCATTTTACCACTTTCTTTTATTTTCTTTGTGTTTATGTAGTTTTTTTATTCAAAAAATAAACTCAATCAATGTTTCAAAATAATAATTGTAGATGTTTAGAATTGGCAGAATTTTTGACCAACAAGAAGTGTTGAATTTAGTTCAGGATGTCACATCAGATGTTGGGACATCATCAAACAGAGTATAAGTAAATGAACTTAATTCAGGATGTCACACGAGATGCTGGGACATTGTATCAGTTAATGAAGTAAGTTCAGTTTACAGGATGTCACATCAGATGTTGTGACATTGTATCAGTAAATGAAGTAAGTTCAGTTTTTCAGGATATCCCAACAGATGTTGTGACATCTCAAACCTGCTACCATAATTAATTAATGACTAACAGAACTGAGTAAATTAAGGAAAGTCATCTGGAATTAATTATGGAAGAATGAAACAGAATAAGGCGCATCTGTAGGGAGTTTTGTTATGTGTCTTCAGCATAATCAGAAGAACTGAATCACCTAGAATCTAGGAAGTAACAAACCCTAATTCAAGGTGGTGGCAGCATGCGTATCAGGATTGGATAAGCCTACAGAAAGCCCAAAATCCAAACACCTATTTAAGCAACAGAAACTCTCAGAATAGTGTACGAATTTAAGAAGACCAAATAGGGTGTTTTGTGTTTTTAATAGCAGGTTGTTTTAATTGTACCACTCTATGAGCTTTTAAGCAAAAGTGTATTTGTGTCTTGATTGAAACTGTGAAATAAGATCAAGATGTTTTATTTGAAGTATGACTTCAATTTTATTAAACTTGTAAACAAGATCACTGTGTGATTGAGGGGGAGTGAGTTGGTACTCATATCTAAGTTGTGTCTTAGGTAGAAATTGCATTGGGTAGATATTAAGTGAAAGATTAAACTGGGTGGTTTAAGTCTAGAATTAATATTACTTATAGTGGATTTCCTCCTAGCTTGGTAGCCTCCAGATGTAAGTGTGGTTATACACTGAACTGGGTTAACAAATTCCTGTGTTGTTTAATTTTCCTGCACTTTAAATTTTAGTTAAGTCTTCAAGTGTTTAAACATCTCATTCGACATCTCATACCTGATCACAGAATTCCAATTGGCATCAGAGCAGGCACCCTTCCTGTTTATACTGGGTGAGATCTAGGGATTGCAAATTCTGGAAACATGGACAGAGATGTAGGATCAGTAAATAGACCACCTATACTGGATGGATCTAATTATGACTACTGGAAGCCAAGAATGATTGCATTCTTAAGATCACTTGACAATAGGGCCTGGAAAGCAGTCAACAATGGATGGGAACACCCTGTCTAAGACACCAAAGATGGAGCAAAAGTGTTGAAACCTGAAGAAGAATGGAGTAAGGAGGAAGAAGATTCAGCACTTGGCAACTCCAAGGCCTTAAATGCTTTATTCAATGGCATTGATAGGAACATCTTTAGACTTGTGCATCACTGTGAGCTGGCCAAAGATGTTTGGGACACTCTCAAAACAAATCATGAAGGAACATCAAAGGTGAAGATGTCAAGACTTCAACTTCTCACCACCAAGTTTGAAAACTTGAGAATGAAGGAAGATGAGACAATTCATGAATTCTACATGAACATCTTAGAAATAGCCAATACTTCTGGAGCTTTGGGAGAAAAGATGACTGATGAAAAGCTTGTAAGAAAGATTCTCAGATCTTTACCAAAAAAATTTGACATGAAGGTCACAGCAATAGAAGAAGCTCAAGACATATGCACAATGAAAGTTGAAGAGCTCATTGGTTCCCTTCAAACATTTGAGATGGGAATGAATGACACAATTGTAAAGAAGAACAAAAGCATAGCCTTGATGTCAAATACTAATAAAGAAGAAGAAAATGATGAATCAGAAACTGATGAAAACTTATCAGAAAACATTGCTATGCTTGGAAGGCAATTCAAAAAGATTCTCAAAAAGATGGAAGACAAGTCCAGACCAAGTGGAAGATACACAAACTCTTTTGAGAACAAAAGACCTTATGATGCTAGTAGAAGGTCAAATAATGATGAAAAGACCAGTCAAGAAAAAGGGATTAAATGCCATGGATGTGAAGGATATGGACATATCAGGAATGAATGTCCTACCTATTTAAAAAGACAAAAGAAAGGTCTCTTTGTAACCTGGTCAGATGAAGACTCAGGAGGTGATTCAGAAGAAGAATCAGCTAAGCATATCACTGCTCTAGCTGGATTATGTGAATCTGAAAGTGAATCCAGTGATGGGGAGCTTACTTTTGAAGAGCTTGAGCAATCATACAGAGAACTAGTCAAAAGAAGCACTGAAATATGCATGGAGAGTATAAAACTAAAGAAGCAGATTGAGGCACTAAAGGATGAAAAAACAAGTGATCTAGAGATCATTGACACCTTGAAAAGTGAAGTAAATCTTCTCAACTCCAAGTTGGAGCATATGTCCAAATCTGTTAGAATGCTGAACAGTAGCTTAAGCACACTGGATGTTATTCTCAACAACAATAAGCATTCAGGGGATAAAAGTGGACTGGGATTTAACAAAGTTCATAAGGTTGAAGCTAGCACTAGCAAAACTAAGTCAAAGTCCATACAGTCAAACAAGATGTCCCAACAGATGCTTCAACATCATGAAAAGAACACAAAGTCAAACATAATGTTCCAACAGATGTCTCAACATCATGAAAAGAACATAATGAAGAAGAAGTATCAAAGATGGAGATGTCATCATTGTGGAAGATTTGGACATATCAAACCTCATTGCTACAAGTTGCATGGATATCCAAATCAGATGCATCAGCAACCTCCTAAGCAGAAGATAGAGGTTATCAAGAAAGAGCTGCATAAACATCAACATCAAAGAAATCTGCAACCCCCTAAGCAGAAGACAGAGGTCGCCAAGAAGGTATGGGTACCAAAAGCTAGTCTTCATGCTAATCAAAGTTACATGCCCAAGAACAAGATCAACAAACAACCTTGGAGCTCTACTGATGGACAACGCACAGGGCAGAGGTATCAAAAGAAATCTCAATACAAATGGTCAAAGAAGAGTGTTGCATATATAGCTCATACATCTCTAAGAGTATCAGTTAAAGAAGACTGGTACTTTGACAGTGGATGTTCAAGACACATGACTGGATTGAAGAATCTGCTAGTAGACTTAAAGTCATACTCATCCAGATATGTAACATTTGGAGATGGAGCTAAAGGAGAAATCAAGGGAGTTGGGACCTTGGACTATCCAGATGTACCAAGACTAGATGATGTGCTGTTGGTAAAAGGTTTAACTGCTAACCTGATCAGCATAAGTCAATTATGTGATCAAGGGTACAGTGTAAACTTTACCAAGACTGAATGCATAGTGTCTAACAAAGAACAAAAGGTTGTCATGAGAGGTGCCAGATCTAAAGACAACTGCTACATGTGGGAACCTCAAGACTTAAGTCTCACTTCAACTTGTTCTTTAGCTAAAGAAGAAGAAGTGAAACTATGGCACCAAAGACTAGGTCATCTTCATTTCAGAGGCATAAAGAAAATCATATTTATGGAAGCTGTGAGAGGTATTCCTAAACTGAAGATTGATGATGGCAAGATATGTGGTGAATGTCAAATAGGCAAGCAAACCAAGATGTCTCATCCAAAGCTACAACATCTGACAACTTCCAAAGTTTTGGAATTACTGCATATGGATCTTATGGGACCTATGCAGGTTGAGAGCCTTGGTGGTAAAAGGTATGCCTATGTGGTGGTTGATGACTTTTCAAGGTATACATGGATAAATTTTATCAAAGAAAAGTATGATGTATTTGATGTATTCAAAGATTTATGTCAAAGAATACAAAGGGAAAAAGCCAGCTGTGTAATCAGAATAAGAAGTGACCATGGAAAAGAATTTGAGAATAAAAGATTCTTAGATTTCTGTTCTTCAGAAGGAATAAATCATGAATACTCTTCACCAATCACTCCTCAACAGAATGGGATTGTTGAGAGGAAGAATAGAACTATCCAAGAATCAGCAAGAGCTATGATCCATGCTAAAAAGTTACCTTTGTACTTCTGGGCTGAAGCTATGAACACAGCTTGTTACATCCATAACAGAGTCACTCTAAGAAAAGGAACTTTGTCCACAATCTATGAAGTCTGGAAGGGCAGAAAACCCATAGTTAAGTACTTCCATGTGTTTGGAAGTAATTGTTATATTCTGGCTGATAGGGAGCAAAGAAGAAAAATGGATCCTAAAAGTGATGAAGGGATTTTTCTTGGATACTCTATAAACAGCAGAGCATATAGAGTATTTAACTCTAGAACCAAGGTTATCATGGAGTCCATAAATGTGATAATTGATGATGCTCCTACAGATGTTACAGAAGATGTTGGAACATCTGCTGACAGCAAAACTGAAGCTGAAGAAAAGAGTGATCATTCTGACTTCACTCAAACTAATGCAAGGACAGAATAATCCAGCAAACCTCCCTCCATCAGAATCCAGAAGGATCATCCCAAAGATTTGATAATTGGTGATCCCAACAGAGGTGTAAGCACTAGATCAAGAGAAGTGATTTCAGGTTCCTGTTTTGTTTCAAAAATAGAACCTAAAAACATCAAGGAAGCTCTCACTGATGAATACTGGATTTGTGCTATGCAAGAGGAATTAGGTCAATTCACAAGGAATGAAGTGTGGAATCTTGTTCCTAGACCTGATGACATAAATGTGATTGGCACTAAATGGGTGTATAAGAACAAGTCAAATGAGCAAGGAGTTGTTACAAAGAACAAAGCTAGACTTGTAGCTCAAGGATACACACAAATTGAAGGAGTAGACTTTGATGAAACCTTTGCACCAGTAGCAAGGCTTGAATCAATCAGACTACTTTTGGGAATTGCCTGTATCTTGAAGTTCAAGTTATTTAAAATTGATGTGAAAAGTGCCTTTCTAAATGGATATCTTAATGAAGAGGTATATGTAGAACATCCTAAAGGATTTGTTGATCCAAGTTGTCCAAATCATGTATACAAACTAAAGAAGGCTCTTTATGGTCTGAAGCAAGCTCCAAGAGCATGGTATGAAAGGCTGACTACTTTTCTTATCAAGCAAGGGTACAGGAAAGGTGGAATTGACAAAACCTTGTTTGTTAAAGATGAAGAAGGAAATGTCATGATTGCTCAAATATATGTAGATGACATTGTTTTTGGTGGGATGTCAGACAGAATGGTTAAACAATTTGTCAATCAGATGGAATCTGAATTTGAAATGAGTCTAGTAGGAGAATTAACCTACTTTCTTGGACTGCAAATAAAGCAAATGGAGGACTCCATGTTCATTTCCCAAAGTAAGTATGCTAAGAACATAGTCAAGAAATTTGGGATGGACAATGCTACTCATAAGAGAACTCCTGCCCCCACACATTTAAAGCTAACTAAAGATGACAAGGGTGAGAATGTAGACCAAAGCCTATACAGAAGTATGATTGGAAGCTTATTGTATTTAACTGCTAGCAGACCAGACATAGCATTTGCAGTAGGTGTATGTGCAAGACATCAAGCTGATCCAAAAGTTAGTCATCTAAACCAAGTCAAGAGAATTCTGAAATATGTTAATGGTACTTGTGACTATGGCATAATGTACTTTCATGGATGCAAACCAATTCTTACTGGCTTCTGTGATGCTGATTGGGCTGGAAGTGCTGATGACAGAAAAAGCACTTCAGGAGGATGCTTCTTTCTAGGAAACAATTTGATTTCTTGGTTCAGTAAGAAACAAAATTGTGTATCCTTATCTACTGCTGAAGCTGAATATATTGCAGCTGGAAGCAGTTGTTCACAGTTGGTTTGGATGAAGCAAATGCTCACTGAGTACAATGTCCCACAAGATGTCATGACATTGTACTGTGACAACTTAAGTGCCATTAACATATCAAAGAATCCTATCCAACATAGCAGGACCAAGCATATTGATATCAGACATCATTTCATCAGAGATCTTGTAGAAGAAAAAGTGATCTCATTGGAACATGTAGCTACAAATCTGCAATTGGCTGATATATTTACTAAAGCCTTGGATGCTACCCAATTTGAAAACCTAAGGGGTAAATTGGGAATCTATTTATGTGAAATTTAGCAGTTATGGAGATGTGCCAACATGTCATATGACATCGTGTGGCATGATCACCAGATGGCAACACCAGTCTGGTCAAGCACCTTGTGTATTCCACTCCTAAAAATTCTCCAAGTAACGGCTCTTATAAGAATATCAGCTCACTTTCAGCTATTCATCTTCTCATCATTCTCTCACAATAACTTGCTTGCTATAACTAACTTTCAGAGATCATCAAACTCAACCAATCTCAATCTCTTTCTTCACCACATTCTAAAAATGGCCCAACACCAAAACCCTAAAATCTCTGAAGAAATCCTCAACAAGGAAGATGTTGTGCATGCAACCCCCATTTCTGTGGTACCCATGGATTCAACTCCAATGGACGAAATCAGAGGAAGTGTTCCTCTTACTCAAAAGCCAAGAACCCCTACTGTTAGAAGGGCAAAGGAACCTGTTTTTAGCAAAGCCAAAGGGAAACCTTCATCATCAAACACTACTCCAAAAGCTTCTGAATATGTGGATGATTCCATAAAGGAGCTGGTAAACAGGATCCTATCTGAGCAAAGAGTGGTAAGTGGCATATCTATTCCTCTGAACACCATGCCAGCTCCACAAGAAGATCAACAAACTCAGGCTGAAAAGGACACTCCTGCTCAACAGGATGTCCCAATAGATGTTGAAACATCTGAAGACCAGCAAAAGGTCTCATTTGACACTGTTGATGATACATCTGAGGACCAGAAAAAGGCCTCCACTGATAGTGATGAAGAAACATCTGAGGACCAGCACAAGGCCTCCACTGAAGATCAAACATTTGTTGATCCACCAGCTGAAGAGGAGACTGCTCAACCTCCTCCTGTTGTGAACATAGAGCATGATTCTGATACAGAAATCATTGCTTCTGTCAACCCTAGCATAGCCAAAAGGCTTAGAACTAGGAAGGAAAAGAAGAATGCAGGACATGCAACTCATGAGAAAAAGCAAGCAACACCAAAGAAGGACAAAGCTAAAGTTGTCTTTGGTCCTACAAAACAATGGAGCAAGGTGCAAACACAAAAGAGGAAAGCTGTCACCCCTCCAGATTCAGATGTTGAAGAGGATGTCCCAACATCTCCACCAAAGAAGAAACCAGCACCCTCAAGTTCATCAACTGCTGTTCCAGAAGCTCCTCTGGACAACATCTCCTTCCATCATGTTTCAAGTGTGAATAGATGGAAGTTTGTTTATCAAAGAAGGGTAGCACTTGAAAGAGAGCTGAGCAGTAATGCACTTGAGTGCACAGAGGTAATTGATCTCTTCTCTTCTGCTGGCCTTTTCAAAACTGTCTCCAACTTCTCTCCTTGCTATGAGCTTCTTGTCAAGGAATTCATTGTAAACCTTCAAGAAGATTGTGCTGATGGTAAGTCTGCTGACTTCAGAAAGGTATTTGTTAGAGGGAGATGTGTGGAATTCTCCCCTAGGGTGATCAACCACTACCTAGGAAGAGAATCTGATGGTCCAAATGATTTAGGAAAGACTGATAACCAGGTTTGCAAGGTCATCACTGCAAATCAGGTAAAGACTTGGCCAGTCAAGGGGAAGCTATCTGTTAGCCTGCTGACAAGGAAGTATGCCATGCTGCATAGGATTGGCACTGCAAACTGGGTCCCTACCAATCATACCTCCTCAATAGCAACTGGGTTGGGCAAGTTCATATATGCTGTAGGTACCCAAACAAAGCTGGATTTTTGAGCTTATATCTTTGATCAGACATTGAAGCATGCCGGATCATCTGCAACAAAGCTGCCAATTGCCTTCCCTTCCTTGCTGTGTGGAATAATGCTGAGTCAGTATCCTGGTATCCTCACTGAGAAGGACACAATTTGCAAAAGAGAAAGCCCTCTGGCCTTCCACTACAAGCTGTTCTTGAGTCATCATGCAGCTAATGTTGAAGCTCCCTCTGGGACATTTGCTGGTCCTTCAAAGGCAAAGTCTCCAATTTCCAAAGCTGCCTTGATTGCTGAGCTGAAGATCACATGCAAAGAACTGGATGCAAGGAAGCAGAAGCTTGAGGAGATTATCCAAAGGCTGGAGATTGAAGAAAGTGCTCAGAAAGCTGCTGCTTCTGATGAGGAGACTGAGGAAGAGGAAGAAACTGATTATGAGGAGTTTGAGTGAAAATTGTATGTGAGGAATATGTAATGACTGCTTCTGCATTGTAATTTAAATTTATGTCTAACAAGGGGGAGAACTGAACAACAACAACAATGTATGATGCAAATTTCTGATTAATGAAAAACTTCTGTTTGCTTCTGAACTAAAACTGTGATTTTAATGAAAAATTTCTGTTGCAACAAGTCTGAACACACGTAGGATTGAGGGGGAGTAAACTCTCACATGACTCAACAGAAAGGAACTGTTGTACTTTGATAAAAGAACTTCTGCTGCATTTTGATAACCAGAAAAGTATGTTAGCCAAAAATTAGCCAAAGGGGGAGTTTGTAGATGTTTAGAATTGGCAGAATTTTTGACCAACAAGAAGTGTTGAATTTAGTTTAGGATGTCACATCAGATGTTGGGACATCATCAAACCGAGTATAAGTAAATGAACTTAATTCAGGATGTCACACCAGATGTTGGGACATTGTATCAGTTAATGAAGTAAGTTCAGTTTACAGGATGTCACATCAGATGTTGTGACATTGTATCAGTAAATGAAGTAAGTTCAGTTTTTCAGGATGTCCCAACAGATGTTGTGACATCTCAAACCTGCTACCATAATTAATTAATGACTAACAGAACTGAGTAAATTAAGGAAAGTCATCTGGAATTAATTATGGAAGAATGAAACAGAATAAGGCGCATCTGTAGGGAGTTTTGTTATGTGTCTTCAGCATAATCAGAAGAACTGAATCACCTAGAATCTAGGAAGTAACAAACCCTAATTCAAGGTGGTGGCAGCATGCGTATCAGGATTGGATAAGCCTACAGAAAGCCCAAAATCCAAACACCTATTTAAGCAACAGAAACTCTCAGAATAGTGTACGAATTTAAGAAGACCAAATAGGGTGTTTTGTGTTTTTAATAGCAGGTTGTTTTAATTGTACCACTCTATGAGCTTTTAAGAAAAAGTGTATTTGTGTCTTGATTGAAACTGTGAAGTAAGATCAAGCTGTTTTGTTTGAAGTATGACTTCAATTTTATTAAACTTGTAAACAAGATCACTGTGTGATTGAGGGGGAGTGAGTTGGTACTCATATCTAAGTTGTGCCTTAGGTAGAAATTGCATTGGGTAGATATTAAGTAAAAGATTAAACTGGGTGGTTTAAGTCTAGAATTAATATTACTTATAGTGGATTTCCTCCTGGCTTGGTAGCCTCCAGATGTAAGTGTGGTTATACACTGAACTGGGTTAACAAATTCCTGTGTTGTTTAATTTTCCTGCACTTTAAATTTTAGTTAAGTCTTCAAGTGTTTACACATCTCATTCGACATCTCATACCTGATCACAAAATTCCAATAATAATAATAATAATAAAATAATAAAAATAAGATCCTTGGTCCAACACCAAGTATAACTTCATGCACACTTCATCCATGCACACACGTAAGTCGATCGTTCTACGATCGCCATCAACATTACCTTTACACTTCACATTTCCTCAACTTTTCAACTTGAATAAATTAACGCATCACACTTGTTTAACACCCTCACATAGTTGATCCACATATCAATCCATAGCCCATTTTATCAAGCCTTATTTTACTTTGTTCTTTCTATTTCTTGCTAGTAGAAACCTTTGCCTAGTCTTAGGAGCTTGCACCGTTTTATTTTCATTTTATACTATTATCATTTCAAGCCAAGGGAAAAAACTCCTTCAATTGACTCAATGTCATAGATAGTTTAACAATCCCTAGTTCTTGTTTGACCTTAGCCACTAGGTCTTTTATTTTATCTTTTTGTGACTTTGTTAAGTCACGTAAGTGTTTGCCATAACACTTACTTCCCTCACAAACCTTGATCACAATCAAGTGTTTGTTTATCCTTAGGAGAACTACGAGTGCTCTGATTCCATCCCCGATACGTAGGCATTAACGCGATGTTGTGCAAGCACCCTTAGGAATAAAAACCTTAGATTCCCTTAGTCTTAGAAAGCAATAAATAACAAAAACACAAATATTAACAAGAGGTTCCCGTATGATACTACGAATATTTAGGATGCTAACACCTTCCCTAGGTATAACAAATCCCTGAACCTTAGATTCTCTAAAATTAGGGTTTTTTTAGATCTTTTTCCCTTTTCCTTTGTGATTCAAGTTAACTCAATAGCTTGACATCCAATTCTCACCGCGGCAAATATCCTGCCTCTAAAGGAGATTCTAACTCTAAAGGTGATCCGACCTATGATGTTTATCTAGCCTTTGAAGGTAATCTAGCCTCTAAAAGTGGACCTTCTTAATGTGGCCCTACCTATGATTGTGGACCTGCATTTGAAAGTGAACTTTTGTACTTTCAAAAGCCACAAAGAATTAGATAGATACTAATGAGACTTGCAGACTTTGAGTTGTTGAATGATATTGAGATTAACAACGAATGGGAAGTCATAAAGTGTGTCATGATGGTAGACTTTGAACCCATCAGCATCAACGAGGAACTCAAGAAGAAGTTATGGATGAAGGCCATGAAGGAATAACTTGAGGCAATCGAAATAAACTAGACATGGGAATTGACTGTTCTACCTAAGAACAAGAAAACCATCAGTGTGAGATGGGTTTTAAAGATAAAATTGAAGCCAAATGGTCCATTTTCCAAGTATAAAAAAAAGTTAGTAGCTAAAGGATTTCTACACAAGTATAATTTAAACTACTTTGAAGTGTTTGCACTTGTAGTTAAACATGAAACCATAAGATTAGTTATTGCTAAAAGTGCAAATAGGAATTGAATTCTGATACATTTAGATATAAAAACACTTTTTCTAAATGTTCCATTGTAAGAAGATGTTTATGTGTTACAACCTCCTAGACTTTTTATTGAAAATAAAGAAAGGACGATGTACAAGCTGCATAAAGCCTTATATGTGTTTAAACAAGCTCCAAGGGCTTGAAATATGGAAGTTGATTCATTTTTCAAGCATTAGGGATTCAAAAAATGTGAAATGAAGTATGGTGTGTATGTGCATCATACCTCTGATGGAAATATGATATTGATGTGTCTTTATGTAGATGGCATACCACTAACAAAGAGCAATAATTCTAAGACAAACAACTTCAAAAGAGTGATGATGTAAGCATTTGATATGTCTGACCTTGGAATCATGATAAATTTTCCAGGGATAGAGATTTTACACATTGATAATGGAATAAGTGTGCAGCAATTGAGTATGAGATTGAGTTGTTAATGAGATTTAAGCTGATTATTTGTAAGTCTGCAGTCACACATGCAGAGACAACCCATAAATTGGATTCTGATGTTGATGGTGAGGAAGTTGATGCTACAACTTTTAAACAATTGGATGGCTCTCTAAGATATCTACGTAGCACCAGGCCTGGCATATGTTATGTAGTTGGAATGGTATGTAGGTTTATGAGTAAGCCAAAGTGGTCACATCACCAAGCTGCAATCAAGATACTCGAGTATGTAAATGGAACTTCAAGGCATAGAATTATGTTTCCATTTAGAGTGTTAGATAATGATCAGTTGCTATGCTATTCAGACTGTTGTGGTAACAAAGTGGACAAAAGAAGTATTAATGGGTATCTGTTCATGTATCTGGGAGCTCCCATTTCATGGTGTTCCAAAAAGAAACCAATGGTTGCATTGCCAACTTGTGAAGCATAATATATAGGTGGTGCTTTGTCTAAATGTCAGGCTATATATCTTATGAATTTGCTACTATAGCTTAAGTTCAAGGTGACCAAACCAGTAAGGTTGATGATTGGCAACAAATCAACCATAAATCTTGCCAAGAATCCAGTGCTGCATGGTGTAGCGGTAAAATCATGAGTGTAAGTTATTAGCTAACTTAACTCAAGGTAAACAGAGTCGCCACCGCACTTTTATTTTATTCCAAAAGGAAAAGGGAAAAAGAGCGAATAAAACCTAATGAATCTAAAAGCAAGAAAGCTAAATAAACACATCAGAGAAACAGGTAAGGGGATAGGTTACACGATGGGAAGGTTTTACGCACCCAAAATGTCTGTGGTACTCCACGGGAGCCCTTTGAAAAATTTACCGCTTTTGGTTTGAAAATGGTTTGTCTGAAAGAGATTGAAGAGATGAGAAGAGAAACGTTTTTTTAATATTTTTGTGTTTGAAGAGGTTTAACGCCTCATGCCTACATACCCACAAAGTGCAATGCGAGATCAAAACCTCGTAGTTCGTGGTACAAAATTTGAAGAGAAACAATGAGTTGAATTGATTTTAAAATGTAGAGATAAGTCGTCATTCTTTAGTGAATAATTCCGCTAGAAAGAATGAATCATATCTAAACATATGAAAAGAAAAGTGCACGAAGGCACAAAAACAATTGAGTGAGTTTTGAATTTTTTAAAGTCTTTGAGAAGAAAATTTTGATATGCTTATATGGATTAACATTTATTAAGAAAATGGAATGAAAAGGTAAAATTGCTTGACCTAAGTCAAGGTTTGATTATGAAAACATTTGAAGTTTGAAAACAAAGAAGATTTGAAAATAGGGAGAATATTTGAAAATTTAAGAAGTGGGAGGAGATGAAGTGACTATCCTAAGACTTGAATGAAAAAGTTAAGATAAGAGCGATCAAACCGTATGATGAACATCCTTCAAAGCAAACGGATTTCCATCTTCATAGACAAATGAACTAAATCGAGGCCAAGGTCTTCAATCGATAATCATTTGAGCAAAGGGAGAGATCCTAAAATCTAAGTCCAACTCCAAGTCCAATGTTAAGGATAGTGGCCATAGTCCGAGAATTAAAGTCACAAGTCTTTTTTAGATGTTTGATCCATTATTAATGTTTTTTGTGTCCAAACGGACAAATAGAAAATCAATCAACAAATAATAAGAGCAAATAATAAACATGATATGGATGAGTAAAACAAAATAGAATAAAGACAATAAAAATGTTAAGAAATTAAATGTTAGTAACAAAAGAAATAAAAATGCATGAATCTAAAATATTAATAGTAGTAATAGTATAATAATATTCATATAATAATGGTATGGTGAACTTAATCAACCACAACCAAAAAGGAAAGTAACCACAATCGAAGGCAACCGGATCCGCTTAGCATCTTACACTATAGCGATTAATCAAGGCAAACCGAACCGAATTCAATGAAATTTGAAAGGCGATTGGGAGACCCAAAGCACCTACGCATCAAAAATTCACAAGTCTCGATTCTTGAAGCAATATGATTAACCACTTTGGGATTACGCGATCAACAAGAGATCCGGTCCACGAAAGTGTAAGTACCCAATTAGATTTTTATTCCGAAGTCGGGACACATTTAGGTCTATGTTAAGCAATCGCCGAGTAATTTACGAAGTAATTACCCTACAAATGAACACCTGAACATTGGAGATCCTTTGAATGAATCAATTAACTTAGGAAATCCTTGATCTGATTATTTGCGGATCGTCTTCGACTTTTTGTGAAATTTACTCGAGCTGCAGGACTGCTATATTTTGGCATTTTTATATGGTTCCTCTTCCTGAAAAAAAAAGTTAGCAAAAGGAAACAAAATATTTTTGGATTTTGATTAATGGTTAGTAAACACAATCAAATAAAATAATTAAAGACAACGGTGATCCCCTGCGAGGCATAATCCTAAACCGAGAAGAACCGTGCAACCAGTGTGATCTTGTTTGTATGCAAGATGCAGATGATATGCGAAGAAATCTTAGGGCAAAAATTAGGGTGTTACAGCTGCCCTTATTTAAGTTTCTTCAATCTGGAGATATGAAGATTGACATCTTCGTCTCTACGAGATGGGAGAGACTTAAATACAGAAAACCCAATTTTTGTCCTAAGAGAACATGATATGATATGAACATGATATGCGAGCCTAAGATCTCTGTGGGGGAAATATGACCACCAGAGGAAAGCAAAAACTTGGGGACACAGAAGAAAATCCCGCTGGGGAAACAACAAACATCAAAAGAGTTACCAGGAAAATAAATAACTGGATAACCGATTCCACTTGGGAAAAGATATATGATATAATCAAGGTACAAGATTCAACAAGGGAAAGAATAAATACTCTGCCAGGGAATATCAACCAAACAAAATATTCAAGTCCAAAAATGGAGGAGTACCAAGTTGGAAACGAATTATCAACTACCTGTTTACTGGGTAGGAAAACAAAGGACTCGACTATCGATTTACTGGATAGGAGCAAAACAAAGAGGGATAACCTCCACTACCTTTTTACTGGGTAGAAACAATTCTCAACTACCTGATTTACTGGGCAGGAGCTTAAGCAAAGGGAACCGACTTCTATTACCTTTTTACTAGGTAAGAAGAAACACTCTCGACTACCAGATTTACTGGGTAGGAGTACAAGCAAAAGAGCTTGATCAATTTGGTAATATTACCCACTATCGATTAAATGATAGTTTAATTCCAAAGTAATATACTCAAGCTGGAGAAAATGTTGCCCACTATCAAACAATGGTAGCTTAATTCCAAAGCAATATAACTCACAAAAGGGAACCAAAGTTCAATCCAAGAACAAGTTGGAGAGAAACGGTCAAACAAGACTCATCCTGAGGAGGAAATATCTCAACTGGGGGAAATTCCATCCAGATAATGAACTGGGAGGAAACTGAATCAAAATCATCCACGAGAAACAAACTCGGTGGGGAATTAGAAAGGATTAACATTTTCTGCTTAATGGTTGACACCCTAAACTTGAGAGGAAGACAACACACACACTTTATGGGGAAAGTCCACACCAAAGAGCAGGGAACAATAATAAATGCAAGAATGCAAGCAAATGATGCTATGCTTATGCGTATGAATATGCTTATGAATATGCTGACTAAACAGACATAAAGATAAGAAATGGGTGACATGAACACCACAACAACCAGATACTCGGCTAATTCCAAGGCAACAATGCAGGGAAACATGCTGGAGATTCAATTTGAAATCCTGCAGGGGAATATCATAAACCATCAAAGGAATAAAATCCTACTACAAGGCTTAACTCATGATGAGACAGCATCTGCTAGGGATCGAATCCACATAGCAATCTTCAAGAAACACTAACAAAATCTTCCATTTTTTTGGGGAAAGATGGAAATGTCCCTGCTAAACACTGATGGGAACAAATATCTTTATAACTCCGTTTGAGGAAACAAGATAAAGATCTACCAGTGATGCAAATAAAGCATAATCTACTGGATCATCAAACATTCACTCTGCATAGGGATATCACTCTACTGAGGAAAGGTAATAATCTGTCGAGGATTAGGGAAAAGCTTCCACAATCCTTGCTAGGGACAGAAGAATTCTTGATAGAAATCAACTTTTGCGAGGAATAACTGTCATATCACTCCTGCTCCACTTGGGGATAGAGTGCAAGACCTGCTGAAAATTACATAGGGACCTGCTGGAAACCAACACACGCAGACCTACTGGGGATCCACATGGGGATATCAGAAGTTAACATCATAGCCAAAATACAGTTACGAGGGATTTTAAATCAATACCCACCATCAGGTAAAAGAAAACCTCTAAACTGACTGCTATATCAATACTTCGATTCAAGGATGCAAACAACTCAAGCTGAGGAACAGGAGCTTGGCTGAGGATTCCTAATGCTTCTCAAGTTAAAGATAACTTGCTGAGGATGAGATCAAAACTCAGCTGGGAATTCCTAAGAACATCCCTTCCAACAATTCTTCTGGGGGAGACATTGGAACTCAAATACAATCTTCGTTCATGCTTACTGTTGGGGAACAAAACATCATTAACATCAACCTATCAAGACTATTCAGGAACTTTGCATGGACACAACCGAATCAAACCCTGCTTTGGGAGAGACAAGTTACACACATCCAGACTTTACCATCCTTGGAATCACTATTGATATCCTTTCTTTGTTCACATATCAAAAGAAAAATGTTTTTATAATCTTCAAAGATTAAATTTATTAAATTTGTTTCAAAAATCATCATCAACAATAAATTGAAATTTTGTTAACAGAAACAATATAAAGAATTGCAAACAATTGAATAAAAGCTCAAATTCATTGATAGAATGGTAGTCAGCAAATGGCATGACTCCATGGATCATTACAAGTTTGAAAAATGGTAAATACATGGAAAAGGGGTACATTGAAATACAATGATCACTATTCTCCCTATCAACTTTGAACTCCACTGTGTCTGAAACTTCAGTCAAGGATGAGTGAATAAGAATCTTTGATGGGGAATTCTTCTGAGGGATAGAATCTGAAATCTTCGGTCGTTATAAGTGATCCAGTCTGTCGACGCAGTTACTTACCATGATCCCTAACTTTTGCCTAGATTGCCCTTTCGGGTTTTCAATCTACCGGGATAATTATTTCTGTTTATGTCTCTAATTTTTTCCTGGACCGCCCTTTCGGGTTTTCAATCCACCGAGACGCTCATTTTTGCCTAAGCCGTCCTTTCGGGTTTTCAACTTAGCGAGTTGTGCTTTTATTTTTTAGGCTAAGTATTTCTTGACTGCATCCGCATTCACAGGGCGAGTGATCTCCTCACCATCCATAGTTGCAAGAATTAATGAACCGCAAGAGAAGGCTTTCTTGACAACATATGGGCCATCATAGTTCGGAGTCCACTTGCCCTGAGAATCTTTAATGAAAGACTGAATCTTTTTGAGCACGAGGTCGCCTTCTCTGAATACACGAGATTTTACCTTCTTGTCAAAAGCTTTCTTCATTCTTTGCTGGTACAACCTACCATGACACAAAGCTGTTATTCTCTTTTCCTCAATCAAATTCAACTGATCAAATCTACTCTGACACCATTCAGCCTCAGTCAACTTGGCTTCCATCAGAACTCTCATTGATGGGATCTCAACTTCGACGGGGAGTACTGCTTCTGTACCATAAACAAGTGAGAAAGGGGTTTCCCCTGTTGAAGTGCGGACAGATGTACGATACCCATGCAAAGCAAAAAGGAGCATCTCATGCTAGTCCTTGTATGTCACAACCATCTTCTGAATGATTTTCTTAATGTTCTTATTCGCAGCTTCAACAGCCCCATTGTAAACACCCCAAATTTGCCCTCACCCATTCACACCATGGCTTGTGATAATTTCATATGCATAGACACAATCATATCATCTCATATCTCATTTTTGATTCACTGCATAGGTTCTAAGTCATCTGCACCTAGGGTTTGTGATCTGAGCAATCCAAGAGCTTCTTGGACCACTCCAAAGGTCAACAATCACTTCAAGGGGGTCCATGTGTGTTCAAGCATCATATTATATCCTCTCAAAGTCAAGAATGTCAAATAATCACAAGAACTGGAAATGGTGTGGATGCAAAGCCAGGTTTAACTGCACAGTTGACCTAAAATTAGGGTTTTGGTTTCAAAAGCCATAACTCCAAATTTTTTGGTCATTCTTGTTTCTATTGGTCTCTATATGGTATAGGGAGTATGCATATCAATTTTCATGAAGAAATTCCATGGGGAAGTCATCTGATCAAGAGTTGACTTTCTGGACAAGTCAGTGCAAAATCAGGGCATCTGAGGCCCCCAATGACCCAACCAATGGTTGATCTTCATCATTTTGAGTGTATATGATCTTTATTTGATCATGGAAGAAGGTTGAAGTTCACAAAATTCAAGAATTTGAAGTTTTTGCAAAGTTGACTTTTTAGGCATAGTTGACTTTTCAAGAATATGTCATTTTATGCCATTTTTCAAGCCTTGATTCTTGATCCAAAAATGCTTCAAATGGAAAAACTTTGGTCATGAAAGTTGTAGAATACATTTTTCCCTTTTCAAAAAGTACAAGAACATGATCAAATTCTTCTTGGATCAAAAGTTATGGTGTGACAAAGTTGGCCAAAATCACTAATTTTTAAGACATGCCTCAAATGTGAATTTTGCAAAATCATGAACCAAGGCTTTTTGTAACTTCTAGTTGGCATCAAACCATGACACAAACATCACATAAGTCCTAAAAATCAGAATTGAACCAAGAGATCACATGTTCATGGTTTGTATGGCAAGACTTTTTCATGAAGTTTCAAAAGTGATCAACTTGCAAAACTCATGATCACACTTCACCAACTAGTTGCCTTGGCTGCTGAACCTTCCTAGCATCACACACACATCATGCTGCGCAGCCCATGCCTCTTGTACCAAGCTATAGCTCAAGCCATGCCTTCCTTACACAAAGTGGACTTTTTTGCAAAAGTGAACTTACCAATCAATAAAGGCCAGGTCACATCATCTGACCTATAGGATTATTTTATACTATCCAAATGCAGGCCATTTCATATACCAAGCCAGGCTGAAACACTCCATATCATCACATACACCAACTCACCCCATTTGGCATTTCTCTTCGAAACCCTCTGCCCAGCTCACAAACATTCAAACTACTTCCACACATCAACTCACCATGCCTCATTGAGTAGAAACCAACAAAGAACCAGGCCTGAAACAAGCCATAACATCACTTCACCATTTTCACCCCAAGCTGCAGTTTCCTTCGAAACACCTTCCACAGCTCACAAACATCCAAACAAACTCCACAAACCTTCTCCACTCATCATCTGGACCACAAACAACCCTTCACCATTGCCAGAAACAGCCTGCATCACCATTGCCATTTTCAACTGAGCTTGAGCAGAAGTTGTTCAAACTCTTCATCTGGCCAGCATAAATTTCTCCCAAGCATTCAAGCATCATCAAGAGGTCATAAGGAGTGGATTTCACAAAGAGGGAAGGTCAGAAAGTAGCTGGAGTGAAAGCTTCGAATCTCAGGTAGCTCAAGAACTTTTTTTCCAGAAATGGATTTTTGAGTTCTAAACTTGTTCTATATGTCTTCCTGATCATGAATATGCTTTTAGTTTCGAAAATGGTGATGAAATGAGGATTTATTTGCTTCCTGAAACTTTCCTGCCCTAGTTTTTGTTTGCTTCGATTCAGCCATTTCATGAATGATAAATTTGTTTTGAGTGGGGGTTTTGAATCGTGAGCTTGTGGGAATCATTTCTGTGTTTTTAGAATTCATTTTAGATGCGTATGGAGTGAGTTTAGGTTTTGGGGTGGACGGAGAAGATGACCGGAACACTGTTCCGGTCATCTGAGTGTGTTTAACGGCAAGATTAGGGCATAAGCATTGATTAGCTGAGTTTAAATTCTGGCCGTGAGATCTGGCGCCAAGTCAACTCCCGCGCGTGTAACTTTGAATCTGGCCCCTAGGATTAGATGACTTCTCATTAATTCATTTAAAATTCATTTTTATTTCATTTCTTTTCATTTGTTTTGCATAATTTATTTAAAATAGCAAAATTGTCTTAAAAATTATGAAACTTTTTCTTAAAAGTTCTATTAATTTTTAAGACCCAAAAAATATTTTCATTTTATTTTTTATCATTAAAAAAGTATTTTTAAATATTTAAAAGATTATTTTTAATTGATTAATGAGAATTAATTTATTAAAAATACTTTTAGGTATTTAAAAATCACCAAAAAATTCATGAAATGTTCTAAGACATTTAGAAACATTGTCCAACCTTCAAACCAAATTTCTTTTTTGATCTTGATGCATTTTGAGAATTTTTCATTGAATTAAAATCATTTTTGGTGCATTAAATTGATCCATAGTTCAAAAAATCATTTCTGCCTATCCATGAAGAGTTGGACATTGGTTCTTCTTGCATTGCATTGTGTTTAGCATGTAGTATTTGAGTTTAAATGGCCATGATTTAATTCCTCATTTTCAATTTGTTTGACATTTCTTTTGTTTAGGAACCCTAAAAACCCTAAAATCTTGTAAAAACCATAACTTGAGATTGGTTAAGGGTTGAGACCTCTCCTTTGGGCAGTGAATTAGTATAGGTTTAGGGGGCCTTTGTGTGGCATTTTCAATTTTTTATCTTAGGGTTTGCTTCTGATTTTGATTTTTGTTTGATGCTTGGTTCATAAACCCTAATTTGGGCTTTCATATGCATCCCTCTTGCATTCTCTTGCATAACATGACTTGCCTTGACATTTCAAGCATCCATTTGATTCATTTGACATCATAAGACACATAGAAAGCATGTTTGATCATTGCATCATGTGTTTGCCTTGTTGTATGCCATGTGCACTTCATAACTTGTCATGTATATCCATGCTTCCTAACTTGCTTCATTTGCATTCATAAACTTGTATAATCATTTCCATGTGTTGCCTCATGTTTGTAACATCTCATAGCATCATTAACATCATCAACATGCTTCTGGTTTTGTTTATCATCATGTCATCTCATCACATTTGGCATTGCATTGCATTTTTCTTTTCTAACATTTCAGGTGGTAAGTGATTTGAGAAGTGAATTTGCCTTCACTTCTCATAACTTTTCTTGTCATCTCTCTTGCATCCATTGCTGCATTTTTATATGTGTTTGAGTTTGAGCTTGCTCATTCTTCTTCTTCCCACTTTCTTTCTTCAAGTGACTTGACTTCTTGAATGAAGCAAGTTACTTTGCTTCTCCTGATCCTTTCATCTGCTTCCTGGTGGTTCCTTTGAAGATCTTTCTTGTTAACCTCACAAACCTTAGGAACAACCAAGCATGACAATGGTTAGGATTTTGATTAGTCCCCCACTTAGTTTTACCTTTGTGTCTCATTGAGTCTTCTCTTCTCACCTCATAATCAGGGACTAAACCCTAAAGGCTTTATGGCTTTGTGATTAAGCTTATGCCTGCATCCTTCTATTAGGATGGAGTGTATAACTTTAATCCTAAGTGTTGAACCCTTAATGTGTTTAAATCCTCTAATTAATTCACATAATAATCATCAAGACTTCACACTTGTAACTTGGGCCTTGCATTAGGGTTCTAATTCTTCCTTAACTGGTTAAGAAGGACTAACCCTAGTGTTAATGGACAAGTCCCCCTCAAGTTGTCTTATAAACCCTAAAACTCACTTCATCATCATATCATTAACTAAAATCCACTCAATAAAGGCTTTGTTTTTGTCGCTCCCGACAAATGAAAATGGATCAAATGAAGGTACAGACGCGAACGGTCGGCGAAGGGAACAGTGAGAACACACAGCCGTGAACTCACTGGAGAATGAAAAGAGTCGCCAGCTAGGCATTTTTATCCCGGAGGAAAGGCAATGCTGCATAGGCCTAGAAAAAGATGGATAAGACGGTTTGCGAACCAGAGAGACTGAGAAAAGGGGGTTGGTTACAACCTGGGAAGGTATTAGCACCCAGATTGTCCGTCGTACTCGACGGGATCCACGCTTAAAAGATTTGTGTTTTAAAGGGGTAGTGTCAGTGCAATCTGTGTGTAAAATAGCTAGAAAAGAATGTACAGGTGTCAGTGCAAAAGAAGTGAAAAGTGTGATATATACAGTGTCAGTGTAAAAGAGAAAGAGGTGAAATGCTCATGATAATGAGGCTAAAGAATGAAGCTGGAAGGAGGGGGAATGTACAGAGACTTTTGTTCGATAACTGTTAAGTCATGCCTACGTATCCTCTCGTGCAATGAGGAAGTCAGAACACCGTAGTTCGACCCAAAGAGACTGAAAGGTGATTTAACTGATGAACTGCTTACTTGTCTATGCTCAAGTGTATGATCTGTCTGGCACAGATGCAAACTGTCTTGCATTAGACGGAAGAAACAAGTTCTCGATTGTGAGTGAATGAGATGAGAAAAGAATCCCGAAGGAGACGATTATTGTTTGTTTTTGAGTTTTCAGTCTTTTATTGCTTTTGAAAGTTTGTCATAAGTTAATGAGCTTAAGCCTAAACCAATGGGTTAGTAAACTCATCACATCATCCCTCTGATTAGGGGTAATGAGAATACCTTAAGTGTGAAGTCAGATTCTCACACTTAATCACCTTTGATGTAGGGTTTAAGATCATTAACCTACTTGTGATTAATTAGATGTTTTTGTGATTTTTGTTTAGTGTTAAGTAATGAGGTTAAGCCATAATCAGGGATTTAACAGGCTCATTACACTATCCTAAAAGAAGGATAATAGATGAGGGTGTTTAAGCTGAGGAAGGATCCTCAGCTTAATCCATGATTAGGGATTAAACCCATGACAGAACAAACCTTTGATTAATGTGGATTTTATTAATGATATGATGATGAAGTGTTTTTTATGATTTGTAAGACAACTTGAGGGGGACTTGTCCATTAACACTAGGGTTAGTCCTTCTTAACCACTTAAGGAAGAATTAGAACCCTAATGCAAGGCCCAAGTTACAAGTATAATGTCTTGATGATTATTAGATGGATTAATTAAGAGAGTTCAACAACTTAAGGGTCCAAGACTTAGGATTAAAGTTATACACTCCATCCTAAAAGAAGGATGCAGGCATGATCTTAATCACAAAGTCTTAAAGCCTTGAGGGTTTAGTCCCTGATTATGAGGTGAGGGGAGATGACTCAAGGAGAGACACAAAGGTAAGAACTATGGGGGAGACTAATCAAAACCCTAATTCATTATCATGCTTGGTTGGTCCTAATGTTTGTGAGGTTTTCAAGAACAATCTTCAGATGAACCACCAGGAAGCAGATGAACAAGATCAAGAGAAGCAAAGTGACTTGCTTCATTCAAGAAGTCAAGTCACTTGAAGAAAGAAAGTGGGAGGAAGAAGAATGAACAAGCTCAAACTCAAACACATATAAGAATGCAGCAAGGGATGCAAGAGAGATGAAAAGAAAAGTTATGAGAAGTGAAGGCAAATTCACTTCTCAAGTTTATTTACCACCTGAAATGTTAGAAAGAAATGCAAAACAATGCAAGATGAGATGAAATGGCATGAGGCAAAGCACAACCAGAAGCATGGTGATGATGATTATGATGCCATGAGGTGCTGCAAGCATGAGACAAGACAATGAGATGTTCATACAAGGTTATGAATGCAAATGATGCAAGCTAAGGAACATGAACAAACATGAAATGTTATGGAACATACAAGACAAATGACATGGCAAATATGCAATGCAATGATCAATGATGCTTTCTACATGTCTTAAGATGTCAAATGAATCATAAGAATGCACAAAGTGAAATGACAAGTCAAGTTATGCAAGGAAATGCAAGAAGGATGCAAATGAAAGCCCAAGTTAGGGTTCATGGATCAAACATCAAACACAAACCAAAAACAGAAACAAACCTTAACCTAAAAAATGGAAAATGGTACCCAAAGAAACCCTAGGCCTATAATGAACCACTGCCCAAAGGGGAGCTCTCAACTCTCAACCAAACTCAAGTTATGAATTTTGCAAGTTATTAGGGCTTTTTAGGGTTTGCAACAAAAGAAATGACAACCAATTAGAAAATGCAAGATCAAATCATGGCCTTTTTACCCTTGAAACTACATGTCAAATGGAAAACAATGCAAGAAGAATCAATGTCTCAACCTTCACCAATAGGCAGAAATGAATTTTCAAACTTATGAACAAAATAATGCATCAAAAATGATTTAATTCAATGAAAAATTCTTAAAATGCATCAAGATCAAAAAAGAAATTTGGTTTGAAGGTTGGACAATGTTTCTAAATGTCTTAGAACATTTCATGAATTTTTTTGTAATTTTTAAATACTTAAAAGTATTTTTAATTAATTAATTCTCATTAATCAATTAAAAATAATCTTTTAAATATTTAAAAATACTTTTTTAATGATAAAAAATAAAATAAAAATGTTTTTGTGTCATAAAAATTAATAAAACCTTAAAGAAAAAGTTTCATAATTTTTATGATTTTTTAACTATTTTAAATAAATTGTACAAGTTAATTGAAAATAAAATGAATTAAAATTAAATTAAATGAAAAGTAATCAAGATGGACGAATGAGATTGGCTCTGAGTTTGAAAATGCTGACCAGCGCGCAAATGAAGGGTGGAGATTGCATCTGAACCAATTAACTTAATTACAAATTAATTAAAGTTAATTAAAGGGATTAGGGCAAATGAAATGATCTGGAGCGTTGGAAAGGGAGGGAAGTCAACGAGTCAAAGCTCATCCACGGCCACAATTCAAACTGAAGTTAATGACCTGAGGTTAGGGTTTAAATACTCAGACGGCCGGAGAAGGCTTCCGGTCGTCTTCTCCGGCCAGAAGCTCACCTGAAAATCTCCCAAACCCCTCAAACCGCATCTAAAATGAAATCTAAACACATGGGGATGATCCTTATCAACTCACGAACTAAACCCCTCTCTCAAAACACATTTAAAGTTCCTAAATCAACTGAATCGAAACAAACAAATTCTAGGGTTCGTAAGCTTCAAACAGAAATTAAATTCTTAAAACGCAACCATTTCAAAAACTAAAGGTACCAGAATGATCAGACAAGCATGAAGATCAAGTTTGTAACATAAAAAGAGATTTCTGGAAAAATTATTTTTGAGCTACCTGAGTTTTGCAGTTTTTGATTTAGGAACTTTCAGGCTACTTCCCTTGATGCAAGCTGCTCCACTTGATCCCCCAAGTGTGTCTGGATGCTCAAATGGAGTTTAGATTTGCTGGATGATGAGTTTCGAAGAGAACTGCTTCAGTTCAGTCAACAATGGCTATGGTGATCTTGGCACTTTCAGGCTGTGAAAAGGGGTGGTTTGTGATCTATGAAGTGTATTGAGTTGCTTTGCAGGGTCTGTTTTGGTGTTTGTGGGCTAGGATGAGAGATTCGATAGAATCTGCAGAATGAAGGTGAACAATGGCAATGGAGGATTCAGGGTGTTTCAGGCTGGTGCTTTGGGTGGTTTCTACTCAATGGAGTGTGTTGAGTTGGATAGTGATGAGAGTTTTAGTGTTTGCTTGCTGTGAAGAGGAATTCGAAGCCAATTGCAGTTGGGAGGTTTTTTTGTGAATGTCATCCAATGTTCTGTTTCAGCCTTGGTCCCTTGGTGTTATGGCTTGCAAGATGATTCAATAAACAATTCTGATTGGTTGTTTGATGTGACATGGCCTGCCATGATAGGTGAGTTTGCTTTTGCATAAAGGTCAACTTTTTGTAAGATAGGGCATGGCTCAACTCTAGCCAAGTACAAAGTTGGTTTTGGTGCAGCATGGGTGAGGGAAAGGTCTAGCTTGGCTCAGCACTCAATGCAGCAAGTTGGCATAATGTTATGAGTGGTTTTTGCAAGTAGGTTGGCTTATGGTTCACATGTGACTTTTTATCCAACCAAGCATGAAACCATGGGCAAACTTAGTCAAATTCTGATTTTTGTAACTTAGAGGATGCTTACATGCTGGTTTGAAGTGGATTAGAGGTTGCATTTGACTTTGGTTCAAGACCTTGCAAAATTTCCACTTGGTGCATAACTTGAAAAACAATGATTTTTGCTAACTTTGCATTGCCATAACTTTTGATCCATGAAGAGTTTGATCATGTTCTTGTACTTTTTGAAAAGGGAAAGATGAGATCTACAACTTTCATGACCAAAGTTTTTCCATTTGAGGCCTTTTTTGATCATGAATCAAGGCTTGAAAATTGACCTAAAATGAGGCATTCTTGAAAAGTCAACTATACCCAAAAAGTCAACATTTGCAAAAAACCTAAATTCTTGATTTTTATGAACTTCAACCTTCTTCCATGATCAAATAAAGATCATATACACTCAAAATGATGAAGATCACCCATTGGTTGGGTCATTGGGGGCCTCAGATGCCCTGATTTTACACTGACTTGTCTGAAAAGTCAACTCTTGATCAGATGACCTCCCCATGGAATTTCTTCATGAAAATTGATATGCATACTCCCTATACCATATAGAGACCAATGGAAACAAGAATGACCAAAAAATTTGGAGTTATGGCCTCTGAAACCAAAACCCTAATTTTCAGTCAACTGTGCAGTTCATCCTGGCTCTGCATCCACTCAAACCCTAGTTCTTGTGATCCCTCTGCAATTTTGACTTTGTGAGGATGTAACATGATATAAGAACACACATGGACCCCTTTGAGTTGATTAGTGGCCTTTGGAATGGCTCAAGATGCCCTGAGGTTGCTCAGATCACAAACCCTAGGTGCAGATGCCTTAGAAACTATCCAGTGAAACCAAATGAGACATGAGATGATGGGATTGTGTTTATGCATATGAGATGATCACAAGTCATGTGTGAATGGGTGAGGGCAAATTTGGGGTGTTCACAGCTGCCCCTATTCAAGCATGAGTTAGCTGTGCAGGTTGTAAGCGGCGGCTTAACAGGCAAACAAGATAACTTGTGGTTGAATACCAAAGACAGTCCAAAATTTGCACTCACAGAAATGAAGAAGAAAAGGGATATAGATTGTAAAAGCAAATAAAGTATATTGTAAAGTGTGGGCGACGGAGAACGACCGTCGAGCAGAGGACGACTGCTGGGTAAACGGGGACGGCCGACGTGCTGGGGAAAGTGTGTAAAATAAAGCGATGACGGGGACGACCGACATGCTGGGGAAAGTGTGTAAAATAAAGCGATGACGGGGACGACCGACATGCTGGGGATAAAAGATAAAGCTAAGACGGGGACGGACGACTAGCTGGGAAAACTAAGATAATATGATGGGGACGGCCATCAAGATAAAGTAGTAACATTCTCTGGGGATTGGTGAAACATGACGGGGACGGCCATCAAGTTCACAAAGGTAAAGTAACCAACGATGGGGACGGCCATCGGGTTAAAAAAGAAAAGGGACCACGACGGGGACGGCCATCGGGTTAAAGAATAAATGAAATAAACAGATGATGGGGTACGACCATCAAAGGTGAAGGACGATCACCTAGCAGGGGACGGCTGCTCTGTTGGGCATAAAAGAAATATGATGGGGACGACCATCAAAGGTGGAGGACGACCACCTGGCAGGGTACGGCTGCCAAAATATCAACGATGGGGGCGGCCATCGGATAGAAAAGGTCAACGATGGGGACGGCCATCGGACGAGCATGATGGAGGACGACCATCAAGAAGTGGAGGACGACCACTCAGCAGGGGACGACTGCTCTCAAAGTTTATCATAACACAGGACGAGTGTTAGATAAAAAGGAAATTTGACTGCGATCTACTGGGGATATAGTAAATACGGACGAGCGTTTACATCCAAGAAGCAAAAGGTATAAGTGTTTGGTATTGTGTATAGATTAAAGATGCGGACGAGCATCCTTAAGACTATGATACGGACGAGTATCATGTAGAAACAAACTGACACGTGCTCAGAGCTGATGATACGGACGAGTATCAACTGGTTAACAAGGAACACGGACGAGTGTTGCGTCCGAAAGTATCCTTCTGGGGAATAGTAGACACAGACGAGCATCTATATTCACGAAGACATAAGTGTTTGACACGGTGTATGGATTAAAGATGCGGACGAGCATCCTTAAGACTATGATACGGACGAGTATCATGTAGAAACAAACATTAGACGCAATGTTCTGAGATGATGGTACGGACGAGTACCAACTGGTTAACAAAGAACAAGGACTACTGTCGAATCTGCGGGGATATACATGGTGTATATAAGATACGGACGAGTATCTGAGTAGGTGTACCAATGAGTAGTGAGTATATAATGTATAGGTGAGTGTTTATCTGCTGGGGATATGACACGGACGGGTGTCAGGAAAGTGTATATACAAGTATAGGCGACCACGCTGGGGATATGACACGGACGGGTGTCAAGAAAGTGTATAGGTATATGTAAGTGCAAAGAGGGTGTCTTTGGCTTTCTGCTGGTGACACGACACGGACGAGTGTCAGGATGTATCTGCAATACTGGTGATCTTGGTTTGTAAGGTGTATTCAGGCAACCTGCTGGGAAATGATGATACGGACGGGTATCAAAAAGGAGATATGCACTGGTGTTTGTGATATGGGGCAACTGCTTTTGCTGGGACTCTGATGGGGATGTATTCTGTATGCCGACAGATTGTCAATATTTACAAGTGTTCAAATCACAACATGACTTATGATTATGCTATGCATTTGATTTTTTTGCCGTAATGCTCCGTATTAGACGGAATGCTACGCTCTGGGGGTGAATATGATGCGAATGCTATGATTATGCAAAGAGGCACCGATCCG
This sequence comes from Lathyrus aphaca, assembly GCA_963966055.1. Lineage (NCBI taxonomy): Eukaryota > Viridiplantae > Streptophyta > Magnoliopsida > Fabales > Fabaceae > Lathyrus > Lathyrus aphaca. The sequence goes on along the minus strand of OZ014519.1, from coordinate 707,826,448 downwards.
GGATCCGGGTCTTGTTGCTGCAAAGATCTCTGATCGATCTGCTTGAAGTGAACATCCCAGCTGGGGATGAGATCATTGATAGATCTGTAGTTGTATCTGCTTGGGGATATACGTCATCGATTGACATATTCTTATAATACGGGACCCAGCTGGGGTTTGTAGAAGCTTTCTCTCTCTCTGTTGTGACTTCTTCGTGCGCTTCTCTTCTGAATAGAGGCCTGAAGCTCTGTGGGGAGATGATTCCTCGATTCTCGCATCCTGCTGAGGAATAATGGTTGGTATTACAGCTGGGAGATGCTGTTGGTAATTCAGCCGGGGCGAGCAATGGGAAGCAACTCGACTGGGGATAGAGCATTTCGGATGCCGATATCTTTTGTAGATTTGCCAGCTTGCTGATACGTAACTTGTATGCCCCAAGTTGTGTTCTGGATACCTGCAATCCTGCAAAGATAAAGAAACGCACAAATGGTCCCGAGGTATCTTTTACTGAGATTCCGCCATAGGAAATAAGTACTTTCGAGAGTAAGTATATTCCCTGCAAGCATGTGTTTTATTTTTAGAGAGAGGCATCTGTACTTATGCAATTGTGTTTTTAGAGACATCAGACAACTCTTTGCAAAACATAAATGTAAAAAACGAGACATGACTGAAAATCTGATTATATTAATTCGTGTGCCCTGAATTGGCAAGATACAGTCAGAGAAACATATCTCCTGAAATGAGGAGATTGTTACAAATTGAGAAATAAAGTGCTGGCGGTGCTGGCGATGCTTTCAAGGAGCTTCCTCTTCTGCTATGACTCGTATGACAATGACGTTCTTCTCGTCTTGCTTTCTGGAGAGAGTTGATTCTGATTGCAGCTTGATCCCTTGGAGCTTACCAAGTTGTAGGTGATACAGACGAATTCAGAATGCAGTTGTTCGCTTATTCCCTTATTTTGCATGGATCGCCCTTTCGGGTTTTCAATCCATCGGGATACCCATTTTTGCCTGAGCTGTCCAATGCGGCTTTTCAACTCAGCGGGTGTACATTTTTTGCTTATTTCCCTTATTTTTGCCCGAGTCTTTTATTCTGTCTTTGACTCGCCGGGAGGCCCTATTTTGCCTGGACTTACATTCTGTTTTTATGTCCAGCGGGTCATTTTATGCGAAGTATTTTTTAACTGCATCTGAATTCACAGGGGACGGGAAATCTTCACCATCCATGGTGCTGAGCATCAGTGCTCCACCAGAGAAGACTTTCTTCACAACAAATGGTCCTTCGTAATTGGGAGTCCACTTGCCCCTGTGGTCTGTATGAGGAGGGAGGATTCTCTTCAACACAAGATCTCCCACCCGGTACTCTCGGTGCCTGACTTTCTGATCGAAGGCTCTCTTCATTCTTTTCTGATATAGCTGCCCATGGCAGATTGCAGCCAATCTTTTCTCTTCGATCAGACTCAGTTGTTCGTATCGGGACCGAACCCATTCTGCTTCACTCAGTTTAACATCCATTAATACCCGTAACGAGGGTAGTTCAACTTCAACAGGTAGGACTGCTTCCATACCATACACAAGCTGATACGGTGTTGCCCCAGTGGATGTCCTGATTGATGTGCGGTACCCATGTAAGGCAAATGGTAGCATTTCGTGCCAGTCTCTGTAGGTGACTACCATCTTTTGCACAATCTTCTTAATATTCTTATTTGCCGCCTCTACAGCGCCATTCATCTTTGGCCTGTAAGGAGAAGAATTGTGATGTTGGATCTTGAAGTCCCGGCACAGCTCTGCCATCATTTTGTTGTTTAAGTTGGAACCATTATCAGTAATGATTCGCTCGGGCACTCCATACCGACAGATGATATCTCTCTTCAGAAATCTGGCTACCACTTGTCTTGTAACATTTGCATATGAGGCTGCTTCAACCCACTTGGTGAAATAATCAATGGCAACCAGGATGAATCTGTGGCCATTCGAAGCAGTTGGCTCAATTTTGCCAATCATGTCAATGCCCCACATAGCAAAGGGCCATGGTGAAGACATTATGTTCAGGGGATTGGGAGGCACATGCACCTTGTCTGCATAAATCTGGCATTTATGGCATTTTCTGGCGTAAGCACAACAGTCTGCATCCATTGTGATCCAGTAATAGCCTGATCTTAACAACTTCTTAGCCATGGCATGCCCTCCTGCATGGGTACCAAAGGATCCTTCGTGCACTTCATGCATCAACAAATCTGCTTCTGTCTTGTCAACACACCTGAGGAGTACCATATCAAAGTTCCTCTTGTATAAAGATCCATCAGTGTTTAGAAAGAAACTTCCAGCAAGCCTTCTTAAAGTCTTTTTATCATTGGAAGATGCCCCAGGTGGGTACGTTTGATCCTCCAAGAAGCACTTGATGTCATGGAACCAAGGCTTATCGTCTTTAGCAATATCTGCTGCAAATACATATGCTGGTCTATCAAGTCTCGATACTGAAATCTGAGGTACAAAGTTAGCAGCTTGAACTTTGATCATGGATGAAATGGTAGCAAGAGCATCCGCAAACTGATTCTCGTCCCGAGGGATATACTCAAGCTTGACTGTTGTGAAGAAAGTTAATAACCTTCTTGTATAATCCCTGTAAGGTATCAGGTGATCTTGGTGGGTGTACCATTTTCCGTTGGTTTGATTGACTACCAAAGCTGAATCCCCGAATACGGTCAATGTTTTGATCCTGAGGTCAATGGCTTCCTCAAGACCCATAATGCAAGCTTCGTATTCAGCTTCATTGTTAGTGCAGTTGAAAGTGAGCTTTGCCGAGAAAGGCATGTGAACCCCTTTAGGTGTAATGAGTACTGCACCAACACCACGGCCATTCATGTTGACAGCCCCATCAAACATCATAGTCCATTCTTCCTCTGGGTCAGGCCCTTCAGTGTGGATAGGCTCTTCATGATCTTTTGCTTTAATGAACATGATGTCTTCATCGGGGAAGTCGAACCTCATAGGCTGGTAGTCATCAATGGGTTGCTCAGCAAGATATTCAGATAGTACACTGCCCTTGATGGCTTTCTGAGATGTGTACTGTATGTCGTATTCTGTGAGAATCATCTGCCATCTTGCAACCCGTCCGGTAAGAGCTGGCTTCTCGAAAATGTACTTAACTGGATCCATTTTTGAGATCAATAGAGTAGTATGGGTCAACATATACTGTCTCAGTCGGCGAGCAGCCCACGCTAAAGCACAGCAAGTTTTCTCGAGCAGTGAATAACGCTGTTCACAGTCGGTAAACTTTTTGCTTAGGTAGTATATCGCATACTCTTTTCGACCAGACTCGTCATGCTGACCTAGTACACACCCCATCGATTCTTCTAATACTGTCAAGTACATAATCAGAGGTCTTCCTTCAACTGGAGGCATAAGGATTGGAGGTTCTTGCAAATACTCCTTGATCTTGTCAAAAGCTTTCTGGCAGTCTTCGTTCCACCTGACCGTTTGCTCCTTTCTTAACAGCTTGAATAAGGGTTCACAAGTTGCTGTAAGGTGAGATATGAACCGTGAAATGTAGTTCAATCGACCTAAGAACCCTCGAACTTCTTTCTCAGTTTTCGGTGCAGGCATTTCTTGAATAGCTTTGACTTTATCAGGGTCAACTTCAATCCCTTTCTCACTTACAATAAAGCCCAGCAGCTTACCGGATCGCACCCCGAATGTGCATTTGTTGGGGTTCAACTTCAGTTGGTACTTCCTCAGACGCTTGAATAACTTGAGCAGATTCACCAGGTGATCTTCCTCTGTAAGGGACTTGGCGATCATATCATCCACATAACATTCGATTTCCTTATGGATCATGTCATGAAACAATGTTACCATAGCCCGTTGATACGTTGCACCAGCATTCTTCAGTCCGAATGGCATCACTTTATAACAGAACGTGCCCCAAGGTGTGATGAATGTTGTCTTCTCCATGTCTTCAGGTGACATCTTGATCTGATTGTATCCCGAAAATCCATCCATGAAGGAGAATACCGAGAACTGAGCCGTGTTATCCACCAATACATCAATGTGAGGTAATGGGAAGTCATCTTTCGGGCTGGCTCTGTTCAGATCCCGGTAATCAACACACATTCTTACTTTTCCGTCCTTCTTAGGCACAGGTACTATGTTAGCAACCCACGGAGGATAGCTAGTCACAGCAAGGAACCCGGCGTCCCATTGCTTTTGTACCTCTTCCTTGATTTTCATAGCCATGTCTGGGCGAGTTCGGCGCAACTTCTGTTTGACTGGTGGGCATTCTTCCCTCAAAGGTAGCTTATGCACAACAATATCGGTATCCAACCCTGGCATATCTTGGTAGGACCAAGCAAACACATCAACATACTCTTGAAGCAGATCTATCAGCTGTCTCTTCACTGAGTCTTGCAGGCAGGCCCCGATTTTGACTTCTTTCACGTCTTCCTCCGTACCAAGATTAATCACTTCAATCTCCTCCTGATGAGGAGTAATAACTTTTTCCTCCTGTCTCAGCAACCTGGCTAGCTCTTCAGGAAGCTCATATTCTTCATCAACCCCTTCATCAGCTTGATTGATCGGATTGTCAAAGTCATACGATGTCATAACTGTGCTGTTGTCGGTGCTGTCTGGAAGGCACTCTCTGCAAGGGTTAAGTCGGTTCATTTTAGTGATTGATTTTAATCTTGCTTTAGAAAAAAGTGAAATGAAGTTATCATTTTGAAAACACCGCCATTTATTTTTGTACAAAAAGAAAAATGGAAAAACAGTGAGCAGAAAAGAAAAAAGACTCGTTTGCAAAAAGATTGTCTGATATTTCATTAATTTAATCTTGTTTGCACAAAAGTACAGATGGCCCTGATTACAAAATGAGTCTTGTCATCTTGGGCAAGATGCAAGACTTTGATGCATGCTATAAAAGATACAGGAAATAATAATTACTCTGCTCGAGTAACACTTATAATTTCCTGGGAAGACCAGTTCGAGACACTGCTCCCCGGGACCTTCGGACGAATCCAAATCTCCAGGTTGCGCTCCTCTTCCAGCTCATCTTCCAGACAGTTGATAGCATCGGGGGTAAGCATCCCCCCACTGACAAAACCAGGCTCTGCAGCAGCCTTTGCTTGATGTTGAGTTGGTTTGTAACCCAACCCAAACTTGTCCTTCTTCTCCTCCACAGCTAAGACCTTGCCCCAGCCTAGGGCAGTTCCCTCTTCAACAACCTTCCGGGCTTGTTGATATGACGACATGGAGATTCCTGAAACAGCAGATGCTTCATTGACATTCAAGGCTTCAAAACCTTGGCTCATCGTTTCATGGATTTCTCCATCCATCTCAATGTACTTGTAGGTAGCCAGGTGGCTAACAAAGATGTCCTCTTCTCCACAGATTGTGACAACTTGACCCTCCCACTCAAATTTTAACTTTTGGTGAAGGGTAGACGTTATAGCGCCAGCGGCGTGAATCCAGGGTCTACCCAACAAACAGCTGTAGGCGGGCTGAATGTCCATCACATAAAAGATAGTTTTAAAAGTCTGCGGGCCAATTGTCACGGGCAGCTCAATCTCTCCCAGAACCGATCTCTTTGAGCCATCAAAAGCTCTAACCACCAGGTTGCTGGGTCTCAATGCCAGTCCATCATATTCAAGCTTCACCAGAGCCTTCTTTGGTAAGACATTCAGGGACGATCCTGTGTCCACCAGCACATGTGAAAGGACAGCTCCTTTGCATTCCATGGTTATGTGCAAGGCTTTGTTGTGATTGCGGCCATCCACTGTCAGGTCAGAATTGGTAAACCCTAGCCCATTGCTAGCAGTAACATTTCCAACGACGGTTTCCAATTGGTTGACAGTAATCTCCTCGGGCACGTAAGCTGCGTGCAGGACTTTCAGTAGTGCATTCCGATGGGCTTCGGAGCACATGAGCAGAGAGAGGATGGAGATTTTGGATGGCGTCTGGTGAAGTTGATCCACAACTTTATAATCACTCTTCTTGATGATCCGCATAAACTCATCAACTTCCTGATCAAATGGAGTCTTCAGGGCTTCTTTGGCAGCTGGATCTTCCTGCACCGGTCCTTTACCCTTTGCCTTGGCAGCAGCTTCTGCTTCGGCAGTGGGTCTTTGGACTTGTGAAGCGAAGAGACGTCCGCTTCGGGTGAAGCCTCCGCCTCCGCCCACATTATCAATTTGTGGTGCAGGTGCTAATGTTTCAAGAGTGATTCTTTTTCCTTCGCAGTACACGTCAGAGCCATAGTGCCAAGGGATGGCCCTATCGCTTTCATATGGTACAGGTCCAGGCACCGTGACAGTGACTGGACTGATTGCTGCTGCTGAAGGGATTGTTATTGTTTGTGGATCATAAAAGATTGTGACTGGTGCTCTAGCGGGAGCAGCACCTTCTGAATGGTAGGCGGAGTTATTTTCTGGATCGTAGAATATGGTAACAGTGGAGACATCTTCGTGATTGATTGCTGGTGTTGTAGGAGGTTCCGTTGGAAGAACTGTTGTTGTTGTTGATGGAGAGTCGAAGTGGACTGAAGCTGAAGTTGTAGCAGGAGAAACTGTTGAAAACTGATCATTGGGTAGAACAGATGAAGTACTTGCTGATGGTGCTGATGAATCGTCGGGAACAATAGTTGCTGCAGTTGTAGGAGGTTCTGAAACCGTTGTTGATGAAGTTGCTTGAGTTGCCGGAAATGATGTAGTGATCTGTAGCAGGCCACTCTTAATAAGGCTGTCAATGCCATTCCTCAAGTCTTCACACCCATTCCAAGAAATATTGCAGTAGGGGCACCCTAGTTCACACCCCGGAAATATATTGCTTTCACGGAGTTGAGCCTTGATTTCCACCAATGGTGTCCTGATCTGATCCACACTGGTTATCAAATAAGACGGTTGGTCTTCTTCGATAGCATTAATTCGGGGACCACCATGGTGTGGCATTGGGTTTTTGTTGACGTTGGGCGGAGGTGCAAAGTTCAAAGCCTTGGAGTCTACTAAGTCTTGTACCTTCATATGCAGTGCCCTGCATTTTTCTGTACTGTGACCAGGCGCGTTTGAGTGAAAAGCACACCTAGCATTAGAGTCATAGTTTCTTGGTAGACTGTTTGGATCCGGAGGTGCCAACGTTCTTAGCTCAACCAGGTTGAGTTTCAGAAGCTGTGGCAGCAAAGCAGCATACGGCATTGGAATCGGGTCGATCACTCGATTAGCTTGAGGGGGCCTTTGTTGGAATGGCCTCTGTTGATTGTTGTTGTTGGAGTTGTTGTTGTTGTAGTTCCTTGGAGGATATTGGTTCTGCTGATACGGAGGTTGTTGTTGGAAGTTTTGTTGAGGAGGTTGATAGACTGGCAGAGGATGTGCTGGAGCAGGGATAGTGACTGCTGCTATGGACCTTTGAACATACTGGGGCCTACCCCTGTTGGTATGAATGGCATTGGTCTCGCCAGCTCTTCTAGGGCCTGCAAAAGGCTTCCTTGTACTGCTGGACGAACTGGCGCCATTATCGGAAATTTTACCCATTTTTAACAGGCTTTCAATTCTCTCCCCAGCTATAACAACATCTGCGAAGCTAGTGGACGAGAAAGCAGCCAACCTGTCAATATACGTTCCCTGGAGAGTGTTCATAAACATGTCTGCCATTTCTCTCTCAGACATTGGTGGTTGAACAGCAGCAGCCAATTGCCTCCATCTCTGGGCATATTCTCGGAAACTTTCCCTTGACGACTGTGACATTCCCATTAGGAGAGTCCTGTTGGGTGCCATGTCTAAGTTGTATTGATACTGTCGGATGAAGGCCTCTGCCAGGTCCTTCCAGCATCTTACAGTTGCCCTTGTCAAGTGGGAATACCATTCCCTTGATGCTCCAGTCAAACTGTCTTCGAAGTAAAACATCCAGAGCTTCTCATCCATTGTATAGGCCTTCAGCCTTCCCAGAAACGATTGCAAATGAGTCCGGGGGCATGAAGTCCCATTATATCTTTCGAAACAAGGAGGCTTGAACTTATGAGGGATCCTGACCCCCTCTACTAAGCCCATGTCCATGACATCGAACCCCAAAGAATTTTGGGATTCCAAAGACCTCAACTTCTCAGCCAACTCATCCAATCTCCTATCATAGGTTTCCTCTCCAGCACCCATGACTGTAAACTGATCCTCCTGAGGATCCTCTTGAAGTACTCTGGCTGCAGTGGCTGTTCCTTGAACGTTTGCAGGAATATGAATCTCAGGATGTAGGTGTGGACCAAATATAGGGGGGTTAACATGTGGTTGCACCCTTTCATTGTTACTGGTGCCAGCAGTTCCCACATGGGGGTCATCTTGAGTTCTCCCCTCTACCAGAACTCTAAGCCTCTCCTGGCTTTGAGCTAAATTATTCATCACTTCCATGAACTGAGTTATTTGGGTTCTCATCTCCACCCTTTCATTAGCCATCTGGGTTCTGGCCTCATTGAGGTCTTGCTGCAACTGGTCCATCTGGATGCCCGGAAGGTTGTTTCTTGTAGGGTACCTGTGTGGCCTGTTGAGAGGGAATAGTCTGCGGCGAGCAATAATTCCTGAGTGTCACAACAGAGGTTAGAAACAATAAAACAAAACCTACAAAACAAACAAAAGGGTTAGTATGCAATGCAGTATGCTTATTTGCTATCAAGGTATCCGGCTTGGTCTTCAATTTTGACCCGTCCAGACCCTTGAAGATGATGCTGCTGAAGTTGCTTTTGAAGTGAACCCAGATGGAAGCAAACACAAATATATTACAAAGGTAAAATAATACAAATTGTTCATTTTTTACAACACTAGCCCTCTAAGGGGTCAAAAATACATCACCAAAAAGCAAAAGTACATGGAAAAGGAACAACAACAAGCAAATAATCAGACTCCAAGGCCAAACTCATCCTCGCGAACTTCCTTAAGAAGTGCTTCGGTCACAGGATCAGCCGGATGCTCCGTAAGATTCCTGATGAGAAGGTTTCTTGTTGCAACAGCTGTAGTCAACTTCTTGTTCTGGCTTTGGTCTTTGGATTTCTTCACTCCAGCTTTGATTTTTAACTCTGAAATTTCCTCCTGGGCTGCTGCCAGGGCTTTTTCCATCTGCTCCATCTTATCTTGAACTCTCTTGTCTTCTAGAGTACGGGCTTCAGTGATCCGGACCCACCTGGCCTGACTCTCTTTCAAGTACAAGTCTGTCCTTGCTCTTTGGAACTGGGCTTCTTTACAAGCATTTTTCAGAATCTTCTCACCAGCTTTAGACTTGTTGATATAGTCTCCAGATTTCTCAATCTTAGTCAAGTGTTCCACTCTCAGCTTCTCCAATCTTTCAATCTCCCTTACACCTTCACTCCTCTCCCTGAGGGTCTTCTGCAGGGCTTGGGATAGCTTCTCATTTCTTTCTTTCAAGCCTTCAAACTCTTCCAAACTGACAGTAGCAGGGGGTGGTGCTGATGATGACTCAGGCATGTCTTTGATGGTGAAAGGCAATCCTGAGATTTGGGCCCTAGCATAGGACCACTCATGATATTGGGCCGATGCCACATTATTGCACTTCCCCAGAATGGTGATTCCCTTGGTTTGAACATGATCCCAGGCCCAGGCAGCCTGCCTAACAACAGTCAAACTGATCTTGTTCTCGCAGTAGAGGGTCTCAACCAGGTCTTGTTCCCTAGGAGCATGAACCAGTGCATAGCCTAATTGCCTCTTGAACAGCAGGGGGTTGTAGTTGATACTTCCCTTAACTCCTACCAAAGGTACATTGGGAAAGTGCCCACAGCTTGTGATCATATCTCTGCCCTTGGTGCCTTGGGTGCACCATCTGATGTCTGCTGCAGTGAGAGTAGTGAGCCTCTTAGCCCAGTTGCTTTGCTGATGAGGATTCAGGAATGCATCTGTCCTGGGTAGATGCTTGAGAAGCCAAGCATGGAATAGTGGAGCACAACACCTCACTAGCTTACCCCTCTGTTTCTCATTCCTCTGATGTACTGAGTAATAGAGGTCACCCAACAAGGTTGGCACTGGATTCTTCAGGATGAACAGGTGGATGGCATTCTTGCTGATGAATCTGGGCTCATCTGCAAACAACACAATTCCATATACACTCAAGGCCAACAATGCACAAACAGCTTTCCAATCCCCCAGGGAGGCCTTCAAACTAGCTTGAGAAATCAGGAAGTCCAGATGAAAACCAGGGATCCCAGCTTTAGAGGTCATATGCTGCTCAATCAAAGCAGGTTCCAGGTGCAAAGCTCTTGCTATCTCTCCATTGCTGGGAAAGACCATTTCAGGGTTAAAAGGAATTTCTCTCTTGATAGGCAAACCAACCAAAGATGCATATTCTTCTAAGAGAGGTCCCAACTGAAAGTCTTGAAAGGTGAAACACCTCAATGGGGGGTCATAGAACTGGATGCAGGTATGGATCAGGCTCCTCTGAGATGGGTCCATGTCTATAACCAAGTCAAGTATATCCCCATAATGCTCCCTGAACAGAGGTATGTGATCTGGGGTCATCAGGGTTTGGACCCTCCTGATGTCTGACAAGTCTGGTTGGAAGAAATGATAGGTGATATTGCTTTTCTTTGGAGCCATGATGCTGAAGACTGGGTAGAGTGCTGATGACAATGCTGAAGTAGAGAAAACCACTGACTGGCTGGTGCTGAAGCAGACAGCTAAACTGAAGCAGATGCTGGTGAAGATGGGTCAAAGCTGCAGATGGGGTCAAAACCAAAACCTGATGAAAATGGATACCCTGAAAAACAAATAAGCACATGTTAATATGATGCAATGAGGATGTATGCAAATGATATGCAAAGGGTTTGTGACTGAGCTGGATCTGGATAAACTGCCTTGGTATAGATCCATGTGTGTTCAAGAATTCCGGATGGAGGTCTATAAATCCAGTAACCAAGGTGGGGGACTCAAATAAAGAGCCACATGTCCAGGGTTTTAGAATCACAAGAACTATCCAACATGGAGTACTCTTAACAAAGTCAAAGTAACAGGGTATTCTGAGGTCAAGGTACCTGCAAACCTGTAAACAGCCCAACCCCCTCACAGGTAGTGATCTAGAACAAGGATCCTCAGACTTGGATCAGTTATGAGAAGTGTAAACACTTCTAACCCGGAGGTACAGTGTTTACAATAACCATAACAATTCCTCCTCTAATTCACCTCAATTTCCGAAGGTCAATACTAAAAGGTCATCCAGACTTAGCAGGCTTCCCAGATCCCCCTAGCACTACAGGAAATCCGTAGCACAGAGTTCTCAAGAAGAAACCCATATCTGAACCGTGTTTCATATTCCCGCACCAGACCGAAATGGAATGGGAAAGAATATGATTCACTCTAGCCTAGGTGTCACTCAGGTCCCAGGTATAGGACCTTGGCTCTCAATAGAACCCCACCCGCTAAAACAAAACCAGATCCAGCACAGACAGCATGACAGTATGATATATATAAATGCAATAAAGAAAGCAGTAAAGTAACTGTACATAAAGCAATGAATAAAAATAAATACAAGCACAAACAAGCACATAACACCCCCAATAAACACAAATCAATCAAGCGCTAGGAGGAACCCACAAAAAGAACCAGAAGCCCTGGTTGCAGTATAAGGTTCCCCAGCAGAGTCGCCAAGCTGTCGCTCCCGACAAATGAAAATGGATCAAATGAAGGTACAGACGCGAACGGTCGGCGAAGGGAACAGTGAGAACACACAGCCGTGAACTCACTGGAGAATGAAAAGAGTCGCCAGCTAGGCATTTTTATCCCGGAGGAAAGGCAATGCTGCATAGGCCTAGAAAAAGATGGATAAGACGGTTTGCGAACCAGAGAGACTGAGAAAAGGGGGTTGGTTACAACCTGGGAAGGTATTAGCACCCAGATTGTCCGTCGTACTCGACGGGATCCACGCTTAAAAGATTTGTGTTTTAAAGGGGTAGTGTCAGTGCAATCTGTGTGTAAAATAGCTAGAAAAGAATGTACAGGTGTCAGTGCAAAAGAAGTGAAAAGTGTGATATATACAGTGTCAGTGTAAAAGAGAAAGAGGTGAAATGCTCATGATAATGAGGCTAAAGAATGAAGCTGGAAGGAGGGGGAATGTACAGAGACTTTTGTTCGATAACTGTTAAGTCATGCCTACGTATCCTCTCGTGCAATGAGGAAGTCAGAACACCGTAGTTCGACCCAAAGAGACTGAAAGGTGATTTAACTGATGAACTGCTTACTTGTCTATGCTCAAGTGTATGATCTGTCTGGCACAGATGCAAACTGTCTTGCATTAGACGGAAGAAACAAGTTCTCGATTGTGAGTGAATGAGATGAGAAAAGAATCCCGAAGGAGACGATTATTGTTTGTTTTTGAGTTTTCAGTCTTTTATTGCTTTTGAAAGTTTGTCATAAGTTAATGAGCTTAAGCCTAAACCAATGGGTTAGTAAACTCATCACATCATCCCTCTGATTAGGGGTAATGAGAATACCTTAAGTGTGAAGTCAGATTCTCACACTTAATCACCTTTGATGTAGGGTTTAAGATCATTAACCTACTTGTGATTAATTAGATGTTTTTGTGATTTTTGTTTAGTGTTAAGTAATGAGGTTAAGCCATAATCAGGGATTTAACAGGCTCATTACACTATCCTAAAAGAAGGATAATAGATGAGGGTGTTTAAGCTGAGGAAGGATCCTCAGCTTAATCCATGATTAGGGATTAAACCCATGACAGAACAAACCTTTGATTAATGTGGATTTTATTAATGATATGATGATGAAGTGTTTTTTATGATTTGTAAGACAACTTGAGGGGGACTTGTCCATTAACACTAGGGTTAGTCCTTCTTAACCACTTAAGGAAGAATTAGAACCCTAATGCAAGGCCCAAGTTACAAGTATAATGTCTTGATGATTATTAGATGGATTAATTAAGAGAGTTCAACAACTTAAGGGTCCAAGACTTAGGATTAAAGTTATACACTCCATCCTAAAAGAAGGATGCAGGCATGATCTTAATCACAAAGTCTTAAAGCCTTGAGGGTTTAGTCCCTGATTATGAGGTGAGGGGAGATGACTCAAGGAGAGACACAAAGGTAAGAACTATGGGGGAGACTAATCAAAACCCTAATTCATTATCATGCTTGGTTGGTCCTAATGTTTGTGAGGTTTTCAAGAACAATCTTCAGATGAACCACCAGGAAGCAGATGAACAAGATCAAGAGAAGCAAAGTGACTTGCTTCATTCAAGAAGTCAAGTCACTTGAAGAAAGAAAGTGGGAGGAAGAAGAATGAACAAGCTCAAACTCAAACACATATAAGAATGCAGCAAGGGATGCAAGAGAGATGAAAAGAAAAGTTATGAGAAGTGAAGGCAAATTCACTTCTCAAGTTTATTTACCACCTGAAATGTTAGAAAGAAATGCAAAACAATGCAAGATGAGATGAAATGGCATGAGGCAAAGCACAACCAGAAGCATGGTGATGATGATTATGATGCCATGAGGTGCTGCAAGCATGAGACAAGACAATGAGATGTTCATACAAGGTTATGAATGCAAATGATGCAAGCTAAGGAACATGAACAAACATGAAATGTTATGGAACATACAAGACAAATGACATGGCAAATATGCAATGCAATGATCAATGATGCTTTCTACATGTCTTAAGATGTCAAATGAATCATAAGAATGCACAAAGTGAAATGACAAGTCAAGTTATGCAAGGAAATGCAAGAAGGATGCAAATGAAAGCCCAAGTTAGGGTTCATGGATCAAACATCAAACACAAACCAAAAACAGAAACAAACCTTAACCTAAAAAATGGAAAATGGTACCCAAAGAAACCCTAGGCCTATAATGAACCACTGCCCAAAGGGGAGCTCTCAACTCTCAACCAAACTCAAGTTATGAATTTTGCAAGTTATTAGGGCTTTTTAGGGTTTGCAACAAAAGAAATGCCAACCAATTAGAAAATGCAAGATCAAATCATGGCCTTTTTACCCTTGAAACTACATGTCAAATGGAAAACAATGCAAGAAGAATCAATGTCTCAACCTTCACCAATAGGCAGAAATGAATTTTCAAACTTATGAACAAAATAATGCATCAAAAATGATTTAATTCAATGAAAAATTCTTAAAATGCATCAAGATCAAAAAAGAAATTTGGTTTGAAGGTTGGACAATGTTTCTAAATGTCTTAGAACATTTCATGAATTTTTTTGTAATTTTTAAATACTTAAAAGTATTTTTAATTAATTAATTCTCATTAATCAATTAAAAATAATCTTTTAAATATTTAAAAATACTTTTTTAATGATAAAAAATAAAATAAAAATGTTTTTGTGTCATAAAAATTAATAAAACCTTAAAGAAAAAGTTTCATAATTTTTATGATTTTTTAACTATTTTAAATAAATTGTACAAGTTAATTGAAAATAAAATGAATTAAAATTAAATTAAATGAAAAGTAATCAAGATGGACGAATGAGATTGGCTCTGAGTTTGAAAATGCTGACCAGCGCGCAAATGAAGGGTGGAGATTGCATCTGAACCAATTAACTTAATTACAAATTAATTAAAGTTAATTAAAGGGATTAGGGCAAATGAAATGATCTGGAGCGTTGGAAAGGGAGGGAAGTCAACGAGTCAAAGCTCATCCACGGCCACAATTCAAACTGAAGTTAATGACCTGAGGTTAGGGTTTAAATACTCAGACGGCCGGAGAAGGCTTCCGGTCGTCTTCTCCGGCCAGAAGCTCACCTGAAAATCTCCCAAACCCCTCAAACCGCATCTAAAATGAAATCTAAACACATGGGGATGATCCTTATCAACTCACGAACTAAACCCCTCTCTCAAAACACATTTAAAGTTCCTAAATCAACTGAATCGAAACAAACAAATTCTAGGGTTCGTAAGCTTCAAACAGAAATTAAATTCTTAAAACGCAACCATTTCAAAAACTAAAGGTACCAGAATGATCAGACAAGCATGAAGATCAAGTTTGTAACATAAAAAGAGATTTCTGGAAAAATTATTTTTGAGCTACCTGAGTTTTGCAGTTTTTGATTTAGGAACTTTCAGGCTACTTCCCTTGATGCAAGCTGCTCCACTTGATCCCCCAAGTGTGTCTGGATGCTCAAATGGAGTTTAGATTTGCTGGATGATGAGTTTCGAAGAGAACTGCTTCAGTTCAGTCAACAATGGCTATGGTGATCTTGGCACTTTCAGGCTGTGAAAAGGGGTGGTTTGTGATCTATGAAGTGTATTGAGTTGCTTTGCAGGGTCTGTTTTGGTGTTTGTGGGCTAGGATGAGAGATTCGATAGAATCTGCAGAATGAAGGTGAACAATGGCAATGGAGGATTCAGGGTGTTTCAGGCTGGTGCTTTGGGTGGTTTCTACTCAATGGAGTGTGTTGAGTTGGATAGTGATGAGAGTTTTAGTGTTTGCTTGCTGTGAAGAGGAATTCGAAGCCAATTGCAGTTGGGAGGTTTTTTTGTGAATGTCATCCAATGTTCTGTTTCAGCCTTGGTCCCTTGGTGTTATGGCTTGCAAGATGATTCAATAAACAATTCTGATTGGTTGTTTGATGTGACATGGCCTGCCATGATAGGTGAGTTTGCTTTTGCATAAAGGTCAACTTTTTGTAAGATAGGGCATGGCTCAACTCTAGCCAAGTACAAAGTTGGTTTTGGTGCAGCATGGGTGAGGGAAAGGTCTAGCTTGGCTCAGCACTCAATGCAGCAAGTTGGCATAATGTTATGAGTGGTTTTTGCAAGTAGGTTGGCTTATGGTTCACATGTGACTTTTTATCCAACCAAGCATGAAACCATGGGCAAACTTAGTCAAATTATGATTTTTGTAACTTAGAGGATGCTTACATGCTGGTTTGAAGTGGATTAGAGGTTGCATTTGACTTTGGTTCAAGACCTTGCAAAATTTCCACTTGGTGCATAACTTGAAAAACAATGATTTTTGCTAACTTTGCATTGCCATAACTTTTGATCCATGAAGAGTTTGATCATGTTCTTGTACTTTTTGAAAAGGGAAAGATGAGATCTACAACTTTCATGACCAAAGTTTTTCCATTTGAGGCCTTTTTTGATCATGAATCAAGGCTTGAAAATTGACCTAAAATGAGGCATTCTTGAAAAGTCAACTATACCCAAAAAGTCAACATTTGCAAAAAACCTAAATTCTTGATTTTTATGAACTTCAACCTTCTTCCATGATCAAATAAAGATCATATACACTCAAAATGATGAAGATCACCCATTGGTTGGGTCATTGGGGGCCTCAGATGCCCTGATTTTACACTGACTTGTCTGAAAAGTCAACTCTTGATCAGATGACCTCCCCATGGAATTTCTTCATGAAAATTGATATGCATACTCCCTATACCATATAGAGACCAATGGAAACAAGAATGACCAAAAAATTTGGAGTTATGGCCTCTGAAACCAAAACCCTAATTTTCAGTCAACTGTGCAGTTCATCCTGGCTCTGCATCCACTCAAACCCTAGTTCTTGTGATCCCTCTGCAATTTTGACTTTGTGAGGATGTAACATGATATAAGAACACACATGGACCCCTTTGAGTTGATTAGTGGCCTTTGGAATGGCTCAAGATGCCCTGAGGTTGCTCAGATCACAAACCCTAGGTGCAGATGCCTTAGAAACTATCCAGTGAAACCAAATGAGACATGAGATGATGGGATTGTGTTTATGCATATGAGATGATCACAAGTCATGTGTGAATGGGTGAGGGCAAATTTGGGGTGTTCACAGTTTTGTCACGAGTTTAATCCCTAATCATGGATTAAGTTGAGGAGTTTTCCTCAGCTTAAACATTCTCATCTATTATCCTTCTATTAGGATGGTGTAATGAGTCTGTTTAATCCCTGATTATGGCTTAATCTCATTACTTAACACTAAACAAAAACAACAAAAACATCTAATTAATCACAAGTAGGTTAATGATCTTAATCCTACACCAAAGGTGTTTAAGTGTGAGAAGCTGACTTCACACTTAAGGTATTCTCATTACCCCTAATCAGAGGGAAGATGTGATGAGTTTACTAAATCCATTGGTTTAGACTTAAGCTCATTAACTTATGACAAAATCCAAAAACAATAAAAGACTGAAAAAACAAAAACAAACAATAATCGTCTCCTCCGGGATTCTTTTCTCATCTCATTCACTCACAAACGAGAGCTCGCTTCTTCCGTCTAATGCAAGACAGTTTGCACCTGAGCCAGACAGGTCATACACTTGAGCATAGACAAGTAAGCAGTTCACAAGTCAATTCATCTTTCAGTCTCTTTGGGTCGAACTACGGTGTTCTGACTTCCTCATTGCACGAGAGGATACGTAGGCATAACTTAACAGTTATCGAACAAAAGTCTCTGTACATTCCCCCTCCTTCCAGAATCATTCTTTTAGCCTCATAGTCTTGAGCAGCTCATTCTCATTTCTACACTGACACATCACTTATACACTTCACCCTTCACTTACACTGACACCTGTACATCCTTTTCCAGCTCCTTTATACACAAATTGCACTGACACTACCCCTTTAAAACACAAATCTTTTAAGCGTGGATCCCGTCGAGTACGACGGACAATCTGGGTGCTAATACCTTCCCAGGTTGTAACCAACCCCCTTTCTCAGTCTCTCTGGTTCGCAACCGTCTTATCCATGTCTTTCTAGGTCTATGCAGCATTGCCTTTCCTTCGGGATAAAAATGCCTAGCTGGCGACTCTATTCATCTCCAGTGAGTTCACGGCTGTGTGTTCTCATTGTCCCTCTCGCCGACCGTTCGCGTCTGTACCTTTATTTGGGCATTCCCCACTTATCGGGAGCGACACCCATTCATCTTCGGTCTATATGGAGAAAAATTATGGTGTTGAATCTTGAATTCTTCACAAAGCTCTTTCATCATCTTATTATTCAAGTTCGAACCATTATCAGTAATGATTCTATTTGGAACATCATATCTGCAGATAATGTTATTTTTGATATACCGAACCACAACTTGCTTGGTCACATTAACATACGATGCCGCTTCCACCCACTTGGTGAAGTAGTCAATTGCCACAAGAATAAAACGATGTCCATTCGAAGCCTTGGGTTCAATCATACCAATCATATCAATTCCCCACATAGAGAAAGGCCACAGGGAAGAAATCACATTGAGATAAGCTGGTGGCACATGAATCTTATCAACATACACTTGACACTTATGGCACTTTTTCACATACTTGCAACAATCAGATTCCATTGTCAGCCAATAGTAACCTGCTCTCAACATCTTTTTGGCCATTGCATGCCCATTAGCATGAGTGCCAAAAGATCCTTCGTGAATTTCTTTCATTAACAAGTCTGCTTTGTGTCTATCCACGCATCTGAGCAAGACCATGTAAAAATTTCTCTTATAAAGCACATTTCCATTCAGGAAGAAATTGCCTGCCAATCTCCTCAAGGTCCTCTTATCTTTATCAGATGCCCCAAGTGGGTATTCCTGACTCTGGAGAAAACATTTAATATCATGATACCAAGGCTTGTCATCGTGGACCTCTTCAACTGCAAACACATGAGCAGGTCTTTCAAGTCGCATCACTCTGATCATGGGAACATCATTCCACTGGTGCACCTTTATCATAGAAGCTATAGTTGCTAAAGCATCTGCCATCTGATTCCCATCACGAGGAACATAATGAAACTCAACTTTAGTGAAACAAAGTTGAAATCTTCCTGGCATAATCTCTATAAGGGATCAAGTGGGGTTGATGAGTTACCCACGTGCCCTGGATCTGATTGATTACCAAGGCAGAATCTCCGTACACGTCAAGATGCTTAATCCTCAGATCAATAGCTTCCTCAAGACCCATAATACAGGCTTCATACTCAGCTTCATTATTAGTACAAGGAAAAGTCAACTTCGCGGCAAAAGGAATATGTGAACCATGGGGAGTAATGATCATTGCCCCAATTCCTCTTCCGCGTGCATTTACAGCACCATCAAAAACTAAACCCCATCGAGATCCAGGCTCCGGCCCTTCCTCAATCAAAGGTTCATCACAATATTTCATTTTCAAGTACATCATATCCTCATCTAGAAAATCAAACTTGATAGGTTGGTAATCATCAATCTACTGATGTGCCAAATGATCAGCCAAGATACTACCTTTAATAGCTTTTTGAGCTCGGTACACGATATCATATTCCGACAATAACATTTGCCAACGAGAAATCCTCCCAGTCAAAGCATGCTTTTCAAAGATATACTTGATCGGATCCATTTTAGAGATCAACCAAGTTGTATGATTCAGCATATACTGGCGAAGACGCTTTGCAGCCCAAGCTAAGACACAACAAGTTTTTTCAAGCACGGAGTACCGAGACTCACAATCAGTGAATTTCTTACTCAAGTAGTAAATTGCATATTCTTTTCTTCCAGATTCATCTTGCTGACCAAGTACACAACCCATGGAATCTTCCAACACAGTCAAGTACATGATCATCAGTCTACCTTCCACCGGAGGAGACAAAATAGGAGGTTCAAGCAGATATTCTTTGATACTTTCAAATGCCTTCTGACAATCATCTTTCCAGACACAACCTTTATCTTTCCGAAGCAACTTGAAGATCGGAGCACATGTGGCAGTCATGTGAGAGATAAACCTCGAAATATAATTCAAACGGCCCAAGAATCCTCTTACTTGATTTTCAGTTCTTGGAGCAGGCATTTCTTGAATAGCTTTCACTTTATTAGGATCAACTTCAATGCCTCTTTGGCTGACAATGAAACCTAACAACTTTCCAGAACGTACACCAAATGTGCACTTATTCGGATTCAAATGAAGCTTAAACTTTCTTAACCTCTGAAACAACTTCAGCAAATGTTCAACATGATCTTCTTCAGTCCTCGACTTAGCGATCATATCATCAACATATACCTCGATTTCTTTGTGCATCATATCATGGAAAAGTGTGGTCATAGCTCTTTGGTATGTCGCACCAGCATTCTTCAATCCAAAGGGCATCACTCTGTAGCAGAATGTTCCCCATGGTGTAATAAATGTGGTCTTTTCCATGTCCTCGGGTGCCATCTTTATTTGATTATAACCGGAAAATCCGTCCATAAAAGAAAACACATCAAACTTAGCCGTATTATCTACCAACATATCAATGTGTGGCAATGGAAAATCATCTTTTCGATTGGCTTTGTTCAAATCTCTGTAATCAACGCACATTCAGACTTTCCGTCTTTCTTTGGAACAGACACAATATTGGCCACCCATTGAGGATAATTTGACGTCAAAAGAAAACCTGCATCAATCTGCTTTTGAACCTCCTCTTTGATCTTTACTGCCATATCAGGATGAGTTCTTCTCAATTTTTGCTTTACAGGTGGACATTCAGGCTTCAGCGGCAATCTATGCTCCACAATATCAGTATCGAGCCCTGGCATGTCTTGATAAGATCAAGCAAATACATCAACATACTCTTTGAGAAGCTCCACAATCCTCTTCTTAACATCAGGACCAAGCAATGCTCCGACTTTTACTTCTTTCTTATCATCTTCAGAACCCAAGTTGACCACCTCTATAGACTCTCCATGAGGCTGAATAACCTTCTCCTCGTGCTCAAGCAACCGAGAAATCTCGTCAGGAATCTCTTTAACATCCTCTTCCTCAACTTCAAACACAGGGGATTCAAAGTTGGGAGAGGGCATAGGATCATTGTTTTCAATGGGTTTATCAATCAATTTGCACAATGATTTTATTTTTATTTTAGAGTATGAACAAAAATGCAAACATTATGCAGATAAACAATTATTATTATTTTGGGTTTTTTATGTTACCATTTTTCAGAATAAAGCAAAAAGGAAAAACACATATGGAAATCAAAATAGCATTTTATTGATGATGATAAAGTTTGAAACAAAGACCAACAAACATCACTTTCACCTTGGGCAGAATGAAAGGGTTTTTTGAAAGAAAATAAAACAAATTACTTTGAAGCATGAACAATAAAAGGAACATCAACAATAATCCAGTTCTGGAAAATCTTTCCGTGCGTAACAAAGTTAGGCATTTCTTCATCTTCATCATCTTCAATGATAGCAGCAGCGGAATGATCGTTGATAAACCCAACACTTCGGAAACCTTCCTGAATAGTCTTCGGGTCATTGAGAACCACACCTGGTGCAAAGCCGATACCAAATCCTTCCTTGTTGTCGACAACATCAATAATTCGTCCCCAACCGTCAGATTGACCAGTTTCAAGCATACGTAGAGCATCCTTGAGAGAAGACATAGGCATGGCATTCTTCTTAGCAACATTATCCACAATAGAAAGGGCTTGAAATGAAGTTCCCACCTATTCTTCAGCATCAATATAGGAGAAAGATGACAAATTGCTCACAAGCATCGCTCTTTCACCGCCAATGGTCACTAATTTCCCCTCTTTCACAAACTTCAGCTTCTGATGAAGAGTGGATGTCACAGCTCCTGCCTCATGAATCCAGGGTCTTCCAAGGAGACAACTGTAAGCGGGACGTATATCCATTACTTGAAAAGTAATTTGGAATATAAACGGTCCAATAAGAATAGGAAGATCAACTTCACCAATCACTGTCTTCTTCGATCCGTCGAAAGCTTTCACAATAATCCCACTATGCCTCATGGGAGCACCTTGGTACGCAAGCTTTGACAAAGTCGACTTCAGCATCACATTCAGAGAAGATCCAGTATCAACTAGCACCTTAGACATAGCATCTTCCTGACAGTTCACTGAAATATGCAGAGCCAATTTATGATTCCTTCCTTCTTCAGGCAAATCATCATCACAGAAACTTAAGTTGTTGCACGATGTGATATTAGCCACAATACTATCAAACTGGTCAATAGTCACACCATGGTCAACATAAGCTTGATCAAGAATCTTCTGCAAAGACTGCCTATGAGCCTCAGAGCACATCAAGAGTGATAAAACTGATATCTTCGACGGAGTATGCAACAATTGCTCAGTAACATTGTACTCACTTTTCTTTATCAATTTTAACACCTCATCTTCACTATCACCAAATTGACCTGATCGGGCAACAACATCCATAATCTGTTTACTCGCACTTGTATCTTCAACTCTCTTCGGAGGATCTGAAGCATAAACTCTACCACTTCGGGTAACCTTTGTCACATCAGCAATGCTAACCACAAACTTTGGAGAAGGAATAGGAACTTCCCTACCATTTTCTATCATCATAGCATTATACCGGTACGAAACAACTTTATCAGACTCATATGGCATTGGACCAGGCAAATTAATCACCAATGGAGTAACAACATATTTGCGGCTATCAAAAGAAATAACCACCTTCTCAGGAACAACCCTCTCAGGAATATTGAACTGAGGCATAATAACATTCACTTCATTTTCATACTCATCTCTTTTTGTTGTCACTTCAATCAACTTATCATCCATCATCTTTTGAATATCTCTCTTAACAATCACGCAACCACGATGGTTCACCGAGCAGATGCAACATCCAGCATAATCGTGATCAATATCATGATATTCACTTAAGAAAGCATACATCTCAACCAAAGACCTTCGAATATGGCGGACCTCATAAATCTTGAATAAACCAGGACAACCATCAACCATATTCACAGACGTATTACCATGCTTCGGCAGCGGATTTGTCTTCACATTTGGATTAACATCATTAAAAAACAGAACATTGTTCCTCATCAATTTATGTACTTCAAACTTCAATGGATAACAGTTCTCAACATCATGCCCCGGGGCACCTTGATGAAAAGCACAGCGAGCCTCTGGCTTATACCACCATGGGATAGTCTCTGGAACTGGAGGTGGAGAACGTGTTTGCACAAGATTCTTTGCAATCAAAGATGGAAGTAAGTCCGCATACAACATTGGAATGGGATCAAAACTCGGCTTATCCCGAACCTGTTGATTACCACCTTGTTACACAGAAGGTTGTTGATAACGAGACTGGTACTTTGGAGCTGTTGGCACAGTTGGAGCCACATTAATCATCGGAGTTACAGAAGCTACATGTTGCGGATGGTGATTCTCACGATCACGAGGCCTTCTATAACTTTCACGAGACACATCATTAGTCTCACCTTCTTTCTTTTTACCAAAATTGAACCTTCTAGAGCTTGAGCCATTACTATTCTCTTGACTTAACCGTCCTTCATGGACACCTTCTTCTAAACGCATCCCCATACTCACCATTTCAGTGAAATCAGAAGGAGCACTTGCTATCATCTTCTCATAGTAGAAAGAACCTAAAGTCTTCAAGAAAATCTTTGTCATTTCTTTCTCTTCCAGAGGAGGAACAATCTGAGCTGCTAGCTCGCGCCATCTTTGTGCATACTCCTTGAAAGTCTCTTTGTCCTTCTGGGACATAGCACGAAGTTGATCTCTATCTGGTGCCATATCAACATTATACTTGTATTGCCTAACAAAAGCCTCTCCCAAATCATTGAAAGTCTTGATTTGGCTATTATCCAAACTCATATACCATCTCATGGCTGCACCGGTCAAACTATCCTGGAAATAGTGAATCAGCAGCTTATCATTGTCTGTCTGAGCAGACATCTTTCTAGCATACATAGTCAAATGACTCAAAGGACAAGTGTTGCCTTTATACTTCTCAAACTAAGGCAACTTGAATTTGTATGGAACTTTAACATTAGGGACCAGACAAAGATCATAAGCATCTTTTCCGAACAAATCCTTATGCTTCAAGGCTCTCATCTCCTTCTGTATCTCAGCAAAGCGTCCTTGGAAATCATCAAGTCTTTCAATCACTCCAGCGCCTTCACTGGGCTCAGAATGGTAAATCATTTCATCATGGTGCGGAATAGTGTGCATCACGGGCGGTGCAGTAGTCATAACTAGAGGAAGAGTAGTCATCACTGGTGGGAGAGTATTAAATGCAGCAGTCTCAGGAGCAGGAATGAAATCAACCGGCATGCCCCAAGGTGTGCTAGAAGGCATACGATAGCGAGGAGAGATGACAGTTTCAACAGGAATTGATGCAGTAACAATCTCGGAGATGACTGTATTCTGAACAGGAGAATTAAGAGGAGGTGGCTGATTCTGAGCAGCCACCAAGCCTTCCATCATGGCAGAAACTCTTTCCAAGCTTTCCTTCAGATATGTAACCTCCTCGCGCAGCTCGCGATTCTCTTGTTGTAGGGTTTCCATCATCTTCTTCCGATTAGCTCGAGTATCAAATCGGTGAGTCAGCTTGACAGGAGAACTGAACGAAGACCAAGAAACAACATAAGATCCCTGGAGAACACTCAAAAAGCAAAACAAATGCGGGTATGATGCATGGTATGCGTATGTGTAACACGGTGGGAGAACTGACTTTAGTTATGTTGCGGATAGCAAGAGTCGCCACCGACTTTTATTTTATCCAAAAGGAAAGGCATAAAAGAACAGGAAAGACCTTTTAAAAAGATTTTTGGGTCCGGGGGGTAGGTTATGTAAAGGGAAGGTGTTAGCACCCTTTACATCCATGGTTATCCATGGGCTCTTAGTTACTTAGCTCACTTTAAAATGTTTTTGAAATGTGAAGTGTGTGAATAGAAATTTTCTTAAGTATTTTATAATGATCCATGTACGGATATATATAAAACCTTTGTTTTGAAAATTGTTTGAAATGTATGAAGTGTTTGAAATGTTTTTGAAAAAGTGAGCAAGTATCTAAGAGGAACCTACCCTAAGTTAAGTCTTTTCTGTTCTTGAATCCTTTAAATGGTAAGACTATCCCTATTATTAAGGAATAGGTAGTCATTACCTTAGATGTATGGGACAAATGAAGGGACATCTGTTATTTAGGCAACTGTGGGGTGTATAAGCAATTCGAAGGGACTTATCATCTTTATTCGAAAGGGACAAGATCATTACGAAGGCAACATTCGAAGGGACTTGATCTTTTTATCTGTTTAAGGGACTAGATGATATAAAATAAGGGACTTTGCTTTATACACCCTACTTGACCTTTTGTTTAGGCAACTTGAGAGGTATCCTTAAGGAAGTGAGATGGCGATCCAGGATCGACTTACGTGTGTGAGTGTACAAGTTTAAATATTTATCTTTAAATTAATGATCTAAATTCAATTTTTAAATACAAACATATTTCACTCCCTACTTTACTAAACATAGCATTTAAAAATAAATATTAAACATTACTACTAAAATATTACATAAAGGATACAATTACATAATAATAATAAATAAATAAATAAATAAGCAAAATAAATAATAATAATATAATTGGGTTAGCAAAAATAATAATAAAAATAATACAAAGATAAATGGGGTTAGTAATAATAAAAATTAATAAGAATAAAATCAAGAAATTAACATAATAATTTAAAAGTGCAATTTTTAATGGATAATTATTTTTTTAGATTTTTAAGAAGAAAAATAAACAATTCACATTATATACTAATTATTATAAAGTTTTAAATTTTATATACATGTTATGAAAATAAGGTTAATTATAATTAAATAAGCATATTATGAAAATAAATTATATTTACAAAATTTAATTAAGAGTTTTAATTACTTTAAGCATAATCTAAAATTATTTACATACAAGAATTATATTAAATAATAACTATAAACAAATTATAAAAATATGCATATAATTAAGATTTATAAATAAATAAATTAAAAGTTATAATATAATTAGGTTTTTTTTTGTAAAAGAACAAATTAGGGTTTGATTATTTTTTTTTTAAAAAAAACATTAGGATTTACTTCTTAATTAAAATATAAACAAGAATTATGAAATTAAAATACACAAATAAATTAATATTTACAATTAGGGTTCATAGAAAGAATTAGGTTTTTATAAAAATATTTGGGGTTGTAGAAAATATTAGGGTTGTATATTTAGAAAAATAAATTAGGATTAATTATTAATTATACAAAATTATACACTATTAATAATATACAAAAATAAATAATTTTTCTAATAAGATTTAATTTAAAAAAAAATGATTTCTGAATTATAAATAAGAAAACAATAATATAAACATTCTATTTTTTTATTATTTAAATTCATTTAACTATAATATAAACTAATTAAATAAGAAAACAAAAAAATGAAAACAAAACTTACCTGGGCTGGGATTTGAACCCAGTCCCTGGACAATGCAGCCTCCAAGACCAGCAAACCAGCCACTGGGCTGCGCGCGCGCCAGTGATATGGAGGACACTCCATTTGGTTTTGTTGTTAACCTGGAAAAAACCATGACAAAACAAAAAAGAAATAGCACAAAAGGCCTGGGGAGGGATTCGAACCCAGGACCTTCTCACAACACGCAAGCACACTTACCATCCAGCCGGGAGGGCGCAACTGATTGTATAATCACTACAATGAATAATATATCAAGTCATAAGATTAAATGAAAAATAAGAAAATTTTTGCTGCGCCCAGGGATCGAACCAAGGCCTTCAAGCATAACACACACATCCCTCACCACTGGGCCAACACTGCAGTTGTGTAATAATCTCAAACAAAATCAATAAAATATTAAAACTAAATTTTAAATTAGAATTTTGGCGCCACTGATCATCTTCTTCTTCCTCTGGACCTGGGAATATTGCTGCGGATTTTACTACAAGTTTTCCTGCGAATTCAAACTTGTAGCAAAACCTACGAATCCTGTCCACCATCAAAACTGCAAAATTTCATCAAATTAATTATACAAATATGATCCAGAGGTGAATTGGTATTGATCCATGGCTTTAGAATTTGTTTATGTTCATTTAAACACGAAACCCTAATTTGAAGGTCAAGAACCCTAAAATGGCATCATACGATTCAACCATGTTTTCTTCAATCAAACCACCCAGAATTCATCACAAGCTTTCATTGAACACAAATAAACAAACAAAATCCATTAATAACAGTTAAATGATCATGAACGAAAAAATCAAAAAAACATGGAAAGTTGGATTCGGTCTAAGTGATTCATGATGTTTTGAATGCAGATGATGATCAAGAACGATTCAAGGATGTCCAATAAACATGTTTACACCTTCAAAACTCCTTGGACTGGCCTCTATGTAAGAATCCGAATTTGAGATTTTGTGATGAATTTTGAAACTTTGAAACTATGGTTTGAGGCTGCAAGAATCGTCCCTTATGCTTGTGTTCTCTTTGTGTATATGTAGTGGATTGATTTAGGTCAAAAAATAGGCTCTCTCTTTGGGATTTTTGGATACCTTAGTGATGAAGAAATCCCTTTCCAATTTTGGCCAAAAATCAAATCTCTTCATGCTTCAAAGAGTGATCACGAATTTGGATAGTGTAGATTCATGTTAAATGTCTTTTATGATTTTCTAGAAGAAGAATCACCCTTAAATATTGATTTTTTTGATTTTATTTTGATTTAATATGTATTTAAATGAATAAAATTCAAATAAATATTAAATAAAATATAAAAAATCAGAAATTACATGGGTTGGGTCGTGCTTGGTGTTATGGTGAAGTTTGGATCACAAGATTGCAAGCCCATTTGGAAGAAATTGATTTTAAAGCCCTATTTGCTTCATAAACCACCCAAAAATTTCCCAACTTTGCAAGGGCACACATCCTTCAATTTTAATGCTATGAGGGTGTTCTTGGACATTTTGGAAAGATTAAAGAGTCCTATAACCAACCCCATTGGTTTCATGTTCATATCATTTATCATTCTCAAGTTATGCCCTTTTGAAGTTGTTGACTTTTTGTTGACTTTCAAAAGGACCTATAATGTCTTAGCTCATACCTTCCAAATGAAGCATTTTTGGGCTTGGCTTGTGAGACACAAAGTTGTAGAGAATTCAATTTCCTTCAAAATGAGCTTTGGATGAGAAAAATGTGATGAAGCATGTGAAAGTTATGGCTGGTCAAAGTTCAGTTGACTTTTTCCTGAGGAAACCCTAATTTAGAAACCTCTGATTCTTGATGATCTGAAATATCCTTGATGAATCATGATCAACCCTTGATAAAATGATGAATTTTACTTCATATACTTGATGTTGGCAAAAAATCCTGAAGTTTGACTTTGGTTTGACCACAGTTGACCTTAGTTTGACTTTTTAACTGCTTTGACTGATTTTGACCTATCTGATCATCTGACTGAGCAAACCTTTGAGAAAAGTCTTGAAACTTATCATGGGGGTTCTTAAACACATATAAGATGTTATGAAACTCACTTGAAGTCTTGGAAGTCTATTTAGCCTGATTAAAGTCAAAACCCTAGTTTTGGATGCATTGCTTAGGAGGATGCATTGTCTGAGGGAATTGTCAAATCTTCTGACCAATTGTGAACTTTGTGAACCTTGTGAACCTCATAAGATGTCTTGTGAACCTTGTGAACCTCATAAGATGTCTTGTAAACTTCATGAACCTCATGAGAGGTCTTGTGAACCTTGTGAACCTCATAAGGTGTCTTGTGAATCTTGTGAACCTTGTGAACCTCTTAGCACACAAAGTCTTGTATTGTGAGGGCAAATTTTGGGGTGCAACAGCTGCCCCTGTTCAATTTTATGAAACCTGAGGGGTTAGATTGGTATATTTTCCAGTCGTGACCTGGAAGGTTGAAGGGGATTGAACACAAAAGCCCAAAAATTTGCACTCACCGGTGCATAGAGTGATACTGATGACTAGCTGTATATGCTTGAGTGGGCTTAAAGATGCCACTTGGAGAAAAGTTCTTCAAATATATCTCTTGGAGGATAAAGCAGTCCAAAATATGAAGATATAGCTTTTTGGGAAGATAACCAACATCCCAACATAGTGAGATAACCTTTGGGAAGATAAACAACGGCCCAAGGTAAAGGTATAACCTTCAGGAGGATAAACAACGTCCTGAGGTATGATGATAGCTTTCAGGAAGATAAACAACGTCCTGAGGTATAAGTATAACTTTTGGGAGGATAAACAACGGCCCAATAGTCATGATATGGCTTTTGAGAAGATAAACGATGTCTCAAAATAGCCTTCGGGAAGATAAACGACGTCCCATGATAATGAGGTAACCTTTGGGAAGATAAACAATGGCCCAAGGTCATGATAGCTTTCAGGAGGATAAACAACGTCCTGAGGTATAAGTATAACTTTTGGGAGGATAAACAACGGCCCAAAGTCATGATATGCTTTCAGGAGGATAAACAACGTCCTGAGGAAATGGTAGCTTTCAGGAGGATAAACAACGTCCTGAGGTATGAAGTAACCTTTGGGAAGATAAACAACGGCCCAAGGTCACAAGTTGTTGATGAAGTTTGTCTGCTGGAGAATTAATCTGAAAAACAAGATTATAACATTTTGTATGATAATATTAATTTATGCATTATGTATGTATGTATAGTATGATGCACTTAAGTAATGTATTATGCATTTATGGATATGTATGTTATGGTATGATGTAAATGATGTATGTATGAACCATGCAGCTGGAAGCGTCCAGATATCTTCGAATAACAACTGCTGGCCAGGGAAAATAAATCCCGATTCGTTGTTGAAGAATATGAGGAACTCGTTCCTGTCTCCTTTGATAATATAGTACTCATAGCCTCCCGTCTTCGTCCGATAGTAAGGTATACATAACCTCCCGTCTTCGTCCGATAGTAAGGTATACATAACCTCCCGTCTTCGTCCGATAGTAAGGTATACATAACCTCCCATCTTTGTTTCATCGTACTCCTATTGGAAAAATAAATTCCCGACTATCCGTATGAGGATAAAAGAGATGGATATAAATTCCAGGGGAGATGTGACTCGAAGTATTTATGAAGATGGATTTGTCCTACTGGGGATTTGTAGCTGTCTTGTAGGGATGAACCGGTGAAGCTTCGTTGAAATCCTTCCCTCGTTCGTCTTTAGTAAATACTATTACTGCATTTTTATGCATTTCTGGTATACATCAATCATATTAAGCATTTATGCATTTCTGGTAAACATCAATCATATTCAAAAGCATACATAGATTCAAACACAACCAATGGACGTTTCGCTTATGTAAATAGGGTAAAAGTAAATCTGGATTCAAAGATGGAATTTTATTTATATCAAAGAATGACCCGTACATGGGTAAGTTTGTACAAGGAGACAGAAATCCTAGTAAGAGGAATTTGTCATAAAGTTTTTTTACAAAACAAAGAAAATTAGCTATGTGGGAAATAATTCTATTGAGTTTCAATTCTACTATTGCCATTATCTTCAAGTATCTCATCTTCTGCTGTCGAGACGGAAACAATTGGATTGAACTTTATCTATTCGAGCTTGATCAAGTAGCACCACTGGTTGTAGTTTCATGGGTGACCCAAACGAAACATAGTCATACGCTTTAATCCCTAACTTTTGCCTGGATTGCCTTTTCAGGTTTTCAATCCACCGGGATACCCTTTTTTGCCCAAGCCACCTTTTCAGGTTTTCGAGTTGCCGGGTGTACATTTTATATATATATATATATATCCCTAATTTTTGCCCGAACCCTTTTGGTTCGCCGGGATGCCCTCATTTTTGCCTAGGCCAGTCAACCTAGCGGGTCTCTTTTTATGCGTAGTATTTTTTAACTATGTCTGTGTTTACAGGCTGTGGGAAATCTTCACCATCCATAGTAGTAAGTATCATGGCACCTCCTGAGAATACTGTCTTGACTACAAATGGTCCTTCATATGTAGGAGTCCACTTGCCCCTAGGATCACCCTGTGGTAATATGATACGCTTGATTACCAAGTCACCAGCCTGATATGCCTTTAGCTTAACCTTCTTGTTAAAAGCTTTGATCATTCGTTTCTGGTACATCTGGCCATGACAAACAGCTGCTAACCTCTTCTCGTCAATCAAATTTATCTGGTCAAGTCGAGTCTGAATCCATTCATCTTCATCCAGGCCTGCATCCTTCATAATTCTTAAGGAGGGAATCTGAACTTCAATGGGCAGAACTGCTTCCATACCATAGACTAAGGAGAATGGAGTTGCCCCTGTTGAAGTACGTATTGTAGTACGATAACCATGAAGAGCAAATGGTAACATCTCATGCCAATCCTTATAAGTGACAGTCATCTTCTGTATAATTTTCTTGATATTCTTGTTAGCAGCTTCAACTGCCCCATTCATCTTCGGACGATACGGAGAAGAGTTGGGATGCTTAATCTTGAACTGTGTGCAGAGATCAGTAATCATAGTGTTGTTCAGATTAGAGCCATTGTTAGTAATAATCCTTTCAGGGATGCCATACCTACATATGAGATTGTTCTTAATGAATCGAGCCACAACATTCTTGGTAACAAATGCAAATGAAGCTGCCTCTACCCACTTCGTGAAGTAATCAATAGCGACCAAGATGAAACGATGCCCATTAGAAGCAGTAGGCTTGATCTCACCAATCATATCAATGCCCCACATGGCAAAAGGCCAAGGAGCAGTCAACACATTCAATGGTGATGGAGGTATATGTACTTTATCAGCATAGATTTGACACTTGTGACACGTTCTGGAATGTTGATAGCAGTCAGCTTCCATGGTAGACCAATAGTAACCTGCTCTCAATATCTTCTTTGCCATAGTATGACCACTGGAATGAGTGCCAAAAATCCCATCATGCATATCTTCCATAATTTCAGTTGCTTCCTTCTTATCCACACAACGAAGCATAGTTGAATCATGATTGCGCTTGTACAAAATCCCATTACTCAAAAAGAACTCTCAGAAACTTTCTATCTTTGACAAATGCCCCTTCAGGGAGTTCCTGAGTTTCAAGATATCTTTTCACTTCATAGAACCAAGGCTTTTCTTCTGCTTCTTCAGTGCCAATCTCATTGCAGTATGCAGGCTTCTCAAATCTATCAATAGTAATCTTGGGAGCTTCATCATCCCAGCTGATCTCGAACATGGATGCCATGGTGGCTAAAGCATCTGCCAACTGATTTTCTCTTCGTGGAATATGTCCAAAGGTAATTTCTTTGAAATAGGGGATCAAAGACAACACATGTTCTCTGTAAGGAATGAGGTTATCATGCTTGGTATCCCAATCTCCTTTGATCTGACTTACTACCAGTGCTGAATCTCCATATACGTCAAGGAACTGAATCTTCATATCAATGGCAGTTTTGATACCCAGGATACATGCCTCATACTCAGCCATGTTATTGGTACAATAGAAACAAAGTCTTGCAGTAATCGGGGTATGACAACCTTCAGGGGAACTGATCACAACACCGACACCATTACCAAGTGCATTAGAAGCACCATCAAAAACCATAGTCCATCGGGATCCTTGTTCAGGTCCGTCATATTGTTCAGGTTCTTTGGTAATAATCATAATATCTTCATCAGGGAACTCAAAACTCATTGACTGATAATCATCCACTGCTTGATGAGCCAAATGATCAGCCACAACACTTCCTTTAATGGCCTTCTGAGTAGTATATTGTATATCATATTCTGTCAAGATCATTTGCCATCTTGCTATTCTTCCGGAGAGAGCAGGTTTCTCGAATATGTACTTGATTGGATCCATCTTCGAAATCAACAAGGTAGTATGGGTCAACATATACTGTCTTAGTCGGCGAGCAGCCCATGCCAAAGCGCAACAAGTTTTCTCGAGCAGTGAGTATCTTGTTTCACAGTCGGTAAACTTTTTGCTAAGGTAGTATATTGCCTGCTCTTTTCGACCAAACTCGTCATGTTGCCCCAAGACACACCCCATTGAGTTGTCTAACACTGTTAAGTACATAATCAAGGGTCTTCCATCAACTGGTGGCATCAAAATTGGAGGTTCTAGCAGATATTTCTTGATTTCATCAAAAGCTGTCTGGCACTCGTCATTCCATTCCATCACCTGATCTTTCTTCAACAACTTAAAGATTGGCTCACAGATGGCAGTTAATTGGGAAATAAATCTTGCAATGTAATTCAATCGTCCCAAGAAACCTCTAACTTCCTTCTCAGTACGGGGAACTGGCATCTCTCGTATAGCTTTCACTTTAGCAGGGTCTACTTCAATACCTTTTCCACTGACAATGAAACCCAGGAGTTTACCAGATCTAACTCCAAAGGTACACTTGTTTGGGTTCAATCTCAACTTGTATTTCTTCAACCTTTCAAACAACTTATGCAGATGATCAAGGTGTTGCTCTTCATTCTGGGACCTGGCTATCATATCATCCACATATACCTCTATCTCATGATGAATCATATCATGAAACAAAGCCACCATAGCACGCTGATATGTTGCCCCTACATTCTTCAAACCAAATGGCATCACTTTATAACAAAAAGTGCCCCACTGTGTAACAAATGTTGTCTTCTCCATATCTTCAGGTGCCATCTTGATCTGATTATAACCAGAGAAACCATCCATAAAAGAGAATACCTTATGCTGAGCAGTGTTGTCTACCAGAACGTCAATATGAGGAAGTGGAAAGTCATCTTTGGGGCTGGCCTTGTTCAAATCTCTGTAGTCTACACACATACGTACCTTACCATCTTTCTTAGGTACCGCACCACATTTGCAACCCACTGAGGATAAGAAGTCACAGCTAAGAACCCTGCATCAAACTGTTTCATTACCTCTGCTTTAATCTTCTCTGACATTTCAGGACGCATACGACGAACCTTCTGCTTCTTTGGACGACAATCTTCTTTCACTGGTAGACGGTGAACCACAATGTCTGTATCCAACCCTAGCATATCTTCATAGGACCAAGCAAAGATCTCCACATAGTCATGTAACATCTGAATCAATCTGCTCTTGACACTATCCTCTAATTCAGCTCCTATCTTGACCTCTTTCCTGTTTTCTTCAGTTCCCAGATTCACAACTTCGACTGGCTCTTCATGTGGCTGTATAGCTTTCTCTTCTTGTTGTAACAACCTAGCAAGCTCTACAGGTACTTCACAAACGTCATCCTTTCCATCTTTAGCTTGATAGATCGGATTCTCGAAATTATAATTGACAATAGTAGAACTATTATCAATAGGATCCAGAGTGGATGAGGATCTGCATTTTAGTGATGTGGGTGTGTGTAAGAACACATAGCTGATAAAACAAAAATAAAAGAAAAGAGAGACAAGGAACACAATATTTACGAAAACGAAACGTCCACTAATTTTTATTGAATGAAGTATGCAAATGAAATGACATCCCGTAACAAGCACACCATTGTGTCCCGGGTAAGGCACAAGGCTTAAGAGTTTTAATTGTTCAAAAATTACAAACTTTAAAGGTAACAACACAGTAATAGTATTTACTCCTGACTAAAGGAGATAGGAATAACATCTCCAGCCCTCCAGTTATTGAGTCCAACACCCACAATAGGAAAAATCCAAGCATCCAAGTTGTAGTCTTCATTATAGTCACCCACAATATTGATCTGGTTCTTCATAATCCCCTGATTGGTGATACGAACAGCATGAGCACGACGAACAACCTTCTGGGACTCTGCAGTGAAACCCAAACCAAATTGGTCAGACTTGTACGGAATATCAGGAAGCTGACCCCAAATAGTACAACCACCTTCATCTACCACAGCTCTAGCATCTTTAAGGGAGGCCATTGTAGGAGGTACTCTGGTGACCACAGGAACTTTCTTGACAACAGGAGGAGCTTCATAATCATTAACAATCCAAGGAACCACTTCAAATGTCTGACAAGGCGTTTCAACATATTCACCTTCCACTTCAAGATATTTAAAGGTATTCACATGGCTAATCATATACCCTTCCTCTCCGTAGACAATAACAACCTTCCCCTCTACTGGATACCTCAACTTTTGATGTAAGGTAGAAGTTACAACACCTGCCCCATGGATCCAGGGACGCCCAAGCAAACAAGAATACGACGGCCGAATATCCATTACATAAAAGGTAGCATTGAAAACCTGAGAACCAACTTTGATTGGGAGATCAATTTCTCCATGTACCACTCTTCTCGAGCCATCAAAAGCCTTCACCACTATATTACTGGGTTTCAACAGAGCATCTTCGGGACTAAGCTTATTTAGGACTTCTTTGGGCAACACGTTCAGAGAGGAACCATTGTCTATTAATACATGTGACAGGGTAGTGCCCCTGCATTCAATGGAGATATGTAGAGCCCTGTTATGATCTCTCTTGGCAGGAGTCAAATCAGCATCGGAGAAACCTAACCCATTATCATAGGTCAAGTGTGCAACACAATTTTCAAACTGGTCAACAAAAATTTCATTTGGTACATGAGCAGTCTTCAGAAATTTAATCAGGGCCTTGGCATGAGCCTCATAGCACAACAATAAAGACAGCATAGAAATCTTGGAGGGAGTATGCCCCAATTGATCAACAATGTCATAATCACTCTTGCGAATGATTTTCAATACTTCTTCCATCTGTTTAGAAAGATCATCAGCAGCTGGCACATCAGTTGGTATAGGTTCAATAACAGGACCTTTGCCCCGAGCATCAGTGGTGGAGGTAGCAGCTGGAGTAACTACATTCTTGGAGGTAACTGGAGGAGAGAAAACTTTTCCGCTTCGTGTGATCTTACTAGATCCAGCAATATTATCAACATCAACAGGCATATCAGCTAAGGGTTCCTGCTTAACACCATGAATATAAACATCAGACCCATAATGCCAAGGCACAGCTTTATCAGAAGTATACGGAATAGGACCAGGGGTGGTAATGATCATAGGAGCCACTCTAGCTTCAACAACAATCTTCACAGGGCCTTCAGCAGTAATCTTAATTGGACCCTTATGAGTGATTTTGACAGGACCCTTGGAAGTAATCCTCACCGGCATTTTATCAACCATATCTACCTCTTCAATCTTCGCACCTTTAGTTATATGATCAACCATGCTCTCCACAGAAGGTGGAGTCCTCTCAAACACTATGGTGTAATTATTCATGAGGCGTTGAATTCCGTCCTTCAACCTCCAACAGCTATCCGGCTTATAAGCACAATATAAACAATCTTCACGACAACCTGGAAAGAACCCAGCTTGTACCAACTTCTTCTTAATAACAGACAATGGTGTAGTCAACTCTGCAACTGAGGAAATATGTGAATCTTCATCAATGGCATTGACAGTCTTCTCATGATTTGGCATGGGAGAAGTGATCACATTTGGAGTACCCGGAGGGTCAAACTCAATCTCTCCAGCATCAATCATATCTTGAATTTTGTTTTTCAATACCCAGCAACTATTGGTGTCATGTCCCTGACAATTCGAATGATATGCACATCGTGCATTAGGATTGTACCTGGGAGAGGTAACATTAGGATTCTGAGGAGGATCTTTCAGAGTGATAAGTTCAGCCTTCAACAAGTGTTACAAGGCTTGGGCCATTGACATGTTGATCTTAGTGAACTGCCTTCTAGCCCTCTGTTGATTTCCTTGTGGTGGCTCTGTTGCTGTAGCAATTGGATTGGAGATATGAACTGCACTCACGGACTGATGCCTTCTATTACGATCAGGTTGACCATAAATAGCATTTGACTCTTTCTTCCCACTGGGAGGCTTCTTTGCAGCACCTGATGAAGAAGCACCCACTTGAATCTTGCCACGCCTTATACCACTTTATACGCGCTCTCCTGTCATTATCAACTCAGTGAAGCCAGATGATGAGCTTCCAATGAGATGACTGTAAAAAGGACCATTCAACGTACACATGAACATATCAACTAACTCCCTGTCAGTTAGAGGTGGTTGCACTCTTCCAGCCAAGTCTCTCCACTTCTGAGCATACTCCTTGAAACTCTCTTTAGCACCCATGGACATGCTTTGTAGTTGCATGCGAGTAGGGGCTAAGTCAGCATTGTATTGATATTGTTTATAGAAGGCTTCAGCAAGATCATTCTAATCACGGATGTTGACACTCTCCAACTGATAGTACCATTCCAATTGAGCTCCAGATAAGCTCTCTTGGAAGAAATGGATCCACAACTTCTTATCAGCAGTATGGGGTTGGATTCTCCGGACATAAGACCTCAAATGCAGCTTGGGACAAGAAACACCATCATAAACTACAAAAGTAGGAACCTTAAAACCAATGGGTATGACCACCCCAGATATCAAACTTAGGTCTTCAAAATCCAGCCCAGAATACTTTTGCAATTCCATAGCATCCATTCTATCCACCAGCATCTTGAATTTATCTTCATTAGGCTCATGATAATAGTTAGCTTCAGAATCAGAGTCCCCTATTGTATTGTGGAGACTGCCTCCCTCTTTCTCAGACTCTTCAGACTCATAATCTTCAACCTGTTCTTTGGTCTTGACAGGACCTTTGAACCTTCTTCCCATGTTGATCAGGCCCCCTGATCTCCTAGTCTTCTTAGTCTTCTTGGCCAGCAGTGTCTTCAATTCATCCTGCCCCTTGGACAAGTTCAGGATTAGCTCTTGGAACTGTGCATTTTGTGCCTGAAGATCCTTAACTGTTTGTTCAAGAGCCATTGTTGAAATAAACAGCGAGAAGATAAGAAATTTGTGCACAATAAACCTGTGATGCAATGATATGATATGTGAATGCATATGCAATGTTTTCAAGGACCGCAGGATTTAAATTTGCTTAAACAAACAAGAAGGTAGACTTTTATTAGTAACAAATTTGTTTTGCCTCTTGGGTTTACAGAAAATGAAATAAATACAAGAGATGGGGTTTTAAGTCTCCCATGGACGTTTCCTCTTTGTGTTGAGGTATGAGTTGAGATTCCGTTCCTCGTGAAGTTGCTTTGTTAGCTCCAGGATTCTTTCTTGGCTTGCTTTGTAATGAGCCTCAAAGGTATCCCTTTGCTCCTTCAACTGGATCCAGGATCTCTGTAAATCTTCCATGTCAGTAGGCATGTCTGGGTGAAGGATGGTATAAGAAGTATCTCCTTCAGCAACAGGTTCCATGGTAACTGGCAGGATAGCAGGATATGGCATCATGAGAGTCTGAGTACGAGATCGCACCCATCTGAGATAAGCTTCCATAGGAATAGTGTACTTAGGCTCCAGAGTCTTGCTGTCAACCTTGTTCACTTTTCCCCATGCTCGTATGAATCTCTGACGGTAACCTTGAAGATCGTTATCGTAGTCAAACACAATACCCTGAATCAACATGTCATGTGGACCATCACTCCGAGCGTAACCAAACTGTCGTAAAGCTAAAGAAGGGTTATAAGTAATGCCTCCTCTTATGCCTAGAAGTGGAACATTAGGAAACTCCCCACAACGGTCAATGATAGTGACATTCTCCATAGATCTGGAGCACCAATGAATATCTGAATGAGAGAGTGACATAATCCTCTTGGACCACCTGAACCCTTGTTCATTCTTCATTACTAATCGGGGAAGGTGATAAATAAACCACCTAGATAGCAAAGGTATGCAACACATCAGAGTTCCTCGTGCCTTTGTAGTACGAGTATGAAGAGAATGTAGGATGTCTCCAAGCAATGTAGGCACTGGATTGTGACTCAGAAATATGTTGATGGCATGCACGTCTATGAACTGATCAGGATTGGGGAACAACACTAAACCATAAATCAACAAGGC
Organism: Lathyrus aphaca; assembly: GCA_963966055.1. Lineage (NCBI taxonomy): Eukaryota > Viridiplantae > Streptophyta > Magnoliopsida > Fabales > Fabaceae > Lathyrus > Lathyrus aphaca. The sequence goes on along the minus strand of OZ014519.1, from coordinate 707,787,920 downwards.
TAAGATCTCCTCAAAAGCATCATAGCTCATAGCCTTCAAGAACACTTGAGCTTTATCCATTAATACTTTAGCAAGAATACCCTTAACTCCGCTTCTCGTTTCTAGAACAATGTCTGACTTCTTCAGATGTAGAGCTGCAGCAATAACCTCAAGTTTTGGCTCTTTTTCCAAGCCTGAGAATGGTTTCTGATCAAGTACAGGTATACCCAGAAGTATAGAGAACTCTTCCATTGTAGGAACCAGCTGATAGTCGGGGAATGTAAAGCAATGGTGCTTAGGGTCAAAGAACTGAAACAGAACACTCATCATGTCTTCATTGAACCCTGAGGTGACTAGATCCAATAGGTGACCATGTCTCTTGATGAACTGAGAGCGTTCAGACACTTGAGAAACCAACTCTTTAAGCTTAGCAGGTATCCCTACAAAGTTGATCCTGATAGTGTTTCTACGAGCAGAAGCCATGACCTGCAACAAAGAACAAAGATAAATCTTTTGGTCCTTGAAATGGTTAGTGAAAATGCTATGCTTATGATGCATGATGATGTCATGATGTTATGCTCAATCACAAACATGTGGCACACACAAACAAGTCACACAATAGCCCTAGGTTTGAAGGCTTGCATGAGGTTTAAAGGTAAGTACCCTCCCCTGAAGTTTAGTTGGTTCATCCTGTCCTATAAAGTAACCAGGTTCTAAGGGATCTCAATATCATTGATCCTTCACAAGGGTGGTTGTTCAGTAGGCAACTTACTTGCCAACCAAAACCCTCCAAGTTTAGGATCTCAATGAGTGTAGTATCAAGTATCAACCAACTTCAGTCTTCACCAAAGCCGATTATCTCACTACTTTCTAAAGGCCAAGATGGGATGACTAGGGTTCTAAAAGTTAGTTAGTGTATTGACAACATATGGCAGCCTCATATTATCCTCAACTTGACTTAAGGAACATAAGCACCAACCAAGAAGTCACACTAACTATGGCCACCAGATCAACCATATCGGTATACGCCGTACAGTTTCCTTGGTCTATTGCCATTTACCTAAGGTACACTAGATCCGGGTTAGGATCTTTCACACATAAGAGCACCCCAACAGATAAGTATAAAGAAAACAAGGCAAACAATTTAAAGTGATCTAATTCCTAAGGGTACCCATCTTTAATATTAAATCCCCAGCAGAGTCGCCAGTTCTGTAACACGGTGGGAGAACTGACTTTAGTTATGTTGCGGATAGCAAGAGTCGCCACCGACTTTTATTTTATCCAAAAGGAAAGGCATAAAAGAACAGGAAAGACCTTTTATAAAGATTTTTGGGTCCGGGGGGTAGGTTATGTAAAGGGAAGGTGTTAGCACCTTTTACATCCATGGTTATCCATGGGCTCTTAGTTACTTAGCTCACTTTAAAATGTTTTTGAAATGTGAAGTGTGTGAATAGAAATTTTCTTAAGTATTTTATAATGATCCATGTACGGATATATATAAAACCTTTGTTTTGAAAATTGTTTGAAATGTATGAAGTGTTTGAAATGTTTTTGAAAAAGTGAGCAAGTATCTAAGAGGAACCTACCCTAAGTTAAGTCTTTTCTGTTCTTGAATCCTTTAAATGGTAAGACTATCCCTATTATTAAGGAATAGGTAGTCATTACCTTGGATGTATGGGACAAATGAAGGGACATCTGTTATTTAGGCAACTGTGGGGTGTATAAGCAATTCGAAGGGACTTATCATCTTTATTCGAAAGGGACAAAATCATTACGAAGGCAACATTCGAAGGGACTTCATCTTTTTATCTGTTTAAGGGACTATATGATATAAAATAAGGGACTTTGCTTTATACACCCTACTTGACATTTTGTTTAGGCAACTTGAGAGGTATCCTTAAGGAAGTGAGATGGCGATCCAGGATCGACTTACGTGTGTGAGTGTACAAGTTTAAATATTTATCTTTAAATTAATGATCTAAATTCAATTTTTAAATACAAACATATTTCACTCCCTACTTTACTAACCATAGCATTTAAAAATAAATATTAAACATTACTACTAAAATATTACATAAAGGATACAATTACATAATAATAATAACTAAATAAATAAATAAGCAAAATAAATAATAATAATATAATTGGGTTAGCAAAAATAATAATAAAAATAATACAAAGATAAATGGGGTTAGTAATAATAAAAATTAATAAGAATAAAATCAAGAAATTAACATAATAATTTAAAAGTGCAATTTTTAATGGATAATTATTTTTTTAGATTTTTAAGAAGAAAAATAAACAATTCACATTATATACTAATTATTATAAAGTTTTAAATTTTATATACATGTTATGAAAATAAGGTTAATTATAATTAAATAAGCATATTATGAAAATAAATTATATTTACAAAATTTAATTAAGAGTTTTAATTACTTTAAGCATAATCTAAAATTATTTACATACAAGAATTATATTAAATAATAACTATAAACAAATTATAAAAATATGCATATAATTAAGATTTATAAATAAATAAATTAAAAGTTATAATATAATTAGGTTTTTTTTTGTAAAAGAACAAATTAGGGTTTGATTATTTAAAAAAAAAAACATTAGGATTTACTTCTTAATTAAAATATAAACAAGAATTATGAAATTAAAATACACAAATAAATTAATATTTACAATTAGGGTTCATAGAAAGAATTAGGTTTTTATAAAAATATTTGGGGTTGTAGAAAATATTAGGGTTGTATATTTAGAAAAATAAATTAGGATTAATTATTAATTATACAAAATTATACACTATTAATAATATACAAAAATAAATAATTTTTCTAATAAGATTTAATTTAAAAAAAAATGATTTCTGAATTATAAATAAGAAAACAATAATATAAACATTCTATTTTTTTTATTATTTAAATTCATTTAACTATAATATAAACTAATTAAATAAGAAAACAAAAAAATGAAAACAAAACTTACCTGGGCTGGGATTTGAACCCAGTCCCTGGACAATGCAGCCTCCAAGACCAGCAAACCAGCCACTGGGCTGCGCGCGCGCCAGTGATATGGAGGACACTCCATTTGGTTTTGTTGTTAACCTAGAAAAAACCATGACAAAACAAAAAAGAAATAGCACAAAAGGCCTGGGGAGGGATTCGAACCCAGGACCTTCTCACAACATGCAAGCACACTTACCATCCAGCCGGGAGGGCGCAACTGATTGTATAATCACTACAATGAATAATATATCAAGTCATAAGATTAAATGAAAAATAAGAAAAATTTTGCTGCACCCAGGGATCGAACCAAGGCCTTCAAGCATAACACACACATCCCTCACCACTGGGCCAACACTGCAGTTGTGTAATAATCTCAAACAAAATCAATAAAATATTAAAACTAAATTTTAAATCAGAATTTTGGCGCCACTGATCATCTTCTTCTTCCTCCAGACCTGGGAATATTGCTGCGGATTTTACTACAAGTTTTCCTACGAATTCAAACTTGTAGCAAAACCTACGAATCCTGTCCACCATAAAAACTGCAAAATTTCATCAAATTAATTATACAAATATGATCCAGAGGTGAATTGGTATTGATCCATGGCTTTAGAATTTGTTTATGTTCATTTAAACACGAAACCCTAATTTGAAGGTCAAGAACCCTAAAATGGCATCATACGATTCAACCATGTTTTCTTCAATCAAACCACCCAGAATTCATCACAAGCTTTCATTGAACACAAATAAACAAACAAAATCCATTAATAACAGTTAAATGATCATGAACGAAAAAACAAAAAAAACATGGAAAGTTGGATTCGGTCTAAGTGATTCATGATGTTTTGAATGCAGATGATGATCAAGAACGATTCAAGGATGTCCAATAAACATGTTTACACCTTCAAAACTCCTTGGAATGGCCTCTATGTAAGAATCCGAATTTGAGATTTTGTGATGAATTTTGAACTTTGAAACTATGGTTTGAGGCTGCAAGAATCGTCCCTTATGCTTGTGTTCTCTTTGTGTATATGTAGTGGATTGATTTAGGTCAAAAAATAGGCTCTCTCTTTGGGCTTTTTGGATACCTTAGTGATGAAGAAATCCCTTTCCAATTTTGGCCAAAAATCAAATCTCTTCATGCTTCAAAGAGTGAGCACGAATTTGGATAGTGTAGATTCATGTTAAATGTCTTTTATGATTTTCTAGAAGAAGAATCACCCTTAAATATTGATTTTTTGATTTTATTTTGATTTAATATGTATTTAAATGAATAAAATTCAAATAAATATTAAATAAAATAAAATAAAATCAGAAATTACATGGGTTGGGTCGTGCTTGGTGTTATGGTGAAATTTGGATCACAAGATTGTAAGCCCATTTGGAAGAAATTGATTTTAAAGCCCTATTTGCTTCATAAACCACCCAAAAATTTCCCAACTTTGCAAGGGCACACATCCTTCAATTTTAATGCTATGAGGGTGTTCTTGGACATTTTGGAAAGATTAAAGAGTCCTATAACCAACCCCATTGGTTTCATGTTCATATCATTTATCATTCTCAAGTTATGCCCTTTTGAAGTTGTTGACTTTTTGTTGACTTTCAAAAGGACCTATAATGTCTTAGCTCATACCTTCCAAATGAAGCATTTTTGGGCTTGTCTTGTGAGACACAAAGTTGTAGAGAATTCAATTTCCTTCAAAATGAGCTTTTGATGAGAAAAATGTGATAAAGCATGTGAAAGTTATGGCTGGTCAAAGTTCAGTTGACTTTTTCCTAAGGAAACCCTAATTTAGAAACCTCTGATTCTTGATGATCTGAAATATCCTTGATGAATCATGATTAACCCTTGATAAAATGATGAATTTTACTTCATATACTTGATGTTGGCAAAAAATCCTGAAGTTTGACTTTGGTTTGACCACAGTTGACCTTAGTTTGACTTTTTAACTGCTTTGACTGATTTTGACCTATCTGATCATTTGACTGAGCAAACCTTTGAGAAAAGTCTTGAAACTTATCATGGGGGTTCTTAAACACATATAAGATGTTATGAAACTCACTTGAAGTCTTGGAAGTCTATTTAGCCTGATTAAAGTCAAAACCCTAGTTTTGGATGCACTGCTTAGGAGGATGCATTGTCTGAGGGAATTGTCAAATCTTTTGACCAATTGTGAACTTTGTGAACCTTGTGAACCTCATAAGATGTCTTGTGAACCTTGTGAACCTCATAAGATGTCTTGTAAACTTCATGAACCTCATGAGAGGTCTTGTGAACCTCTTAGCACACAAAGTCTTGTATTTTGAGGGCAAATTTTGGGGTGCAACAGTATGCAAATGCAAAGATTTCAAAGGACTATAAGATAACTTGCAATATTTATAAAGAAACACTTTTTGAAGTACTTAAAAAAAACTCATTCTCATTAAAATCAAAGTATGGATTACAAGTGAAGTACAAGCCTTAACAATCCTAATACATGAGAGAAAAGATAAACTAGGCCTAGGGAATCATATCCGAAGAAGATCCGAATCCTGGCTGGTACTTCATGCGAATTCTCCTAATCTCATTCTTGTACCGATCTTCCATGTCTTCCTTATCCTTCACCAACTGATCAACAATGGCCTTCCAAGCACCGGATGTAGGAGGAATGGTAGATGGAGTACTAGAGGAAGATAAATCCTCTCTTGGCCTCTTCGTAACACGCCGCTCAAGTAACTCAATGAGATCATCCTTCTCCTTCAGTTTATCTTGCATCGTAGTCTTCTCAAGTAGCCATTCTTCTTTCTCTTTCTTCATCTTGTCCAACTCTTCTTGAAGAGCAACCTTCTCATCAACGGGAGGAAGAAAAGCGGACAATGGTAATATAGGAAACAAAGGCTCCTCAGGTGGATAAGGCATCTTGAGCTTGGAAGTCCTAGATCGAGGTGTTGTCTTCCCAATTGACCTTTCTCTTTCCGATGAACCGCATGCCAAGAATGAGCAATCCTTTTCTTCATTTCTGTGTGATCTGCACCATTAAGAAAGAAGAAATGGGATAAGGAAAGATTGTTTGGTATGTCCTTCAAACAATATCCTAACTGTCGCCTAGCAAGAACAGGGTTGTAACTAATTCCCCCACGTGTACCGAGAAGAGGTACATTAGGAAATTCTCCACAACTATCAATAAGCACTCCAGTATCATAATGAGAACAATACCATGTCATATCCTTATGAGAAAGTGACATAATCCTTTGAGACCATCTTCGATTCTCTCTATTGTCCTTGAAGACATCGGACTTTGGTAGGTGCGAAATAAACCACCTGTAGAGAAGAGGCGCACAACACACAATCTCCCCATCACCTTTGGAGGTCTTATAATGAAAAGCATGATACATGTCTCCAAGCAAAGTAGGTACCGGATTCTTCTTCAAGAAAATCTGAATAGCATTCTCATCCACAATACCATCTAAGTTAGGAAACAAGACAATCCCATAAATGAGCAATGCAAGAATAACCTCAAAATGCATCCTTATGACCCAAAGTAAGTGAAGTAGAAGCTTTCCCCATCAAGAACTTAGCATTAATACCACGAACACTCCCTTTTGGAAGAAACTTCCCATTAAGCTCAGACTCCTTAAGAAAAAGGGCTTTGGCGATGACTTTGATAGTAAACTCCTTCTCTAATCCACTGAAAAGAAATTCCTTGTCCAAAATAGGTAAACCTATCCAATGAGAGTATTCCTCCAAAGTCGGCACAAGTTGATAATCAGGAAAGGTGAAACAATGATGCAACGGATCATAGAACTGAGCTAAGGTAGGGAGAATCCCCTCTGGTACATCAGTATCCAAAATAAACAAGAGCTTCCCATAACATTTCCGGAACTCCTGGGTATCAACCACCAATGCTCCTAGCCTTCTTAACTCTACTATATTAGGATTCTTGAAGGTGTTATTCATTGTGTTCCTCCTTTCAAAATTCATAACCATAGACATCTGAAATTTTGCAAAAGTTCCTTATGAGTCCATTGAAATCTCAAAAACAATGCTCATGAATGCATGATGGCATGTATGCAACAACCACAAACAAGATCACACAAAGCACACGGGTTTAGGTTCCGAGTCACGAGCATGAAGTCAAGGTAACAGAACACCAACCCACACAGGTAAGTACTAAAGTTTTGTCTTCATTGTACCTGCAGAAAACCAAAAGGGTGCTAACAGAGGTGCCTGGAGTTAACAACCATCTTTAGAATATCATCGGTACGTTGGATTACTCCCCAACCGATAACATCTTTAAAATAGACCTCGTCCGAGTGTAGTATTGCGTGACAACCACCTTAGGTTTACACCCAGACAGTTTCCACACTACGTTCCTAAATTGGCTTGGATGGGTTAAGGGTTCTACGGTCCTCAGTATGATCAGCTCAAGGTCGGAAAATAATGCCACATATGATTACTCATCATGACATTGATAATCCAAGAGAGCCTAACCAAGTGGAGATTATCAAATTGATATAGCTTTGGACTACTCCATCGCTTATCGCTTCGAATATCGTCGTCCTATCATAATTTCAACTCAGATCCGAGTTAGAATCTATCTCACACAGAGGATCACCAAAACCGAAACAGAACAAACAAATAACAAACAAATCAAACCAAAGCAGTAAATAAATCAAAGTAGGCCGAATCCACTTAGAGATTACTCCCCAGCAGAGTCGCCACTTTTCTGTAGCGGTAAAATCATGAGTGTAACTTATTAGCTAACTTAACTCAAGGTAAACCGAGTCGCCACCGCACTTTTATTTTATTCCAAAAGGAAAAGGGAAAAAGAGCGAATAAAACCTAATGAATCTAAAAGCAAGAAAGCTAAAGAAACACATCAGAGAAACAGGTAAGGGGATAGGTTACACGATGGGAAGGTTTTACGCACCCAAAATGTCCGTGGTACTCCACGGGAGCCCTTTGAAAAATTTACCGCTTTTGGTTTGAAAATGGTTTGTCTGAAAGAGATTGAAGAGATGAGAAGAGAAACGTTTTTTTTAATATTTTTGTGTTTGAAGAGGTTTAACGCCTCATGCCTACGTACCCACAAAGTGCAATGCGAGATCAAAACCTCGTAGTTCGTGGTACAAAATTTGAAGAGAAACAATGAGTTGAATTGATTTTAAAATGTAGAGATAAGTCGTCATTCTTTAGCGAATAATTCCGCTAGAAAGAATGAATCATATCTAAACATATGAAAAGAAAAGTGCACGAAGGCACAAAAACAATTGAGTGAGTTTTGAATTTTTTAAAGTCTTTGAGAAGAAAATTTTGATATGCTTATATGGATTAACATTTATTAAGAAAATGGAATGAAAAGGTAAAATCGCTTGACCTAAGTCAAGGTTTGATTATGAAAACATTTGAAGTTTGAAAACAAAGAAGATTTGAAAATAGGGAGAAGATTTGAAAATTTAAGAAGTGGGAGGAGATGAAGTGACTATCCTAAGACTTGAATGAAAAAGTTAAGAGAAAAGCGATCAAACCGTATGATGAACATCCTTCAAAGCAAACGGATTTCCATCTTCATAGACAAATGAACTAAATCGAGGCCAAGGTCTTCAATCGATAATCATTTGAGTAAAGGGAGAGATCCTAAAATCTAAGTCCAACTCCAAGTCCAATGCTAAGGATAGTGGCCATAGTCCAAGAATTAAAGTCACAAGTCTTTTTTAGATATTTGATCCATTATTAATGTTTTTTGTGTCCAAACGGACAAATAGAAAATCAATCAACAAATAATAAGAGCAAATAATAAACATGATATGGATGAGTAAAACAAAATAGAATAAAGACAATAAAAATGTTAAGAAATTAAATGTTAGTAACAAAAGAAATAAAAATGCAAGAATCTAAAATATTAATAGTAGTAATAGTATAATAATATTCATATAATAATGGTATGGTGAACTTAATCAACCACAACCAAAAAGGAAAGTAACCACAATCGAAGGCAACCGGATCCGCTTAGCATCTTACACTATAGCGATTAATCAAGGCAAACCGAACCGAATTCAATGAAATTTGAAAGGCGATTGGGAGACCCAAAGCACCTACGCATCAAAAATTCACAAGTCTCGATTCTTGAAGCAATATGATTAACCACTTTGGGATTACGCGATCAACAAGAGATCCGGTCCACGAAAGTGTAAGTACCCAATTAGATTTTTATTCCGAAGTCGGGACACATTTAGGTCTATGTTAAGCAATCGCCGAGTAATTTACGAAGTAATTACCCTACAAATGAGGCCGGCCACCACCAATTAAGGTGCATAATGTTAGTTCTAATGCATGCGAGATAAACGATATGTAAATCGTTATCCGAACGTGATACCGCACAAAACTAAAGATGAATACCAAATTGAGCCGTACTTATGGTATTCTTCCATCCTTAAGTTCAATCACTCATCTTGGTGGATTCAAGCATGAAAATGTATCACTAATGCAAAGTACCTTAAATGAATTGAATAATCCATTTAAAGGTAGTTTTGAATTGATGAACATTAACTACTCTAATCTACACCCAAAGTCCATTGAAATTAAGGAGGAATTACTCCCAAAAATGCTTCCCAAGGTAAAAATAAAAGGGAGGAAGAAGAAGAAGAAAGAGGAACCAAAAAGGGGCTTGAAACAAGCCAAAAACACCATTCTGACTTGTGTTAACCGGTTAACCCAATTGGTTAACCGGTTAACGCAAGCAGATTTTGGACAATTTGCGCTATTTTTAAACTGGTTAACAGGTTAACCAAATGGTTAACCGGTTAACGCTGTACCAGATGCTGAAAAATGCAGAAAATTCAGCAGGATCCATTTTGAAACCTTTTCTCAAACATTGGATGATCATGATCTGAATTTGCACAAATTTTAAAACCAAAATACAGTGGAATCCCTGCAATCAAACAACAAATAAAGATCCGAAGGATCTAGAAACAAAAGCACCAAAGATCTACATCTTGAATGTTGATGGTGAATATGGGTTTATGGAGGAAGATGAATTACCAAAAGCTTTTCTTCAAATTGAACCAACACAAGCTTAGATCTACTGAAATTGATGAGCAAAAGAATGAAAGGATGAAGGTCTAGCTCAAGTTAATCAAGAATTCAATGTGAATTCTTGATAACTTCAAAAGAAAGAAAGATGAGCTTTGGAGAATTTTGGTGTTGGGGGAGTATTTTGCAAGAGGTTTTGTGGCTATCAAAAGCTTGTGGAATGAATGAAATTGAGGTCCTATTTAAAGGCCTTAGGTATCGAAATTTGGTGGAATGGAGCTTGCTTTGGTAATTTGAATTTAGGTTTGGTAATTGAAAATTTGGTGGGAAATGGAAAAGAGTGGTGATTAATGAGGGTTTATGGTAGGAAATGATCAAAGTGATGTAGAGAAATCAGAAACCAATGGATCTAGAATATTCCAATTAATCAATGATCTAAGGGTGCTGAATTTGAAATAAAAAATTCAAATTTCGCATTGGTTAACCGGTTAACCATTTGGTTAACCGGTTAACCAAGCTGAATTTTGAATTTTTTGTTCAAAAATAGTTGCTTGGTTTTTCGGCCCGATTCTTGTGTACGTCGAAGAAATAAACACCTGAACCTTGAAGATCCTTTGAATGAATCAATTAACTTGGGAAATCCTTGATCTGATTATTTAAGGATCGTCTTCGACTTTTTGTGAAATTTACTCGAGCTGCAGGACTGCTATTTTTTGGCATTATTATATGGTTCCTCTTCCTGAAAAAAAAAGTTAGCAAAAGGAAACAAAATATTTTTGGATTTTGATTAATGGTTAGTAAACACAATCAAATAAAATAATTAAAGACAACGGTGATCCCCTGCGAGGCATAATCCTAAACCGAGAAGAACCGTGCAACCAGTGCGATCTTGTTTGTATGCAAGATGCAGATGATATGCGAAGAAATCTTAGGGAAAAAATTAGGGTGTTACACATGGAAGAAGTAAACACATTGACACAAAGTTTCATTTTCTGCACAATCAAGTTCACAATGGAATGCTTGAGGTTATTCATTGCAACACTTAGAAGCAACTTGCATATGTGTTGATCAAAGCAATCAAAACTGAACACTTCATCAATTTGAGGGATGAAATTTGTGTTGTTGATGTTTTAATCTTGAATATGAGTTAATGGGTGGTGTTAAATGTAATTCAAATTCAATTTGTTTAGTTTCACTTTCATTTTATTTGTATTTGAGTTTGGACTAAGTGTATATAAACTGAAAGTTAGTTACTATTGAAAAAGAAGAGAGAAATTGAGTTTGTTAAGATTGAAAAATCATGTTATAGTTAGTTACGTTATTTTCATATATATATATATATATATATATATATATATATATATATATATATATATATATATATATATATATATATATATATATATAACTTCATCATCTTATTCTTTTTTTCTACATCAGTAGAAATTCATTGTTAACTCTAACAAAAGATTGTGGTAGGTAGGAAGCATATCAACATAGTCGATTCTGACTTTTTAGTGATCCATAGCAAATAATAAAAGTAAACCTTTAATTAAAAAATATAATTTTTTTAATAGAATAAATTCATCTATTTAAATTCTAAATATCACCAACAACATCAAAATTAGTTATTTATATATGTAATTAACATAAAAAGATGTCATATTCTGATCAATATCATTAAAATACCTTCTAACTACTTAGAAAAGCATCCCTTCAAACATTTTTTTGAAGTAAATTCTTCAATTAAGTCTTCATATTGTATATTTTTCAAACAAATCATTCTCAATTTCTATCAATGTTAATCCATTAAGCATTTCTTGTAACACGGTAGATCGAAAGTAAGAATTTCAACAACTTTAATTTTCAAAAACTTCTTTCTTCAGAGGCAACTTTCACAGGAATAATCAATAAAATTCTATATGCAATAATTGTATTAGACAAATTATCCACGCCTTTCCAAAATCTTAATATATTAATAGGTTCAATATTTCTTATGGGCAACATATCTTTTAATGATCTTTTCGGTTGATCAAAACCTTGAGTGGGCCACAACAGACGTTGAAGATGTTGGATTGTTGAGGGTATGAGAGGGTGTACATGCAAGGAACTCTGTTGCTAAAGTAAGAAAACGAGCACAAAAGTGGGTAAGTACCAGATACAATATTAATTGAATATTTGGCACTCTCGTGTGAGAGGGTTTATATAATTCCCCAGCATGTGGCCAACTGTCCCTATTTTGGGCCAGAATCATGGATCGCCCGAAAATAAGTAACTGCCAAAAACTAGCCATTGGACTGAGCAGGTTGCTCAGATATGATGCGTGTTGGGCAAAGGCATATCCGAGTATGGGTTGTCCGTGGCTGAGTCTGGGTGACTTATACCAGTTGTAGGGCAGAGTCGTGAAGTGAAGGGAAGAACAACCATTGTGTATTGTCGGTTCTACCTCTTCGGATAAAGAGCAGATGGGAAGCTGGTCCCTTAGGTATTTATGGGTCATATTTAAACTATTGGGTCATCCTGGAAGTAGGAGTGAATTGGGATATGCCTAGTCATTGGTCCAGTCTAGAACAAGAGCCCCCCAAGTCGTTGTTTCTGGTCTTATACATGATGACTTAGGGGTAGCTCATTATCCGGAGAATGGTTGATATGGTCGACAAACATCTGAGTATGTTCCTGCCTAGAGGTATGGCCGAATATGGGTGTCTTGATATGCATGATACTCGGGGAGATCAATGGTCGAATGGAACCGAAAGGTTGTATGACGTATATGCCTTGGGATGTGTGTACATTTAATGTGTAATGAGGGATAGCCTAGGTCTGCTCTTAGGCTATGATTGCGCCGTTCATGTGCCCCCAGACCTCACGTGCTCATGCATATGGATGGAGGTGCTTATAAATAGGCCATCGCTAATCATTTTTTCACTTTTGGTTTCTCGCATATCCTGCTTGTCGTCTTCTCCATTATCTGTTTCTTGAATATCAGTTGTACGCTACAACACCAACCGAGGATCCTTTTCGAGCACACTTTCCAGTCTTAAAAACAAGTAAGTTTATGTGATTTTCTCTTTCAAAATAGCTTATTGCCTTTGTAGAAGTATAATGCATGTGGTTTAGGGCGATACTCTAGTATTTCTAGATGATTTTAGTGAGATTGTTGGTGGTTCACGGAGGTGCTCCCATTTTTAAAGGCGGCGCCATCGTGGTTAGTGCTACGCTCGTTTTTTCTTTCAGCATGCCATTGCAGCGAGGACAAGCCTGCGATGGGCGAAGATACGCGGCGTCTCCGGTTGGAGTTCCACTAGAGCTCTGGTTTTTGATGTCGCGAAATATCTGCTAGGTGTACCTTGAGAGTTTTGCATCGTCACATGTCTCTCCCTGCGACATGTCTCGAGGGTTTTCTTGGTGTCTTAAGCATTTTTCATTTTGATAAAGGGCTTTGGTCGGGGATAGTGTCATTGTTCCCCATCATTCCCTTTCACTTGATCAATAGTGGAAGGGTGGATTTGATTATCTGATCGAATTCATATTCTCTTTGCTACTTTTCAGGTACAAAATGTTCAATAATTATGAGTACACATGAATGGAAGAAGAGGAGCTCTCTGAGGAAAACACGTCCATTGCAAATAATGTTGATGAAGCTACCTCGACTGTAAACGACCAAGGTGCCCAGGATGAAAGGCCTATCCTTTTGGAAGACTGGGTGGCTCGGGAACCAATGACCATCCCCTCGGTGTTTTCCCTAAGCCTGGCAGGGGTGGGGACGCTGATTGGAGATTCCAAGGACTGGAGGGTCGTACCACCCTAGGAAGAATACAATGTATGCACAAACTTCCAGGGGCATATTTCTCCAAGTACGAGTATAGTTACAAGGAATTGAAATTTAGGCTTCCTTTCTTGGACTTCCAGATTTTAGTATCCGGACATCTGGAATTGGCCCATCGCAACTTCATCCTATTTCCTTTGCCTTTCTCAAGGAATTTGAATTGACATGTGAGAACTGACCATAGGGGCCACTACCCATCTCTTCTTCCATGTCTTTAATATCCAGCGGCAGGCTGTGCAGGGAAAATATGGCTAGGTATCATTCAAGCAGAGGAGAAAGCTCTTTAAGGCCTTTTTTGAGTCAATCAGGTCGTTCAAAGACTGTTTCTACCTCATCGAACCAGTATCGAGAAGAGCTAAAGACTATGTGTATTTCTTTGAGGATAAGATCGATGAGTTCGGGGACGTTGTGATGGATGAACAAGGTGGGATACAACAAAATATGATGTTGAAGTTCCAATTTTCTTGGTCCTACAACCACTTCTCTCGGGGGATCGATGAGTATCTGACGCCTCAAGTGAGCTAAGTGTCGAGGATAAGAAGAGTTACGAGCATTTGGTTAACCTTGTTTCTAGCTTCCCTTTGTTCAAATGTCTGGATAGACATGGCAAGCCTATTTTTAAAAAGGACGGGGGCCAGAAGGTTCAGCCCCATTATATATATGTGTCCAAGTTCCTTTCGTGTTCGATGAAGGATGAGGTTTTTGAATACTTTGGTAGATTAGTTTTGTCCTTTCTGCTCATTTTCTGATTTTGTTTGTATTTTAATTTCCGCTTACATGCTCGTTTGTTTCTTTTGCAGACATCATGTCCACTTCCCTTGACCCTGTGGTGAAGAGTGTCGTTGTGAAAAAGGGCAAGAAAGTGACACAGACTAGACTGTAGATAGTGGCGGGATCTGGATCAGGGACATCTTTGACAGCCCCGTGGGTAGATTAGTGTTCACCTCTCTCTCAAAGGAGCAAAAGGGAAAGGACAGAGGATGTCACCATTTTGGATCTTACCGCTGATGTCGCAAAGGACAAATACGAGCTTCCTCATTGCTTCCTTAAGCCTAACTTCATTGAAGCTACCTCTATACATGTGTCGCGGGAAAAATCTCTTCACCTAGAAGAGATGGATCGCCCGAGCAAGAGGTTGGATATTTCTTAGGATGCTTTTGTTATTGTAAGGATTTTGACCATGGCCTCCTTGTATTCCGAAAGATCTTCGGCCCACGAGCGTGAGGTGAAAGACCTGAAGTCCTTATTAGCTGATGTGGAATAAAAGTACCGAAAGGATTGAAGGTGCGCAAAACACAAGGAAGGGGGGTTGGAATTGGGTTTTCTTTAACAACTAAAAATAACTTCTAATGACACGTTTAATTTATCCTGGTTCGTTTGAACTCAAACTACGTCCAGTCCACCCGCCAAGGTGATTTTGCCTCTACTGAGGTCTTAATCCACTATTCAATATGAATACACACAAAGACCTATAGTCAATGTCCTCTTGAGTCTTCTGACTAAACTTAGTCACTCAAGGAATAAAATAACTATTACAATTATAATAAAGAAGTAACTAAAAATGCTTCTTGATAAGCAGGGATCACCAAGTGAAAGTTACAGTAATAAGCACAAGTTGATTCAGTCTATTTGCGTGAATGTGTTGAAGTGTGTCACTGAATTCTTCAAATGAAATCCTTTATATAGTATTTGAAGAATGTAGCCGTTGGAGACATCTTGAGTTAAATTTAGGATATAAGTTAATACCATAAATTCCTTCCATAAACAGAGATACTTGTCTTGTTCATTAATTAAAATATCCTTTAATTAATGTCTTCATTAAGGATACCAACATCTTCTAAGCGGAAATCAGAGATAATAAATATAAGATGCGCAGCCAATAAATATGTCATTAAATGATGGATTCTCCTTTGAGAGTATCTTATGTATGTGACTAAATGAATCTTCTATGCGCGTACGATTTACTTAAATGAATTGATCTTCTACACAAGAATAAAGATATTCATTAGAACTTCTATCCTATAATAAACTTTGTTATCATCAAAACACTTGGAGGTTCAGAACCATAATTGTTCTAACAATCTCCCCATTTTTGATGATGACAAAACATTTAGATAAAGAGAATAGAGTTTAATAAAATTAAATGAACTCCCTTTGATTTAGAAAAAAATTCTTCAGATGTTCCATGATCCTTAGCTCCCCCTGAGTTGATTACTTGACCTGTTTCTTTTCTATGATTAAAACTCAAATAGTTTTATTAGTATATTATATGTAAGAGGCAAATTATGGTAAACTGCTATGGATCAGAATCATTTACGTTTCTCCCCCTTTTTGTCATAATCAAAAAGAATCAAAGCAAATGAAAAAGACAGAAAATTTCCAATATATTAAAATTATAATAAAAAACAAAACCAGTAGAAGTTTAAAGAGATATGCAGAAGTAGAAGATAAAACAACGAACAGCTAAAGCAGAAGATAAGCAAAAAAAAAAATTAGGAGTTCATCTTAGTAACTAAGGTCTCCAGCAAAGATTTAATTTCTGATGATGATTCCACTTGCTTGCCAAGCAAGGTCTTCAGTTCAGCAGTGGTTTCATCTTGCTTATCTAGACGTTGTTTCACCAGCTGATTCTCCTTCTTCAGCTCTTGTAAAGTTTGCAGAACAAAATCTGTAGTCAGAGGTTCTTCAACTTCTGGGGAAGCTTGAGTCTCAGGTTCATCAACATGCTCTTCTTCAGAAGATACCAAGACCATTTGAAGTGCAGAGAGGTCTTCCAGAGGTTCTGACTCTGTCCAAGGCTTGTTGTCCAGCAGAAGAGGTTTAGACTGTTCAACATTAGAAACAACTGCTTGAAGGTACTCACAGAAGTTCTGGTGAGCAATATCATAGCAGATGTCCTTAAGTCTTTTGGACTCAGCATTAAACCACTTTCTGAGGGTAGCCCACAGAAAATCAGAAGCAGCTGGATCTGTAAGCTCTGAGCATGCAGACTTCAGATCCTCTAACTTTAATTTCAAGTCTGTTTCAAAAGCAAGAAGTAAAGCAGAAATGTCTGTTCTAGATGGTTTTGGTTTGGGTATAGGTATGGCTGTTTTGTTTGATATTGAGGACAGTTTTTGTAGGGCTTCAAAATCAACAGATGTTCTGAGAGGATTATCATGTTCAGTTTCTTCTGGAGTGTCAGGGATGTTTATAAATGTAGGAGAGTTTGGAGGTGTAGATACGTAAGAGGATAGTGAACTTTCTCTTATGGGGGATAGTCTAGGTGCATGTTCAGGAGATGGAAGTTGGACAGATTCTGAGTCTTGAAAATGTTCAAGATCTGATAGGGCATGTTGCAGGGCAGTTTGTGTTTCAGTTGTGGGAGAGCGATCAATGTCAGATAGAGGGGTATTATCAATTGGTATGTCAAAATCAGAAATTGTTTGTGGTTGATGGGGTTCAGCTTCTGGTGGATAAAGTGATGAGAGGATGGATGCGACAGCAGCAGTTGCATGTATTTCAGTTTGAATAGGATTAAAAGATTGATGTGGTTCAGAGGAAGGGATTTGTACAGAAGGAATATCAACAGAGGATAGTGGGCTAGAAGGTAAGGGGCTAGAAGGTAATTCAGACACTTCTACATTAACTGCTTCTACTACAGAAATGAATTCAGAGTTAGAGGCAGAAGTTTTACCTGATCTTCTAGATGATTTTGGAATCTTCTGAGAAGGTCCTTCAGCAGTCTTTCTCTTCTTGAGTCTTACAGAGGCAGCGTCTGGAGCTTTCTGTTTGAGTTCAGTTGGCTTGAACTGGGGGTCCACACCATGTTGCTTGCAAATATCCAGGTAGTTTACCACAACTTCTGGAGGTGTGTCAGAGGAGAAGAGAGGGAAGTTCTCCAATAGAATCCTTCTGGTGATGATTACTTCTCTAGAATGAAGAACAGGTTCTTGCTGAATAGAAGTAATGAACTTCATCTTTTTCAAGTTCTTTGCATTCAGAGGTTTTCCAACATCTGTTTCTAGAAGTTGAGTTTGCTTCAATTCTGCCAGAAAGTCTACCAGCTTGTTTTGGCAGAGGATGTCAGAAATAATACGTCCAAAAGGAATCCAATCCCTCTTGGTCTTTTCACCATCTCTGGTTTCCTTCACACTGGTTCTCAGATTCTGGAATAGAGTGTGTGCAAGGTTGATCTTTCTCTTTTTGGCAATGAAGTAGAGAAGAAATTGTTGGTCCAGGTTGATGTAATCTGGAGAGTTTGTAGGCTTCCTGTGACAGATTGTCCCAAGAATGATTTTGGCCCAAATTCGGAGAGGGGTCTTCAAATCTTTTATTTTGTTTGAGGGTTTGCCAGAGGTAAATATCTCCTTTGCTATCACAGTAGTATCAGACACTTTGTCCATGTCACTGCACTTGATGCCATTTCCATCAGCTTCAATAAGTTTAGCAAGATGGTCTTCAGAAATAACTACCCGTTTACCAAGCACGTATGATGTAACATGTGCGTTGGTTGCTGTTGCGTAAGCCCAGAATTCCTTTACCAGTTTTGGGAAGACTGGTCCCATTAATCGGTCAAAATACTTTTCCCAGCCCTGAGCATGAACGTCCGGGATGAGATCAAAACCATTTTCCTTCAGACTGTTGAAATCCACAAATAATTCACACAGGACTTCCAATTTGTCAGCAGGAGTAGAGAGAGTCTTCGTGGGTTCAACATAGAACACATCAGAGAAGTCTTTGCGTTGATGAGAAGAGGAAGCCATTAGTTACTAAGATGAGATTTGAGGGTTTAGGGTTTTTTGAAAGTGTCAGAGAAAACGCAAGAGTGAGGGAAAAAAATATTCAGTAAGAATGCAATACGGGTAAAAAATGAAAGTGAGAGAGACACATTACATATATAGGAAAATAAAGCATTTAATTAACTGAGAAATTAGTGGGAAAATTTAAGTTTAAAAACATAATGATTAAATGCATTAAATGCGCTGACATAGGGTAAGGCGTAAAATATTCTGGAACAGTTACCCAAGAGATTTTTGCCTTTTTGGTGTCAAGTTTAGCCGTATCAGTTTCCCAGAAGATCAACAGATGTCCTTCTGTAGAGGACAGTTGCTCAAAGCATGTTCTGTCACTCTTTAGAATTTGGACACTTGTTTTAATTCTGATGGGAATCCTTAGAGCCTTGTTGACACTTGTTGATTTGAAGATCTGCATGTTATTCCTTTGAACAGAAGTTCTTAGAATGAAACAGTTAGAACATAGTATCTTCTGAGATAACAATATAGAGGATAAATATCAGAACTTCTAAGTGATAAAGACATATAATTAAAGCATTTTCATTCTGGACATAATTTCATGCTAAGGTTAGTTAGTATGAAATTAAATCTATCTTCAGGAAGGGGTTTTGTAAAGATATCAGCCCATTAGTGATTTGTATCTATGAATTTTAACATTAAAATTGCCTTCTGAGTATAGTCCCTAATGAAGTGATGTTTAACTTCTATGTGTTTAGCTCTAGAATGTAAAATTGGATTTTTAGAGAGACAAATAGCAGAAGTATTGTCACAGAGGATGGGAATGTTACTCTCATAGATATTGAAATCCTCAAGCTGATTTTTCATCCAGAGCATCTGAGTACTGCATCCAGCTGCTGCAATGTATTCAGCTTCTGCAGTTGATAATGCTATGGTTGACTGTCTTTTGCTAGACCAAGAGATTAGATTGTCTCCCAGAAATTGACAACTTCCAGAGGTACTTTTTCTTTCTGTTCTGTCTCCAGCAAAATCAGCGTCACAATATCCTACAAGTTTATACTCTTCTGATCTTCTGTAGTACAGACCAAGATTAGTAGTACCTTTCAGATATCTAAAGATTCTCTTAACTGCTGTTAAGTGAGTTTCTCTAGGATCTGATTGGAATCTAGCACATAAACATACACTGTATAGAATATCTGGTCTAGAAGCAGTTAGATAGAGAAGAGATCCAATCATACCTCTGTAGAGCTTCTGATCTACTTTCTTACTTACCTCTTCTTTCTCCAAAATACATGTAGGATGCATAGGAGTTTTAGATATTGTGCTTTCTGATAAATCAAATTTCTTCAGAAGTTCTTTTACATATTTGCTTTGATGGATATATGTTCCTTCTGATGTTTGATTTATTTGAATTCCCAGAAAGAACTTTAGTTCTCCCATCATGCTCATTTCAAATTCTGCCTGCATAGATTTAGCAAATTCCTTTCCCAAGGCACTTTTAGTAGAACCAAAAATTATATCATCTACATAAATTTGACATATCAGAAGATCATTTTTAATGTTTTTACTGAAAAGAGTTGTATCCACTTTCCCTCTGATGAACTTATTTTCCAGAAGAAAAGTACTTAGTCTTTCATACCAAGCTCTGGGAGCTTGTTTTAAACCATATAATGATTTTTTGAGTTTGAAAACATGTTCTGGAAATTTTGTATTTTCAAAACCAGGGGGTTGGTGTACATACACTTCTTCATCAATATAACCATTTAAAAATGCACTTTTGACATCCATTTGATATAGAATAATATTATGATTTACAGCAAATGATATTAGAAGTCTAATTGATTCTAACCTGGCGACTGGTGCATAGGTTTCTGTATAGTCAATTCCTTCTTGTTGACTATAACCTTGTGCAACCAGTCTTGCTTTGTTTCTGACAACTTCTCCTTGCTCATTTAGCTTGTTTCTGAATACCCACTTGGTGCCAATGATGTTGAATCCTCTGGGCCTAGGAACTAGATCCCACACATCATTTCTGGTGAATTGATTTAGTTCTTCTTGCATAGCCAGAATCCAATCATTTTCTGAGAGAGCTTCTTCTACAGAAGTTGGTTCAATCAGAGAAACAAGTCCCATTAAGGTCTCTTCAGAGTTTTTGAATGATGATCTTGTTCTGATTGGTTCATCTTTCTTTCCCAAGATTTTATCTTCTGGGTGATTAATATTGCTTCTGGATAGTTTCTTCTGGATGGGTTCTTCAGATGTTGTTGGAGAAATTGTATTATTTTGATCTTTAGGTGATTGATCTTTATAAGTTCTGTTTGTAGAGATTTCTACTTCTATATCTGCAGTTAATTCATTCTGCTTTGGTTTTTCAGAACCAAGCTTATCATCAAATCTGACATAAATAGATTCTATCACAATGCGTGTTTCTGTATTGTATACTCTGTATCCCTTAGAACGTTCAGAGTATCCTAACATATAACACTTTTGTGCCTTAGAATCAAATTTATTCAGAGTATCAAGGGTATTTAAGATAAAACAAATACATCCAAAAGGATGAAAATATGAAATGTTGGGCTTTCTGTTCTTCCACAATTCATAAGGAGTCTTTTCAAGAATAGGTCTTATAGAGATTCTATTATGAATATAGCATGTTGTATTTACTACTTCTGCCAAAAAATGTTTAGCCATATTAGTCTCATTTATCATGGTTCTGGCCATCTCTTGTAATGTTCTATTTTTACGTTCTACAACCCCATTTTGTTGTGGAGTTCTAGGACAAGAAAAATCATGAGAGATGCCATTTTCATTAAAAAATGATTCTAATTGTTTATTTTCAAATTCTCCACCATGATCACTTCTGACTTTAATGATTTTAGATTCTTTTTCATTTTGAACTTGTTTGCAGAAGTTAGAAAATACAGCAATTGACTCATCCTTGTGTCTAAGAAACTTTACCCATGTCCATCTGCTGAAGTCATCTACGATCACTAATCCATACTTTTTGCCACTGACAGAAGCAGTTTTCACTGGTCCAAACAAGTCAATGTGCAGAAGTTCTAATGGTCTAGAGGAAGATACAACATTTTTAGCTTTAAAACCAGTTTTTGAAAATTTGCCTTTCTGACATGCTTCACACAGAGCTTCTGAGTTGAACTTCAAATTTGGAAGTCCTCTGACTAGATTGAGTTTGTTAAGTTGAGATAATCTTCTCATATTAACATGTCCCAATCTTCTGTGCCAGACCCATTGCTCAGTTTCCACAGACATTAGACATTTTACATTTTGAATTTTTAATTCTGAAAGTTTTATTTTATAAATGTTGTTCTTTCTCTTTCCACTAAAGAGGATTGTTCCATCTTTCTGACTAACAGCTTTACAGAACTTTTGATTAAAGATTATGTCATAGCCATTATCACTTAATTGACTTATGGATAATAAGTTATGCATTAATCCTTCTACTAGTAGAACATTAGAGATAGAGGGAAGATTTCCATTACCAATAGTTCCAGAGCCAATTATTCTTCCTTTTTGATTGCCTCCAAAACCTACGTGGCCTCCATCTTTTAATTCAAGACTTTGGAACATATGCTTTCTTCCCGTCATGTGTCGTGAGCATCCAGAGTCCAGGTACCATGATTGGTGTTTCAGTTTTGCTATTAAAGACATCTGCAACATACACAATTTTATCCTTGGGTACCCATATTCTTCTGGGTCCTTGTTTGTTAGTTTTTACAAACTTCTGATTCATTTTAGGTTTCAAATCAGAACTTGTGGAACAAGATGACTCACTAGCGTATATAAGACCATGATTATGACCATAGGTGAAATGAGAATTTAGAGGAGTATTTGTATTTATGACAATGTCATCAATCTTTTTAAGCTTCAGAGTTTCTTTAGTTTTCACATAGCCTATGCCTCTTCTTTCATTTCTGCTAACACCATAGATCATAGATGCCATCTTGCTTCTATCTAAGCTTTTAGTAAGAAATTGTTGAAAACTATAGTCATATTGTTTTATGATACTATCAGAATTGATTAGATCTTCTAATTCAGATTCCTTCTGAGCTTTAAGTTTCTCAAAAGAGTTTTTACACTCAAAGATATTTTCTTTCAGCTCAGAGTTTTCTGTTTTTAGTTTTCTAACTTCTTCTAATTCAGATACTAGACTTTGTTTCACGTCTTTGTATTTGAGTTGAAGCTTCTGATATTTTTCAAGAATTTCTGAGAGGCTAGCTTCTAATTGAGATCTGGAAAATTTAGAAAATACCTCTTCTGAATCAGATTCTAATTCTGATTCTGATGAGTGATCATCTTCTGGTATGTTTGCCATTAATGCAATGTTAGATTTTTCATCTTCAGAATCTGACTCTGCTTCAGATGATTCAGAATCATCCCATGTTGCCATGAGACTCTTTTTCTTTTCTCTGCTGAATTTGTTTCTGGGTTTTTCTTTCTGAAGTTTTGGACATTCACTTTTATAGTGTCCTGGTTCTTTGCATTCGTAGCACACAACTTCTTTGCTTCTGGGTTTCTTATGACCAGATGTTGATTCAGAATAATTGTTTGTTCTTCTGGTATTTCTGAACTTCTTCTGACGATGCTTCCATAGTTGTTGAACTCTTCTGGATAGGAGAGATAATTCATCTTCTTCTGATGAGCATCCAGAGCTTTCTTCTTCTTCCTGTAAAGCTTTAGAAACATGTTTGTTAGATTTAAGAGCTACAGACTTACCTTTCTTCTGGGGTTCATCTTCTTCTAATTCAATCTCATGACTTCTCAAAGAGCTGGTCAGTTCTTCTAAGGAAATTTTATTCAGATTTTTTGATAGCTTTAAAGCAGTGACCATGGGCCTCCAAGCTTTTGGTAAACTTCTGATGATTTTCTTCACATGATCTGCTGTTGAGTAGCCTTTGTCCAGAACTTTTAGTCCAGCTACCAGGATTTGGAACCTTGAGAACATTTTTTCAATTGTCTCATCTTCTTCCATCTTGAAAGCTTCATACTTCTGGATGAGAGCTAGAGCTTTAGTCTCCTTGACTTGAGAGTTGCCTTCATGTGTCATCCTCAGAGAATCAAACATGTGTTTAGCTGAATCCCTGTTTGTGATCTTCTCATATTCTGTGTATGAGATGGCACTTAGAAGTATGGTCCTAGCTTTGTGATGATTTCTGAATTCCTTCTTCTGTTGAGATGTCATATTTTTTCTTTCAATCTTCTGACCATCTGCTCCAACTGGATGAATGTATCCATCTGTCACCATGTCCCAGAGATCTCCATCTAGAGCTAGAAAGAAACTCTCCAGAACATCCTTCCAGTAGTCAAAATTGTCGCCATTGAATATTGGAGGTTTAGAGTTGATCTTATCATTCTGATAGTCATTGTTGTTAATTCCAGTTTCTGCCATGTGTTTAACTTTTGGATCTTTTACTGACACGGTTAAGTGTATTTCTCAGAACCTAGCGCTCTGATGCCAATTGAAGGTGCGCAAAACACAAGGAAGGGGGGTTGGAATTGGGTTTTCTTTAACAACTAAAAATAACTTCTAATGACACGTTTAATTTATCCTGGTTCGTTTGAACTCAAACTACGTCCAGTCCACCCGCCAAGGTGATTTTGCCTCTACTGAGGTCTTAATCCACTATTCAATATGAATACACACAAAGACCTATAGTCAATGTCCTCTTGAGTCTTCTGACTAAACTTAGTCACTCAAGGAATAAAATAACTATTACAATTATAATAAAGAAGTAACTAAAAATGCTTCTTGATAAGCAGGGATCACCAAGTGAAAGTTACAGTAATAAGCACAAGTTGATTCAGTCTATTTGCGTGAATGTGTTGAAGTGTGTCACTGAATTCTTCAAATGAAATCCTTTATATAGTATTTGAAGAATGTAGCCGTTGGAGACATCTTGAGTTAAATTTAGGATATAAGTTAATACCATAAATTCCTTCCATAAACAGAGATACTTGTCTTGTTCATTAATTAAAATATCCTTTAATTAATGTCTTCATTAAGGATACCAACATCTTCTAAGCGGAAATCAGAGATAATAAATATAAGATGCGCAGCCAATAAATATGTCATTAAATGATGGATTCTCCTTTGAGAGTATCTTCTGTATGTGACTAAATGAATCTTCTATGCGCGTACGGTTTACTTAAATGAATTGATCTTCTACACAAGAATAAAGATATTCATTAGAACTTCTATTCTATAATAAACTTTGTTATCATCAAAACACTTGGAGGTTCAGAACCATAATTGTTCTAACAAGGATGTCAGAGATAAGAAGAAGCAGGTGGAGAAGATCAACGATCTGGGCGAAGCTTTAAAGGATGAGAAGACGAAGAGGAAATCTTCTAAGGAGATGGTCTCTAAGCTACAGTCGGCTATGGAACCTGTTGACGACGATAATGATGAGCAGAAAAGGTTGTGGAGTAGGGAGGAGTTGATCGCAAAGAGAGACCACACTAAAGATGAACTCCAGATGGTGGCCTCCTACTCTTTTAACAATGTTGTGGATCAACTAAAAGTGGTAAACCCTCAGGCCTAATTGGTGTTCGCGGGGATATACTACCTCCACCGTGTGGTGGATGGGGTCATTGTTGTACCCGTGAAGTTACGTGGGCACCTCGAAGAGGATCAAGAAGGGACACCGATAACGGAAGTGTATGACGAGGTCCAACCCGAAGGGATGCCAATTATAGAGGACCATGTTGAGAATGATGATGTCGACCAGGCCGTAGTTCAACCTTAAAAGTTAATAAGTCTTTTGTGTTCGATCGGCATGCGTGCCAGCTTATGTAATGCTTTTGTTCGAGGGGTTTTCCCCCTTTTTATGTAATATCTGAACAAGTCGGCCCATGTGGTCGCGCCTTTTTTTATGCTTAATGTTTTAGACCTTGGTGGTTGTTTTTGGTTTAATCTTATCTTTTTATTGCATTGTTTTTCATGAATTTATGTGTGTATGCTAGTCTGATCAAGGACACATTTTACTATTTATTTTTGCTAAGTGTTCCATATGGTTACTTTTGCTAAGTACTTGCACAATGTTTGTTATGGGTGCCCGCCAAGGGCTGTTTAAGGTGTGTTAGACGTTAGGGGGAGTTGTGCTCGATATTTAGATCTAATGGCTTAGGGAACCAGACAGATTTCCAGAGTAGTTTCTGGTTGGGGAACGATACTCAGGTCTAGGGGTAGGAATCGGTTCGGGTCAGTTCAGGTTCAGTCCCAAACCTCCCAACCGAAGCAATCCTCGGATTAGACCACTAGGCTCAATTCCGATCGGTTTGTTATTCAGATATCTCGGGTTCGGGTTGGTTTTGGTTCGGGTTCCTGGATTGATTTAATGCGGGTGCACTTTTATAAATGGGCTTATTGAATTTTCAAGCCCAAATCCAAAATAATCACTTTAACTGTTTTGTTTTTAATTTTATGGATTGCACTAGTTCAAAATACAAAGTTCAAGCCTAATTAGAAAACATTTCAATCTCATCATAAAAACTTAATTGCTTGCAGTAGCATAAAATTCATTACAATTTAGAATTATAATTAACTGCAGTAGCATAAAATTTAGTAGAAACAAAGTTGAGAATACAATTTTACAAATAAACTTGACAAGCTACATAATAACACAACCAACATAACTTCCAATTCTTATCCATCATCACAACTTCCAGTTCTAGCACCCAATCAACATTCAACACAACTTTAAGGTGAGTTGAAACAAAAGTTTCATAATAAATACTCAATTTCAATAAGAATTAGATAAAAGGTAAATACTAAATGCTCATAATTAATTTCAATACCATTTTGGCTTCTACTAGAAGTTCATCCCCCATTTTTTTAATAACAGCAGATTCTTTGGTGTAGACTTCCCACATAATCATAAAAATTTGGTGTAGATCTGTCATAAACAATCATATTAGAATTCAATTTAAACCAAAACATCATGACAAAATACCATTTCACACTATAATGATATGTGATCTTACTCCCATTCTTCAATTTAAACCAATACATCATGGCACATACAACAATCACAAAAACTTATTATACTTAAAAAAGAAAGGAAGATATACCATAGAATTCCCTAATACTTGCTTTTCTTTCATGTGTTGACATGGTAGCTCAGTTATCCCATCCACATACACTTGCAGCATGAGCAAAATTTGTCACCTTAGACTCCTGTTTGGATAAAAACTTAATTTATTATAGCATAATAAGTGCTTATTTTCATAGCAAAAAATCAACAAAATTCAAATTCTTTTCATATAGGCTATAAACTAGTTTCATAAGTTGTCTTGGAGAGCTTATCAAGATGTCAAAAGCTGTATTTATAAACTCTGCCAAACAGACTAACAAGTGTTCAAGTGTCAATAGACTCAAATGAGTCTATTCAAACCGACCTCAAATTTCTCAATTCAAAACGAACACAGATAAAGCAAAACTATTAACCTTGTAAATTAGGATTCTTAATAATCCAAGGGCTCAAGCAAGATTGCAATCTGTCCATTGTACCAGAAAAAGAAACAAGTGTGATGCAGGACTGTATGACATTCTCATCTGTAAAAAATCATATAATTAAATTGATCCAAAATAGCATTTCCAAAAAACCATTTCACATTATAATGATATGTGATCTTACTCCCATTCTTCTCATGGCACATACAACTCTGTGGTAGAAATCGATACAAAGTGATATTATTTCTCGGACAGCTTCAGCAGAACTGTCCAACTTTGATGTGCAGGACTGATTAACTTTGAATTGTAGGATTATTTTTTATATTCTTTCAAAAAGTGTTGGTTGTGTTATGTTGGCTTCAAAAAAATGAGTCATCCATGACTCCAAAAAATTCAAAATGCTGCAAATATCGTAGAAAACATTAGAATACATATTTATTTTAATAAAGTAAGATGAATAAAATACAAGGGAGTTCAACCTTGAGTAGTTTAGGCACAACCAGAAGGTTGTGACTGACTCTGAGAGGACGACGGTGCTCCGCTTCCAAGTGAAATTTCAGAAAATCCTGTAATACATATTGATAAATGATTAGCAACATATTACTAAACAAATTAAAAAATCACACTTAAGATAAAAATAATCACCAAAGCATAAGCATGATTCACACAGTATGCATAAACTAACAATTTATAAACTAACAATATCATAAACTAACAATATATAAACTTAAACTCATACAAAATTATACAGTATCATAAACTAACATAAACTCATACAAAGCATGATTCACAGAGTATGCATAAATTTACACAGTATGCATAAACTCATAGAAAATTATACAATATCATAAACTCATATAAAGCACGATTCACACAGTATGCATAAACTAACAATTTATAAACTAACAATATCATAAACTAACAATTTATAAACTTAAACTCATATTGTATAATTAACCAAAATCATGATTCAATGTATAAATTATCACTAAAGCATGATTCACCTCATACAATATCATTTATAAACTTATGATAATTAAAACAGAAACAGAAGTAAACATAAAAAGTAAACTTAAAATAATAGTAAAGCATGATTCACCAAATATTAGTAACAGAAATATATTGAGATATTTTTGACTAAATCACACATAAGCATACTTAAAATAAAAAGTAAACTTACTGTTACTATACAAATTTCCAGCTCCTTGGATTTGAACACCTCCAACTCCTTGCATACCTCCATAAAATGAATACAAATGGAGTTATTACTTGTTAAAACACAATACAAATTCCATTCAAAAGATTAGAACTAAGGGTTTAGTAAAGTAGAACTTAGGGTTCAGTAAACAGATAAAAACTTTGATCAATGTATTAGAACACGTACCAGATTCTAGATAAGGGATGTCGTAAAGATGTAGTTTTTGAACAAGGAAGCTTGTGGTTGAAGATGAAAGATCTTGTTTGGGGATGGATGACGCAAAAGTTTATGATTCACTGATAAACCTTATCACCTAGCGAAAATGAAGGAAGAAAGACCGGTGAAGACGACTGAGAAGAGACATGGTTGGTTTGGGTTTCACTTTTGGGGGTGATGGAAGGTGACGGCTGCTGAAGCTTTCATCTAATAGTATTTCCACTTTTTTGTTTAGGATTATGAAAGTGTTGAAGGAAAATGTTTTGAGGAAAGTGTTGGGTTGGGTTGGGCCTAAAGTGTTCACTAGCATACAGTAGGAAATAACAATCGGGCAGGTTCGGATTCCGACGGTCCCAATAAACTCAACCGAACCCGCCCAAAGTTACCCTACATTACCCATTAACGTCACCCGTCCAACCCGGAGACCCGAAAAAAACCGACCCAATGCTAAATTATTTCTTCAGTTCGGTCGGTTAACATCGGGTGGCACTTCTACGTCCACCCCTACTCAGGTCATGATGATGACCCGAATTTCATGGCGTGAATGTCCCATCGCGAGCTGGGTGTTCTTCCTGTTTGTGGTACGTTGATGACGAAAAAATCGTTCGTTGATTCATTCGTGTGACAGTAGACCTGCTTGTTTAGGTCGGTACCCCATGTTCACCGCATCGATTCGAGCAGTCCGATAGATGCCTTAACTGTAATATTGTTTCAGTTTTTCGACATTCTAAGGTCGAGCAAGTTCTTCCCCATTTAAATTTTCTAAGTAGTAAGCCCCATTCTCCATTTTTGCTCAGATGCGTTAAAGGCCTTCTCAGTTCGCTACCAACTTGCCTTCTCGGAAGTCCTTATGGTTTCTCCTTAGGATGATACCGCCGACCTCAAATGTTCACTTTATGACTTTGGGGTCATGTCTGATGGCGATTTTTTGTTTAAGTGATGCCTCGTGGTGGGCTGCTCCTGATCGAACTTCCTCGACCAAATAGAGCTCCTCTCGTAATTCTTCGGAATTAGAGTCCTCGTCCATGGGAGCTTTGGTGCTCCTGGTAGGTATGTGCATCTCGATGGGGATAACAACCTCGGTTTTGTATGCTAATCAGTAAGGGGTTTCCCCGGTTGTAGAATAAGGTGTGGTCCGGTATGCCCAGAGCATGTTGTGCAGTTCCACGAGCCATCATTTCTTCACTTCATCTAGCCTTCGTTTCATCTCTCGTAGGATGACTTTGTTTGCATCTTCTTCTTGTTTGTTCTTCTATAGATGCTCGGCAGATGCGAAATGTTGTTTGGTACCTACATTGGCGACGAACTCCTAGAAGTGTTTGTTCGTGAATTGTGTTTCGTTGTCGGTGAAAATTGCTTGTGGAACTCTGAACTAGGCAAGGATGTTTTGTTTGTAAAACCGAAGTATGTTTAGTGTTGTTATTTTAGCTAGGGCCTTCGCTCATATCCATTTTATTAAGTAATCTATGTTGATGATCTGGTATTTGTTTTGGTTTGAATTGACGACGAAGGGGCCCAGGATGTCCAGGCCCCACCATGTGAATGGCCACAGGGAGAACATTGTCTTTAGCTCGTTAAGGGGAGCTAGGTATATTTCCCAATGTCATTGGCATTTGTCACATTTTTTACGTGTTCTTTCGCATCGTGTTACATCATTGGCCAATAATATCCTGCTCGTAAGGTTTCCCGAGCGAGGGATCTTCCGCCCAGATGCTGGGTGTTGATCCCCTCGTGGATTTCGCGTAAGATGCGAGGTACTAGGTCTTCCTAGACACATTTGAGGAGGGGATGCATAAATATCGTCGATATAACTTGCCTTCGATCATAACATATGAACAAGCTCTTCTTCGTACTATGCTAGCCTCCTTAGGGTCTGTGGGTAATTTGTCCCTGGTCAGGTAGTTGTAAACTTGAGTCATCCAACAATTGACGTTGCTAATGATGAATTTGTTTCCGTCCTTCCTCTTTGTGCTTGCCAGTTTTGAAAGAACGTCTGCTCGAACATTGTGTTCGTGTGGAACATGCTTTACCTCTATGGATGCGAATCTGGCCATCTTTTCCTTGACCAGGTTCAGGTACTCTGATAGATTATCGTTTTTGACCTGATACTCCCCTTTGACATGGAGGCCAACGAGTTAGGAGTCTATGCAAATGATTATTTCCTCGGCGCCCAAGTCGTTGGCCAACCGCAAGCCTGCAAGGAAAGCCTCATACTCTGCTTGGTTTTTAGATATTGGGAAGGATAAGAAGAGTGATACTTCTATGAGTATGCCCTTGTTATTTTCCAAAATAATCCATGCTCCGCTTCCCGTCGAGCTAGATGCTCTATCCACAAAATTGTCCACTTTTGTGCAGTACAGGTCGTGGGCTTTTGGATGGTCATCTCTGCTACAAAATCGGTTCGGGCCTGTGCCTTGAGGGCTTGTCTACTTTCGTACCTGATGTCGAATTCAAATAGCTCCAGGTACCATTTAAGCCTCATCCCGAACATGTCTGGTCGGTCCAATAGTTGCCTAATGGGTTGATATATCCGTACGACAATCATGTGTGCTAAAACGCAGTGTCTTAGTCTCCTTGTTGAGTTGAGGAGGGCCAACGCGACTTTTTTGATTTGTTGATACCCGAGCTCGGGGCCTTGCAAGGCCTTGCTTGTGAAATAAATGGGTTTTTGTCCCTTAGGTGTTTCTCGGATGAGGGTGGCACTTACGACTTGTGTTAGCCACTTCCAGGTATAGATATAAAACATCTCATATTTCTGGTCGTGAAATAACTAGGGGCTCTGACAATGCCTTCTTGAGGTGTATCAGAGCTTGGTCGCATTCTTCCGTCCACTCGAAAGCAACTGTTTACCCCCAAAATTGGTAAACAAGCGTTGATCCTCCAAAGATACCCAGAATACCCTTGGTTACTCGCAGGATCGACCAGATTGATCCTAGGACATGTGCTAAGATTTGGTTATTTACGTAATCGCAATGTTTTTGGGAAACTGTCTATGAATCCTTAAACAGGACTCAAAGATCGTTTTGAACAAGGAAAATAAAGTAAAAGGCAAAAACTTCAAAAATAAAGGAATGTAAAAGACAAGACTTGAAATCTAAATGAAAGTAAAGACAAGACATGAAATTTAAATGAAAGTAAAGACAAGGCAAGGAATGTAAATGAATTTTAAAGACAAGGTGTTGAAACTCAATAGGATTATTTACACATAGCTATTTTTCCTTGTTTTTGTAAAAATTTCTTTGACGAATTCCTCTTACTAGGATATCCGTCTCCGTGTTAAAACTTGTCTGTTTATAGGTCAATTTCTAAATAAATAAAATTCCATTTTTTCATATTCAGCTTTACTTTCCCCTCTTTATTCAGGTTTACTTTTCCCCTTTTACTAAAGCGAAAAACGTTTGTTGATTATGTTTGAATGTATATATGCTTTTGAATATGATTGATGTTTACCAGAAATGCATAAAATATAATAATAGCATTTACTAAGAACGAACAGAGGTAGGAATTCAACGAAGCTTCGCCGGTTCATCCCCACAAATTAATCTTTACGGATATCGTTACGGAATACTTCAAAGTAATATCTTGTACTTCCAACTATATGGAGTCTCCAAACAGGTTCATATCTTCCGAAGAATTGATACTTGACCGAATAAGTATCCCGAATCTATGTCCATCTCTTTTATCCTCAGTCAGGATATCCAGGAACTAAATCCTTCAATAAGAAGTATGAAGAACGAAAAACGGTAGGTTCTAAGTACGATGTTCTTAAATAAGTCGGGAACGAAGTCTTCATACTCCTCATCAACGAATCAAGATTTATTTTCCCCAGTCAGCAATTGTTCTATGAAGCTACTTATACGCTTCAACTACATAATTCATACATACATCGCATCATATAATATCATACGCATTCTCATAAAATATTATCTTGCAGAATATTATATACATCATGATATTTGCACCGAACTAACCTTGTTTTTCAGGTTAATTCTCCAGCAGACAAACTTCATCAACAATTTAATATCTTGGGACGTCGTTTATCTTCCCGAAGGCTATATCGAGTTGTTGTTTATCTTCTCAAAAGCCATATTGTTATATTGGACCGTCGTTTATCTACCCAAGGGTTACCTCATTATCTTGGGATGTCGTTTATCTTCCCGATGGCTATCTTGAGACGTTGTTTATCTTCTCAAAAGCCATATTGTTATCTTGGGCCGTCGTTTATCTACCCAAAGGTTATCTCATTATCTTGGGATGTCGTTTATCTTCCCGAAGGCTATCTTGAGACGTCGTTTATCTTCTCAAAAGTCATATTGTTACCTTGGGCCGTCGTTTATCTACCCAAAGGTTATCTCATTATCTTGGGACGTCGTTTATCTTCCCGAAGGCTATCTTGAGACGTCGTTTATCTTCTCAAAAGCCATATTGTTACATTGGGCCGTCGTTTATCTACCCAAAGGTTATCTCATTATCTTGGGATGTCGTTTATCTTCCCGAAGGCTATCTTGAGACGTCATTTATCTTCTCAAAAGCCATATTGTTACCTTGGGCCGTCGTTTATCTACCCAAAGGTTATCTCATTATCTTGGGACGTCGTTTATCTTCCCGAAGTCTATTTTGGGACGTTGTTTATCTTCTCAAAAGCCATATTGTTACCTTGGGCCGTCGTTTATCTACCCAAAGGTTACCTCATTATCTTGGGACGTCGTTTATCTTCCCGAAGGCTATTTTGGGATGTTGTTTATCTTCTCAAAATCCATATTGTTACCTTGGGCCTTTGTTTATCTACCCAAAGGTTATCTCATTATCTTGAGACGTCGTTTATCTTCCCAAAGGCTATTTTGGGACGTTGTTTATCTTCTCAAAAGCCATATCATTACCTTGGGCCGTTGTTTATCCACCCAAAGGCCAGATCTTCATATTTGGGATTGCTTTCCTCTCAAAGAAGTATATCTGAAGAATTTTTCTCCAAATGGCATCTTTAATCCCATTCAAGAAATACAACCAACCAACATTATAATTCTACGCACCAGCGAGTGCAAATTTTTGGGCTTTTGTGTTCAATCATATTCAACCTTCAAGTCACGAATGGCGTACATGCCAATCTAACTTTTCAGATTTCAGAAAATTGAACAGGGGCAGCTAATGTACCCCAAAATTTTCCCTCCCACAATCAAAGCAAGGTGTCCCTAGAGTTCTCTCAAGGTTCACAAGGTTCACAAAGTACACAATTGGTCAGAAAGTTTGAAAGTTATCTCAGACAAAGCATCCTCCTAAGCAATGGATCCATAACTAGGGCTTTGAGTTTATATGAGTTAAATAGACTTCCCAGGTCTCAAGTGAGCTTCATAACATCCCACATATATTCAAGAATCCCCATACCAAGTTTCAAGGTTTTCCCAATAAGTTTGACCAGTCAAATGATCAGATATGCAAAAATCAATCAAAGTAGTTAAAAGTCAAACTGAGGTCAACTGTGGTCAAATTAAAGTCAAACTTCAAGCTTTTTTGCCAACATCAAGTTTATGAAGTAAAATTCATCATTTTATCAAGGATTTATCATGATTCATCAAGGAATTC
Organism: Lathyrus aphaca; assembly: GCA_963966055.1. Lineage (NCBI taxonomy): Eukaryota > Viridiplantae > Streptophyta > Magnoliopsida > Fabales > Fabaceae > Lathyrus > Lathyrus aphaca. The sequence continues at coordinate 707,753,892 of OZ014519.1, read as the reverse complement.
TCAGATCATCAAGAATCAGGAAGTTTCTAAATCAGGGTTTCCTAGGAAAAGTCAACTGAACTTTGACCAGCCATAACTTTTACATGCTTCATCAAAAATTTCCCACACAAAGCTAATTTTAAAGGAAATTGAATTCTCTACAACTTTGTGTCTCACAAGCCAAGCCTAAAAATGCTTCATTTGGAAGGTATGAGCTAAAACATTACAGGTCATTTCAAAAGTCAACAAAAAATCAACTTTTTCCAAAGAGCATAACTTGAAAATGGTAAAAGATATGGACATGATACCAAAGAGGTTTCTTAGAGGACTATTTAAGCTTTCCAAAATGTCAAATAACACCTTCATAGCTTTAAAATTGAGGGATTTATTCCTTGTCAAAGTTGGGAAATTTTTAAGGGGTGTATGAAGAAAATAAGGTCTTAAATCCAATTTTTTCCAAATGGGCCTATCAATTTGCAACCCAATCTTAACAATAACATCAAGCACGACCCAATTCAAATTATTTCTGATTTTTATGATTTATTTATTGTTTATTTGGATTTTATTCATTAAAATTCATTTTAAAATCAAAATAAAATATAAAAATACAAATATTTGATTTGATTCTTCTTCTAGAAACTCTTAAAGACCATTCAAGATGATTATATGCTATCCAATTTCGTGCACAACTAATTTGGAAGGATATTGTTGCACCCTAATTTTTGCCCTAAGTTTTCTTCTCATTTTCATTTGCATCTTGCATACAGACAAGATCGTACTGGTTGCTCGGTTCTTCTCGGGTTAGGTCTATGCCTCACAGGGGATCACCATTGTCTTTAATTATTTGTTTGTGTTTACTAACCATTAATAAAAATTCAAAAAAATATTTTGTTTCCTTTTACTAACCTTTTTCAGGAAGAGGAACCATTGAAAATGCCAAAAATAACAGTCCTGCAGCTCGAGTAAATTTCACAGACAAAAGTCGAAGTTGATCCGCAAATAATTCAAAATTATCAGATCGAGGATTTCCCAAGTTAATTGATTCATTCAAAGGATTTCAATTGTTCATGTGTTCATTTCTTCGACGCACAAAGAGAATCGGGTCACGACAACCAAGCAACCTCATTTGAATAAAATATTCAAATTTTGGCTTGGTTAACCGGTTAACCAGTGCGAAATTTGAATATTTTATTCAAATTCAACACCCTTAGATCATTTATTTAATTGGAATATTCTAGATCTATTGGTTTCTGATTTCTCTTCATCACTTTAATCATTTCCTACCATAAACCCTCATTAATCACCACTCTTTTCCATTTCCCACCAAAATTCCAATTACCAAACCTAAATTCAAATTACCAAAGCAAGCTCCATTCCACCAAATTACCCTACCTAAGACCTTTAAATAGGACCACATTTTCATTCATTCCATAAGCTTTTGATAGCCACAAAACCTCTTGCAAAATACTCCCCCAACACCAAAAATTCTCAAAAGCTTACTTTCTCTCTTTCTTTTGAAGTTATCAAGAATTCACATTGAATTCTTGACTAACTTGAGCTAAACCTTCATCCTTTCATTTTTTTGTTCATCAATTTCAGTATATCTAAGCATGTGTTGGTCCAATTTGAAGAAGTGACTTTGGTAATTCATCTCCTTCCACAAACCCATACTTACCATTAACTTTTCAAGATGTAGATCTTGGGTTCCTTTGATTCTGGATCCTTTGGATCTTTATTTGTTTTCAAGATGTAGATCTTGGGTTCCTTTGATTCTGGATCCTTTGGATCTTTATTTGTTGTTTGATTGCATGGATTCCACTGTATTTTGGTTTTAAAATTCGTGCAAATTCAGATCATGATCATCAAATGTTTTAGAAAGGTTTCAAAATGGATCATGCTGAATTTTCAGCATTTTTCTACTTCTGGTACAGTGTTAACCGGTTAACCACCTTTAAATCTGCGCAGGTTTTGCATGCGTTAATCGGTTAACCAATTGGTTAACCGGTTAACGCAATTCAGAATGGTGTTTTTTTGGCTTGTTTCAAGCCCCTTTTTGGTTCCTCTTTCTTCTTCTTCTTCCTCCTTTTTATTTTTACCTTGGGAAGCATTTTTGGGAGTGATTTCTCCTTAATTTCAATGAACTTTGGGTGTAGATTAGAGTAGTTAATGTTCATTAATTTAAAACTACCTTTAAGTGGATTATTCAATTCATTTAAGGTACTTTGCGTTAGTGATACATTTTAATGCTTGAATCCACCAAGATGAGTGATTGAACTTATGGATAGAAGAATACCATAAGTGCGACTCAATTTGGTATTCACCTTTAGTTTCGTGCGGTATCGCGTCCAGATAATGATTTACATATCGTTTATCTTGCATGCATTAACACTAACATTATGCACCTTAATTGGTGGTGGCCGGCCTCATTTGTAGGGTAATTACTTCATAAATTACTCGACAATTGCTTAACATAGACCTAAATGTGTCCTGACTTCGGAATAAAAATCTAATTGGGTACTTTCACTTTCGTGGACCGGATCTCTTGTTGATCGTGTAATCCCAAAGTGGTTAATCATATTGCATTAAGAATCGAGACTTATGAATGTTTGATGCATAGGTGCTTTGGGTCTCCCAATCGCCTTTCAAATTTCCTTGAATTCGGTTCGGTTTGCCTTGATCAATCGCTATAGTGTAAGATGCTAAGCGGATCCGGTTGCCTTCGATTTTGGTCACTCTTTCTTTTTGGTTGTGGTTGATTAAGTTCACCATGCCATTATTATATGAATATTATTATACTTTTATTATTGTTATCATTTAGATTCTTGCACTTTAATTTCTTTTGTTACTAACATTTAATTTCTTGCACTTTTATTGCCTTTATTCTATTTTGCTTTATTCATCCATATCATGTTTATTATTTGCTCTTGTTTTGTTGTTGTTTTTCCTTTTGTCCATTTGGACACAAAAACATTAATAAAGGATTAAATTTCTAAAAGACTTGTGACTTTAATTTGTGGACTATTGGTTACTATCCTTGGCATTGGAATGGAGATTTTGGACTTTGATTTTAGGATCCTTTCCCCTTGCCTTGACCTTCATGAAGTTGGAATTTGCCTTTATTTGGCCATTTGCTAGCTTATAAGGATGAAACTCTTATGCTCATAATTTGGAATGTCATCAAGTTTGGTTAGATCTTTCTTCCCTTATCTCCTTTTTCTTTTTTTAGGATAGTCCCTTCATCTCCTCCCATTCTTTAATTTTCAAAACCTTCTCCCTTTTTCAAAGGATTCTTTCTTTTTAAATCATCACCTCTTTAATAAATAAAACCTTGAATTTTGTCAAGTGGCTTTTACTCTTTTTTCTTTTCTTTTAAAATCAATGAATCTAATCATGTTGACCTTAATTCAAAAAATAAAAAGAACCAAACTCATTCAAGTTGTTTTGTGCCTTTGTGCACTTTTGTGTATTTTCTTTAAAAGAGTGTCGATTATGAGTCATTATTCTTTAGACGGGTGCAAGTCTTTCAATCTCCATGGTTGTAGTTTGATGTAATTGAGTCTCTTGTCATTTGTGGGGGTTTAGTGGCATACTCGTTGATTTTATCCGAGTTCGCGCCATCCACATAATGATGTATGAGTCCATGCCTTCATTCTCATGGTAGATTTGTTTGGCTACCCACTGGAAGATGACAAATTCTCTTCACTTAATAAAATTAATCATAACCCACCCTTTTCACTATTTGTACCACGAACTACGGGGTTTTGATCTTGCATTGCACTTTATGGGTACGTAGGCATGAGGTGGTAAACCTCTCCAAACACAAAAATGTTAAAAATGATTCTTTTCTCATCCCTCCTCTCTCATTTAACAAACTTTTCTCAAACCAAAAGCAGTAAATGTTTCAAAGGGCTCCCGTGGAGTACCACGAACATTTTGGGTGCGTAAAACCTTCCTATTGTGTAACCTATCCCCTTACCTGTTTCTCTGTTGTGTTTCTTTATCTTTTTGCTTTTAAATTCATTAGGATTTATTCGCTATTTTTTCCTTTTCCTCTTGGAATAAAATAAAAGCGCGGTGGCGACTCTGTTTATTTTGAGTTAAACTAGTTAATAGTTTACACTCATGTTTTTACCGCTACAAATATCATTTGATTTTTGGACAAAATTATGAAAGAGATTTATTCACACTCAAGAAACCACAAAAGCCCAATAATCCATAATTCTTTTGACCTAATTTGACTCTCCTACATATACACAATTGAACACAAACAAGAGGGACGAATTTTGGCAGCCAAGAACACGTAAACCAATCATTGAACGTAAACCAATCATCAACACATCCATTCATGCACCAAAACGCCATAACCGAATTCATATTTCTTTTTTTTCTCTTTCCGGTTTCGCTTATTTATACATGATAAATTGATTTTGATTGCATAACATTGTTTGTTTGAATGTGTAGAACGATTCTGGGTGGTTAGATTGAAGTTCCATAGCCAAATGCACGAAACACCATTATTAGGGTTTAAGCTTTTCGAATTTTGGTTTTTCGGTTAAAGGCAATTTTAGCACAAATTGATGGATTCTTTGGATTCATAGAAGTATTTGCAATCGATTAATGTATTTAGAATGAATTTATGTTGTGTATTGTTGATTTTATGAGATGCATGACCTTTGGTGACGGAAAAAAAGCGTCACTATAGGCTATAGCGACAGAAGGCTGTAACTAAAACCCTAACTGGACAGACGGAGGTTGAAGATGATGGCGCCTTTTCTGGAATTTAAATTTTCATCAAATATTATATAGTTCTTATCCTGGTTATATTTCACCAAGACATTTTTGGCCCAGTGGTAGTGTATGCGCGCGGATGGACATAGGAGCGGGGTTCGATCCCTGGTTCCAACATTTTTTTACATTTTATTTTTATTTTTTGCAGGTTAAAAATATAATAGCTTTGTCCCATAGGATTAACACCAGCGTGCGCTGGCCCTGTTTGTTTTGTGATACGTTGTTGAGGTAAGGTACCTGGGTTCAATTCCCAGGTCCTATCTTTTTGAGCAATTTTCTTATTTTTTTCTTATTTCCTAGTTTCTATTGTTTTAATTAATTTTATTTTAATATATTAATTAACTTATTAAATTTAACTCTTTCTTAATTAAAATTTTATTATTTTTAAAAAAAAGGAGAAACATTTTTTTTCATTATTTATTTATAATAATAACTTTATTTTAATATATTCTTTTTTCTTATAATAATAATTTTGTAAATAAAATTAATTAATTAGGTTTTAACTAATTCTTTCAAACCCTAATTTTTTTAATTAATTCTAATAAACCCTAGTTTTTTTAAATTAATTCTACTAACCCTAATTACTTTATTTTTAATATTGCTTTATTATTTTTTATTTATACTTAATTCTTGCTTTATTTTAATTATTAGAAAAAATGTATAGGTTTATATGTTGTAATTTATTTTTCGCTCGATTATTTTGTAACTGCCCAAAGCCTTGTAATAACTTAGATTTACTTTTCCGTCCTTTTAATTATTATTATTTAAATGCTTGGTTAGTAAATAGGGCGTGAGAACTAATTGAATATTAATACGGATTTAGATAACTTAATTAAATAAGATAAATATCTGAAATAAATCATTCACACACGTAAGTCGATCTAAGATCACCGTCTGCACTTCCTAGGGTATCCCTCTTGGTTACCTTCTTTAAATGGTTAAGTCCCTCGAATATAGGGGTGTCTTAAGCAAAGTCCCTTCACGTATAAATCATCAAGTCCCTACAGATTTAAAAGATCAAGTCCCTTTGAGGTTGCCTACGAAATAATGGTTTTGTCCCTTCGAATAAATGATGATAGTCCCTAAGAATTGCTAAAGACACCCCTTAAGTTGCCTTCATTGACCATACGATGACCATACGCCCGTCCTTTAAACAAATCCAAGGTAATGACTACCTATTCCTTAATAATAGGGATAGTCATACCCTTGAAATAATATAAGAGAACATGAATGACTTAGTCTAGGGTAGGTACCTCATAGTTACTTGCTCGCACTTTAAAAATACTTTTCACACCTCACTATTTTCAAATATTTTCAAAACAAAGACTTTGTATACATCCATACGAGGATCATTATAAAGTACTTAGAAAATTTTCTAAACACACACTACACTTTCCTTTTTCAAAACAATTAAGTGAGCTAAGTTACTAAGAGCCCATGGATAACGATGGATATAAAGGGCGCTAATATCATCCCTTTATATAACCTACCCCCCGAACCCAAGTCTTTTCAAAACGGTCTTTTCTGTTCTTTCATGTCCCTTCCTTATGGATAAAATTAAAGTCGGTGGCGACCCTTGCTATCCGCAACATTTATAGAAAGTCAGTTCCCCCACCGTGTTACACAAGGCAAGGACTGTAAATGAGTTTTAAAGACAAGGCAAGGAATTTAAAGATTTCTTGAATTTTAAAAGAAACGCAGTAAAATGCATGAAAAGTAAATTGCTTGGAAATGTAAAAGACTTTGAAATGTAAAAGGCTTTAATGTAAAAGTTTGCAGAAAGTAAATGACTTGAAAGTAAAATACTTGAAAGTAAATTTAACATTAAAGATAAAATTGATATGAAGATAAATTTGGTGGTGCTTCAATCACGTACATTCTCACTGCACTTGTTTCTTTAAACGCAGATACTTTGAGTCTACGAAGTTACTAGTACATATGATTTCCACATAATTATTCACTTACTAAACGTAGTAATTTATATACATTACAAAGTAACCGTTTTCGTCGGTTTCTTCCTAAAACTATCCTAAGATGGTGACACTTGTCCCACTACTTGTTGTAGAAGCTTCATCATGCGCCACTTGTCTCTGTATTTGAATTGAAGATCACCAACTTTCCCTCCAAGTTTGATCGTGTGAAGACTCTTGGTAACTGCTGCCATCTTTGTCGAACGCCCTTGGTCGAATCCTTTCAACACTTAGAAAATAATTAAAACTTAGAGTTTTACTAAGTATGAAAATAGAAGGTGGGTCCCTTCGACTCTCATCCTTTATTAAGTAAGGTCAAAGACCTTTTTTTAGCTCATAATATAATAACTCATTTATTAAGCCAAAATAACCTCATTAATTGCTAGCGTCGAAATTTAGGGATAACAAATTGCCCCCCAAAAATGTTCTTTTCGACCATATTGATGAAAAGATAATTTTTTTTATGTTCATCATTTCGACGCCAACTTGAATCAAATGAAAGTATGGTTGTAAACCACCTACCCCACGTTCTAACACTGTTGTGATTCTTTGCCCACACGCATGGCGTCATGTCATAATGGCAAAAATCCTAAAAGTCCCATCCTCCGAATTTGCTGGATTTTAATCATGGGCTCTTACTTGAAACAATGCGCGAAAAATATTTCACATTAACTGCCTCCTCAATGCGTCAGATCCCAAGTGCCACGTGTCCCACCACTTTATGTCTCCATTAAGTGACAAGACTCCATAACTTCAACAAACAAAGAAACTTTTTCCAAACTCTTATGAATCCAGATTCTTCCTTGCTAAAGTCTTCTTCTTTCTTCAAGAACCCTAAAAAACCTCCATTTTCACTTTCAACAATGGCGTCTACCAAGGCTACCGCTTCCCAAAATAAAGGTTAGAAGGATAAATCCTTCCATTTTTAGCAAACTCTCGAACCTCTCACCAACATTGTTGAACCCAAAACCGTCCAAAATCCTTAGTTTGCACCTGAACCTCTGTTCAAATAAAACCAGGAGCGTCTACCGTTCTCAGGTAATGATCCTTTTTCTTGTGAATGACTGTCCCCTTGCTATATCTGGTACTTTGGTTGTTGTACCCTATACAAATGAGAAGTTGAAAGAGTTTTTCCCCTGTTATCGTAGAACTCAACCTTTAGGGAACAAGTACCTCCTTAAGGCTGATGACGCTTCAACTGACCCACCAGCTCTCACTCAGTTGAACCTGAAATATCTTTATGATGGTACTTGACTGGTTAGAGCCGTCAACCAGTTTGTTGAGTTCGATGAGTAGTTGACTAGGTTGGAGGAAACTAAGGCTGACCACTGGAAGGAGATTGGGATATATGATCTTTTGATGCGGACAAAGACTCATATCCCTTACTGTTTAAACTTTCTAGCTGCCTCATTGTATTTCTGGGATTGCACCTATTATACTTTTCACCTTCCATGTGGGATGGTTACGCCTACCCTCTTTGACATAGCCACTATAACAAGGCTTCGTCCTGATGGACCCATATATGATCCTATTGTTGATGTTGAAGACACTATTGGCTTACACACATCCAAGCTGACATACACTCCTTTCCTCCGACATCATTCAAAACCAGATGCAGAGGTAGTTTCTGATGAATATCATATTTCTTTTCTGACTCTATGGCTATCCAGATATGTCTTCTGCACCAAGTCCTATCAGGTGGCAAATAAGTTTCTGCCGTTAGCCCAACAACTTCATAACAAGAGGAAAGTTTGTTTGAGCTAACTTATCCTAGCAAACCTCTACGAGTCTCTATGTGAAGGGGTTACTCAATTGAGGAACTCAAAAGATGACTCTGATTCCCTAAATCTTACTGGCCTTCTCTGGCTCTTGCAATTGTGGCTGAAAGCCACCTTTTAGCCCTCACTTCCCATGAAAGGGAAGGTTAATGAAGAATTAGAAGAAATAAGGCTCAGAAATACAAAAGGTGTTCGACTGGCGAAGCTTACGCCTAGTGACGAAGGCGTAACTCTGAAAGAGGATTTCTCCAGCTTCTTGATGATGTTTGCCCTTCAGTATGACTTTACACCATCTATGGCTCCTTTTATGGAGAGGAGGTGTGGGCCTAGATGGTTCATTAGGGCTTTCCCCAACTCCCCCATAAGGAAGCTGCATTTGGACTTTGTTTCAATCTGGGAAGCCTTTTTAATTCCCAGGTTCTTTGTTTATAGGCTAAATGGTGGAAAAACTGATACATCCCTCATTGTTTATCAACCTAATTTGGTGTCCGGGCAATTTGGGTTAGGCCAGAGTTTCCCTAGATGCCTTTACAATAAAAAAGGCCAAGTCCTCTTTTCCAACAACCTGTCCGACGAAGCCGGAGTTGACCAGATCCTTGCCAAATAGGCATCCCAAAAGGCAGTATTGTCTCCGCTCTTCTTTCGACCGTCGATACAACACACCCATCCTTTCAATAATTGGTGGCACCAATATTACAGTGAGAACTTTCTCAGTGCCAATGAATTTTCTTCCCTCCTTGACTTGGCTTTTGTGAATGTGCAGGAGAAGGTCAAGAAAAGTAAGTCTGCTCACATCCAGAAGATACAAGCTTTTCAGAAATACTTTGAAACTGTCTATCGACCAGATGATCTTAGTCGAACCGTGCGTGAGGCTGCTGCCACTTTGAAGGAGAAGTTTTTTCAAAAGATGGATAGATTGAAAAAATCCCTTCTAACGTTCATCGTGAGAGGCGATATGAGGTGGCTTTTCAACACTTTCCTCCAAAACTCCCTAGATTGCCTTCAGCTGATTTTGGTGTGGCACTTGCCCCTCCATTTCCTGACTAGTTTATCTGTGGGGATTCAATAAAGATCCTTTGACAACAGTCTCAACCGAAAGCCCTAAGGGTGGTTGCGACTAAGCATACGCTGGACAGTTTCAAAGGACACCTTCACATAGGGATCGAAGACGTCCATGTAGAAACTGACATATGTGAAGGTTTGAGGATTATACTGACTTCTTGATAGCTGATCCATTAATGACTATTATTATTTGTTTTTGTCATTTTCAGCAATTTCAAGAAGTCCACTGCCTCTAAGGGAGTGGTAATAAAGGAGAACAACGAAGGCAATAAGGTATGCAAATTTCCTGAGTTATATGACTTCTGCATATTCACCTTCATATTTTTGGTTATCTTTTCAGACAACTACCAAGCCTTTGACGTCCCTGCAGAAGGGTAAAAAAGCTTCCACCCCCATCCTTGGCGACGAAGATGAGCCTTCTAAGGAAAAAGTCCTTAGGAAGAAAAGGAAGGCTACACAACCTCCTAATGCTACTGACCAATCTTCTTCCAAGATGGCCAAAATTGTAAAAGAAACGCATGCTAAGGGTGGCGTTGAAACTATTCCTGCTACCCCTGCAGCGAAGCCTGTTGGCGCTCCTGAAAGTGCCAATTTTAGCCTTGGTTGTGAAGAGAATCAAGTAATTTGTTTGGTATTTTATTTCCTTTCTTAAAATCTTCTTACCATCTTGACCAGAAACCTTCAACTGATACCCTCATGCCTGCTACTCTTCTGAACAACCAGGGTGAGCCAACTTATCACCCAAACTCTGATTTTGGTTATGGTTATGGTTCCTTGAGTGAGGTTAACCAACCTATGTTTATGGAAGTTGTCCATCCTCAAACAGTCAAAGTTTCTCCACACTCTCCGGCCAAAACAACCACTCAAAAATCTCATACTGCTGATTCAGAGCGTGAGTGTGAGATCGATTCTAGCAAAGATCTTGATGGACAGACAAGCAGGCTAGTTAAGGAGATAGACACGACCTTTTTTGCCAAAGAAGAAGAAAATGGCAAACAGTCTGAAGGTCCTGCCCCCTCTAGCCCCAAAAATAAAGAACCAGAGGTTGACGATAATCCCCCAGCTACTGTCCAAGGCCCATACATAATTGACCTTGAGGAGGAGGACGAAGAAGAGGAAGAGGATGTTAATGTTGAAGGAAAAGGGGAAACTAACAAAGAAAAAGAGCCTGAAATGACTCCAAAACCATTTCCTGAAAGGAACCTCCAACTTTCGACTCCTGTAGCTGGGGATCGACTAGCAATTATAAAGTGGTCGAATCCCCGAGAGTATGTCAGGATAAAACATGGCAAGAGTTCTTGCTTCTCCGCAAGCGACTCTCCATTATATCCTGGGGCTTCTGCTCCAAATGACTTTGTTGGTCCTGCCTCAAGAAAATCAAAGAAAAATTCTTCAAGAGGGACATTCGTACTACCTTGGGAGCTGACCCCATTGCACACCTTTGGCTGAAGGACACTCTGCAGATGCTGGATCTCTCTGCTATCGATCCTAAAATATATGCTTCCCATATGGAGCTAAGTGATCTGGTGAACCAGATGTCTGATGATCTTAAGTTATCCCCAAAGGTTGATGATGTCATTTAGAGGGTTGGACCCTAGAGCATGAATGCATGGAAGCTAGCAAGGGAAGCAGAATCTAGAGTCGAAAAACTTGATTTCCAGAAGTCTAAGAGGGAAAAGAAATTGCTGCAAATAATATAACCATTGAAGTCTGGGAACAAGAGCTTGAGGAGCTGCAGAAAAAGATTGTTGATGCTAAGAAGGCAATCTTGAGCTGAGTCAAGCTAGCAACACTAAGCTAGAGGTTAAGTTAAAGAACACACTTGACCTTATTGATGCATCTGAGGCTCTCGACAAGAAACTTGCTGAAGCCAAGCTTGACAAGGCCTTATGTGAAAATCGTCTACTGATCATCCTACATAATTTCCTCCAACTGCAATCAAAGCTTCCTTTTTAACTTTTTGACAGTCTTCCAGCTTTATTTATTTTATCATCATTTTCGTTGGCCCTGTTGTGGCCATTATGTAATGACAATTAGGGAATGGTTGCCCCTTTAAATTTTCATGCTCTTTGTTACTTTTCGACTTGCATTATAATTCTGCTTTTGTATAAGTAATAAGTTAATGTGGCCGTCAAAACAACCTTTACGTCAAATTGCTTCTAACTTAAACTCAAATTAAAACGTTTTAATGTCTTAACTTTATTATTGGTGGCGACATTCTAGCTTTTTATGCCTCATTATTACATGGCACATTTTCTAATTCGAGGCAGCAACCAAAACGTCTTTTTGAAATGACATTTTCTTGGAAGGATTCACGCGCCCTTTTATTGCCTCTCATTTGGCCAATAAGCACGCAACTTCTTTCCTTATAAATAACACTTCTATTTACTCCATTATCTTCATCACAACATCATGGAGAGTTCTGCAAAGAAAGTTAATGACATTTCTTTGCACAAGCAACGTAAGGGAACAAAAAAAGAAGAAAAGTCCTTCTCCAGGTATGGGAGTGGTTACCCGCTCCAAGGCTAAAGGGATAACCATTACTCCTCCCAATAAGGATCCTCCCAAGAATCAACTTCCAGATATTGATGAGGAGGCTGACGCAGATTGGATGAATTATCTCGATTGCATCACTTTGCTTCCAGATATTGATTAAGAAGTTGACGCAGATTAGATGAATTATCGCAACTGCATCACTTTAGAGGATTTAGAAGACTAGATGTTCATTGTTTGGTTCTTAAACCATTTATCTAGGCTTCTGTCCTTGTAGGCCTTTTGTGGCCCTTATTTAAATTAATGAAAAATTTATTTTCCTATATGAATCTCTTACAGTATTGGTCTATATCTTTTCAAATACTTTCCATTTAATTTAAAGACTATTAAGTCAACTTCAATCTCATGAATCTCATAAGCATTGTTATTGAATACTTTGGTTATTTGGAAAGGGCCTTCCCATTTAGGTGACCATTTCCCTAAAGATTTGTTATTTCGATCCATAGGTAATATGACTTTCCACACTAATTCACCAACTGAAAAGGTTTTTAATTTAACCTTTTTATTATAGGATTTCTCTACCTTCCTCTTTTTCCTTTCCAATAATTGTAAGGCGTGAAGTCTCTCTTCATCCAAATCAAGCAGTTCATCCAGTATCATGACCCAATAAGTATCCGTTGGGATTTCGTGATGCCTTTGAATTCTTGTAGATTGAAGATAAATTTCAAGAGGTAAGACAACATCATGGCCATAAGTTAGTCAAAATGGTGTAGTATTAGTTGCTTCTCTGGGTGAAGTTCGACACACCCAAAGAATTTGGTATAATGTCTTGTGCCAATTTCTTGGCTTCTTACCCACATGTTTTTTAATCAAACTAATAACTAGCTTGTTTGCTGCTTCGACCTGACCATTGGCCTGGGCGTAATAAGGAGTGGATGTTAAGAGTTTAAAGCCCATTTCTGTGGAAAACTCTTGCATCTTTCGACCAGTAAACACAGATCCTTGATCTGTAGTGATTGTTTCTGGTATGCCATATTTATATATGATACGCTTCTGAATAAATTCAATTACATCTTCTTGGTCAACATTTGGCAATGGGATTGCTTCGACCCATTTGTAAAAATAGTCGATTCCTACCAATATGTATTCATGATTTTTTGAAGATGCTGGTCGAATTTCTCCAATTAAATCCAAAACCCATCCTCTAAAAGGCCAAGGTTTCACTATAGAGTGTAATTCGCTTGCAGGAACATGTTGGATGCCAGCGTGTACTTGACATTCTTGGCATTCTCTGGCAAATTCTATGCAATCTTTCAGCATAGTAGGCCAATACATACCTTGTCGAAACAAAAGCCACTTCATTTTGTGACCTACTTGGTGTGCTCCACATGCCCCACTATGAACAATCGAAACAACTAAATATGCTTCAGCCTCACTAAGACATTTTAGCAATAGTCCTTCAGCAATCTTTTTATATAGTTAATTCCCTAATAAGACGTAGCTTAAAGCTTGGTATTTTATTTTTCTGTTCGTCGAAGTTGTTGGATTTTCTAGGTAGTCCATTAAGGGCTTCCTCCAATCTTTAGCACTTATGTTGTCGACCATCAGTATTGTGAAGTTTTCTTCATTAACATACCCAAGCTTAGTTTCTTCTAGGTCTGATGGGGCTAAACCTACTGACACAACTTTTCCTCTAACCTCAATTGCATTCTGTAACTTTTCTTTTAAAATTTTGTATCCTGATGCAATTTGAGCCAAGTTATTTGAGATTTGATTTTGTAATCTAGGAATGTGTCAAAATGTAGTTGTTTGAAATTCTTTCAATAGTCTATTTACTATTACATAGTACATAATTAAGTTTTCCTTTATGCACTTGTATTCTTTGGTAACTTGTTTTATTACTAACTCTGAGTCTCCCATTATTTTGACATGAGTTGCCCCTAATTCCAACAATACCTCAAGTCCAGTTATCAAAGCTTCATATTCAACCTCATTGTTAGAACAATGGCTGTCAATTTTGTACTTGAGTGTTGTTGGAATTTTATGAGGAGAAATACCAAGTATCCCAATTCCAGTCCCATCTCTGTGACTAGACCCGTCGAAGTATATCTTCCATGGTTCAATGTCAAGATAATTCAATGGGCTTTCATTTATAGAGTGGTCAACTATAAAGTCTGCGACCGCTTGCCCTTTAACTACCTTTAAAGGTTTATAAGTTAAAGAGTATTCAGTTAATGTTAGTGCCCATTTCCCAATTCGACTATGCAAAATAGGTTTAGACAACATATGTTTAATAACATTAAAGTGCTAAGAAACATAAACATCAAATGGCTTTATATATAGCTTTAATTTATTACATGAGTAATACAAACATAGGCACAATTTCTCTATCATACTATACCTAGTTTCTGCATCATTTAAAACTCTACTAAGGTGATAAATGGCTCTTTCGACGCCATCATTATCCTCTTGGGCTAACATGCTCGCTAAAGTTCTATCTAAAACAACTATGTATAATTTCATACTTTTCTCTCTACAAGGCGGAGAAAGAATTGGAGGGTGACTCAAGTATTCCTTGATCTTGTCGAAGGCTTGTTATTGTTCTTGCCCCCAATGAAATCCTTCCTTGCTCATGCGTAGCAAGGGTGAGAAAGCTTGAGTCTTTCCACTTTGGTTTGATATGAATCTTCTCAAGAAGTTGATCTTACCTAAGAGTGATTGTAGCTCTTTCTTTGTCGAAGGCGCTTTAGCCTCCATAATAGCTTTGGTCTTATTTTGGTTGATTTCAATCCCTTTCTTGTGGAGCACAAATCCAAAAAAGTCCCCTGCCCGCACACAAAAAGCACATTTAAGAGGATTCTTTTTAAGACCGTGTTTTCTCATTCTTTCAAAAGAACGTCTAAGATGACTAACATGGTCAAATCCAGAGATGGATTTTACGAATATGTCATCTATGTAAATTTGCATAAACTTATCTATGAAATCATGAAAAATTGAATTCATTGCTCTTTGGTAAGTTGCCCCTGCATTTTTCAAACCAAAAGGCATGACCACCCATTCATAAGTGCCCAAAGCCCACAAGCATCGAAAAACAGTTTTAGGAACATCTTCCCTAGCAATGAATATTTGATTGTATCCTGAGTAGACATCTTGCATACTTAGATACTCATGTCCTACAGTAGAGTCAATTAGCATTTCTACCACATGCATTGAATATTCATCTTTAGGGGCGGAAAAGTTCAGATCTCTAAAGTCCATGCACACCCTCAAAGAGCCATTTTTTTTAAATTACTGGTACGACGTTGGTTAACCATTCAATGTACCTGGATGTGCGAATAAACTTGCACCGAAGTAGCCTTTCAATTTCCTCTTTAATTTTGGTGAGGATTTATGGGGCGAAGCGTCTTGGATTTTGTTTGACAGACTTCTTCCCAGGTTTGATTGGGAGCTTGTGTTCGACAAGTTCTCTCTTTAGGCCATGCATCTCATCATAATCCCAAGCAACACAATCTTTAAATTCCTTTAGCAAGCTGACCACTTCGACCTTGAGTTCTGGGTCAAGATTGGCACTGATGTAAGTAGGCTTTTTGATTCTCCATCTCCCAGGTCAATTTCTTCTAAGGGATCTTGAGCCAACATTTTGGTACTTTCTGACAGAGGATCCTTTTCGAATCCCATAGGCTTATTGTCATAGATTGCATCAAGCCTCTGGTCTGAATCTTCTTAAGTCTTATTTAGAGGCTCTTGTTCAACATCCTTCACAAGATCTTCTTCCACAAATCTGTAATGGCCTCAACAACCATCTCACTTCCTGCAGCCTCTAAGACCGTTTGTATTCTCGTTTCGGCCACATAGGCCGAAATCCTTCTTAAGGCTTCGAAGTCAGTCATTATTACTGCCTTCGGTTTCCCAGCCTGTGGGCCGGTTTTCAACATCAGGGAAATATAACAGGAGGTTTCTTGCTTCCCCTACAACCTCTCTATCCAAACGGAATCCTTCGACATGATGGAGGTTTAAACTGCAGTACACGTGATCATTTTGTGTGAACTCGAATGTTGCTGGTGCACATGGGCCAATGTGTGCTAAATTATTGTCAAACTCTACACCTTCCACATGATTAACTGGTACCTTAAAGTATCCTTGACCGGCTTCAATGTTTTTGACGATGCCATATGGCCTCTAAATGGTAACCCTCTGATGCATTGAAGATGGCACTGCACCAATGCCATGGATACACTCCCTCCCGAGCAAGAGGTTATAGTTGGCCTTGCGTTCGACCACCATAAAGAGAGTGGGTCTGATGACTGTCCCCACAGTTAAGTCCACCTACATGACCCTCATACTAGGTCCAGTTTTTCCTTCATAGTTTGACAGGACCAAGTTATGTGGTTTAAGGTCAGTGTCAGTCTTACCGATCTTAGGCAACAAGAAATGTGGCATAATATTCACTATGGCACCACAATCTACCACAATCTTGTTAATTACCACGTCTTTCACCTTACTGGTGATGTACAACGACTTTATATGACCCCACATGGCTTCAGAAGGGCGTTCGAAGAAGGCATTTTGCTCTTCAACGCACCCATTATTCATGACATAGTAGCACACTGGTTTGTGTGCTACCCATTTTGCCTCAGTTTTGGCATCTAGGTCATCAACCTCAGTGATATGGTCGTACTCCTTGGGCATAACCGAGACCATGTTCACCAGGACATCAAAGGATCCCTCAGATCCACACTCAAAGTTATTTGTCATTTCATCGTCTCCGACGACTTTCAGTTCAACTTTGATCTGTGCTCTGATTTCAGCTCCCTTGTTCTTTGATGAACGTACTTTGTGCCCCTCAGGAATTTAGTGAGTTGGTTTTATTTTGAGATTGTTACCCTTTTCCCCAACCACATTGGTGCTTGATTCATCAATATTTGTTTTGGAGGCTTCTCTCCCAGCCTTCCTTCGTCGTTGTTCTCTGCACCATTGTGACCTGGTCATAGGGTTCCCGCCCTTGTAATTCTCAGACACATACGCAGATTTGTTCGACGTTCTGACCTCCTTTCTATATCCCAACTAAGGTCCTCTTTTAATGTCAATCTTTCTCCATCTTTGGGCTCCTTTTGTGCTAGACTCATTTGGTCTATACCACTTATCCACAGGGACTTCCCCACTTGGCTTGAATGAGGGACGTTTCAACTTGAGGAGTTGGCCTTCCTCACCCTGATCGGTGCGTCTTGGGTCGAAACGCCTTTGTTTAAGATCAGCTTTTGGCTTCTGCTTTCCTCCAGCCTTATCAATTTTTTGAAAGCTTTTGGCAGCCTCTTTGTCGAAGATAGAGCTGCATCTGGGACACAGCATAACCTCTGACTTCTTGTTTTGACATCTTTGCAAGAAATCAACAATGCTTTCACCCTCTTTAGGGTAAGCCCTTTTATAGTCATTCTTCTGAGGCCCGACAACATTAGCATGGATCTCCTGGTCCTGAGTTATTTCAACCATGTTAACATTGGCTTCATCCTTTAGTTGCATTTTGAAGAAGTCTAGGTCAAGGCTTTCAGTGGCCTTATCTTCTTTGTTGGAACTTTCAGTAGTTTCTTTTGTTGTTAGTGGGAGAATTGCTTCCTCAGTCCCTTCAACTGGACCAACAGTAACTCCCTCATTAAACCTTTCGAACTCAGGTGATGTCTTGAAGAATCCTTCAACAGCCATACATATCTGGTGCTCTAATTGTCCCTCAGTTAGTTCTCTTTCAACCATGATTATTGTGGCATCATGGGCAGGGTCTTCAGCAACCCTAACCCATCACAAGTTCCCTAACGGTTGCGACTGTCCCAATGGTATCTTCGTCATCAACTGCTTGATCAACAACATCAATTAGATTGACTGTTGTAAGTTCAGTATAATTAGCCTCAGCCAGTTGAAGAGGATCAATATCAATCTTCATTTGTGCTTTTGGCTTATCTCCGAATTTGAGCCTACCCTCCTGGATAACATTTTGCACCAAATCCCTGAAAAGAAAACATTGAGAAGTTTTATGACCCAAGTAACTGTGGTATTTACAGAAACCTCTTTTCTTTCGTTGATCTAAAGTTGGAACTTTGGCGCCTGGTGGCACAAGTATTTGGCCATCCTTAACTAATAAATCAAAATTCTCGTCACATTTAGTAACGTCAAAAGTATATGTTTTCTTAGGATATCTGTCGTTCTTTTCAGTTTCGACAGGGTTTTTTCCATTAGAGGGAACTAAGAGCTTGCAAGCATAATGAGGACCCTACTTAAGTTCAGCTAGGTCTATCTCATTATCCTCTAAAGGTACAAATTCGTCATAGACTTCTTCGACCTTATCTTGATAGTCCAAATAGGATATCTTCTTATGCTTATTCATTCTAGCTTTTTCGTCCTTAAGACGTTCAAACTGTCAAACTCTATCCGCTAGCTAGGCCATATCCCTCAGGTATTGAGTATCCAGCTTCTTCCTGATGGAATAATCAAGGCCACCAGACGCCATTTCGACCAATTCACACTCAAGTACTTGTGTAAAGAATCTGGCCTTGAGTAGCAGAAATCTGTTCAAGTAATCATCAATAGATTCATTGAACTTTCTTTTGACGCAATTCTTTCAAGCTAATCTTGGTTTGTCCCATGTAAAACTGCTCATAAAACAAACACTCTAATTGAGTCCAATTACAAATTGAACCAGGTGTCAATGTATTAAACCAAGTGAAATCATTCTTGGTGAGAGAACTAGGGAAATATTTAACCCTAAGGCTTTCGTCATTTGCTAGCTCTCCTGCTTCTATCACATAACACACCATATGTTCAACTGTAGACTCAGTCGTATCTCCTGAGAACTTAGTAAACTTAGGAACCTTCGTCCTAGGAGGTAGTTCTGCTTGGAGTAAATACTCCGCTATTGGCGAAGTGAAATTTGGCATAGCAAAGCCTATATTTATCCCACTTCTAGCCATTATTCGTTCGACCATGACTGCTAAATTATTTTCTGCTGCCAAATTGTTCTGTCGAACTTGGTGAACCACTTGATTTGCGTCTTGATGCCTATTTATTATTCTTACTCTTGGTTCATCCTCTTCTGGGTTTTGTCTTTGATTCCTAACAGGTTCAGGCTCAAATGGTTCGACCCCTGGAGAATCCACAGGATCTTGTGGTTGCGGGGCATCTTCCACATTCACTCCTTGATTTGGACGTCGAGGCATTACTGGAACTCCCATGAATTCTGCTTTGCTCGCCATTTGGGTTACCATTTGTCGATTCGGCTAATTTGTATTCCGAATCAAAGGTTGAAAAAATTCTCCCATAGTTTGAGATAAATTATGAACCATTTGCATGTTGCTTTCATCCATTTGCTGCCTCAAATAGGCCGCAAACTCATTTGTTAAGGTATGACTTTGCATCGAATACCCCAACTGACCAACTTGATTATTCCTGAACCAGACTCTTGTAATGGTGAAGGAACAACATGATCAGAAGAAAAAAAAAGGTGCATTCCTTACTGTAACACGGTGGGAGAACTGACTTTAGTTATGTTGCGGATAGCAAGAGTCGCCACCGACTTTTATTTTATCCAAAGGAAAGGCATAAAAGAACAGGAAAGACCTTTTAAAAGATTTTTGGGTCAGGGGGGTAGGTTATGTAAAGGGAAGGTGTTAGCACCCTTTACATCCATGGTTATCCATGGGCTCTTAGTTACTTAGCTCACTTTAAACTGTTTTTGAAATGTGAAGTGTGTGAATAGAAATTTTCTTAAGTGTTTTATAATGATCCATGTACGGATGTATATAAAACCTTTGTTTTTGAAAATTGTTTGAAATGTATGAAGTGTTTGAAATGTTTTGAAGAGTGAGCAAGTATCTTAAGAGGAACCTACCCTAAGTTTAAGTCTTTTCTGTTCTTGAATCCTTTAAATGGTAAGACTATCCCTATTATTAAGGAATAGGTAGTCATTACCTTGGATGTGAGGGACAAGTGAAGGGACATCTGTTATTTAGGCAACTGTGGGGTGTATAAGCAATTCGAAGGGACTTATCATCTTTATTCGAAAGGGACAAGATCATTACGAAGGCAACATTCGAAGGGACTTGATCTTTTTATCTGTTTAAGGGACTAGATAATGTGAAATGAGGGACTTTGCTTTATACACCCTACTTGACCTTTTGTTTAGGCAACATGAGAGGTAACCCTAGGAAGTGAGATGGCGATCAAAGATCGACTTACGTGTGTGAGTGTACAATTTTAAATATTTATCTTTTAAATTAATGATCTAAATTAATTTTAAATACAAACATGTTTCACTCCCTATTTTACTAACCATAGCATTTAAAATAAATATTAAACATTACTATTAAAATATTACATAAAGGAGACAATTACATAATAATAATAATTAACAAATTAAATAAATAATAATAAATAATTGGGTTAGTAACAATAATAATAAATCACAATATATATAAATGGGGTTAGTAATAATATAGGAAAATAAATAGAATTAATAATAAAATAAACAAGAATATTAGCATAGTGATTAAAAGTTCAATTTTTTTATAAACACTTATTTTTTAAGATTAAGAAGAAAATATAAACAATTATATACTAATTATTATAAAGTTTTAAATTATATACAAGTTATAAAAATTAGGTTAATTATAAACATATTATGAAACTAATATTATATTTGCAAAATAAAATTAGCAAGTTTTAATTATTTTTAAGCATGCACTAAAAAAAAATTATTTACATACAAGAATTAAATAATAATTACAAACTAATTATAAAATATATACATATAATTAAAGTTTATTAAAAGTTATAATTAACAAATAAATTGGTACTTATAATTAGGGTTTATAAAAAAAATAATTAGGTTTTACAAAATATTTTAGGGTTTTAGAAAATTAGGGTTTATATGTTTTTTAGAATAATAAATTAGGATTAATTAAATACTATATAGAATTATACAATATTAATAATTTACAAAAATAAATAATTTTTCTAATAAGATTTAAATTAAAAAAGATGAGTTCTAAAATATAATAATAATATAAACATTCTATTTTTTTTTTATTATTTAAGTTCATTTAACTATAATATAAATTAAATAAATAAGAAAAACAGAAAAAGAATGAAAAAAACAAAACTTACCTGGGATGTGATTTGAACCCAGACCCTAAGCTTTCAACCCTCAAGACCAACACACAAACCACTGGACCATGCGCGCGTAGGTGAGAAAGAATGCACTCCATGGGGTTTTGTTATTAACCTGAAAACAAAACATAACAAAGCAAAAAGAAACAAAACAAAAGGCCTGGGGGGGATTCGAACCCAGGACCTTCTCACAACACGCAAACACACTTACCATCCAGCCGGGAGGGCGCAACTGATGTTTAAACCACAACAATAAATAATATATTAAGTTTGATGATTAACTGGAAAAATAAGAAAAAAGTTGCTGAGCCCAGGATTCGAACCAAGGACCTACAAGCATAACATGCGCATCCTTCACCACTGGGCCAACGCTGCAATTGTGAAATAAATTATCAACAACATAATAAAATATTAAAACAATATTTGAATCCCAGAATGCGCGCCAGGAACTTCATCTTCTTCCTTGGACGCTGCAAATTTTCCTGCGAATTCTTCTACGAATATACCTGCGTTTTTCATTCCTGCGAATCACAAACTTCAACCAAACAACAAAATTTCACAAAATTATTTATGCCATTGAGTTCCTACTGAGATTTGCAATCTTCCTATGTCTTTAAAATTCATTTATCATGATCAAATCATGAAACCCTAAAAGAGGCCGTGAACCCTAATCATGGTGAAACTCCATACCTGCATAAAAAACTCAATTGAATAGCCCAGAATCATTCTAGGGTTCATCACAAACATCATCAAACAATCAAAAACAATTTTAATCCAGCCAATCAATGGAATCGAAAATCAACAATTTCTTGAAGAACATGATTCGGTTTAGGTCATATGCAATGATTTGAATGTTGCAAATGGTTCAAATAGATTCAATGATGTTCATAGAACATGTCTCAACCTTCAAATTGTTTTGAAAGGGCCTGAATTGTGAAATCCGAATTTGAATTTTGGTGAGTTTTTTGAATGTGCAAACTTACTCTTTGAGGCTGTCAAAATCGTCCCAATGCATTGTGTTCTCTTCATATACTTATAGTGAGTGAATTAGGTCAGAAAGATTGGATCATTGTATGGATTTTTTTGATTTTGGAGATTGAAAAAGATTAGAACTTAAATTTCAAATATTTGTGAATGAGACCTTTCTATTTCAAGCCAATCATCATCAATGTTATATCAATTCAATCCAAATCATGTTAATGACCTTCTAGAACCAAAATATATTTTAAATTTTCACATTTGATATTTTATTTAAATTTAAAATGATTTTTAATATAAAAAATCATAATAAATAAATTAAATAAAATAAAATTATGAAAATATCAAATAAATTTCGTGCATGATGTCATGGAACCCTTTGGGTCACAAAAAGTTCAGCCCATTTGGAAAATTTTGGTTTTAAGACCCTATTTTCTTCATAAACCACCCAAACATTTCCCAACTTTGCAAGGGCACACATCCTTCAATTTTAATGATATGAGGGTGTTATTGGACATTTTGGAAAGCTTGAGGAGTCCTCTAACCAACCCCATTGGTTTCATGACCATATCATTTACCATTCTCAAGTTATGCCCTTTTGAAGTTGTTGACGTTTTGTTGACTTTCAAAAGGACCTATAATGTATTAGCTCATACCTTCCAAATGAAGCATTTTTGGGCTTGGCTTGTGAGACACAAAGTTGTAGAGAATTAAATTTACTTCAAAATGAGATTTGGATGGGAAAAATGTGATGGAGCATGTGAAAGTTATGGCTGGTCAAAGTTCAGTTGACTTTTCCTGAGGAAACCCTAATTTAGAAACCTCTGATTCTTGATGATCTGAAACATCCTTGATGAATCATGATCAACCCTTGATCAAATGATGAATTTTACTTCATATACTTGATGTTGACAAAAAATCATGAAGTTTGACTTTGGTTTGACCACAGTTGACCTCAGTTTTACTTTTTAACTACTTTGACTGATTTTGACCTATTTGATCATCTGACTGAGCAAACCTTTGAGAAAAGTCTTGAAACTTGTCATGGGGGTTCTTAAACACATATAAGATGTTATGAAGCTCACTTGAAGTCTTGGAAATCCATTTAGCCTGATTAAAGTCAAAACCCTAGTTTTGGATGTACTGCTTAGGAGAATGCCTTGTCTGAGGGATTTGTCAAATCTTCTGCCCCATGATGAACTTTGTGAACCTTGTGAACCTCATAAGATGTCTTGTGAACCTTGTGAACCTCATGAAAGGTCTTGTGAACCTTGTGAACCTCATAAAGTGTCTTGTAAACTTCATGAACCTCATGAAAGGTCTTGTGAACCTTGTGAACCTCTTAGCACACAAAGTCTTGTATTGTGAGGGCAAATTTTGGGGTACAACAGCTGCCCCTGTTCAATTTTCTGAAACCTGAGGGGTTAGATTGGTATATGTGCCAGTCGTAACCTGGAAGGTTGAAGGGGATTGAACATAAAAGCCCAAAAATTTGCACTCACCGGTGCGTAGAGAGATACTGATGACTAGTTGTATATGCTTGAGTGGGCTTAAAGATGCCACTTGGAGAAAAGTTCTTCAAATATGTTTCTTGGAGGATAAAGTAGTCCAAAATATGAAGATATATCTTTTTGGGAAGATAAACAACGTCCCATCATAGTGAGATAGCCTTTGGGAAGATAAACAACGGCCCAAGGTAAAGGTGTAACCTTCAGGAGGATAAACAACGTCCTGAGGTATAAATATAACTTTTGGGAGGATAAACAACGGCCCAATAGTCATGATATGGCTTTTGAGAGGATAAACGACGTCTCAAAATAGCCTTCGGGAAGATAAACGACGTCCCTTGATAATGAGGTAACCTTTGGGAAGATAAACAACGGCCCAAAGTCATGATAGCTTTCAGGAGGATAAACAACGTCCTGAGGTATAATGGTAGCTTTCAGGAGGATAAACAACGTCCTGAAGTATAACTTTTGGGAGGATAAACAACAGCCCAATAGTCATGATATGGCTTTTGAGAGGATAAACGACGTCTCAAAATAGCCTTCGGGAAGATAAACGACGTCCCTTGATAATGAGGTAACCTTTGGGAAGATAAACAACGGCCCAAAGTCATGATAGCTTTCAGGAGGATAAACAACGTCCCGAGGTATAATGGTAGCTTTCAGGAGGATAAACAACGTCCTGAGGTATAAGAAGCTTTCAGGAGGATAAACAACGTCCTGAGGTACAATGATAACTTTTTGGGAAGATAAACAACGGCCCAATAGTCACAAGTTGTTGATGAAGTTTGTCTGCTGGAGAATTAATATGAAAAACAAGATTATAACATTCTGTATGATAATATTAGTTTATGCATTATGTATGCATGTATAATATG
The DNA here is from genome assembly GCA_963966055.1 of Lathyrus aphaca. Classification (NCBI taxonomy): domain Eukaryota; kingdom Viridiplantae; phylum Streptophyta; class Magnoliopsida; order Fabales; family Fabaceae; genus Lathyrus; species Lathyrus aphaca. The sequence goes on along the minus strand of OZ014519.1, from coordinate 707,729,308 downwards.
ATGCACTTAAGTAATGTATTATGTACTTATGGATATGTATGATATGATGTAAATGATGTATGTATGAATCATGCAGCCTGAAGCGTCTGGATATCTTTGTATAACAACTGCTGGCCAGGGAAAGTAAATCCTGATTTGTTGCTGAAGAATATGAGGAACTCGTTCCCGTTTGATAATATAGTATTCATGACCTCCCGTCTTCGTTTGATAGTAGGGTATACATAACCTCCCGTCTTCGTTTGATAGTAGGGTATACATAACCTCCCGTCTTCGTTTGATAGTAGGGTATACATAACCTCCCGTCTTCGTTTGATAGTAGAGTATATATAACCTCCCGTCTTCGTTCATCGTACATCCTATTGGAAAAATAAATTCCCGACTATCCGTATGAGGATAAAAGAGATGGATATAAATTCCAGGGGATATGTAACTCGAAGTATTTATGAAGATGGATTTGCCCTACTGGAGATTTGTAGTTGTCTTGTGGGGATGAACTGGCGAAGCTTCGTTGAATTCCTTCCCTCGTTCGTCTTTAGTAAATACTATTACTGCATTTTCATGCATTTCTGGTAAACATCAATCATGTTAAGCATTTATGCATTTCTGGTAAACATCAATCATATTAAGCATTTATGCATTTCTGGTAAACATCAATCATATTAAGCATTTATGCATTTCTGGTAAACATCAATCATATTCAAAAGCATAATACATTCAAACACAACCAATGGACGTTTCGCTTATGTAAATAGGGTAAAAGTAAATCTGGATTCAAAGATGGAATTTTATTTATACCAAAGAGTGACCCGTACATGGGTAAGTTTGTACAAGGAAACAAAAATTAAAGAAAATCAGCTATGTGGGAAATAATCCTATTGAGTTTCAATTCTACTATTGCCATTATCTTCAAGTATCTCATCTTCTGCTGTTGAGACGGAAACAATTGGATTGAGCTTTATCTGTTCGAACTTGAGTAAGTAGTACAATTGATTGTAGTTTCATGGGTGATCCAAACGAGACATAGTCATACGCTTTAATCCCTAACTTTTGCCTGGATTGCCCTTTCAGGTTTTCAATCCACCGGGATACCCTTTTTTGCCCAAGCCGCCTTTTCAGGTTTTCGACTTGCCGGATGTACATTTTTTATATATATCCCTAATTTTTGCCCGAACCCTTTTGGTTCGCCGGGATGCCCTTATTTTTGCCTAGGCCAGTCAACCTAGCGGGTCTCTTTTTATGCGTAGTATTTTTTAACTATGTCTGTGTTTACAGGCTGTGGGAAGTCTTCATCATCCATAGTAGTAAGTATCATGGCACCTCCTGAGAATATTGTCTTGACTACAAATGGTCCTTCATATGTAGGAGTCCACTTTCCCCTGGGATCACCCTGTGGTAATATGATACGCTTGATTACCAAGTCACCAGCCTGATATACTTTTGGCTTAACCTTCTTGTTAAAAGCTTTGATCATCCGTTTCTGGTACATCTGACCATGACAAACTGCTTCTAGTCTCTTCTCATCAATCAAATTTATCTGGTCAAGTCGAGTCTGAATCCACTCATCTTCATCCAAGCCTGCATCCTTCATAATTCTTAAGGAGGGAATCTGAACCTCAATGGGTAGAACTGCTTCCATACCATATACTAAGGAGAATGGGGTTGCCCTTGTTGAAGTGCGTATTGTAGTACGATAACCATGAAGAGCATATGGTAACATCTCATGCCAATCCTTATAAGTGACAGTCATCTTCTGTATAATCTTCTTAATGTTCTTGTTAGCAACTTCTACTGCCCCATTCATCTTTGGACGATACGGAGAAGAGTTGTGATGCTTAATCTTGAACTGCGTGCAGAGATCAGTAATCATAGTGTTGTTCAGATTAGAGCCATTGTCAGTAATAATCCTTTCAGGGATGCCATACCTACATATGAGATTATTCTTAATAAATCGAGCCACAACATTCTTGGTAACAGATTCAAATGAAGCTGCCTCTACCCACTTTGTGAAGTAATCAATAGCGACCAGGATGAAACGATGCCCATTAAAATCAGTAGGCTTGATCTCACCAATCATATCAATGCCCCACATGGCAAAAGGCCAAGGAGCAGTCAACATATTCAATGGTGATGGAGGTATATGTACTTTATCAGCATAGATTTGACACTTGTGACACGTTCTCGAATGTTGATAGCAGTCAGCTTCCATGGTAGACCAATAGTAACATGCTCTCAATATCTTCTTTTCCATAGTATGACCACTAGAATGAGTGCCAAAGATCCCATCATGCATGTCTTCCATAATCTCTGTTGCTTCCTTCTTATCCACACAACGAAGCAAAGTTGAATCATGATTGCGCTTGTACAGAATTCCATTACTCAAGAAGAACTTAGCAGAAAACCTCCTCAAAAACTTCTTATCTTTAACAGATGCCCCTTCAAGGAACTCTTGAGCTTCAAGATATCTTTTCACTTCATAAAACCAAGGCTTCTTTTCTGCTTCTTCAGTGTCAATCTCATTGCAGTATGCAGGCTTTTCAAATCTATCAATAGTAATCTTGGGAGCTTCATCATCCCAGCTGATCTCAAACATGGATGCCATGGTGGCTAAGGCATCTACCAACTGATTCTCTCTTCGTGGAATGTGTCCAAAGGTAATCTCTTTAAAATGTGGGATCAAAGACAACACATGCTCTCTGTAAGGAATGAGATTATCATGCTTGGTATCCCAATCTCCTTTAATTTGACTTACTACCAGGGTTGAATCTCCATATACATCTAGGAACTGAATCTTCATATCAATGGCAGCTTTGATACCCAGGATACATGCCTCATATTCAGCCATGTTATTGGTACAATAGAAACAAAGTCTGGCAGTGATCGGGGTATGACAACCTTCAGGGGAACTGATCACAACACCAACACCATTACCAAGTGCATTAGAAGCTCCATCAAAAACCATAGTCCATCGGGATCCTTGTTCAGGTCCGTCATATTGTCCAGGTTCTTTGGCAATAATCATAATGTCTTCATCAGGTAACTCAAAACTCATTGACTGATAATCATCCACTGCTTGATGAGCCAAATGATCAGCCACAACACTTCCTTTAATGGCCTTCTGAGTAGTATACTGTATATCATATTCTGTTAAGATCATTTGCCATCTTGCTATTCTTCCGAAGAGAGAAGGTTTCTCGAATATGTACTTGATTGGATCCATCTTCGAAATCAATAAGGTAGTATGGGTCAACATATACTGTCTTAGTCGGCGAGCAGCCCATGCCAAAGCGCAGCAAGTTTTCTCGAGCAGTGAGTATCTTGTTTCACAGTCGGTAAACTTTTTGCTAAGGTAATAAATTGCCTGCTCTTTTCGACCAGACTCGTCATGTTGCCCCAACACACACCCCATTGAGTTGTCTAACACTGTTAAGTACATAATCAAGGGTCTTCCATCAACTGGTGGCATCAAAATTGGAGGTTCTAGGAGATATCTCTTGATTTCATCAAAGGCAATTTGGCACTCATCATTTCATTCCATCACCTGATCTTTCTTCAACAACTTGAAGATTGGCTCACAAGTGGCAGTTAATTGGGAGATAAATCTTGCAATGTAATTCAATTGTCCCAAGAAACCTCTAACTTCCTTCTCAGTGCGGGGAGCTGGCATCTCTCGTATAGCTTTCACTTTTGCAGGATCCACTTCAATACCTTTTCCACTGACTATGAAACCCAAGAGTTTACCAGATCTAACTCCAAAAGTACACTTGTTTGGGTTCAATCTCAACTTGTATTTCTTCAACCTCTCAAACAACTTATGCAGATGATCAAGATGTTGCTCTTCATTCTGGGACCTGGCTATCATATCATCCACATACACCTCTATCTCATGATGAATCATATCATGAAACAAAGCCACCATAGCACGCTGATATGTTGCCCTGCATTCTTCAAACCAAATGGCATCACTTTATAGCAAAAGGTGCCCTACTGTGTAACAAATGTAGTCTTCTCCATATCTTCGGGTGCCATCTTGATCTGATTATAACCAGAGAAACCATCCATAAAAGAGAATACCTTATGCTGAGCAGTGTTGTCTACCAGAACATCAATATGAGGAAGTGGGAAGTCATCTTTGGGGCTGGCCTTGTTCAAATCTCTGTAGTCTACACACATACGTACCTTACCATCTTTCTTAGGTACTGGTACCACATTTGCAACCCATTGAGGATAAGAAGTCACAGCTAAGAACCCTGCATCAAACTGTTTCATCACCTCTGCTTTAATCTTCTCTGACATTTCAGGACGCATGCGACGAACCTTCTACTTCTTTGGTCGACAATCTTCTTTTACTGGTAATCGGTGAACCATAATGTCTGTATCCAACCCTGGCATATCTTCATAGGACCAAGCAAAGATCTCCACATAATCATGTAACATCTGAATCAATCCGCTCTTAACACCATCCTCTAATTCAGCCCCTATCTTGACCTCTTTCCTGTTTTCTTCAGTTCCCAGATTTACAACTTCGATTGGCTCTTCATGCGGCTGTATAGCTTTCTCTTCTTGTTGTAACAACCTAGCAAGCTCTACAGGTACTTCACAATCGTCCTCATTTCCATCTTCAGCTTGATAGATCGGATTCTCGAAATTATAATTGGCAATAGTAGAACTGTTATCAACAGGATCCAGAGTGGATGAGGATCTGCATTTTAGCGATGTGGGTGTGTGTAAGAACACATAGTTGATAAAACAAAAATAAAAGAAAAGAAAGACAAGGAACACAATATTTACGAAAACGAAACGTCCACTGATTTTTATTGAATGAAGTATGCAAATGAAATGACATCCCGTAACAAGCACACCGTTGTGCCCCGGGCAAGGCACATGGCTTAAGAGTTCAATTGTTCAAGAAATTACAAACTTAAAAGTAACAACACAGTAATAGTATTTACTCCTGACTAAAGTAGATAGGAATAACATCTTCAGCTTTCCAGTTGTTGAGCCCAGCACCCACAGTAGGAAAAATCCAAGCATCCAAGTTGTAGTCTTCATTATAGTCACCCACAACATTGATCTGGTTCTTCATAATCCCCTGATTGGTGATACGAACAGCACGAGCACGATGAACAACCTTCTGGGACTCTTCATCCACCACAACTCTAGCATCTTTAAGGGAGGCCATTGTAGGAGGTGCTCTGGTGACCACAAGAACTTTCTTGACGACAGGAGGAGCTTCATAATCATTAACAATCCAATGAACCACTTCAAATGTCTGACACGGAGTTTCAACATATTCACCTTCCACTTCAAGATATTTAAAGGTGTTAACATGGCTAATCATATACCCTTCCTCTCCGTAAACAGTAACGACCTTCCCGTCTACTGGATATCTCAACTTCTGATGTAAAGTGGAAGTTACAACACCTGCCCCATGGATCCAGGGACGCCCAAGCAAACAAGAATACGACGGACGAATATCCATGACATAAAAGGTAGTATTGAAGACTTGAGATCCTACTTTGATTGGGAGGTCAATTTCTCCATGCACCACTCTTCTGGAGCCATCAAAAGCCTTCACTACTATGTTACTGGGCTTCAACACAGCATCTTCAGGACTCAGCTTATTCAGAACTTCCTTGGGCAACACATTCAGAGAGGAACCATTGTCTATTAATACATGTGACAGGGTAGTGCCCCTGCATTCAATGGAGATATGCAGAGCCCTGTTATGATCCCTCTTGGCAGGAGTCAAATCAGCATCGGAGAAACCTAACCCATTATCATAGGTCAAGTGTGCAACACAATTTTCAAACTGGTCAACAGAGATTTCATTTGGTACATAAGCAGTCTTCAGAAATTTAATCAGGTCCTTGACATGAGCCTCAGAGCACAACAATAAAGACATCATAGAAATCTTGGAGGGAGTATGCCCCAATTGATCAACAATGTCATAATCACTCTTGCGAATGATTTTCAATACTTCTTCCATCTGCTTAGAAAGATCATCAACAGCTGGCACATCAGTTGGTATAGGTTCAATAACAGGACCTTTGCCCCGAGCATCAGTGGTGGAGGTAGTAGCTGGAGTAACTGCATTCTTGGAGGTAACTGGAGGAGAGAAAACTCTTCCGCTTCGTGTGATCTTACTAGATCCAGCAATATTATCAACATAAATGTTTTCATCAGCAACAGACATATCAGCTAAGGGTTCCTGCTTAACACCATGGATATAAACATCAGACCCATAATGCCAAGGCACAACTTTATCAGAAGTATACAGAATAGGACCAGGAGTGGTAATGATCATAGGAGCCACTCTAGCTTCAGCAGTAATCTTAATTGGACCCTTATGAGTGATTTTGACAGGTCCCTTTGAAGAAATCCTGACCGGTACTTTATCAACCATATCCACCTCTTCAATCTTCTTACCTTTAGTTATATGATCCACCATACTCTCCACAGAGGGTGGTGTCCTCTCAAATACTATGGTATAATTATTCATGAGGCGTTGAATTCCGTCCTTCAACCTCCAGCAACTATCCGGCTTATAGGCACAATAGACACAATCTTCACGACAACCTGGAAAGAACCCAGCTTGTACCAACTTCTTCTTAATAACAGACAATGGCGTAGCTAAATCTGCAACTGAGGAAATATGTGAATCTTCATCAATAGCATTGACAGTCTTCTCATGATTTGGCATGGGAGCAGTAATCACATTTGGAGTACCCGGAGGGTCAAACTCAATCTCTCCAGCCTCAATCATATCTTGAATTTTGTTCTTCAATACCCAACAACTATTGGTATCATGTCCCTGACAATTCGAATGATATGCACATCGTGCATTAGGATTGTACCTGGGAGAGGTAACATTAGGATTCTGAGGAGGATCTTTCAGAGTGATAAGTTCAGCCTTCAACAAGTGTTGCAAGGCTTGGGCCATTGACATGTTGATCTTAGTGAACTGCCTTCTAGCCCTCTGTTGATTTCCCTGTGACTGCTCTGTTGTTGCAGTAGTTGGATTGGAGATATGAACTGCACTCACAGATTGATGCCTTCTATTACGATCAGGTTGACCATAAACAGCATTTGACTCTTTCTTCCCACTGGGAGGCTTCTTTGCAGCACCTGATGAAGAAGCACCCACTTGGATCTTGCCACTCCTTATACCACTTTCTACGCGCTCTCCCGTCATTATCAACTCAGTGAAGCCAGATGATGAGCTTCCAATGAGATGACTGTAAAAGGGACCATTCAACGTACACATGAACATATCAACCAACTCCCTGTCAGTTAAAGGGGGTTGTACTCTTCCAGCCAAATCTCTCCACTTCTGGGCATACTCCTTGAAACTTTCTTTAGCACCCATGGACATGCTTTGTAGCTGCATGCGAGTAGGGGCTAGATCAGCATTGTATTGATACTGCTTATAAAAGGTTTCAGCAAGATCATTCAAATCACGGATGTTGACGCTCTCCAACTGATAGTACCATTCCAATTGAGCTCCAGACAGGCTCTCTTGGAAGAAATGGATCCACAACTTCTTATCAGCAGTATGGGGTTGGATTCTTCGGACATAGGATCTCAGATGCAGCTTGGGACAAGAAACACCATCATAAACTACGAAAGTAGGAACCTTGAAAGCAATGGGTATAACTACCCCAGATATCAAACTCAGGTCTTCAAAATCCAGCCCAGAAGATTTTTGCAATTCCATAGCATCCATTCTATCCACCAGCATATTGAACTTATCTTCATTAGGCTCATGATAGTAGTTAGCTTCAGAATCAGAGTCCCCCATAGTGTTGTGAAGACTGCCTCCCTCTTTCTCAGACTCTTCAGACTCATAGTCTTCAACCTGTTCTTTGGTCTTGACAGGACCTCTGAACCTTCTTCCCATGTTGATCAGGCCCCCTGACCTCCTAGTCTTCTTAGTCTTCTTGGCCAGCAGTGTCTTCAATTCATCCTGCCCCTTGGACAAGTTCAGGATCAGCTCTTGGAACTGTGCATTTTGTGCCTGAAGATCTTTAACTATTTGCTCAAGAGCCATTGCTGAAATAAACAGCGAGAAGATGAGAAACCTGTGCACAATAAACCTGTGATGCAATGATATGATGTATTAATGCGTATGCAATGTTTTCAAGGACCGCAGGATTTAAATTTGCTTAAACAAACAAGAAGGTAAACTTTTATTAGTAATAAATTTGTTTTGCCTCTTGGGCTTACAGAAAATGAAATGCAATAAATACAAGAGATGGGGTTTTAAGTCTCCCATGGACGCTTCCTCTTTGTGTTGAGGTATGAGTTGAGATTCCGCTCCTCGTGAAGTTGCTTTGTTAGCTCCAGGATCCTTTCTTGACTTGCTTTGTAATGAGCCTAGAAAGTATCCCTTTGCTCCTTCAACTGGATCCAGGATCTCTGTAAGTCTTCCATGTCAGTTGGCATGTCTGGGTGAAGGATGGTATAAGAAGTATCTCCTTCAGCAACAGGCTCCATAGTAACTGGCAGGATGGCAGGATATGGCATCATGAGAGTCTGAGCACGAGATCGCACCCATCTGAGATAAGCTTCCATAGGAATAGTGTACTTAGGCTCCAGAGTCTTGCTGTCAACCTTGTTCACTTTCCCCCATGCTCGTATGAATCTCTGACGGTAACCTTGAAGATCGTTGTCGTAGTCAAACACAATACCCTGAATCAACATGTCATGTGGGCCATCACTCCGAGCGTAACCAAACTGTCGTAAAGTTAAGGATGGGTTGTAAGTAATGCCTCCTCTTATGCCTAGAAGTGGCACATTAGGAAACTCCCCACAACGGTCAATGATAGTGACATTCTCCATAGATCTGGAGCACCAATGGATATCTGAATGAGAGAGTGACATAATTCTCTTGGACCACCTGAACCCTTGTTCATTCTTCATCACTGATCGAGGAAGGTGAGAAATAAACCACCTAGATAGCAATGGTATGCAACACATCAGAGTTCCTCTTGCCCTTGTAGTACGAGTATGAAGAGAATGTAGGATGTCTCCAAGCAATGTAGGCACTGGATTGTGACTCAGGAATATGTTGATGGCATGAATGTCTATGAACTGGTCAGGATTGGGAAACAACACTAAACCATAAATTAACAAGGCTAAGATCTCCTCAAAATCATCGTAGCTCATAGCCTTCAAGAACACTTGAGCTTTATCCATTAACACCTTGGCAAGTATACCCTTAACTCCGCTTCTCGTTTCTAGAACAATGTCTGACTTCTTTAGATGTAGAGCTGCAACAATGACTTCAGGTTTAGGCTCTTTCTCCAAGTCTGTGAAGGGTCTCTGATCAAGAATAGGTATACCCAATAGTTTGGAGAACTCTTCCATTGTAGGAACCAGTTGATAGTCGGGGAATGTGAAGCAATGGTGCTTAGGATCAAAGAATTGAAACAGGACACTCATCATGTCTTCATTGAACCCTGAGGTGACTAGATCCAATAGGTGACCATGTCTCTTGATGAATGGAGAGCTTTCAGAAACTTGAGAAACTAACTCTTTAAGCTTAGCAGGTATCCCTACAAAGTTGATCCTAATAGTGTTTCTACGAGCAGAAGCCATGACCTGCAACAAAGAACAAAGATAAATCCTTTGGTCCTTGAAATGGTTAGTGAAAATGCTATGCTTATGATGCATGATGATGCTATGATGTTATGCTCAATCACAAACATGTGGCACACACAAACAAGTCACACAATATTCCTAGGTTTGAAGGCTTGCATGAGGTTTAAAGGTAAGTACCCTCCCCTGAAGTTTAGATGGTTCATCCTGTCCTATAAAGTAACCAGGTTCTAAGGGATCTCAATATCATTGATCCTTCACAAGGGTGGTTGTTCAGTAGGCAACTTACTTGCCAACCAAAACCCTCCAAGTTTAAGATCTCAATGAGTGTAGTATCGAGTATCAACCAACTTCAGTCTTCACCAAAGCCGGTTATCTCACTACTTTCTAAAGGCCAAGATGGGATAACTAGGGTTCTAAAAGTTAGTTAGTGTATTGACAACATATGGCAGCCTCATATTATCCTCAACTTGACAGAAGGAACATAAGCACCAACCAAGAAGTCACACTAACTATGGCCACCAGATCAACCATATCGGTATACGCCGTACAGTTTCCTTGGTCTATTGCCATTTACCTAAGGTACACTAGATCCGGGTTAGGATCTTTCACACATAAGAGCACCCAACAAGTAAGTATAAAGCAAACAAGGCAAACAATTTTAAAGTGATCTAATTCCTAAGGGTACCCCTCTTTTATTAAGTCCCCAGCAGAGTCGCCAGTTCTGTAACACTGTGGGAGAACTGACTTTAGTTATGTTGCGGATAGCAAGAGTCGCCACCAACTTTTATTTTATCCAAAGGAAAGGCATAAAAGAACAGGAAAGACCTTTTAAAAGATTTTTGGGTCCGGGGGGTAGGTTATGTAAAGGGAAGGTGTTAGCACCCTTTACATCCATGGTTATCCATGGGCTCTTAGTTACTTAGCTCACTTTAAACTGTTTTATAATGATCCATGTATGGATGTATATAAAACCTTTGTTTTTGAAAATTGTTTGAAATGTATGAAGTGTTTGAAATGTTTTGAAGAGTGAGCAAGTATCTTAAGAGGAACCTACCCTAAGTTTAAGTTTTTTCTGTTCTTGAATCCTTTAAATGGTAAGACTATCCCTATTATTAAGGAATAGGTAGTCATTACCTTGGATGTGAGGGACAAGTGAAGGGACATCTATTATTTAGGCAACTGTGGGGTGTATAAGCAATTCTAAGGGACTTATCATCTTTATTCGAAAGGGACAAGATCATTACGGAGGCAACATTCGAAGGGACTTGATCTTTTTATCTGTTTAAGGGACTAGATAATGTGAAATGAGGGACTTTGCTTTATACACCCTACTTGACCTTTTGTTTAGGCAACATGAGAGGTAACCCTAGGAAGTGAGATGGCGATCAAAGATCGACTTACGTGTGTGAGTGTACAATTTTAAATATTTATCTTTTAAATTAATGATCTAAATTAATTTTAAATACAAACATGTTTCACTCCCAATTTGTCGCTCCCACCAAAATGACACCTCAGGTCAGAAGGGGTACAGACGCGAACGGTCGGCGAAAAGAGGAAGAGAACACACATGGGTGAACTCAGAAAGACAAGAGTCGCCAGCTAGGCATTTTTATCCCGGAGGAAAGGTAATGCTGCATAGACCTAAGAAAAGATATGGATAAGACGGTCGTGAACCAGAGAGACTGAGAAAGGGGGTTAGTTACAAGCTGGGAAGGTATTAGCACCCAGATTGTCCGCCGTACTCGACGGGATCCACACTTAAAAGACTTGTGTTTTAAAGGGGTAGTGTCAGTGTTATTTGTGTATCAAAGCTGGAAAGAATGCAAGTGTCCGTGTAAAAGAAATGTGAAGTGTGTAAACACCCCAAATTTTCCCTCACCCATTCACACCATAGCTTGTGATCATTTCATATGCATAAGCACAATCATAACATCTCATATCACATTTTAGATTCACTGCATAGGTTCTAAGTCATCTGCATCTAGGGTTTGTGATCCGAGCAGTCTAATAGCTTCTTGAGCCACTCCAAAGGTCATCAATCACTTCAAAGGGGTCTGTGAGTGTTCAAGCATCATATTACATCCTCTCAAAGTCAAGAATGCCAAAGAATCACAAGAACTGGGATTGGTATGGAAGCAGAGCCAGGTTTGACTGCACAGTTGACCCAAAATTAGGGTTTTGGTTTCAGAGGCCATAACTCCAATTTTTTTGGTCATTCTTGTTTCTATTGGTCTCTATATGGTATAGGGAGTATGCATATCAATTTTCATGAAGAAATTCCATGGGGAAGTCATCTGATCAAGAGTTGACTTTCTGGGCAAGTCAGTGCAAAATCAGGGCATCTGAGGCCCCCAATGACCCAACCAAGGGGTGATCTTCATCATTTTGAGTGTATATGATCCTTATTTGATCATAGAAGAAGGTTGAAGTTCACAAAATTCAAGAATTACAAGTTTTTGCAAAGTTGACTTTTTAGGGCATGGTTGACTTTTAATGAAATGTCATTTTATGCAACTTTTTCAACCTTTACTTTTTGATCCAAAAAAGCTTCAAATGGAAAAACTTTGGTCATGAAAGTTGTAGATTAGATCTTTCCCTTTTCAAAAAGTACAAGAACATGACCTAATTCATTTTGGATCAAAAGTTATGGTGTGTCAAAGTTGGCAAAAATCACTAATTTTCAAGATATGCCTCAAATGAGAAACTTGCAAGAACTTTGTACCAAGGCATTTGTAACTTCTAATTCATGTCTAACCATCACACAAACATCACATGTGATCAAAAATTCATAATGGACTAAGAACTTCTCATGTTTCATGGCCTTGGGAGCAAGAAAGTTTCATATGAACCAAAAGTGATCAACTTGCAAAAACCATCATCACACCTCATCCACTTGATGCCTACAATGCTGAACCATTCTAGCCTCTCTCTCACACCATGCTGCGCCAGCCCACACACTTGTACTGGCCTAGAACTTGACCCAGTAAGGGATACCTCAGGATTATTTGTGCGTTTCCCTATCTTTGCAGGATTGCAGGTAGCCAGAATGTAACTTGGGGCATGAAAGCTTCGTCCCAACAAGCTGACAAATCGACGCTCATCGCTCAAAGTGTCTTCTCCCCCCAGCTGAGTTGCCACTTATTACTTTTCCCCATCAGAGTTGCCGGGCATCACAGAGGGCGCCCATGTCCCCGGCTGAGTCAAGAAGCTATCTCAACAGAATTTCTAGGGAGGTCTTGCAGTGATCTCTCTTTCTCCAGCCGAGTTGCCATCTCGCCCTCAGCCGAGTACAAAAGCCAAGGAGCTATCTCCCCACAGAGCTCCAGCCTCTATCCAGAAGAGCAGCGCATAGAAGATCACAACAGAGTGAAGAAAGCTTCTACAAACCCCAGCTGGGTCTCTCATTTATAAGGATAGGTCTATCAAGGACCCATATCCCCAAGCAGATATCATATCATCAGATCTACCAATGATCTCACCCCCAGCTGGGATGTCTACTTCAAGCGGATCGACCAAAGATCGTCACAGCAGTGGGACCCGGATCCCGGTTTTGGTATCTTTGCATAATCATGGCATTCACAATCACCCACAAAGCGTAGCATTCCGTTTAATACGGAGCATTACGGCAAAAATCAAACATATAGCATAATCATAAGCCATGTTTTGAATCAACACTTGTGAATAATGACAATCCGTCAATATACAGAATACTTTCCCCAAATCCCCAGCGGAGATTCCCCAGCAAAATCAGTTGCCTCACATTCACAAACACCAGTATATATACCCCCCTTGGCACCCGACCGTGTCATTACTCCCCAGTAAAGTCACCTGAACACTCTATGCAAACAATAACACTCGTACTACAGATACTTTTTGGCACCCGCCTGTGTCATAACCCCAGCAGAAAGCCAAAGACATCCTCTTTGCACTCACATATACTTACATATGACAATCCTTTGACACCCGTCCGTGTCATATCCCCAGCGCGGTCATCTATACTTTGTATATCAGATACTTGTTTATATTACACTCTTCCCCTTTTGGCACTCGTCCGTGTCGCTCTCCCCAGCAGTTAAATACTTATCTCTGTACACCACTCACTCTTACGCAGATACTCGTCCGTATCTTGTATATACCACTCAAATCCCCTCAGAGTCAATACTAGTCCTTGTTCTTTGTTAACTCGTTGGTACTCGTCCGTACCATCATCTCAGAACATGCGTCGAGAGTTTTGTTTCAACATGATACTCGTCCGTATCATAGTCTTAAGGATGCTCGTCCGCGTCTTTAACCCATACACTGTGTCAAACACCTTTGTTTCTTGGATGTAAACACTCGTCCTGTGTCATGATAAACCCTGAGAGCAGCCGTACCCTGCTAGGTGGTCGTCCTCCACCTCTTGATGGTTGTCCTCCATCATGCTCATCCGATGGCCGTCCCCATCGTTGATTTTTTAGCAGCCGTCCCCTGCTAGGTGGTCGTCCTCCACCTCTTGATGATCGTCCTTCATCATTTTATCCAATGGCCGTCCCCATTGTTGATCTTTGGTTATCTGGCATTCGTCCTATGTCATGACAAACCTTGAGAGCAGCCGTCCCCTGCTAGGTGGTCGTCCTCCACCTCTTGATGGTCGTCCTCCATCATGCTCATCCGATGGCCGTCCCCATCGTTGATATTTAGCAGCCGTACCCTGCTAGGTGGTCGTCCTCCACCTTAGATGGTCGTCCCTCATCTTAACCCAACAGAGCAGCCGTCCCCTGCTAGGTGATCGTCCTTCACCTTTGATGGCCGTACCCCATCATCTGTTTATTTCATTTATGCTTTAACCCGATGGCCGTCCCCGTCGTGGTCCCTTTTCTCTTTTTAGCCCGATGGCCGTCCCCATCGTTGGTTACTTTACCTTTATGAACTTGATGGCCGTCCCCGTCATGTTTCATTGATCCCCAGAAAATTTTACAGCTTTATCCTGATGGCCGTCCCCATCATAATTCTTTTATCCCCAGCATGTCGGCCGTCCCCGTCATTGCCTTATTTTCCGCACTTTTTCCAGCATGTCGGCCGTCCCCGTCATTGCTCTTTACCCAGCAGTCGTCCTCTGCTCGACGGTCGTCCTTCGTCGCCCACACTTTACAATATACTTTATTTTCTTTTACAATCTATATCCCTTTTCTTCTTCTTTCTGTGAGTGCAAATTTTGGACTGTCTTTGGTATTCAACCACAAGTTATCTTGTTTGCCTGTTAAGCCGTTGCTTACATCCTGCACAGCTAACTCATGTTTGAATAGGGGCAGCTGTAAACACCCCAAATTTGCCCTCACCCATTCACACCATAGCTTGTGATCATTTCATATGCATAAACACAATCATAACATCTCATATCACATTTTAGATTCACTGCATAGGTTCTAAGTCATCTGCATCTAGGGTTTGTGATCTGAGCAGTCTAATAGCTTCTTGAGCCACTCCAAAGGTCATCAATCACTTCAAAGGGGTCTGTGAGTGTTCAAGCATCATATTACATCCTCTCAAAGTCAAGAATGCCAAAGAATCACAAGAACTGTGATTGGTATGGAAGCAGAGCCAGGTTTGACTGCACAGTTGACCCAAAATTAGGGTTTTGGTTTCAGAGGCCATAACTCCAATTTTTTTGGTCATTCTTGTTTCTATTGGTCTCTATATGGTATAGGGAGTATGCATATCAATTTTCATGAAGAAATTCCATGGGGAAGTCATCTGATCAAGAATTGACTTTCTGGGCAAGTCAGTGCAAAATCAGGGCATCTGAGGCCCCCAATGACCCAACCAAGGGGTGATCTTCATCATTTTGAGTGTATATGATCCTTATTTGATCATAGAAGAAGGTTGAAGTTCACAAAATTCAAGAATTACAAGTTTTTGCAAAGTTGACTTTTTAGGGCATGGTTGACTTTTAATGAAATGTCATTTTATGCAACTTTTTCAACCTTTACTTTTTGATCCAAAAAAGCTTCAAATGGAAAAACTTTGGTCATGAAAGTTGTAGATTAGATCTTTCCCTTTTCAAAAAGTACAAGAACATGACCTAATTCATTTTGGATCAAAAGTTATGGTGTGTCAAAGTTGGCAAAAATCACTAATTTTCAAGATATGCCTCAAATGAGAAACTTGCAAGAACTTTGTACCAAGGCATTTGTAACTTCTAATTCATGTCTAACCATCACACAAACATCACATGTGATCAAAAATTCAGAATGGACTAAGAACTTCTCATGTTTCATGGCCTTGGGAGCAAGAAAGTTTCATATGAACCAAAAGTGATCAACTTGCAAAAACCATCATCACACCTCATCCACTTGATGCCTACAATGCTGAACCATTCTAGCCTCTCTCTCACACCATGCTGCGCCAGCCCACACACTTGTACTGGCCTAGAACTTGACCCATGCCCTCCTTACACCAAAGTTGACATTTTGCAAAAGGGGCCATCCCAATCAATAAAGGGCAGGTCACATCATCTGACCAATGGGAGTTTTTTATGTGGATCAAATGCTAGCAAAACCACATAACAAGCCAGCCTGAAAACAACACACAACACTTTTTCACATTTTCACTCCATAGAGCAAAAGCATTCGAATCTCTCTCCACAAGTCACAAACACATAAGTAAACTTCATAAACCTTTTCAACATCCCTCCCTGATCAAAAGGCACCCTTCAAAGCAACCCAAAGCTCAAAGAATCAGAAACACGATTCTTACACCATCCTGAACAGAACTTGCTCCAACCTTCAAACCAGCCACCACAAACTCTTTCCAAGCATTGAAAGCTTCTCAGGAGGTCAAGTGGAGTTGATTGCAAGCAAGAAACCATCCAGAAAGTGCCAGGAGTCAAAGCTTCGATTCAGGTAGCCTTGGAATTTCATTTTTCCAGAACTCTCTTTTCTTGTTTCTAAAATGATCCTTATGTTCCCCTGAGTGCATTGAACCTTTTACTTTTGAAAATAATTGAGTTTTGAGGTTGTATGCTTGATCTGAAAGTTTGCCCGAAAATTTGTTCTTGCTTGTTTCTCTTGATTCAGTGAAAATAAATGTGGTTTAAGTTAGGGTTTAGGTTTAATGATGTTCAAGGATGAAATCTGGAGAGTTTGGTGATGATTTGATGCGTATTCAGTGAGATAGTGGTTTTGACTTGCCGGAGAAGACGACCGGAACAGTGTTCCGGTTGCCTGAAAGTCATTAGGGTTTGTTTAATTAGGGTTAAGTGTAATTAAGCCAGTTTGAATGTAGGCCGTCCAGATGCGCGCCTAGTCAACTCCCGCGCGTGTGACTTTGAATTCAGGCCCTTGGATCTGCTGACTTCTCCAATAATTCATTTATTTTCATTTTATTTTTCATGTTAATCCATTTGTTTTCTATAATTTATTAAAAATAGTAAAATCTTTCAAAAAATTCTGAAATTTTTTGTATGAACTTTCATTTAATTTCAGAACACAAAAATATTTTTATTTTCATTTTTAGCATTAAAAAAGTATTTTTAAATATTTAAAAGTTTATTTTTAATTGATTAATGAAAATTAATTTATTAAAAATACTTTTAGGTATTTAAAAATCACCAAAAAATTCATGAAATGTTTTAAGACATTTAGAAACATTGTCCAACCTTCAAACCAAATTTATTTTTTGATCTTGATGCATTTTGAGAATTTTTCATTGAATTAAAATCATTTTTGTGCATTATTTTGATCCAAACTTCAAAAAATCATTTCTGCCTAACCATGAAGAGTTGGACATTGATTCTTTTTGCATTGCATTGTGTTTAGCATGTAGTTTGTGAGATTAAATGGTCATGATTTGATCTTTCATTTTCAATTTGTTTGGTAATTTTCTTGTTTAGGAACCCTAAAACCCTAGAAAACTTGTGAAAATCATAACTTGAATTTGGTTAGGAGTTGAGACCTCTCCTTTGGGCAGTGGTTTAGTATAGGATTAGGGGTCCTTTGAGTGCATTTTCAATTTTTTGTAATGTTGTTTGCTTCTGGTTTTGGTTTTTGTCTGTTGCATCAATCATAAACCCTAATTTGGGCTTCCATATGCATCCATCTTGCATTTTCTTGCATAACATGACTTGCCATGACATTCCATGCCTCCATTTGATTCATTTAAGATCATAAGACATATTGAAAGCATGTTGGATCATTGCACCTTGCATTTGTCATGTTGTATGCCATATGCATCTCATAACTTTTCATGTATGTTCTGGGTTCTTAACATGCTTCATCTGCATCCATAAGCTTGTATGATCATCTCCATTTGTTGTCTCATGTTTAAATCACTTCATAGCATCATTATCATCATAAACATGCTTCTGGTTTTGATTTACATCATACCATTTCATCTCATTTTGCATTGCATTGCATTTCTTTTCTAACCTTTCAGGTGGTAAGTGATTTTGAGAAGTGAATTTGCCTTCACTTCTCATAACTTCTCTTCATCTCTCTCTTGCATCCATGCTGCATTTTTATATGTGTTTGAGTTTGAGCTTGCTCATTCTTCTTCTCCCCACTTTCTTTCTTCAAGTGACTTGACTTCTTGAATGAAGCAAGTTGCTTTGCTTCTCTTGATCCTTTCATCTGCTTCCTGGTGGTTCCATTGAAGGCTTCTTTTGAAAACCTCACAAACCTTAGGAACAACCAAGCATGACAATGATTAGGGTTTTGATTAGTCTCCCCTCTTAGTTTTACCTTTGTGTCTCTTTTGAGTCTTCTCTTCTTATCTCATAATCAGGGACTAAACCCTAAAGGCTTTAAGGCTTTGTGATTAAGCTTATGCCTGCATCCTTATCTTGGGATGGAGTGTATAACTTTAATCCTAAGTGTTAAACCCTTAATGTGTTTAAATCCCTTAATCAATTCACTTAATAATCATCAAAGACATCACACTTGTAACTTGGGCCTTGCATTAGGGTTCTAATTCTTCCTTAATTGGTTAATAAGGACTAACCCTAGTGTTAATGGACAAGTCCCCTCAAGTTGTCTTACAAATCATAAAACTCACTTCATCATCATATCATTAAATAAAATCCACTTAATCAAAGGCTTGTTTTGTCATGAGTTTAATCCCTAATCATGGATTAAGTTGAGGAGCTTTCCTCAGCTTAAGCATTCTCATCTATTATCCTTCTATTAGGATGGTGTAATGAGTCTGTTAAATCCCTGATTATGGCTTAACCTCATTACTCAACACTAAACAAAAATACCAAAAACATCTAAATAATCACAAGTAGGTTAATGATCTTAATCCTATATCAAAGGTGATTAAGTGTGAGAATCTGACTTCACACTTAAGGTATTCTCATTACCCCTAATCAGAGGGAAGATGTGATGAGTTTACTAACCTATTGGTTTAGGCTTAAGCTCATTAACTTATGACAAACTTTCAAAAAGCAATAAAAGACTGAAAACTCAAAAAAAAAAACAATAATCGTCTCCTCCGGGATTCTTTTCTCATCACCTTCACTCACAAACGAGAACTTGCTTCTTCCATCTAATGCAAGACAGTTTGCATCTGTGCCAGATAGATCATACACTTGAGCATAGATAAGCAAGCAGTTCACAGTCAATTCATCTTTCAGTCTCTTTGGGTCGAACTACGGTGTTCTGACTTCCTCATTGCACGAGAGGATACGTAGGCATAACTTAACAGTTATCGAACAAAAAGTCTCTGTATTCCCCCCTCCCTCCAGCTTTATTCTTTTAGCCTCATGATCTTGAGTATACTCTTTTCCTTACACTGACACATCATTTATACACTTCACACTTCTTTTGCACTGACACCTGTACATTCTTTTCCAGCTATCTTATACACAGATTGCACTGACACTACCCCTTTAAAACACAAATCTTTTAAGCGTGGATCCCGTCGAGTACGACGGACAATCTGGGTGCTAATACCTTCCCAGGTTGTAACCAACCCCCTTTCTCAGTCTCTCTGGTTCGCAACCGTCTTATCCATCTTTTTCTAGGCCTATGCAGCATTGCCTTTCCTCCGGGATAAAAATGCCTAGCTGGCGACTCTATTCATCTCCAGTGAGTTCACGGCTGTGTGTTCTCACTGTTCCCTTCGCCGACCGTTCGCGTCTGTATCCTATCTGACTTGGCTTCATTTAGTGGGAGCGACAGCTTGGCGACTTCACTGGGGACCCTTATACTGCAACCAGGGCTTCTGGTTCTTTTTGTGGGTTCCTCCTAGCGCTTGATTGATTTGTGTTTACTGGGGTGTTATGTGCTTATTTGTGTTTGTATGTTTGTATTTATTTCTGCTTTATGTACAGTTTTTTATTTTCTTTATTTATAGCTTTACATATATCATACTGTCATGCTGTCTGGCTGGATCTGGTTTTGCTTTGGTGGGTGGGGTTCTATTGAGAGTTAAGGTCCTATACCTGGGACCTGAGTGACACCTAGGCTAGAGTGAATCATATTCTTTCCCATTCCATCTCGGTCTGGTGCGGGAATATGAAACACGGTTCAGATATGGGTTTCTTCTTGAGAACTCTGTGTTGCAGATTTCCTGCAATGCTAGGGCTATCTGGGAAGCCTGCTAAGTCTGGATGACCTTTTAGTATTGACCTTCAGAAACTGAGGTGAATTAGAGGAGGAACTTTTATGGTTATTGTAAACACTGTACCTCCGGGTTAGAAGTGTTTACACTTCTCATAACTGATCCAAGTCTGAGGATCCTTGTTTTAGAACACCACCTGTGAGGGGGTTGGGCTGTTTACAGGTTTGCAGGTACCCTTGGCTTCAACATACCCTGTTACTTTGATTTGATTAAGAATACTCCATGTTGGAACAGTTCTTGTGATTCTAAACCCTGGACATGTGGCTCTTTATTTGAGTCCCCTACCCTGGTTACTGGATTTATAGACCTCCATCTGGAATTCTTGAACATATTTGGACCTATATCAGGGCATTTGATCAGATCCAGCTCAGTCACAAACCCTTGCACATCATTTGCATACATAATCATTGCATCATATTGACATTTGCTTATTTGTGTTTCAGGGTATCCATTTTCATTTTGGCTTGGTTTTGACCCCATCTTCTGTATTGACCTATCTTCATCAGCATTTGCTTCAGCTATCAGTCATCTACTTCAGTCACCTGCACCAGCCAGCCAGTGGCCCATTCTTCAGTCTCATCATCAGCACCTGTCTCTACTCATCCTCAACATCATGGCACCTAAAAAGAGTAACATCACCTACCACTTCTTCCAGCCAGAGCTAGCTGACATCAGGAGGATTCAGACCCTGATCACTCCAGACCATATACCACTCTTCAGGGAACACTATGGAGATATACTTGATGTGGTTATGGATCTGGACCCTTCACAGAGAAGCCTGATCCACACCTGCCTTCAGTTTTATGATCCCCCACTAAGATGTTTCACTTTTTAGGACTTTCAGCTGGGCCCTCTATTGGAAGAATACTCATCATTGGTTGGTATACCTATCAGAGGTGGAATCCCTTTCAACCCTGAGATGGTCTTTCCTGGTAATGAAGAGGTAGCAAAGGCTTTGCATCTGGAATTAGTCCTGATAGGGCAGCATATGACTTCTAAGGCTGGGATCCCTGGCCTGCATCTGGACTTCTTGATCTCTCAAGCTACCCTGAAAGCTTCTTTGGGAGAGTGGAAAGCAGTTTGTGCTTTGTTGGCCCTGAGCATATATGGGATTGTATTGTTTGCAGATGAGCCTCGATTCATTAGCAAGAATGCAATCCATCTGTTCATTCAAAGGAACCCAGTGCCAACTTTATTGGGGGATCTCTACTACTCAGTGCATCAGAGGAATGAAAAGCAGAGGGGAAGATTAGTGAGGTGTTGTGCTCCTTTGTTCCACACTTGGCTTCTCAGGCATTTGCCCAAGACAGATGCATTTATGAATCCTCATCAGCAGAGAAACTGGGCTAGAAGACTCACTGCTCTAACTTCAGCTGATATCAGGTGGTGCACTCAAAGCACCAAGGGCAGGGATATCATCACCAGCTGTAGGCATTTTCCCAATGTGCCCCTAATAGGAGTTAAGGGTAGTATTAATTACAACCCTCTGCTGTTCAAAAGACAACTGGGCTATGCACTGGTCCACACTCCTAGGGCACAAGACTTGGTTGAGACTCTTTATTGTGAGAACAAGCCTAATCTGGCTATTGTTAGGCAGGCAGCCTGGGCCTGGGACAATGTTCAAACCAAGGGAGTAACTATTCTGGGGAAGTGCAACAATGTGGCATCAGCGCAATATTATGAGTGGTCCCATGCCAGGGCCCAATTCTCTGGATTGCCCTTTACCATGGAGGATATGCCTGGACCATCCTCGGCACCACCCCCTGCCACTGTCATTTTGGAGGAGTTTGAGGGCTTGAAAGAGAGAAATGAGAAGTTGACTCAGGCTTTGCAGAAGACCCTTCGGGAGAGGAGTGATGGTAGGATGGACATTGAGAGGTTAGAGAAGCTGAAAGTAGAGCATCTGGCTAAAATTGAGAGGTCTGGGGATTATATCAAGAAGTCTAGGGCTGGGGAACAAATTCTGAAGAATGCTTGCAAGGAAGCCCAGTTCCAGAAGGCCAGGACAGACTTGTATCTGAAGGAGAGTCAAGCTCGGTGGGTCAGGATCACCGAGGCTCGTACTCTAGAGGACAAGAGGGTCCAGAACAAGATAGAGCAACTGGAAGCTAGTGCAAAAGGGCAGCAAGAAGCCCTGGCAGCAGCCCAGAGGGAGATATCAGAGCTGAAGATCAGAGCTGGAGTGAAGAGGTCCAAGGACCAAAGTCATCACAAGAAGCTAACTGCAGCTGTTACTACCCGGAACCTCCTTATCAGGAATCTCACGGAGCGTCCGGCTGATCCTGTGACCGAAGCACTTCTCAAGGAAGTTCGGGAGGATGAGTTTGGTCTTGGTGTTTGACCATTTGCTTGTTGTTGCTTTCATTCCATGTACTTTTTATTTTCTTGTAATATATTTTGACCCCTCAGAGGGCTTGTATTTGTAAACAAACTATGTACCATTTGTCTTTTGCAATACATGTATTAGTTTGTTTACTTCGAAAGCAACATCAGCAGCATCTTCAAGGGTCTGGAAGGGTCAAAACTGAATGCCAAGCCGGATACCTTGAAAACAAATAAGCATACTGCATTGCATGCTAACCTTTTGTTTGTTTTGTAGGTTTTTGTTTTATTACTACTAACTCTGTTGTGATGTTCAGGAACTATTGCTCGACGCCGGGTATTTCCCCTCAACCGTCCGCACCGTTATCCAACCCGTAACAACCTTCCGGGCATACAAATGGATCAGGTACAGCAGGACCTTGCAGAGGTTAGAAATCAAATGGCAAACGAAAGATTGGAAATGAGAACGCAGATGACTCAGTTTATGGAAGTGATGAACAACATGGCTCAGAGCCAAGAAAGATTGAGAGCCATGGTGGAAAGGCAAAATCAAGAAGATCCACATGTAGGGACTGCTGGCACTAGTAACAATGAGAGGGTCCAGCCTCATGTCAATCCCCCTGTATTTGGTCCCAACCTTCATCCGGAGATCAATATTCCTGCAAACGTTCAAGGGACTGCCACTGCAGGCCGGGTACTGCAAGAAGACCCCCTAGAGGATCAGTTCACAGTAATGGGTGCTGGGGAGGAAGCTTATGACAGAAGGCTGGATGAGATAGCTGAGAAATTAAGGTCCTTGGAGTCTCAAAACTCTTTGGGCTTTGATGTCATGGACATGGGCTTGGTAGACGGGGTCAGGATTCCCCACAAGTTTAAGCCTCCTTGTTTTGAAAAGTACAACGGGACTTCATGCCCCCGGACCCATTTACAATCATTTCTGGGGAGGCTGAAGGCCTACACCATGGACGAGAAGCTCTGGATGTTCTATTTCGAGGATAGCTTAACTGGAGCGTCAAGAGAATGGTACTCTCATCTGACGAGAGCAACTATCAGGTGTTGGAAGGACCTGGCAGAAGCCTTTATCAGGCAGTATCAGTACAACTTAGATATGGCACCCAACAGGACCCTCTTAATGGGAATGTCACAGTCGTCGAGGGAAAGTTTCCGAGAATATGCCCAGAGATGGAGGCAATTGGCTGCTGCTGTTCAGCCACCTATGTCAGAGAGGGAAATGGCAGATATGTTTATCAACACCCTCCAGGGAACATATATTGACAGGCTAGCTGCTTTCTCTTCCACTAGCTTTGCAGATGTTGTCATAGCTGGGGAGAGAATTGAGAGCCTGTTGAAAATGGGCAAAATTTCTGACAATGGTGCCAGCTCGTCCAGCAATACAAGGAAGCCTTTTGCAGGCCCAAGAAGAACTGGTGAGACCAATGCCATTCACACCAACAGGGGCAGACCCCAGTATGTTCACAGGTCTGTAGCAGCAGTCACCATTCCCGCTCCAGCTCATCCTCAACCAGCTTATCAACCTCCGCAGCAAAACTATTAGCAACAACCTTAGTACCATCAACAAGCTCAGTATCCTCCGAGAAACTACAACAATGCCAACAACAACAACCAGCAAAGGCCATTCCAACAGAGGCCATCTCAAGCCAATAGGGTGATCGATCCGATCCCTATGCCATATGCTACACTGCTGCCACAACTCCTGAAACTCAACCTGGTTGAGCTAAGGACGTTGGCACCTCCAGATCCCAACAGTCTACCCAGGAATTATGACTCCAACGCCAGATGTGCCTTTCATTCAAATGCACCTGGCCACAGTACAGAAAAGTGCAGAGCCTTGCACATGAAGGTACAAGACCTGGTAGACTCAAAAGCTCTGAACTTCGCACCACCACCCAATGTCAATAAGAACCCCATGCCAAACCACGGTGGTCCCAGAATTAACTCTATTGAAGAAGACAAGTCGTCTTATTTAATAACCAGTGTGGGTCAGATCCGGACACCGTTGGTAGAGATCAAGGCTCAACTCCTCGAATGTCAAATGTTCCCGGGGTGTGAGTTAGGGTGCGCTTACTGCAATATTTCAGTAAATGGGTGTGATAACCTGAGGAATGGCATAGATGGTCTCATTCAGAGTGGCCAGCTTCAAATCACCACATCATTTCCAACAAATCCAGCAATCTCATCAGCAACAATTCCAGTATCTCCTACAACTGCAACAACCATTGTTCCCGACAACTCTTCAGCTTCATCAACAAGTACTTCATCTGTCATTTCCACTGACCAGATATCAACAAATGTTCCTTCTACAACTCCAGCACCACTTCATTTTGAAACTCCTACAACAACAACACCCATCCTTCCGACAATGTCTCCTACAACACCAGCAACAAACTCTGAAGACGTCTCAACAGTTACAATCTATTACGATCCAGAAAATAACTCTGCTTACAACTCACAAAGTGCTGCTCCCATCAGAGCACCAGTCACGATATATTACGATCCACAGACTATCACAATTCCTTCTGCAGCTGCAGTCAGTCCAGTCACTATCACGGTGCCTGGACCAGTACCTTATGAAAGCAGTAATGCCATCCCTTGGCATTACGGCTCTGACTTGTACTGCGAAGGACAAAAAATCACTTTTGAATCATCAACCCCTGCACCACAAATAGACAATGTGGGAGGAGGCGGAGGCTTCACTCGAAGCGGACGTCTCTTTGCTCCACAAAGACCCACCGCCGAGGCAGAAGCTGCTGCCAAGGCAAAAGGGAAAGGCTTGGTGCAGGAAGAGCAGATTGTTAAAGAAGCTTTGAAAACGCCCTTTGACCAAGAGGTTGATGAGTTCATGAGAATCATCAAGAAAAGTGATTACAAAATAGTGGATCAGCTTCATCAGGCGCCTTCCAAGATCTCAATCCTATCATTGCTTATGTGCTCCGAAGCCCATCGGAACGCACTACTCAAAGTCTTGCACGCAGCTTATGTGCCTGAAGAGATCACTGTCAATCAGCTGGAAGCTATGGTGGGAAATGTTAATGCTAGTCATGGACTAGGGTTCACCAACACTGATTTGACTACGGAAGGCCGCAACCATAACAAGGCTTTGCACATAACCATGGAATGTAAAGGTGCAGTCCTTTCCCATGTGCTGGTAGACACAGGGTCATCCCTCAATGTCTTACCTAAAAAGGCCCTTGTGAAGCTAGAGTATGACGGACTGGCGTTAAGACCCAGCAACCTAGTGGTGAGAGCCTTTGATGGTTCTAAGAGATCGGTTCTGGGAGAGATTGAGTTGCCCATAACGATTGGCCCGCAAACTTTCAAAACGACCTTCTACGTGATGGATATACAGCCTGCCTACAGCTGTCTATTGGGTAGGCCATGGATTCACGCCGCTGGCGCCGTGACCTCAACCCTTCACCAGAAGTTAAAATTTGAGTGGGAGGGTCAAGTCGTTACAATCTGTGGAGAGGAGGATATTTTTGTCAGCCACCTGGCTACTTATAAATACATTGAGATGGATGGGGAGATCCACGAAACAATGAGCCAAGGTTTCGAAGCCTTGAATGTGAATGAAACTTCTGCTGTACCTGGAACTTCAATGACATCATACCAACAAGCCCGGAAGGTTGTTGAGGAAGGAACTGCCCAAGGCTGGGGCAAACTACTACCGGTGGAGAAGAAAGAGGATAGATTTGGGTTGGGTTACAAACCAACTCAACAAGATCAAACAGAGGCTGCAAAAGAGCCCAATTTTGTTAGTGGGGGGATGCTCACCCCTGATGCTGTCAACAATTTGGAAGACGAGCTGGAAGAAGAATGCAACCTGGAAAGCTGGATTTGTCCAAAAATCCCGGGGAGCAGTATCTCGAACTGGTCTTCCCAGGAAATTATAAGAGTTACTCATGCAGAGTAATTATTATTTCCTGTATTTTATAGCATGCATCAAAGTCTTGCATCTTGCCCAAGATGACAAGACTCATTTTGTAATCGGGCCATCTGTACTTTTTGTGCAACAAGATTAATCAATGAAATATCAGACATCTTTTTGCAAACGAGTCTTTTTCTTTTCCGTTCACTGTTTTTCCATTTTTCTTTTTGTACAAAAAAAATAAATGGCAGTGTTTTCAAAATGACAACTTTATTTCACTTTTCTAAACAAAATTAAAATCAAATCACTAAAATGAACAAACTGAACCCTTGCAGAGTGTGCCTTCCAGACAGCACCGACAACAGCACGGCTATGACTTCGTATGACTCTGACAATCCAATCAATCAAGCTGATGAAGGGGTTGAAGAAGAATATGAGCTTCCTGAAGAGCTAGCCAGGTTGTTAAGACAAGAGGAAAAGGTTATTACTCCTCACCAGGAGGAGGTTGAAGTGATCAATCTTGGTACAGTTGAAGATGTGAAAGAAGTTAAAATCGGGGCCTTCCTGCAAGACTCAGTGAAGAGACAACTGATTGACCTGCTTCAAGAGTACGTGGACGTGTTCGCTTGGTCTTATCAAGACATGCCAGGGTTGGACACCGACATTGTTGTGCACAAGCTGCCTTTGAGAGAAGAATGCCCGCCGGTCAAACAAAAACTGCGCCGTACTCGTCCGGACATGGCAATGAAAATCAAAGAAGAGGTACAGAAGCAATGGGACGCCGGGTTCCTTGCCGTAACTAGCTATCCACCGTGGG
This sequence comes from Lathyrus aphaca, assembly GCA_963966055.1. Taxonomy (NCBI): domain Eukaryota; kingdom Viridiplantae; phylum Streptophyta; class Magnoliopsida; order Fabales; family Fabaceae; genus Lathyrus; species Lathyrus aphaca. The sequence continues at coordinate 707,702,087 of OZ014519.1, read as the reverse complement.
TTGCTAACATAGTACCTGTGCCCAAGAAGGACGGCAAAGTAAGGATGTGTGTTGACTACCGGGATCTGAACAGAGCCAGCCCGAAGGATGATTTCCCTTTACCTCACATTGATGTATTGGTGGATAACACAGCTCAGTTCTCGGTATTCTCCTTCATGGATGGATTTTCAGGATACAATCAGATTAAGATGTCACCTGAAGACATGGAGAAGACAACCTTCATCACACCCTGGGGCACGTTCTGCTACAAGGTAATGCCATTTGGGCTCAAGAATGCCGGTGCAACATATCAACGGGCTATGGTAACATTATTCCATGATATGATTCATAAAGAGATAGAATGTTATGTGGATGACATGATTGCCATGTCCCTTACTGAAGAGGACCATCTGGTAAATTTGCTCAAGTTGTTCAAGCGTCTGAGGAAGTACCAACTGAAGCTGAACCCCAACAAATGCACATTCGGGGTGCGATCCGGTAAGCTGCTGGGTTTTATTGTGAGCGAGAAAGGGATTGAGGTTGACCCCGATAAAGTCAAAGCCATCCAAGAGATGCCTGCACAAAAGACGGAGAAGGAAGTTCGAGGGTTGTTAGGTCGATTGAACTACATCTCAAGGTTCATATCTCACCTTACAGCAACCTGTGAACCCTTGTTCAAACTACTGAGAAAAGAACAGACGGTCAGGTGGAATGAAGACTGCCAGAAGGCATTTGACAAGATCAAGGAATACCTACAAGAGCCTCCAATCCTTATGCCTCCAGTTGAAGGAAGACCTCTGATAATGTACTTGACAGTATTAGAAGAGTCAATGGGGTGTGTGCTGGGCCAGCATGACGAGTCTGGTCGAAAAGAGTATGCAATATACTACCTAAGCAAAAAGTTTACCGACTGTGAACAACGTTATTCACTGCTCGAGAAAACTTGCTGTGCTTTAGTGTGGGCTGCTCGCCGACTGAGACAGTACATGTTGACCCACACTACTTTGTTGATCTGAAAGATGGACCCAGTTAAGTACATATTTGAGAAGCCAGCGCTTACCGGACGGGTTGCAAGATGGCAAATGATTCTCACAGAGTATGACATCCAGTACACATCTCAGAAAGCCATCAAGGGCAGTGTATTGTCTGAATATCTTGCTGAGCAACCCATTGATGATTACCAGGCAATGAGATTTGACTTCCCCGACGAAGACATCATGTTCATAAAAGCAAAAGATCATGAAGAGCCTATTCACACTGAAGGGCCTGACCCAGAAGAAGAGTGGACTATGATGTTTGATGGGGCTGTTAATATGAATGGTCGTGGTGTTGGTGCAGTACTCATTACACCCAAAGGAGTTCACATGCCTTTCTCGGCAAAACTCACTTTCAACTGCACTAACAACGGAGCTGAATACGAAGCTTGCATTATGGGTCTTGAGGAAGCCATTGACCTCAGGATCAAGACATTGACCGTATTCGGAGATTCAGCTCTGGTAATCAATCAAACCAACGGCAAATGGTACACCCACCAGGATCATCTGATACCTTACAGGGATTATACAAGGAGGTTATTGACTTTCTTTACAAAAGTCAAGCTTGAGTATATCCCTCGGGACGAGAATCAGTTTGCAGATGCTCTGGCTACCATTTCGTCCATGATCAAAGTTCAGGCTGCCAACTTCGTACCTCAGATCTCAGTGTCCAGACTTGACAGGCCAGCATATGTATTTGCAGCAGATGTTGGTAAAGATGATAAGCCTTGGTTCCATGACATTAAGTGCTTCTTGGAGGATCAAACATACCCACCTGGGGCATCTTCCAATGATAAGAAGACTTTGAGAAGGCTGGCTGGTAGTTTCTTTCTGAACACTGATGGGTCTTTATACAAAAGGAACTTTGATATGGTACTCCTCAGGTGCGTCGACAAGACGGAAGCAGATTTGTTGATGCATGAAGTGCACGAAGGATCCTTTGGTACCCATGCTGGAGGACATGCCATGGCTAAAAAGTTGCTAAGGTCAGGTTATTACTGGATCACAATGGATGCCGACTGTTGTGCCTACGCCAGGAAATGCCATAAATGCCAGATTTATGCAGATAAGGTGCATGTGCCTCCCAATCCTTTGAACGTAATGTCTTCACCCTGGCCCTTTGCTATGTGGGGCATTGACATGATTGGTAAGATCGAACCAACTGCTTCAAACGGCCACAGATTCATCCTGGTTGCCATTGATTATTTCACCAAGTGGGTCGAAGCAGCCTCCTATGCCAATGATACAAGACAAGTGGTAGCAAGATTTCTGAAGAGAGATATCATCTGTCGATATGGAGTTCCCGAACGAATCATTACTGATAATGGTTCCAATCTAAACAACAAAATGATGGCTGAACTGTGCCGGGACTTCAAAATTCAACATCACAATTCTTCTCCTTACAGGCCAAAGATGAATGGCGCTGTTGAGGCAGCGAACAAGAACATCAAGAAGATTGTGCAGAAGATGGTAGTCACCTACAAAGACTGGCATGAAATCCTACCATTTGCCTTGCATGGGTACCGCACGTCAATCAGAACATCCACTGGGGCAACACCGTACCAGCTTGTGTATGGTATGGAAGCAGTCCTACCTGTTGAAGTTGAATTACCCTCTCTGCGGGTACTGATGGATGTTAAACTGAATGAAGCAGATTGGGTTCGGGCCCGATACGAACAACTGAGTCTGATTGAAGAGAAAAGATTGGCTGCAATCTGTCATGGAAAGTTGTATCAGAAAAGAATGAAGAAAGCCTTCGATCAGAAAGTCAGACACCGAGAGTACCAAGTGGGAGATCTTGTGCTGAAAAGAATCCTCCCTCCTCATACAGACCACAGGGGCAAATGGACTCCAAATTATGAAGGACCATTCGTAGTAAAGAAAGTTTTCTCTGGTGGAGCACTGATGCTCAGTACTATGGATGGTGAAGATTTCCCGTCCCCTGTGAATTCAGATGCAGTTAAAAAATACTTCGCATAAAATGACCCGCTGGACACAAAAAACAGAATGTAAGTCCAGGCAAAAATAGGGCATCCCGGCGAGTCAAAAACAGAATAAAAGACTCGGGCAAAAATAAGGGAAAGTAAATAAAAAATGTACACCCGCTGAGTTGAAAAGCCGCATTGGACAGCTCAGGCAAAAAATGGGTATCCCGATGGATTGAAAACCCGAAAGGGCGATCCATGCAAAATAAGGGAATAAGCGAACAACTGCACTCTGAATTCGTCTGTATCGTTCACAACTTGGTAAGCTTCGAAAGGATCAAGCTTCAATCAGACTTAGCCTTCTTCAGAAAGCAAGATGAGAAGAACGTTAAAAGTCATACGAGTCACAGCAAGAGAGGGAGCTCCTTAAAGCGTCATCAACATTGCCAGCATTTTGTTTCTCAATTTGTAACGATCTCCTCATTTCAGGGGATTTGTTTCTTTGACTGTATCTCGCCAATTCAGGGCATATGAATTAATAAAATCAGATTTTCAGTCATGTTTTGTCTTGTACATTTTTATTTGCAAAAAATGTCTGATGTCTAAAAGAAACTGATTGCATAGAATACAGATGTTTATCTTCAAAAGCAAAAAAACATGCTTGCAGGAAATATACTTACTCTCAGTAGCGTCAAAACTCCTATGACGGAATCCAGTAAGGGATACCTCAGGATTATTTGTGCGTTTCCCTATCTTTGCAGGATTGCAGGTAGCCAGAATGTAACTTGGGGCATGAAAGCTTCGTCCCAACAAGCTGACAAATCGACGCTCAGTGCTCAAAGTGTCTTCTCCCCCCAGCTGAGTTGCCACTTATTACTTTTCCCCATCAGAGTTGCCGGGCATCACAGAGGGCGCCCATGTCCCCGGCTGAGTCAAGAAGCTATCTCAACAGAATTTCTAGGGAGGTCTTGCAGTGATCTCTCTTTCTCCAGCCGAGTTGCCATCTCGCCCTCAGCCGAGTACAAAAGCCAAGGAGCTATCTCCCCACAGAGCTCCAGCCTCTATCCAGAAGAGCAGCGCATAGAAGATCACAACAGAGTGAAGAAAGCTTCTACAAACCCCAGCTGGGTCTCTCATTTATAAGGATAGGTCTATCAAGGACCCATATCCCCAAGCAGATATCATATCATCAGATCTACCAATGATCTCACCCCCAGCTGGGATGTCTACTTCAAGCGGATCGACCAAAGATCGTCACAGCAGTGGGACCCGGATCCCGGTTTTGGTATCTTTGCATAATCATGGCATTCACAATCACCCACAAAGCGTAGCATTCCGTTTAATACGGAGCATTACGGCAAAAATCAAACATATAGCATAATCATAAGCCATGTTTTGAATCAACACTTGTGAATAATGACAATCCGTCAATATACAGAATACTTTCCCCAAATCCCCAGCGGAGATTCCCCAGCAAAATCAGTTGCCTCACATTCACAAACACCAGTATATATACCCCCCTTGGCACCCGACCGTGTCATTACTCCCCAGTAAAGTCGCCTGAACACTCTATGCAAACAATAACACTCGTACTACAGATACTTTTTGGCACCCGCCTGTGTCATAACCCCAGCAGAAAGCCAAAGACATCCTCTTTGCACTCACATATACTTACATATGACAATCCTTTGACACCCGTCCGTGTCATATCCCCAGCGCGGTCATCTATACTTTGTATATCAGATACTTGTTTATATTACACTCTTCCCCTTTTGGCACTCGTCCGTGTCGCTCTCCCCAGCAGTTAAATACTTATCTCTGTACACCACTCACTCTTACGCAGATACTCGTCCGTATCTTGTATATACCACTCAAATCCCCTCAGAGTCAATACTAGTCCTTGTTCTTTGTTAACTCGTTGGTACTCGTCCGTACCATCATCTCAGAACATGCGTCGAGAGTTTTGTTTCAACATGATACTCGTCCGTATCATAGTCTTAAGGATGCTCGTCCGCGTCTTTAACCCATACACTGTGTCAAACACCTTTGTTTCTTGGATGTAAACACTCGTCCTGTGTCATGATAAACCCTGAGAGCAGCCGTACCCTGCTAGGTGGTCGTCCTCCACCTCTTGATGGTTGTCCTCCATCATGCTCATCCGATGGCCGTCCCCATCGTTGATTTTTTAGCAGCCGTCCCCTGCTAGGTGGTCGTCCTCCACCTCTTGATGATCGTCCTTCATCATTTTATCCAATGGCCGTCCCCATTGTTGATCTTTGGTTATCTGGCATTCGTCCTATGTCATGACAAACCTTGAGAGCAGCCGTCCCCTGCTAGGTGGTCGTCCTCCACCTCTTGATGGTCGTCCTCCATCATGCTCATCCGATGGCCGTCCCCATCGTTGATATTTAGCAGCCGTACCCTGCTAGGTGGTCGTCCTCCACCTTAGATGGTCGTCCCTCATCTTAACCCAACAGAGCAGCCGTCCCCTGCTAGGTGATCGTCCTTCACCTTTGATGGCCGTACCCCATCATCTGTTTATTTCATTTATGCTTTAACCCGATGGCCGTCCCCGTCGTGGTCCCTTTTCTCTTTTTAGCCCGATGGCCGTCCCCATCGTTGGTTACTTTACCTTTATGAACTTGATGGCCGTCCCCGTCATGTTTCATTGATCCCCAGAAAATTTTACAGCTTTATCCTGATGGCCGTCCCCATCATAATTCTTTTATCCCCAGCATGTCGGCCGTCCCCGTCATTGCCTTATTTTCCGCACTTTTTCCAGCATGTCGGCCGTCCCCGTCATTGCTCTTTACCCAGCAGTCGTCCTCTGCTCGACGGTCGTCCTTCGTCGCCCACACTTTACAATATACTTTATTTTCTTTTACAATCTATATCCCTTTTCTTCTTCTTTCTGTGAGTGCAAATTTTGGACTGTCTTTGGTATTCAACCACAAGTTATCTTGTTTGCCTGTTAAGCCGTTGCTTACATCCTGCACAGCTAACTCATGTTTGAATAGGGGCAGCTGTAAACACCCCAAATTTGCCCTCACCCATTCACACCATAGCTTGTGATCATTTCATATGCATAAACACAATCATAACATCTCATATCACATTTTAGATTCACTGCATAGGTTCTAAGTCATCTGCATCTAGGGTTTGTGATCTGAGTAGTCTAATAGCTTCTTGAGCCACTCCAAAGGTCATCAATCACTTCAAAGGGGTCTGTGAGTGTTCAAGCATCATATTACATCCTCTCAAAGTCAAGAATGCCAAAGAATCACAAGAACTGAGATTGGTATGGAAGCAGAGCCAGGTTTGACTGCACAGTTGACCCAAAATTAGGGTTTTGGTTTCAGAGGCCATAACTCCAATTTTTTTGGTCATTCTTGTTTCTATTGGTCTCTATATGGTATAGGGAGTATGCATATCAATTTTCATGAAGAAATTCCATGGGGAAGTCATCTGATCAAGAATTGACTTTCTGGGCAAGTCAGTGCAAAATCAGGGCATCTGAGGCCCCCAATGACCCAACCAAGGGGTGATCTTCATCATTTTGAGTGTATATGATCCTTATTTGATCATATAAGAAGGTTGAAGTTCACAAAATTCAAGAATTACAAGTTTTTGCAAAGTTGACTTTTTAGGGCATGGTTGACTTTTAATGAAATGTCATTTTATGCAACTTTTTCAACCTTTACTTTTTGATCCAAAAAAGCTTCAAATGGAAAAACTTTGGTCATGAAAGTTGTAGATTAGATCTTTCCCTTTTCAAAAAGTACAAGAACATGACCTAATTCATTTTGGATCAAAAGTTATGGTGTGTCAAAGTTGGCAAAAATCACTAATTTTCAAGATATGCCTCAAATGAGAAACTTGCAAGAACTTTGTACCAAGGCATTTGTAACTTCTAATTCATGTCTAACCATCACACAAACATCACATGTGATCAAAAATTCAGAATGGACTAAGAACTTCTCATGTTTCATGGCCTTGGGAGCAAGAAAGTTTCATATGAACCAAAAGTGATCAACTTGCAAAAACCATCATCACACCTCATCCACTTGATGCCTACAATGCTGAACCATTCTAGCCTCTCTCTCACACCATGCTGCGCCAGCCCACACACTTGTACTGGCCTAGAACTTGACCCATGCCCTCCTTACACCAAAGTTGACATTTTGCAAAAGGGGCCATCCCAATCAATAAAGGGCAGGTCACATCATCTGACCAATGGGAGTTTTTTATGTGGATCAAATGCTAGCAAAACCACATAACAAGCCAGCCTGAAAACAACACACAACACTTTTTCACATTTTCACTCCATAGAGCAAAAGCATTCGAATCTCTCTCCACAAGTCACAAACACATAAGTAAACTTCATAAACCTTTTCAACATCCCTCCCTGATCAAAAGGCACCCTTCAAAGCAACCCAAAGCTCAAAGAATCAGAAACACGATTCTTACACCATCCTGAACAGAACTTGCTCCAACCTTCAAACCAGCCACCACAAACTCTTTCCAAGCATTGAAAGCTTCTCAGGAGGTCAAGTGGAGTTGATTGCAAGCAAGAAACCATCCAGAAAGTGCCAGGAGTCAAAGCTTCGATTCAGGTAGCCTTGGAATTTCATTTTTCCAGAACTCTCTTTTCTTGTTTCTAAAATGATCCTTATGTTCCCCTGAGTGCATTGAACCTTTTACTTTTGAAAATAATTGAGTTTTGAGGTTGTATGCTTGATCTGAAAGTTTGCCCGAAAATTTGTTCTTGCTTGTTTCTCTTGATTCAGTGAAAATAAATGTGGTTTAAGTTAGGGTTTAGGTTTAATGATGTTCAAGGATGAAATCTGGAGAGTTTGGTGATGATTTGATGCGTATTCAGTGAGATAGTGGTTTTGACTTGCCGGAGAAGACGACCGGAACAGTGTTCCGGTTGCCTGAAAGTCATTAGGGTTTGTTTAATTAGGGTTAAGTGTAATTAAGCCAGTTTGAATGTAGGCCGTCCAGATGCGCGCCTAGTCAACTCCCGCGCGTGTGACTTTGAATTCAGGCCCTTGGATCTGCTGACTTCTCCAATAATTCATTTATTTTCATTTTATTTTTCATGTTAATCCATTTGTTTTCTATAATTTATTAAAAATAGTAAAATCTTTCAAAAAATTCTGAAATTTTTTGTATGAACTTTCATTTAATTTCAGAACACAAAAATATTTTTATTTTCATTTTTAGCATTAAAAAAGTATTTTTAAATATTTAAAAGTTTATTTTTAATTGATTAATGAAAATTAATTTATTAAAAATACTTTTAGGTATTTAAAAATCACCAAAAAATTCATGAAATGTTTTAAGACATTTAGAAACATTGTCCAACCTTCAAACCAAATTTATTTTTTGATCTTGATGCATTTTGAGAATTTTTCATTGAATTAAAATCATTTTTGTGCATTATTTTGATCCAAACTTCAAAAAATCATTTCTGCCTAACCATGAAGAGTTGGATATTGATTCTTTTTGCATTGCATTGTGTTTAGCATGTAGTTTGTGAGATTAAATGGTCATGATTTGATATTTCATTTTCAATTTGTTTGGTAATTTTCTTGTTTAGGAACCCTAAAACCCTAGAAAACTTGTGAAAATCATAACTTGAATTTGGTTAGGAGTTGAGACCTCTCCTTTGGGCAGTGGTTTAGTATAGGATTAGGGGTCCTTTGAGTGCATTTTCAATTTTTTGTAATGTTGTTTGCTTCTGGTTTTGGTTTTTGTCTGTTGCATCAATCATAAACCCTAATTTGGGCTTCCATATGCATCCATCTTGCATTTTCTTGCATAACATGACTTGCCATGACATTCCATGCCTCCATTTGATTCATTTAACATCATAAGACATATTGAAAGCATGTTGGATCATTGCACCTTGCATTTGTCATGTTGTATGCCATATGCATCTCATAACTTTTCATGTATGTTCTGGGTTCTCAACATGCTTCATCTGCATCCATAAGCTTGTATGATCATCTCCATTTGTTGTCTCATGTTTAAATCACTTCATAGCATCATTATCATCATAAACATTTGTTGTCTCATGTTTAAATCACTTCATAGCATCATTATCATCATAAACATGCTTCTGGTTTTGATTTACATCATACCATTTCATCTCATTTTGCATTGCATTGCATTTCTTTTCTAACCTTTCAGGTGGTAAGTGATTTTGAGAAGTGAATTTGCCTTCACTTATCATAACTTCTCTTCATCTCTCTCTTGCATCCATGCTGCATTTTTATATGTGTTTGAGTTTGAGCTTGCTCATTCTTCTTCTCCCCACTTTCTTTCTTCAAGTGACTTGACTTCTTGAATGAAGCAAGTTGCTTTGCTTCTCTTGATCCTTTCATCTGCTTCCTGGTGGTTCCATTGAAGGCTTCTTTTGAAAACCTCACAAACCTTAGGAACAACCAAGCATGACAATGATTAGGGTTTTGATTAGTCTCCCCTCTTAGTTTTACCTTTGTGTCTCTTTTGAGTCTTCTCTTCTTATCTCATAATCAGGGACTAAACCCTAAAGGCTTTAAGGCTTTGTGATTAAGCTTATGCCTGCATCCTTATCTTGGGATGGAGTGTATAACTTTAATCCTAAGTGTTAAACCCTTAATGTGTTTAAATCCCATAATCAATTCACTTAATAATCATCAAAGACATCACACTTGTAACTTGGGCCTTGCATTAGGGTTCTAATTCTTCCTTAATTGGTTAAGAAGGACTAACCCTAGTGTTAATGGACAAGTCCCCCTCAAGTTGTCTTACAAATCATAAAACTCACTTCATCATCATATCATTAAATAAAATCCACTTAATCAAAGGCTTGTTTTGTCATGAGTTTAATCCCTAATCATGGATTAAGTTGAGGAGCTTTCCTCAACTTAAGCATTCTCATCTATTATCCTTCTATTAGGATGGTGTAATGAGTCTGTTAAATCCCTGATTATGGCTTAACCTCATTACTCAACACTAAACAAAAATACCAAAAACATCTAAATAATCACAAGTAGGTTAATGATCTTAATCCTATATCAAAGGTGATTAAGTGTGAGAATCTGACTTCACACTTAAGGTATTCTCATTACCCCTAATCAGAGGGAAGATGTGATGAGTTTACTAACCCATTGGTTTAGGCTTAAGCTCATTAACTTATGACAAACTTTCAAAAAGCAATAAAAGACTGAAAACTCAAAAAAAAAAACAATAATCGTCTCCTCCGGGATTCTTTTCTCATCACCTTCACTCACAAACGAGAACTTGCTTCTTCCATCTAATGCAAGACAGTTTGCATCTGTGCCAGACAGATCATACACTTGAGCATAGATAAGCAAGCAGTTCACAGTCAATTCATCTTTCAGTCTCTTTGGGTCGAACTACGGTGTTCTGACTTCCTCATTGCACGAGAGGATACGTAGGCATAACTTAACAGTTATCGAACAAAAAGTCTTTGTATTCCCCCCTCCCTCCAGCTTTATTCTTTTAGCCTCATGATCTTGAGTATACTCTTTTCCTTACACTGACACATCATTTATACACTTCACACTTCTTTTGCACTGACACCTGTACATTCTTTTCCAGCTATCTTATACACAGATTGCACTGACACTACCCCTTTAAAACACAAATCTTTTAAGCGTGGATCCCGTCGAGTACGACGGACAATCTGGGTGCTAATACCTTCCCAGGTTGTAACCAACCCCCTTTCTCAGTCTCTCTGGTTCGCAACCGTCTTATCCATCTTTTTCTAGGCCTATGCAGCATTGCCTTTCCTCCGGGATAAAAATGCCTAGCTGGCGACTCTATTCATCTCCAGTGAGTTCACGACTGTGTGTTCTCACTGTTCCCTTCGCCGACCGTTCGCGTCTGTACCCTATCTGACTTGGCTTCATTTAGTGGGAGCGACAAAGTGTATAAATGAAGTGTTAGTGAAAGGAAAGAATGAAGCTCAAGACTATGAGACTTAAAGAATGATGCTGGAAGAGGGGGGGCATATACAGAGACTTTTGTTCGATAACTGTTAAGTTATGCCTACGTATCCTCTCGTGCAATGAGGAAGTCAGAACACCGTAGTTCGACTCAAAGAGACTGAAAGATGAATTGACTTGTGAACTGCTTGCTTGTCTATGCTCAAGTGTATGACCTGTCTGGCTCAGGTGCAAACTGTCTTGCATTAGACGGAAGAAGCAAGTTCTCATTTGTGAGTGAGTGAGATGAGAAAAGAATCCCGGAGGAGACGATTATTGTTTGTTTTTGTGTTTTCAGTCTTTTATTGCTTTTGAAGTTTGTCATAAGTTAATGAGCTTAAGCCTGGACCAATGGATTAGTAAACTCATCACATCCTCCCTCTGATTAGGGGTAATGAGAATACCTTAAGTGTGAAGTCAGTATCTCACACTTAATCACCATGGTGTAGGATTAAGATCATTAACCTACTTGTGATTATTTAGATGTTTTTGTTGTTTTTGTTTAGTGTTAAGTAATGAGTTTAAGCCATAATCAGGGATTAAACAGACTCATTACACCATCCTAATAGAAGGATAATAGATGAGAATATTTAAGCTGAGAAAGACTCCTCAACCTAATGCAAGGCCCAAGTTACAAGCTTGATGTCTTGATGATTATTAAGTGAATTCATTAAAGGATTTAAACACATTAAGGGTTTAACACTTAGGATTAAAGTTATACACTCCATCCTAATAGAAGGATGCAGGCATAAGCTTAATCACAAAGCCTTAAAGCCTTTAGGGTTTAGTCCCTGATTATGAGATGAGAAAAGAAGACTCAAAGAGACACAAAGGTAAAAGCTAAGTGGGGGACTAATCAAACCCTAATTATTATCATGCTTGGAAGTCCTAGGGTTTATTAGGCTTAAGATGAAGATCTTCAAAGAGCCACCAAGGAGAGAAGCAAATGAAAGGAGAAGAAGAAAGGAGAAGCAAAACAACTTGCTTCACTTAAGAAGACAAGTTGCTTGAAGAAAGAAAGTAAGATGAACAAGAATGAGCAAGCTCAATCCAATACACATACAAAAATGCAGCAAGGGAAGTATGAAAGAGATGAAAAGAGATTATGAGAAGTGAAGGCAAATTCACTTCTCAAACAACTTACCACCTGAAATGTTAGCATAAGAAATGAAATGCAATGCAAAATGAGATGAAATGTGATGATGCAAACCAAAACCAGAAGCATGAGTATGATGTTAATGATGCTAAGAGATGATGCAAACATGAGGCAAGGCATGAGAATGATCATACAAACATATGGATGCAAGAGAAGCATGCTTTGAACCATGAATGTTCATGAAGAGTTATGGAATGCAAAAGGCATATAACATGGCAAATGAAAGATGTAATGATCAAACATGATTCTAATATGTCCTAAGATGCATTATGAATCAAATGGAAGCACAAAAAGTCATGGCAAGTCAAGGTATACAAGCAAATGGAAGATGGATGCAAAGGAAAGCATAAATTAGGGTTTATGATCAACATTCAAAGCAAAATTCAAAATCAGAAGCAAATGACATGATAAAAATTTGAAAATGCAATCAAAGGAATCCTAGACCTATACAAACTCACTGCCCAAAGGAGGGGATCTAACTCTTAACCTAGTGAGAGATATGAATTTCCTAAGATTGCTAGGGTTTTAAGGTACCTTATCAAGAAAAATGCAAAACAAATTGAAAATTCAAGATCAATTCATGCCAATTTTATCCTATAAACTACATGTTATGCAAGATGCAATGCAAAAATAATCATGATCCAACTCTCAAAGGTTAGGCAGAAATGAATTTTTGAAGTTTGAAACAAAATATTGCCTTGAAATGAAATTAAATCCAAAGAAAATTATCAAAAGGCATCAAGATCAAAAAAGAAATTTACTTTGAGAGTTGGATAATGTTTCTAAATGCTTCTAAATGCTATGTGAATTTTTTTGTGATTTTTAAATACCTAAAAGTATTTTTAATTAATTAATTTTCATTAATTAATTAAAAATAAGCTTTTAAATGATTTAAAAATAATTTTTAATGCAAAAAAATACAAATAAAAATATTTTTGTGTTCTGAAAAATAATGAAAATCTTGACAAAAATTTTCATAATTTTTAAACATTTTTTGCTATTTTAATTAAAATATGAAAGATAAAACAATTTAAATGAAATAATAAATAAATAAAAAAAATGAAAGTATGCGCAAGGGATGGCCAGGATTTGATCTGGGCTTGGACTGGTTGACTGCGCGCCAGATCCAAGGGCCCAGATTCAAATCTGGCTAAAAATGGTTTATGAATTAATTAAACTGGATTAATTAAGTTAATTGAAGATTAGGGCTAAATGATGAGATCCTGGCCATCAAAACGCGCGCGGGTCAAACAAAGTCAGCCTGATCTACGCTCCACATTCAAACTACAATTAATGACGTAATTAGGGCTTAATGACTCTCAGGTGGCCGGAAATGACCTCCGGTCATCTTCTCCGACCACATGTCTCCCTGAAAATTGCTAGCTCACTCCCCAGGTCACTAAAACTTAATCTCTCTGCCCAGAATCCATCCCCAAACATCATAGAGCAAGAATCATCAATCAAAACACATTTATTTTTCATATTAAAGCTGAATCAAAACAAAATGCATTTAGGTCAAAAAAGTTTCAGAAGCTTCATACATACTCAATACTCAATCATTTTCGAAACAAAACATATCAACATGATCAGTGAAGCATAGAGAATCATTTAGGAACTTAAAAACATGTTTCTGGAAAAAATGTTCTTGAGCTCACCTGAACTGGAGCTTTGATCTTTGGAACTTTCTGGCTGGCCCTTTGATCCAAAACGCCTCTAATGAACCTCCTGAGAAGCTTGCAATGCTTGGTTGGAGTTTAAAATGGCTGGTTTGTGAGATTGAGCAAGTTCTGTTCAGTGAAGTGAGGAAATCGTGTTTTGATTTCAGGGAGTTTCAGGGCAAGGTGAAGGGTCAGGGATGATCAGTGAGACATGCTGAGATGTTTTGTGAAGTTTGTTTTTGTGTTTGATGCTTGTGCTGTGTGATTCGAAGCAAAATGCATAAGGGGAGGTTTTTGAGAATGTTGGCTTGGAGAGAGTTTCAGGCTCAGTTGTGTGTGGTGTTGTGATGTATTTGGTCCACTTATCAATCTTGGGTAGGTCAGAAGAGTGGTTGTGCCCTATTGTGATTGGTATGGGTCTTTTGCAAAAAAGTCAAGCTTTGTGTAAGAGAGGTATGGGCTCATGGCTAGCCAAGGACAAGAGGGGTGTCCTGCGCAGCAAGAAGTGAGGAGGACCATAGGATCAGTTTTGAAGCCAGCCAGCAAGTGGATTAAGGTTTGAAGGATGTTTTGCAACTTTGTTCCACTTTGCCCCTTTTGAAATTTCTTGATCCACAAGCCATGAAAATGAGTAAACTTTTGATGCAAACTGATCCTTAGGCCTTGGTTTATGTTTGTATGAAGATTAGAAGTCCATTTGATAGCACAATTTGTCTTGGCAAGTGGTTTTGCAACTTTGCCTCTTTGGTAGAAAACTTGAAATTATGTGATTTTTCCCAACTTTGACAAACCATAACTTTTGATCAAAAATGAATTAGAACAAGTTCTTGTACTTTTTGAAAAGGGAATGATCCATTCTACAACTTTCATGACCAAAGTTTTCTCATTTGAAGCATTTTTGAATCAAAAAGCAAGGGTTGAAAAAGTTTACCAAAATGGCAAGTTTCCATTACAAGACATTTTCCCAAAAAGTCAACTTTGCAAATGGCTTGAAATTCTTCAATTTGGTGAACTTCTAAAATCTTATATGATCAAATAAAGATCATACATAATCAAAATGATGATGAACACCCTTTGGTTGGGTCATTGAGGGCCTCAGATGCCCTGATTTTACACTGACTTGCTCAAGAAGTCAACTCTTGACTAGATGCCTTCCCCATGGAATTTCTTCATGAAAATTGATATGCATGATCCCTATACCACATAGAGACCAATAGAAACAATAATGACCAAAAAATTTGGAGTTATGGCCTTTGAAACCAAAACCCTAATTCTAGGTCATCTGTGCAGTTAAACCTGGCTCTGCTTCCATGCCTTTCTCAGTTCTTGTGATTCTTTGATTTTCTTGACTTTGTGAGAATACAATATGATGTTTGAACATACATGGACCCCTTTGAAGTGATTGATGACCTTTGGAGTGGCTCAAATGGCTCCTGGATTGCTCAAATCACAAACCCTAGATGCAGATGACTTTGAACCAATGCAATGAATCACAAATGCAATGTGAGATGCTATGATTGAACTTATGCATATGAAGAGATCACAAGCCATGGTGTAAATGGGTGAGGGCAAATTTGGGGTGTTTACAGCTGCCCCTATTCAAGCATGAGTTAGCTGTGCAGGATGTAAGCAACGGCTTAACAGGCAAACAAGATAACTTGTGGTTGAATACCAAAGACAGTCCATAATTTGCACTCACGGAATGAAGAAGAAAAGGGATATAGATCGTAAGGGGAAAATAAAGTATATTCATAAAGTGCGGGCGACGGAGGACGACCGTCGAGCAGAGGACGACTGTTGGGGATAAAACAATGACGGGGACGTCCAACATGCTGGGGAGATGGAGGTATCATGATGGGGAAGGCCATCAGGTTCATAAAGTAAAGGGTAAACAAACGATGGGGGACGGCCATCGGGTTAATAAAATAAATGAAATCAAAGGTGAAGGACGATCACCTAGCAGGGGACGGCTGCTCTATTGGGTATAAGATGAGGGACGGTAATCTATTGGTGAAGGACGATCACCTGGCAAGGTACGGTTGCCGAAAGTATCACGACATAGGACGAATGTCGGATAGAAAAGGTCGACGATGGGGACGGCCATCGGATAAGCATGATGAAGGACGATCATCAAGAGGTGAAGGACGATCACCTAGCAGGGTACGGCTGCTCTCGGGGTTTATCATGACATAGGACGAATGTCAGATAACAAGATCAACGATGGGGACGACCATCGGATAAAATGATGAAGGACGATCATCAGGGGGTGAAGGACGATCACCTAGCAGGGGACGGCTGCTCTGTATCACGACATAGGACGAATGCCGGATAGAAAAGGGTTCCAATAATGGAGACTCCGCTGGGGAAAGGATGAGGGACGGTCATCCAAAGGTGAAGGGCGATCACCCGGCAGGGTACGACTGCCGAAAGGGTATCATGACATAGGACGAATGTCAGATAGAAAGGAAATAGTTCACTGGGGTTTGCTGGGATAAGTAAACACGGACGAGTGTCTATATCCAAGGAATGAGTACTGTGTACAGATTAAAGATGCGGACGAGCATCCTTAAGCCTATGATACGGACGAGTATCAGGTAGAAACAAACGCTTGACGCATGTTCAGAGATGATGATACGGACGAGTATCAACTGGTTAACAAGGAACACGGACGACTGTTGATTCTGAGGGGACTCTTCTGGGGAATAGTAGACACAGACGAGTGCCTAAATTCAAGAAGTCATAAGTGTTTGACACGTGTATGGATTAAAGATGCGGACGAGCATCCTTAAGACCATGATACGGACGAGTATCAGGTAGAAACGAACGCCTGACGCATGTTCTGAGATGATGATACGGACGAGTATCAACTGGTTAACAAAGAACACGGACGAGTGTCGAATCTGAGGGGATTTGAGTGATATATATATACAAGATACGGGCAAGTACCTGTATGAGTGAAGCAGAAATAATAAGTATGAATGAAACACCGACAAGTGTCTAACTTACTGGGGAGGGTGACACGGACGAGTGTCAAAAGGTATATTATAAACAAGTATATGCTTTACAAAGTGTTCAGGTAGTTTTGTTGGGGAAGGTGACACGGACGGGTGTTAGGGAATTTTTATGGATGTATGTCTCTGTGAGTGCAAAGAGGGCGTTTTGGCTTTCTACTGGGGATATGACACGGACTGGTGCCAAGAAGTATCTGTAATATATAAGTGTCTATTTGTAAAGAAAGCTCGGGCGACTTTACTGGGGAATGATGACACGGACGGGTGCCAAAAGGAGTATGCACTGGTATTTATGAGTGTAGGGCAAATGCTTTGGCTTTCTGCCGGGGTATTCGGGGAGTTTTCTGTATATTGCTGACGGATCGTCATTATTCACAAGTGTTTGATCCAGTACATGGCTTATGATTATGCAATATGTTTGATTTTTGCCGTAATGCTCCGTATTAAACGGAATGCGATGCTCTACGGGGAGAATATGATGCGAATGCTATGATTATGCAAAGATACCGATCCAGGATCCGGGTCCCGTTGTTATGAAGATCTCTGGCTGATCTGTTTGAAGTGGACATCCCAGCTGGGGATGAGATCATAGGTAGATCTGACATATGTGATTCTTCTTGGTGATATAGGTCACTTGATAGACCTATCTTTGGTAATGAGGGACCCATCTAGGGTTTGTAGAAGCTTGCTTCACTCTGTTGTGAGATCTTCGGACGTTGCTTTTCTGGATAGAGGCTGAAGCTCTGTGGGGAGATGGTTCCCTGGCTTTTGATTGGCTGAGGAGGAAATAACAAATGGCAACTCAGCTGGGGAGAAAGCACCTCCGGTGCTAAGACTGAGTAGGTAATGATTTGCCATCTTGCTGGGGTGAAGCTCCATGCCCCATGTTGTGCTTTGAACACTTGCAATCCTGAAAAGACAGAGAAATGCACAAGTAATCCCGAGGTATCCCTTACCGGATTCCATCATAGGAGTTTAGGCACTCCTAGGAGTGAGTATATTTCCTGCAAGCACGTTTTTTAGAAGAGAAGCATCTGTATTTATGCAATCAGTATCTTAAAGACATCGGACATTCTTGCAAATGAAAATAAAATGTACGAGACGAAACATGACTGAAAAATCTGATTTTATTGATTCATGTGCCCTGAATTGGCAAGATACAGTCAAAGAAACAAATCCCCTAAAATGAGGAGATTGTTATAAATTGAGAAACAAAAGATGTTGGCAACGTTGATGACGCTTCGAGGGGCTTCCTTTTGCTATGACTCGTATGACATTGACGTTCTTCTCATCTTGCTTTCTGAAGAAGGCTGATTCTGACCGACGCTCGAACCTTTCGGAGCTTGCCAGGTTGTAAGTGATACAGATGAATTCAGAATGCAGTTGTTCGCTTATTCCCTTATTTTGTGTGGATCGCCCTTTTGGGTTTTCAATCCATCGGGATACCTTTTTTTGCCTGAGTTGTCCAATGCGGCTTTTCAACTCAGCGGGTGTACATTTTTTATTTATTTCCCTTATTTTTGCCCGAGTCTTTTATTCTGTTTTTGACTCGCCGGGATGCCCTATTTTTGCCTGGACTTACATTCTGTTTTTATGTCCAGCGGGTCATTTTATGCGAAGTATTTTTTAACTGCATCTGAATTCACAGGGGACGGGAAGTCTTCACCATCCATAGTACTGAGCATGAGTGCTCCACCGGAGAAAACTTTCTTTACTATGAACGGACCATCGTAGTTCGGAGTCCATTTTCCCCTGTGGTCTGTATGAGGAGGGAAGAGTCTTTTTAGCACAAGATCTCCTACTCGGTATTCCCGGAGCCTGACTTTCTGATCGAAGGCTTTCTTCATTCTTTTCTGATACAGCTGGCCACGGCAGATTGCAGCCAATCTCTTCTCTTCAATCAGATTCAGTTGTTCGTATCGGGATCGGACCCACTCTACTTCGTTCAACTTAACATCCATTAACACCCGTAAGGAGGGTAATTCAACTTCAACAGGTAGGACTGCCTCCATACCATACACAAGTTGATACGGTGTTGCCCCAGTGGATGTTCTGATTGACGTACGGTACCCATGCAAGGCGAATGGTAGCATTTCATGCCAGTCTTTATAGGTAACCACCATCTTTTGCACAATCTTCTTGATATTCTTATTAGCTGCCTCAACAGCGCCATTCATCTTTGGCCTGTAAGGAGAAGAATTGTGGTGTTGGATCTTGAAGTCCCAACACAGTTCTGCCATCATTTTGTTGTTCAAGTTGGAACCATTATCAGTAATGATTCGCTCGGGAACTCCATACCGACAGATGATGTCTCTCTTTAGAAATCGGGCTACCACTTGCCTTGTAACATTTGCATAAGAAGCTGCTTCAACCCACTTGGTGAAGTAATCAATGGCTACCAGGATGAATCTGTGGCCATTTGAAGCAGTCGGTTCAATCTTGCCAATCATATCAATGCCCCACATAGCAAAAGGCCAAGGTGAAGACATCACATTCAGAGGATTCGGAGGTACATGCACTTTATCCGCATAGATCTGGCATTTATGGCACTTCCTAGCATAAGCACAACAATCTGCATCCATTGTGATCCAATAATAACCAGATCTTAGCAACTTCTTAGACATTGCATGTCCTCCTGCATGGGTACCAAAGGATCCTTCATGCACCTCGTGCATCAACAAGTCCGCTTCTATTTTATCAACGCATCTGAGAAGTACCATATCAAAGTTTCTCTTGTACAGGGAACCGTCAGTGTTCAGGAAGAATCTACCAGCTAGCCTTCTTAATGTCTTCTTATCATTGGAAGATGCCCCAGGTGGGTATGTTTGATCCTCCAAGAAGCATTTGACGTCGTGGAACCAAGGCTTATCATCTTTAACAACATCCGCTGTAAATACATATGCTGGTCTGTCGAGTCTGGATACTGAGATCCGAGGCACAAAGTTGGCAGCTTGAACTTTGATCATTGATGAAATGGTAGCCAAAGCATCTGCAAACTGATTCTCATCTCGAGGGATATACTCAAGCTTGACTGTTGTGAAGAAAGTCAATAACCTTCTTGTATAGTCCCTATAAGGTATCAGATGATCTTGGTGGGTGTACCATTTGCCGTTGGTTTGATTGATTACTAGAGCTGAATCTCCGAACACAGTCAAAGTCTTGATCCTGAGGTCAATGGCTTCCTCAAGACCCATGATACAGGCTTCGTATTCAGCTTCGTTGTTAGTGCAGTTAAAGGTGAGTTTTGCCGAGAAAGGCATGTGAACTCCTTTGGGTGTAATGAGTACTGCACCAACACCACGACCATTCATATTAACCGCCCCGTCAAACATCATAGTCCATTCTTCTTCTGGGTCAGGCCCTTCAGTGTGAACAGGCTCTTCATGATCTTTTGCTTTTATGAACATGATTTCTTCATCAGGGAAGTCAAATCTCATAGGCTGTTAGTCATCAATGGGTTGCTCAGCAAGATAATCAGACAATACACTGCCTTTGATGGCTTTTTGAGATGTGTACTGAATATCATATTCTGTGAGGATCATTTTCCATCTTGCATCCCGTCCGGTAAGCGCTGGCTTCTCAAATATGTACTTAACTGGGTCCATCTTTGAGATCAATAAAGTAGTGTGGGTCAACATATACTGTCTCAGTTGGCGAGCAGCCCACGCTAAAGCACAGCAAGTTTTCTCGAGCAGTGAATAACGTTGTTCACAGTCGGTAAACTTTTTGCTTAGGTAGTATATTGCATACTCTTTTCGACCAGACTCGTCATGCTGGCCCAACACACACCCCATTGATTCTTCTAATACTGTCAAGTACATGATTAGAGGTCTTCCTTCAACTGGAGGCATAAGGATTGGAGGCTCTTGTAAGTATTTCTTGATTTTGTCAAAAGCCCTCTGGCAGTCTTCGTTCCACCTGACCGTTTGTTCTTTTCTTAACAGCTTGAACAAGGGTTCACAGGTTGCAGTAAGGTGAGATATGAATCGAGAAATGTAGTTCAATCTACCTAAGAAACCCCGAACTTCTTTTTCGGACTTTGGTGCAGGCATTTCTTGAATGGCTTTGACTTTATCAGGGTCAACTTCAATCCCTTTCTCACTCACAATAAATCCCAGCAGCTTAACAGATCTCACCCCGAATGTGCATTTGTTGGGGTTTAACTTTAGTTGGTATTTCCTCAGACGCTTGAATAACTTCAACAGATTTACCAGGTGGTCTTCTTCTGTGAGGGACTTGGCAATCATGTCATCCACATAACATTCAATTTCTTTATGGATCATGTCATGGAATAATGTTACCATAGCCCGTTGATAAGTCGCACCAGCATTCTTCAGTCCGAATGGCATCACCTTGTAACAGAACGTGCCCCAGGGTGTGATGAAAGTTGTCTTCTCCATGTCTTCAGGTGACATTTTGATCTGATTGTATCCTGAAAATCCATCCATGAAGGAGAACACCGAGAACTGAGCCGTATTATCAACCAATACATCAATGTGAGGTAAAGGGAAATCATCTTTCGGGATGGCTCTGTTCAGATCCCGGTAGTCCACACACATCCTCACCTTGCCATCTTTCTTAGGCACAGGTACAATATTAGCAACCCACGGCGGGTAACTAGTGACATCAAGGAAACCGGCGTCCCACTGCTTTTGTACCTCTTCCTTAATCTTCATTTCCATATCTGGGCGAGTACGACGCAGTTTCTGTTTAACCGGTGGGCAATCCTCTTTTAAAGGAAGCTTGTGCATGACAATATCGGTGTCCAACCCGGGCATATCCTGATAAGACCAAGCAAACACATCCACATATTCACGAAGTATGTCAATCAGTTGTTCCTTCACTGAGTCTTGTAGGCAGGCCCCGATCTTAACTTCTTTCACGTCTTCATCCGTACCAAGATTAATCGTTTCGACCTCCTCCTGATGAGGAGTGATAACCTTCTCCTCTTGCCTTAACAACCTGGCTAGTTCTTCAGGAAGCTCATAATCTTCTTCAACCC
Source organism: Lathyrus aphaca (assembly GCA_963966055.1). NCBI lineage: Eukaryota > Viridiplantae > Streptophyta > Magnoliopsida > Fabales > Fabaceae > Lathyrus > Lathyrus aphaca. The sequence continues at coordinate 707,680,325 of OZ014519.1, read as the reverse complement.
CTTCATCAACTTGATTGATTGGATTGTCAAAGTCATACGGAGTCATAGCCGTGTTGTTGTCGGTGCAGTCTGAAAGGCACTCTCTGCAAGGGTTTAGATTTTTTATTTTAGTGATCGATTTTAATCTTGTTTAGAAAAGGTGAAAGGAAGTTATCATTTTGGAAAACATTTCCATTTTATTTTTGTACAAAAAGAAAAATGAAAAAACAGTGAGTGGAAAAGAAAAAGACTCATTTGCAAAAGATGTCCGATATTCATTGATTGATCTGTTTGCACAAAATTACAAGATGGTCCGATTACAAAATGAGTCTTGACATCTTGGGCAAGATGCAAGACTTGATGCATGCTTAAAATATACAGGAAATAATAATTACGCTGCAGGAGTAACCCTTATAATTTCATGGGAAGACCAGTTTGAGATATGGCTCCCCGGGGTCCTTGGACGTATCCAGCTTTCCAGGTTGTGCTCATCTTCCGACTCATCTTCCAAGTTGTTCACTGCATCTGGGGTGAGCATCCCCCCACTGACAAAATTGGGCTTCTTAGCAGCCTCTGATTGATCTTGTTGAGTTGGTTTGTAACCCAACCCAAATCTGTCCTCCTTCTTCTCCACAGATAGCAGCTTGCCCCAGCCTTGGCAGTACCCTCTTCAACAACCTTTTTGGCTTGCTGATAAGACGTCATGGAGGTTCCCAGTACAGCGGATGCTTCATTAATGTTCAGGGCCTCAAACCCCTGGCTCATAGTTTCATGGATTTCTCCATCCATCTCAATGTACTTGTACGTAGCCAGATGGCTAACAAAGATGTCTTCTTCCCCACAGATGGTGATGATCTGGCCCTCCCACTCGAATTTCAACTTCTGGTGAAGGGTATACGTAACAGCGCCCGCGGCATGGATCCAAGGTCTACCCAACAAACAGCTGTAGGCCGGCTGAATGTCCATCACATAGAAGGTAATTTTAAAAGTCTGCGGGCCAATCATCACATGCAGATCAATCTCCCCTAGCACTGATCTTTTAGAGCCATCAAAGGCTCTCACCACTAAATTACTTGGACGCAATGCCAAGCCATCATACTCCAGCTTCACCAAGGCTTTCTTTGGTAGAACATTGAGTGAAGACCCAATGTCCACCAGTACATGAGATAAAACAACACCCTTGCATTCTAGAGTGATGTGTAAAGCCTTGTTGTGGTTACGTCCCTCAGTTGTTAAGTCAGCATTGGTAAAGCCCAGTCCATGAATGGTGTTGACATTTCCCACCACAGTTTCTAGCTGATTAACAGTGATCTCCTCTGGCACGTATGCTGCGTGCAAGACTTTCAGTAATTCATTCCTGTGAGCTTCAGAACACATCAGCAGGGATAATATGGAGATCTTTGAGGGAGTTTGGTGAAGCTGATCCACCACCTTGTAATCGCTTCTCTTTATGATTCTCATAAACTCGTCCACATCTTGCTCAAAAGATGTCTTCTGAGTTTCTTTGACAGTCGGCTCTTCAAATACCACACTCTTTCCCTTTGCTTTGGCAGCGACTTCTGCTTCGACATTAGGTCTTTGTACTTGTGAGGCAAAAAGGCGTCCGCTTCGAGTGAAGCCTCCGCCTCCCCCAACATTATCAATTTGTGGAGAAGAGGTTGAAGAATCCAAAGTGATTTTCTCCCCGTTGCAGTAAAGGTCAGAGCCATAATGCCAAGGGATGGCATTACTGCTTTCATATGGAACTGGTCCAGGCACCGTGATGGTAACTGGACTGACTGCTGCAGAGGAAGGTACTAAAATGGTGTGCGGATCGTAGTAAATGGTGACTGGTGACCTGGCAGGAGGTGCCACTGCTTGTTGTTGAAAGTTGTTGTTTGGAGGAACAAATGACGGATCATAGTAGATGGTGACTGCTGAGATATCTTCATTAATTTCTGTTGGCGTTGTAGAAGATTCTGCTGAATAAATGGGTGCTGATGTTGTAGAAGAAATGGTTGACGACATTTGATTTGTTGAAGTGAGGGATGGAGCCATTGTTGATGATATTGATGAATTGGTCGGAATGATTGTTGTTGCAGTTGTAGAAGAGTCAGGAATTATTGTCAAAGGGATTGCTGGATTTGTAGGCGCTGATGTCGTGATCTAGAGTATACCACTTTTGATAAGACTATCTATGCCGCTTCTCAAATTATCACACCCATTTACCGAAATGTTACAATAACCACAACCGAGCTCGCACCCGGGGAACATCTGGCATTCTAGAAGCTGAGCTTTAATTTCTACCAGAGGTGTCCGAATCTGCCCAACACTGGTGATTAAGAAAGATGGCTTGTCTTCCTCAATGGCATTAATTCTGGGTCCTCCATGATTGGGCATGGGATTCTTGTTGACATTTGGAGGGGGTGCAAAGTTGAGGGCTTTAGAATCCACCAGATCTTGTACCTTCATTTGTAAAGCTCTGCATTTTTCCGTATTGTGGCCAGGCGCATTAGAATGAAAAGCACACCTGGCGTTGACATCGTAATTCCTTGGGAGATTGGAAGGATCTGGTGGTGCCAATGTCCTTAATTCAACCAAGTTGAGTTTCAGGAGTTGTGGTAATAAAGCGGCATAAGGCATAGGGATAGGGTCAATCACCCTATTTGCCTGTGATGGTCTTTGCTGAAAAGGTCTTTGTTGTTGACTGTTGTTGTTGTTGTTGTAGGTCCTTTGTGGTGGATACTGAACTTGCTGTTGATAAAGTGGTTGTTGTTGTGGTTGGTATGCTGGTTGTTGAGGAATTGGAGCTGGAATAATGACAGCTGCTACTGATCTGTGAACATACTGAGGTCTGCCCCTGCCAGCATGAATGGCATTTGTCTCACCGGTTCTTCTAGGTCCCACAAAAGGCTTCCTAGGATTACTTGACGAACTTGCACCATTATCAGAAATCTTACCCATCTTCAGAAGGCTTTCAATTCTCTCCCCAGCTATAACTACGTCAGCGAAGCTGGTGGAAGAGAAGGCAGCTAACCTATCAATGTATGTTCCTTGCAGAGTATTCATAAACATGTCGGCCATTTCTCTTTCCGACATGGGTGGCTGGACAGCAGAAGCAAGCTGTCTCCACCTCTGGGCATATTCCCTGAAGCTTTCTCTGGAGGATTGACACATTCCCATCAGAAGGGTTCTGTTAGGAGCCATGTCTAGATTGTATTGGTACTGTCTGATGAAAGCTTCAGCTAAGTCCTTCCAGCACCTGATAGTAGCTCTGGTCAAGTGAGAGTACCATTCCCTTGAAGCCCCAGTCAAACTATCTTCAAAATAGAACATCCACAGTTTCTCATCCATGGTGTATGCCTTAAGTCTTCCCAGAAAAGACTGCAAATGAGTTCGTGGACAGGAAGTTCCATTGTACTTCTCGAAGCACGAAGGTTTAAACTTATGGGGAATTCTTACCCCATCCACTAACCCCATATCCATGACATCAAACCCTAAAGAGTTTTGAGACTCCAGAGACCTTAATTTCTCAGCAATTTCATCAAACCTCCTATCATAGACTTCATCCCCAGCTCCCATCACAGTGAACTGTTCTTCCTGGGGGTCTTCCTGTAAGATCCTTCCTCCAGTAGTATTTCCTTGCACATTACCCGGGATGTTAACTTCCGGATGTAGATGAGGCCCATATACTGGTGGATTAACATGAGGCTGTCCCCTCTCATTGTTACTTGTTCCTCCAGTTCCCAAAGGAGGTTCTTCCGGGGTTTGTCTTTCTACCAATGCCCTCAACCTTTCTTGACTTTGAGCCAAGCCATTCATTACTTCCATGAACTGGGTCATTTGGTTTCTCATTTCCAACCTTTCATTAGCCATCTGAGTTCTGACTTCTGTCAGATCTTGCTGTACTTGATCCATCTGGATACCAGGAAGATTGTTGCGAGTAGGATGTTAGAACAAATATGGTTCTGAACCTCTAAGTGTTTTGATGATAACAAAGCCTTTCATATTAGAAGTTCTAATGAATATACTTATTCTTGTGTAGAAGTAAATCTTATCTAAGTAATCCGTACAAGCTAAGGAGAACCATTATAGAAGATACTCTCAAAGAAGAATCCAGCATTAAATTACATATTTATTGGCTGCGCATATATTATTTATTATCTCTGATTTCCGCTGAGAAGATGCTGGTGTCCTTATTGAAAAACTTTAATTAAATAATATTTCCTTTAATATACAAAGACAAGTATCTCTTCTTATGGAAAGAAATTAAGGTATTAAAGTATATCCTAATTTGATTCAAGATGTCTCCAACGGCTACTTTATCATAAACTATATAAAGGACATCATTTGAAGAAATCAATGGCAACGCAACGCTATACAACGTACATCATATATTCAAGCAAATCATTTTATTTTGTGCTTATTATTGTAACTATCACTTAGTGATACCTGCTTATCTAGAAGCATTCTAAGTTACGTCTTTATTATTATTCTTGTAATAATTATCTTTTTCCTTGAGTGACTAAGTTTAGTCAGAAGACTCAAGAAGACATTGACTATAGGTCTTTGTGTGTATTCTTATTGAATAGTGGATTAAGACCTCAGTAGAGGCAAAATCACCTTGGCGGGTGGACTGGATGTAGTTTGAGTTCAAACGAACCAGGATAAATTAAACGTGTCATTAGAAGTTAATTTTATTTATTCCAGAAAACCCAATTCCAACCCCCCTTCCTTGTGTTTTGCGCACCTTCAATTGGCATCAGAGCGCTAGGTTCTGAGTATTACACTTAACCGTGTCAGTAAAAGATCCAGAAGATAAACACATGGCAGAAACTGGAATTAACAATGACTATCAGAATGACAAGATCAATGCTAAACCACCAATGTTCAATGGTGACAATTTTGACTACTGGAAGGATGTTCTAGAGAGTTTCTTTCTAGCTCTAGATGGAGATCTCTGGGACATGGTGACAGATGGATATATTCATCCTGTTGGAGAAGATGGTCAGAAGATTGAAAGAAAAAATATGACAGTTCAACAGAAGAAGGAATTCAGAAATCATCACAAAGCTAGGACCATACTTCTAAGTGCCATCTCGTACACAGAATATGAGAAGATCACAAACAGGGATTCAGCCAAACACATGTTTGATTCTCTAAGGATGACACATGAAGGCAACTCTCAAGTCAAGGAGACCAAAGCTCTAGCTCTCATCCAGAAGTATGAAGCTTTCAAGATGGAAGAAGATGAAACCATTGAAAAAATGTTTTCAAGGTTCCAAATTCTGGTTGCTGGACTAAAAGTTCTGGACAAAGGCTACTCAACAGCAGATCATGTGAAGAAAATCATCAGAAGTTTACCAAAAGCCTGGAGACCCATGGTCACTGCTTTAAAATTATCAAAAAATCTGAATGAAATTTCCTTAGAAGAACTGATCAGCTCCTTGAGAAGTCATGAGATTGAATTAGAAGAAGATGAGCCCCAGAAGAAAGGTAAGTCTGTAGCTCTTAAATCTAACAAACATGTTTCTAAAGCTTTACAGGCAGAAGAAGAAGAAAGCTCTGGATGCTCATCAGAAGAAGATGAATTATCTCTCCTGTCAAGAAGAGTTCAACAACTCTGGAAGCATCGTCAGAAGAAGTTCAGAAATACCAGAAGATCAAACAATTATTCTGAATCAACATCCAGTCACAAGAAACCCAGAAGCAAAGAAGTTGTGTGCTACGAATGCAAAGAACCAGGACACTATAAAAGTGAATGTCCAAAACTTCAGAAAGACAAACCCAGAAACAAATTCAGCAGAGAAAAGAAAAAGAGTCTCATGGCAACATGGGATGATTCTGAATCATCTGAAGCAGAGTCAGATTCTGAAGATGAACAAGCTAATATTGCATTAATGGCAAATATACCAGAAGATGATCACTCATCAGAATCAGAGTTAGAATCAGATTCAGAAGAGGTATTTTCTAAATTCTCTAGACCTCAGTTAGAAGCTAGTCTTTCAGAAATTCTTGAAAAATATCAGAAGCTTCAATTCAAATATAAAGACGTTAAACAAAGTCTAGTATCTGAATTAGAAGATGTTAGAAAACTGAAAACAGAAAACTCTGAGCTGAAAGAAAACCTCTTTGAATGTAAAAACTCTCTTGAGAAGCTCAAAGCTCAGAAGAAATCTGAATTAGAAGATCTAATCAATTCTGATAATATCATAAAACAATATGATTATAGTTTTCAACAATTTCTTACTAAAAGCTTAGATAGAAGTAAGATTGCTTCTATGATCTATGGTGTTAGCAAAAATGAAAGAAGAGGCATAGGCTATGTGAAAAATAAAGAAACTCTGAAATTAAAAAATATTGATGACATTGTCATAAATACTAATACTCCTCTAAGTTCTCATTTCACCTATGGTCATAATCATGATCTTATATACACTAGTGAGTCATCTTGCTCTACAAGTTCTGATTTAAAACCTAAAGTAAATCAGAAGTTTGTAAAATCTAACAAACAAGGACCCAGAAGAATATGGGTACCCAAGGATAAAATTGTGTATGTTGCAGATGTCTTTAACAGCAAAACTAAAACACCAATCATGGTACCTGGACTCTGGATGCTCACGTCACATGACGGGAAGAAAGCATATGTTCCAAAGTCTTGAATTAAAAGATGGAGGCCACGTAGGTTTTGGAGGCAATCAAAAAGGAAGAATTATTGGCTCCGGAACTATTGGTAATGGAAATCTTCCTTCTATATCTAATGTTCTACTTGTAGAAGGATTAATGCATAATTTATTATCCATAAGTCAATTAAGTGATAATGGCTATGACATAATCTTTAATCAAAAGTTCTGTAAAGCTGTTAGTCAGAAAGATGGAACAATCCTCTTTAGTGGAAAGAGAAAGAACAACATTTATAAAATAAAGCTTTCAGAATTAAAAATTCAAAATGTAAAATGTCTAATGTCTGTGGAAACTGAGCAATGGGTCTGGCACAGAAGATTGGGACATGTTAATATGAGAAGATTATCTCAACTTAACAAACTCAATCTAGTCAGAGGACTTCCAAATTTGAAGTTCAACTCAGAAGCTTTATGTGAAGCATGTCAGAAAGGCAAATTTTCAAAAACAGGTTTTAAAGCTAAAAATGTTGTATCTTCCTCTAGACCATTAGAACTTCTGCACATTGACTTATTTGGACCAGTGAAAACTGCTTCTGTCAATGGCAAGAAGTATGGATTGGTGATCGTAGATGACTTCAGCAGATGGACATGGGTAAAGTTTATTAGACACAAGGATGAGTCAATTGCTGTATTTTCTAACTTCTGCAAACAAGTTCAAAATGAAAAAGAATCAAAGATCATCAAAGTCAGAAGTGATCATGGTGGAGAATTTGAAAATAAACAATTAGAATCATTTTTTTTAATGAAAATGGCATCTCTCATGATTTTTCTTGTCCTAGAACTCCACAACAAAATGGGGTTGTAGAACGTAAAAATAGAACTTTACAAGAGATGGCCAGAACCATGATCAATGAGACTAATATGGCTAAAAATTTTTGGGCAGAAGCAGTAAATACAGCATGTTACATTCAGAATAGAATCTCTATAAGACCTATTCTTGAAAAGACTCCTTATGAATTGTGGAAGAACAGAAAGCCCAACATTTCTTATTTTCATCCTTTTGGATGTATTTGTTTTATGTTAAACACTCTTGATACTCTGAATAAGTTTGATTCTAAGGCACAAAAGTGTTATATGTTAGGATACTCTGAACGCTCTAAGGGATACAGAGTATACAATACAGAAACACGTATTGTGATAGAATCTATTCATGTCAGATTTAATGATAAGCTTGGTTCTGAAAAACCAAAGCAGAATGAATTTACTGCAGATATAGAAGTAGAAATCTCTACAAACAGAACTTCTAAAGATCAATCCTCTAAAGTTCAAAACAATACAACTGCTCCATCAACACCTGAAGAACCCATCCAGAAGAAGCTATCCAGAAGCAATATTAATCACCCAGAAGATAAAATCTTGGGGAAGAAAGATGAACCAATCAGAACAAGATCCTCATTCAAAAACTCTGAAGAGACGCTACTAGGACTTGTCTCTCTGATTGAACCATCTTCTGTAGAAGAAGCTCTATCAGAAAATGATTGGATTCTGGCTATGCAAGAAGAACTTAATCAATTCACCAGAAATGATGTGTGGGATCTAGTTCCTAGACCCAGAGGATTCAACATCATTGGCACCAAATGGGTATTCAGAAACAAACTCAATGAGCAAGGAGAAGTTGTCAGAAATAAAGCAAGACTGGTTGCACAAGGTTATAGTCAACAAGAAGGGATTGACTACACAGAAACCTATGCACCAGTCGCCAGGTTAGAATCAATAAGACTTCTAATATCATTTGCTGTAAATCATAATATCATTCTATATCAAATGGATGTCAAAAGTGCATTTTTAAATGGTTATATTGATGAAGAAGTGTATATACACCAACCCCCTGGTTTTGAAAATACAAAATTTCTAGAACATGTTTACAAACTCAAAAAATCATTATATGGTTTAAAACAAGCTCCCAGAGCTTGGTATGAAAGATTAAGTAATTTCCTTCTGGAAAATAAATTCATCAGAGGGAAAGTGGATACAACTCTTTTCAGTAAAAACATTAAAAATGATCTTCTGATATGTCAAATTTATGTAGATGATATAATTTTTGGTTCTACTAAAAGTGCCTTGGGAAAGGAATTTGCTAAATCTATGCAGGTAGAATTTGAAATGAGCATGATGGGAGAATTAAAGTTCTTTCTGGGAATTCAAATAAATCAAACATCAGAAGGAACATATATCCATCAAAGCAAATATGTAAAAGAACTTCTGAAGAAATTTGATTTATCAGAAAGTTCAATATCCAAAACTCCTATGCATCCTACTTGTATCCTGGAGAAAGAAGAGGTAAGTAAGAAAGTAGATCAGAAGCTCTACAGAGGTATGATTGGATCTCTTCTCTATCTAACTGCTTCTAGACCAGACATTCTATACAGTGTATGTTTATGTGCTAGATTCCAATCAGATCCTAGAGAAACTCACTTAACAGCAGTTAAGAGAATCTTTAGATATCTGAAAGGTACTACTAATCTTGGTCTGTATTACAGAAGATCAGAAAAGTATAAACTTGTAGGATATTGTGACGCTGACTTTGCTGGAGATAGAACAGAAAGAAAAAGTACCTCTGGAAGTTGTCAATTTCTAGGAGACAATCTAATCTCTTGGTCTAGCAAAAGACAACCAACTATAGCATTATCAACTGCAGAAGCTGAATACATTGCAGCAGCTGGATGCAGTACTCAGATGCTCTGGATGAAAAATCAGCTTGAGGATTTCAATATCTATGAGAATAACATTCCAATCCTCTGTGACAATACTTCTGCTATTTGTCTCTCTAAAAATCCAATTTTACATTCTAGAGCTAAACACATAGAAGTTAAACATCATTTCATTAGGGACTATACTCAGAAGGGAATTTTAATGTTAAAATTTATAGACACAAATCACCAATGGGCTGATATTTTTACTAAACCCCTTTCTGAAGATAGATTTAATTTCATTCTAACTAACCTTAGCATGAAGTTATGTCCAGAATGAAAATGCTTTAATCATATGTTTTATCTCTAGAAGTTCTGATATTTATCTTCTATATGATTATCTCTGAAGATTCTATGCTCTAATTATTTTACTCTTAGAACTTCTGTTCAAAGGATTAACTTGCAGATCTTCATATCAAACAACTGTCAACAAAGCTCTAAGGACTTCCATCAGAATCAAAACACGTGTCCAAATTCTAAAGAGTGACAGAACGTGCCTTGGCAACTGTTCGCTCAGAAGGATAACTGTTGAGATTCTGGAATCTGATACGGCTAGGTTTGACACCAAAAAGGCAAGAAAATCTCTTGGGTAACTGTTCCAGAATCGTTTACGCTTTACCCCATGTCAGCGCATTTAATGTTGTTAATCATTATGTTTTCAAACTTAATTTTTTTTCACTAATTTCTCAATTAATTAATTTCTTTAATTGTTTCTATAAATGTCAAGTGTCTTTCTCATTTTCAAATTTTACCCGCACCTTACTCTCTCTGAATTTTCTCAGTCTCTTGTTCTCTCTCAATTTTTTTTAAAACCCTAAACCCTAACAGTTCATCTTAGTAACTAAATGGCTTCATCATCTCAACGCAAAGATTTCTATGATGATTATTATGTTGAACCCTCAAAGACTCTTTCCATTCCTTCTGAGAAATTGGAAGTACTATGTGAGTTGTTCGTGGATTTCGCAAGCTTAAAGGAAAATGGTTTTGACCTCCTCCCACATGTTGAAGCTCAGGGCTGGGAAAAGTACTTTGACAGGTTAATGGGACCAGTATTTCCTAAACTGGTTAAAGAATTTTGGGTGTATGCCTATTCAAATGAAGCACAAGTTACCTCTTATGTGCTTGGTAAACAGATTGTTATCTCTGAAGAACACATTGCCAAACTCTTTGAAACTGATGGCAATGGTATCAAATGTAGTGATATGGACAAAGTATCTGACACTGCTGTGATTGCTAAAGAAATTTTCACCGCTGGAAAACCATCAAACAAGATCAAAGACCTAAAGACCCCTCTGCGTATTTGGGCAAAAATTATTCTTGGGACAATCTGTCACAGGAAACCTACAAATTCTCCAGACTACATCAATCTGGATCAACAATTCCTCCTTTACTTTATTTCCAAACGAAAGAAAATCAACCTTGCACACACTCTCTTTCAGAACCTTAGAGTCGCTGTGAAAGAAACAAGGGATGGTGAGAAGACCAAAAGGGATTGGATTCCTTTTGGGAGATTAGTTTCTGATATACTTTGCCAGAACAAGCTAGTGGACTTCCTAGCAGAATTAAAACAAACTGAACTGTTAGAAACAGATGTTGGAAAACCCTTGAATGCAAAAAACCTGAAAAAGATGAAGTTCATCACATCTATTCAGCAAGAACCCACTCTTCACTCTAGAGAAGTTATCAGCACCAGAAGGATCCCTTTGGAAGACTTTCCACTCTTTTCTTCTGATACCCCAGCAGACGTTGTCATCAACTATATGGATATATGCAAGCGTCAAGGTTCGGTTCCTGATTTCAATCCAATAGAACTCCAACAACAAGTTCCAGACGTTGCTTCTCTCAGACTAAAGAAAAGAAAGACTGCTGAAGACCCTTCTCAGAAGATGCCAAAATCCTCTAGAAAAACAGGTAAGTCTTCTGCTTCTAATCCTGATTCCATTACTGTAGTAGAAGCTGTAAATGTAGAAGTGTCTGAACAACCTTCTAACACCTTACCTTCTAGCCAACCATCTTCTGCTGATATTCCATCTGAACAAATTCCTGATTCTGAACCACCTCAAAATATTAGTCCCATTCAAACTGAAGTTCCTGCAACTTCTGCTGTTGCATCCATCCTATCCTCATTATATCCACCAGAAACAGAAACAGAAACCCATCAACCTCAAAATATTTCTGACTTTGACATACCAATTGATGACACTCCTCTTTCTGATATTGATCGTTCCCCTACAATAGAAACACAAACTGCCCTGCAAGATGTCCTTGATCTTGATCTTGAACATTTTCAAGATTCAGACGCTGTCCAACCTCCATCATCTAAACACACACCACAAAATTCACCTCCTATTATAAACATCCCTGATTCACCTGAAGAAACTGTAAATGAAAATCCCCTTAGAACTACAATTGATTTTGAAGCACTCCGAAAACTTTCCTCTGTATCCAACAAAAGAGCAATACCCGTCCCAAAACCCAAACCATCTAGATCAGACATGTCTACTTTACTTCTAGCTTTCGAAACAGTGTTGAAATTAAAATTAGAAGATCTTAAGACTGCTTGTGCAGAGCTTACTGATCCTGCTGCGTCTGATTTTCTATGGGCTGACCTCAGAAAATGGTTTAATGCTGAGTCCAGAAGACTCAAGGACATCTGCTATGATGTGGCTCATCAGAACTTCTGTGAGTACCTTCAAGCAGTAGTCTCAAATGTTAAACAGGCTAAACCACTTCTGCTGGATAATAAGCCCTGGAAAGAATCAGAACCTTTGGATGAGCACTCAGCACTTCAGATGGTTCTGGTATCTTCTGTTGAAGAAAATGCTGATGGTCCTGATAATCAAGCCGCTCCACAAACTGAAGAACCTCTGGAAACAAATTTTGTTTTACAAACTCTGCAAGAATTGAAGAAGGAAAATCAACTAGTGAAAGAACGTCTAGACAAGCAAGAAGAAACAACTGCTGAAATGAAGACCCTACTCACCAAGCAAGTGGAATCTTCATCAGACATCAAATCTTTGCTGGAGACTTTAGTCACTAAGATGAACTCATGATTTTCTTATCTTCTGCATTGGCTGTCCTGTTATTTTGCTACTTTGTTGTTTTCTCTTCTAATTTTGCATAACTGCTTGAACTTCTATGCTTGTTGCGTCTACTTATAATCTCACTCTATTGGTCTTGTTTTATGATTCATTTTCTCTTGCTCTAAATCTTTTTGATTATGACAAAAAGGGGGAGAAACGTAAATGATTCTGATTCATAGCAGTTTTACCAAAATCTGCCTCTTACATATTCTAACAAAATTATTTGAGTTGTTACTATGAAAAGAAACAGGTCAAGTAATCAACTCAGGGGGAGCTAAGAATCATAGAACATCTGAAAGAAGTTTTCTTCTAATCAAAGGGAGTTCACTTAAATTCATTAAACTTTATTCTCTTAAATTATAATGTTTTGTCATCATCAAAAAGGGGGAGATTGTTAGAACAAATATGGTTCTGAACCTCTAAGTGTTTTGATGATAACAAAGCCTTTCATATTAGAAGTTCTAATGAATATACTTATTCTTGTGTAGAAGTAAATCTTATCTAAGTAATCCGTACAAGCTAAGGAGAACCATCATAGAAGATACTCTCAAAGAAGAATCCAGCATTAAATTACATATTTATTGGCTGCGCATATATTATTTATTATCTCTGATTTCCGCTGAGAAGATGCTGGTGTCCTTATTGAAAGACTTTAATTAAAGAATATTTCCTTTAATATACAAAGACAAGTATCTCTTCTTATGGAAAGAAATTAAGGTATTAAAATATATCCTAATTTGATTCAAGATGTCTCCAACGGCTACTTTATCATAAACTATATAAAGGACATCATTTGAAGAAATCAATGGCAACGCAACGCTATACAACGTACATCATATATTCAAGCAAATCATTTTATTTTGTGCTTATTATTGTAACTATCACTTAGTGATACCTGCTTATCTAGAAGCATTCTAAGTTACGTCTTTATTATTATTCTTGTAATAATTATCTTTTTCCTTGAGTGACTAAGTGTAACACGGTGGGAGAACTGACTTTAAGTAATGTTGCGGATAGCAAGAGTCGCCACCGACTTTTATTTTATCCAAAGGAAAGGCATAAAAGAACAGGAAAGACCTTTTAAAAGATTTTTGGGTCCGGGGGGTAGGTTATGTAAAGGGAAGGTGTTAGCACCCTTTACATCCATGGTTATCCATGGGCTCTTAGTTACTTAGCTCACTTTAAATTGTTTTTGAAAGTGTAGTGTGTGAATAGAAAAATTTTCAGAATAGTTAATAATGATCCATGTACGGATGCGTAAAAACTTGTTTTTTTGAAAATTTGTTTGAAATTTGTTAAGTGTGAAAAGTTTTGGAAGTGAGCAAGTACATAAGAGGAACCTACCCTAAAGTTTTAAGTCTTTCTTGTTCTTTATCCTTTCATTGGTAAGACTATCCCTACTATTAAGGAGTAGGTAGTCATTACCTTGGATGTAAGGGACATGAGAGGGACATTCTGTTTTATGAAGGCAACTGTGGGGTGTAATAAGCATATAGGAGGGACTATCATCATTATTTCGAAGGGACTCGATTCGTAAAGGCAACCATGAGGGACTTGATGATTTTTATCTTTTAAGGGACTTGCTTTATACATCCCACTTGACCTTATGATTTAGGCAACTTGAGGGATAACCTTAGAAAGTGAGACGGCGGTTAAAATCGACTTACGTGTGTGAGTGTTTAATTTAATTATCTTATGATTAAAGTGATCTAATTTATTTTAAATAACATACATGTTTTGCACTCCCTAATTACTAACCATAGCAAAAATAATTAAATAATTACAAAATTTACATCCAGGAGCATTTACATAATAATTATAATAATGAACAAATTAAAATAAATAGCAAAAATAAATAATAAGCAAATTCAAAAATATATAAGCAAAATAATAAGCAATAAATAAATAAATATTGGGTTAGTGATAAATAATAATATTTAAATAATAAGCAAAAAGTTAGTAATAATAAAATAAGGGAGGTTAGTAAATAATAAAAATTAATAAAATTAGTGAGATAATAATAATATATAAAATTAGTAAAGCAAAAATAAATAATATGGTTAGTAATAACAAAAATATTATAAGAATAAGAGATTGGCAATTTTTAATATAAGCAATTATATTTAGAAAAAACATACAAACAATTATTTTAATTTACAAGATTTAATTTATAATAGCATGAAATATATTTATCTTATATGAGAAAAATAGTTTATAATTATATTTACAATATTTACATGAATCATACTAAATAAATAAATAAATATACATTATAATTATATTAATAATTAGAAAATAAAATTATTTAGAAAAAATAGAATTAGGTTTTATTTTAGAAAATATTTTTAGGGTTTTTAAAAAATTAGGGTTTAGTTATATACAAAACATTAACTAATATACATATACATATTATAATTATATAAAATAATAAAATAAATTTTTGAATAAAATAAAAAAACAGAAAAGTTTAGAACTTTTAGAGAATAACATGCTATTTCAAAATTTTTAATATATGTGATTCATTAAGAATATAAAACAAATAAACTAATTGATTAAAGAAAATTAGAAAAAAGTAATAAAAAATAAGAACTTACCTTGGCTGGGTTTGAACCCAGGTCTTTAAGTTTGCCAGCATCAAAACATTCCACTAGACCAACCATGCGTTGGTGACAATGAATGAACTTCAATTGGTTTTATTTCATGTCTTGAAAAATCCAGAAAAATGATGAAAACAAAAGGCCTGGGGTGGGAATCGTACCCAGGACCTCATGTATACAAGCATGCGCGCATTACCACCCGGCTGGAAGAGCCCATCTGACTATTGAATGGCAAGAAGCTATAATATATTCAATCTTCTTTATCCTGAAAAATAGAACAAAAATAATGGCCCAAGCAGGATTCGAACCCTGGCCTTTTCATCAAACACAAGCACATTCTTCCACTGGGACAAGCCAGCGCTTGTGATAACCAAACAGCAATCAAACATAATATTTTAAACAATAATTTGAATTCCTGAGCGCGCGGGAACTGATCTTCTTCTTCCTTGAGACCTACAATTTTAGCTGCGAAATCTTCCACCAATATACCTGCGAAAATCAACTTGGCAGCAATCCCTATGGATCTCATACATGGCCAAAACTGTAAAATTTCAATAAATTAATCAGTCAAGCATAATCACAAGACAATTTGGAATCGAACCATGTTTCTAGAATAAATTTATATAGCCTAGATCATAAAGCCCTAATGGAGGTCATAAACCCTAGTAATGGCCGAATCCGTATAGGGTCACGAAAATCCAATTAATTTGTCCAGAATTGTTCCAAAGCTTCAACTAACATCAAATCAACACACAAATTTCATTAATAATGATCAAATAATGGAAATCGAAAAATAAATTTTCAAGAACAACAAAGCTTCGGATTGTTCATATATGCATGATATAGATGCGTATGGGCATTGGTTTTGCTTCATGGATGATCAAGGAACCTCTCTGTGTTCTTAGTTTACCTTCTAGAGCCCTCGATTTCAAAATCCGAATCTCACTTTTTGCTTGAACTTTTGAACTATGATCTTACCTTTTGGCTGCTGGAATTCCTGTTTGAATGATAGCATTAGGTTTAGTACTTATAGGAGAATCAATCTAGGTCAAAAACTTGATTGATTATGTGGAAGTTTTGATATTTTAAGATTGAGAAAGATCATGCCTTGAAAGTTCAATATTTTTGTACCAATGCTTTCTATTTCAAGCTATTCCACATAACTCTTGTATCAACTTATTCCATACTGATTTTATGACTTTCTAGAATCAATCACAAAAATAAATCTTCATATTTAATATTTTATTTAAATTTAAAATGATTTTAAGAATAAAAAATCATAATAAATTAATTAAATAAAATAAAAATTATGAAAATATTATGGAAATTTCGTGCATGATATTATTGTATGGGTTGGGTCATAATTTGGCCAGCCCATTTGGAGAAAGTTGCTTTTAGGCCCCCATTTCCATCATAAACCATCACAAACTTTCCCAACTTTGCAAAGGCACATCTCCCTCAATTTTAAAGGTATGAGGGGGTTCTTGGACATTTTGGAAAGCTTGAAGAGTCCTCTAAACAACCCCATTGGTTTCAGGTCCATATCATTTACCAATCTCAAGTTATGCCCTTTTGAAGTTGTTGACTTTTTGTTGACTTTTGAAATGACCTATAATGTCTTAGCTCATATCTTCCAAATGAAGAATTTTTGGGCTTAACTTTCAACATCAAAGTTGTAGAGAATTCAATTTCCTTCAAAATGAGATTTGGATGGAGACTTGGTGATGAAGTATGTGAAAGTTATGGCTGGTCAAAGTTCAGTTGACTTTTACTGAGGAAACCCTAATTTAGAAACTCCTGATTATTGATGATCTGGAATCTCCTTGATGAATCATGATCAACCCTTGATCAAATGATGAATTTTACTTCATATACCTGATGTTGGCAAAAAATCATGAAGTTTGACTTTGGTTTGACCACAGTTGACCTCAGTTTGACTTTTTAACTGTATTGACTGATTTTGACTTATCTGATCATCTGACTGAGCAAACTTTTGAGAAAAGTCTTGAAACTTGTCATGGGGGTTCTTATACACATATAAGATGTTATGAAACTCACTTGAGGTCTTGGAAGTTCATTTAGCCTGATTAAAGTCAAAACCCTAGTTTTGGATGCACTGCTTAGGAGGTGCATTGTCTGAGGGAATTGTCAACTCTTCTGACCCATTGTGAACTTTGTGAACCTTGTGAACCATCATAAAATGTCTTGTGAACCTCATGGGAGATATTGTGAAGCTTGTGAACCTTGTGAACCTCATGAAGTGGCTTTGTAGACCTCATGAACCTCAGGAAAGGTATTGAAAGCATTGTGGAACTTATGAACCTTGTGAACCTTCATAAAGTAACTTGTAGACTTCATGAACCTCATGAAAGGTCTTGTAAATGTAGAGAAACTTGTGAACCTTGTGAACCTTCTTAGAACACAAAGTCTTGTATTGTGAGGGCAAATTTTGGGGTGCAACACTAAGTTTAGTCAGAAGACTCAAGACATTGACTATAGGTCTTTGTGTGTATTCTTATTGAATAGTGGATTAAGACCTCAGTAGAGGAAAAATCACCTTGGCGGGTGGACTGGATGTAGTTTGAGTTCAAACGAACCAGGATAAATTAAACGTGTCATTAGAAGTTAATTTTATTTATTCCAGAAAACCCAATTCCAACCCCCCTTCCTTGTGTTTTGCGCACCTTCATAGGATACCGGTGTGGACGGTTGAGAGGGAACACCCGTCGGCGAGCAATAGTTCCTGAATCACAACAGAGTTAGAAACAAATAAAATAATGACTGTTAATGCTATTATTTTATGATTGGCATTATGTTTGGTAAAACTAATATGGCTAGAAAATGTTGAATAAGAAGTTCCATATTAACATAGTATAGACTCTGGAAGAACATGTCAAACATGATGTCCTGACATGGTGGCACAGATAAATGTGGAAGTTGTCAAAGAAGATGTTGAATTCAGTTCAGAATGTCCTATCAGATGTTGGGACATTATCAAACAGAGTAGAAGAACTTAATTCAGGATGTCCCAACAGATGTTGTCATATGTTACAGTCAGATGTCAAAGAAGATGTTGAAACATCTGCAAATGTCATGACAGAATTACTGTCATATGTTACAGACAGATGTCAAAGAAGATGTTGAAACATCTGCAAATGTCATGACAGAATTACTGTCATATGCTACAGACAGATGTCAAAGAAGATGTTGAAACATCTGCAAATGTCATGACAGATGTCAAAGAGAATGTTGAAACATCTGCAACTGTCATGACAACATTACTGTCATATGTTACATATAGATATCAAACAAGAAGTGTTGAACTTAGTTCAGGATGTCACACCAAATGTTGTGACACTGTCAAACAGAGTAACAGTTAATGAACTTAAGTCAAGATATCAGGATGTCACACCAGATGTTAGGACATTGTATCAGTTGATGGAATAAGTTCAGTTTACAGGATGTCACATCAGATGTTGTGACATTGTATCAGTAAATGAAGTAAGTTCAGTTTTTCAGGATGTCCCAACAGATGTTGAGACATCTCAGACCTGTTACCAGAATTAATTAATAACTAACTGATCTGAGATATTTAAGGAGAGTTATCTGGAATTAATTATGGATGGATAAAAACAGAACAAGGCGCATCTGCAGGGAGTTTTGTTATGAAGATTCAGCATAATCAGATGAACTAAATCACCTAGAATCTAGGAAGTAACAAACCCTAATTCAAGGTGATGACATTGGATTTATCAGATCTGAATTATGCAGAATATTCTGGAGATATTATGCAATCATATGTGGTGCTGATCTAGAAGATCTTAAAGACTCAATTTAAATTGAAGACAAATATTGAAAAATATAGGTTTCTATATTTAGAGATATTTTAGGAGTTGAAGATCTTTTGGAATATTTGTAGCAGATATTTCTGCATATTTGTAGCAGATATTTCTGCATATTTGTAGCAGCTATTGTTGTGATTGTTTAGGCCCAAATCCAGTTGGGAATAGGTTATAAAAGAAACCCTGTAACCTAGTTTAGAATCAACCCAATCAACCGAAAATGTAAACATTATTAGGGTTGTGTCCTTGTGTCAGCCGTGCATAACAAGTTACTCTATTGTGGCTGTTTCACTTGTGATTCTCGAAGCTTGTAAGCAAGAGAAGTTTTGTGACTTGATTGAAACTGTGAAGTAAGATCAAGCTGTATTGTTTGAAGAATGTCTTCAACTTTATTAAACTTGTAAACTTGATCACTGGGTGATTGAGGGGGAGTGAGTAGGGTACTCTTATCTAAGTTGTGTCTTAGGTAGAAATTGCATTGGGTAGTTATTAAGTGATAGATTAAACAGGGTGGTTTAAGTCTAGAATTAATATTACTTATAGTGGATTTCCTCCTGGCTTGGTAGCCTCCAGATGTAAGTGTGGTTATACACTGAACTGGGTTAACAAATTCTGCTGTGTTCTTTATATCTTTTATGTTTTATGCAGTACCTGAACTGAATGTCCTATCAGATGTCCCAACATCCTGAAGCATGTTTGACTCTGATATATCAGAATTATTTAAGTACTAATATGTATGTCTTACCATGTTTATAAGTAACAGATAAGATGTCTCAACATCATATTCGACATCTGAGTCTGTCATACCAGAATTTCAATTGGTATCAGAGCGGGCATCCTGGTCTGTTTCTGGATGAGATCTAAGGGGGATACTTTTTGGTTCATGGTAAAGGAAGAAGGACGATATAATGAAAAGCTGTTTGAACTTGAGAGGTTCATATTGGTGTTTGAATGGTCCCTAGAAGTGGAGGATGGACTATTCATCATATGGTGTATATTGGACCAGTCTGGTGTTATCAGGGCTGGAAATTTGCTGGTGAATTGTTGTGTAGCTATGATGTCAAACAGAATGTCCTGACATCTTGGTTCTGAGAATTCTATATTTGAAGGAGGCTTGTATTTTGTTTTCTGTGAGAATTGGAGAACACTTAGTTCAGAATGTTGTGGTTCTTGATGAAAGAAGAGGTTGGAGCCAAAACAAAAGAGTATAATTATCAAATCTTTCATGCGGGAGTGAAAATCTTGATAAGTTATCTCTTAAGCTTATTTATGGTGACCTAATGAGGATATCCTTCCTGGTTATGGTGTCCTATGTTGTTTAGGTATAGCTGGAGAAAATCTCTCCTGTGAAGATACATGTTTATGATTGTCTAAATCATGAACTGAAGGAAGTTTCATCAAGAAAGAAGCTGAATTGATATGTCAATCCTAATGGCTTAACACCACACTACACATCAACAGTTTATGAACCAAGCTTAGTTTTGTGTTCCAGAAGAAGGAAACTGGTGTGATGATGGATGCTTTGGGTGCTAGACAAATGTGTGATGATCACATATGTTTGGAACCTACTCCTAACCTGGAAGAGGAGGCATCTATGCTATATGTTGAAGACTTAGATAATGATCATTGCTTCTGTGGACCCTAGCATAGCCAAAAGGCTTAGGGCTAGAAAGGAAAAGAAGACTGCAGGACATTCATCTCCTGAAAAGAAGCAGCCTACTCCAAAGAAAGACAAGGTCAAAGTGATACTTGGTCCTACTAAACAATGGAGCAAGGTGAATACCCAAAAGAGGAAAGCTGTAACTCCACCAGATTCAGATGTTGAAGAGGATGTCCCAACATCCCAACCAAAGAAGAAACCAGCACCCTCAAGGTCCACCTCTGCTGTTCCAGAAGCTCCTCTGGACAATGTTTCATTCCATCATGTGTCAAGTGTGAGCAGATGGAAATTTGTATACCAAAGAAGGGTAGCACTTGAAAGAGAGCTGGGCAGAAATGCACTTGAGTGCACTGAGGTAATTGACCTAATTTCTTCTGCTGGTTTATTCAAGACAATATCAAACTTTTCACCTTGCTATGAGCTGCTAGTCAAGGAATTCATTGTCAACCTACAAGAGGACTGTGATGATGGTAAATCAGATGACTTCAGAAAGGTGTATGTAAGAGGGAGATGTGTGGAATTCTCTTCTAGGGTTATCAACCACTATCTAGGAAGAGAATCTGATGGACCTAATGAGCTGGGAAAGATAAATAACCATGTGTGCAAGGTCATCACTGCTAATCAATTCAAAGCTTGGCCAGTCAAAGGGAAATTTCCTGTTAGCTTGCTGACAAGGAAGTATGCAATGCTGCATAGGATTGGCACTTCAAATTGGGTCCCTACCAACCATACCTCCTCAATAGCAACTGAATTGAGCAGGTTCATATATGCTGTGGGCACCCAAGCAAAGCTGTACTTTGGGGCTTATATTTTTTATCAGACATTGAAGCATGTTGGAACATCTGCAACAAAGCTTCCCATTGCTTTTCCCTCTCTGCTATGTGGAATCATACTAAGCCAGTATCCAGGTATCCTCACTGAGAAGGATTCAGTATGCAAAAGAAAAAGTCCTCTAGCCTTCCATTACAAACTTTTCTTGAGCCATCATGCTGCTGATGTTGAAGCTTCCACTAGGACATCTGCTGGACCTTCAAAAGCAAAGACTCCCATATCCAAAGCTGCCTTGATTGCAGATCTGAAGAACACTTGCAAAAATCTGGATGCCAGGAAGAAAAAGCTTGAGGAAGTATTTCAAAGGCTGGAGCTGGAAGAGGTTACTCAGAATACTGATGAATCTAATGATGAATCTGAAGATGAAGAAGCTTCTAAATGTATTTACAAATGTGGGTGAAAAATGCATGACTTTGGTCATGATTAAAGCTAGCAATGTGACCAACAATTGCTAGAAGCAAGGGAAGAATGTCAGATTGGGAAGTCTGATCAGAATGGTTGTTGAACTGGTAGTCTCTTCCACTACTAGTCATGGATAGTGGCAGTATAAACCCTTTGTAGCAAGCAAACTAAGAGCATCTGTTTTGGAATATAAAATCAAGTGTGGATATTTATCAGTTGTGCTCTTTGTATGTTCATCAGGGGTGTAAAATTGAGAATTAGTGGAGTACATGCTCAGCTGGAGTATTGTTTATCCATGACATGAGGAGATCTTGCTAATCTTATCTGGAGCTAACCTTAAAATCCTTCAAAAGTAAAAGATCAGATTGTGTAGAACTATCTGATAAGGTATTATACAAGGATTTAAGATCAATTGTTGTTTGTGGAATTCACAAATATTTGATTGATTATCCTTGTGATTCAAGATTGGTGATGTTCAAAAAGATGTTGGAACATCTTATCATCAGAGTTTGTGCAGAATCATGGGAGAGGTATTGCATAAGCTGTAACATTGGATTCAGTCTTGTGTGACAGGAGTTATGTAATTCTGGAAAGTTTCTTGGCAAGAACTTGTCTGGATATTGTTGATGCTAAAGATGGAGATGAAAGACCATGAACATATCATAATCTTGGTAACTACTTGGATTGGTTTATTTCTGATCTAGGTGTAGTCCAGAATGCTCATCATGGAGTTAAGATAGGTGGAGATATCATAAATTTGTTTAGACTGCCTTACTCAAGGAAAGGTGGCATCCTTGGTATAGTTTTGAGGTGTAGTTCTTAACTATTCCTTCTGAATAATCAGACAGTGGCAGGTTTGAAGACTTTGGAGAAACATTGGAAGTTTCTCATCAATATGTGTTATTGGTAAGAACTTCTGCAAAACCAATAGAATGGAGGTTGTTTACTCAAACTTGATGGATAAATCAAGTCTATGAGAGCATGGAACTCTTGTTCTATAAAGGAAGGAGGTTCTTTCAAGTGGCAGAAGAAGGAACTGAATTTAACAGATGGATGTGGGCTAATAATGTTTAAACATCTAGTTCAACATCAGAGTCTAATTGGTGAAGATCAATTTTTTTGATCAGGATATCTTTGGAAGATTTATTATAAACGTGAAGAAGACAAAAGTGGCAATTGGCTTTTTCATATGAGGATTCATAAAGAAGGTTATCAAAATGTGGTAATTGGTTGATCTTTAAAGTAGATTCGAAGAATCAAGATAATCAGAGTGTGGCAGCTGGTTGTTCTTGAGGATTGTCTTGGATCAAATTGCTCTTGGGCAGAGGAGTGATGAGTTGAAGACTCAAGAGGATTTATTCTTCTTGAAGGTGGATGAGAGTTTATCACTCTTTCTGGATTTCTGATTCTAACTGGTGGCACAGTGTAGTTGAAGATTTTCAGTTCTTGGATTACTATGCTATAGTAAGTCCAGTTGGTGGAGCACATCTAGGATCATGGTGATAAGGTCTTGGTGTATGAAAAATGTTCTAACTAAGTGTTAGTACATTATCTGGGGTGTTTATCTACATGGTTTCTATTATTAGACTACCTAATCATATGGGAGAATGATGAAGTAGATGATCTATATTGGAAGAAACATGTAGAAGAGACTGGAAGTGTTCCTCGTGCTAAAAAGCCAAGAACTCCAAAAAGATCAAGTTTTCAGCAAGACCAAAGGCATACCTTCACCATTGTACTACACTCCAAAAGCTTCTGAATATGTGGATGATTCCATAAAGGAGTTGGTAACCAAAATCCTATCTGAGCAAAGAGTGGTAAGTGGCATATCTATCCCTCTGAACATTATGCCAGCCCCACAAGAAGATCAACAAACTCAGGATGCAAAGGACACTCCTGCTCAACAGGATGTCCCAATAGATGTTGAAACATCTGAGGACCAGAAAAAGGCCTTCAATAATTGTGATGAAGAAGCATCTGAGGATCAGCACAAGGCCTCAACTGAATAACACATCTCTGTTGATCCACCAGAAGTATATCAGGTATTGATTGCTTAGAAGTTTGTTTGTGGATATTCATTCTAATTTCATAATTAGTTTGGATGTGTTTTATCTGGATTGTATGGCCTTTGGTGTGTAAAGGCTTAGTGTCAAGAACCTGTGTGCTAGAAGATGTTCATCTTGTGTAGTCTGTGGTAACTATAAACCCAGAAAGGAATCAGGTATGCTTTGGTACAAGAAGTAAATGTGTTCGATTGGGAATTGAACAGAGAGTGAGCTCTTGAAGACATGAAGATGCGTCTTATGTTTTCCTTTCATCAATGTACAGAGAAGCATGGAGTATCCTAGACAGGGGGAGTGTGTTACAATTATGTGCACTTGATTTTGTGGTGTTAAGGGGGAGTAATACCTTAACCAGATAAGGAGAACCCTAAGAGTCTAGAAGGCTATATTACATAAAGCTTCTCTCTGCAATTTATGTTTGATTCTTGAGGAATTGTGTGTGTTTCAAGCTTATGGAGATTATATACCTCTATTTTTATGGTACCTTTGTCTTTTTATGGCTAAAAAGGGGGAAAAGTAATAGTGTGAGGTCTGATATGAAGATGTGATGTTAAGGAACTTCTACATAAGGCACTACTACACCTGTATGTAAATTAGTTTTAGCCAAAATAAGCCAAAAGGGGAGATTGTTAATGCTATTATTTTATGATTGGCATTATGTTTGGTAAAACTAATATGGCTGGAAAATGTTGAATAAGAAGTTCCATATTAACATAGTATAGACTCTGGAAGAACATGTCAAACATGATGTCCTGACATGGTGGCACAGATAAATGTGGAAGTTGTCAAAGAAGATGTTGAATTCAGTTCAGAATGTCCTATCAGATGTTGGGACATTATCAAACAGAGTAGAAGAACTTAATTCAGGATGTCCCAACAGATGTTGTCATATGTTACAGTCAGATGTCAAAGAAGATGTTGAAACATCTGCAAATGTCATGACAGAATTATTGTCATATGTTACAGACAGGTGTCAAAGAAGATGTTGAAACATCTGCAAATGTCATGACAGAATTAATGTCATATGCTACAGACAGATGTCAAAGAAGATGTTGAAACATCTGCAAATGTCATGACAGATGTCAAAGAGAATGTTGAAACATCTGCAACTGTCATGACAACATTACTGTCATATGTTACATATAGATATCAAACAAGAAGTGTTGAACTTAGTTCAGGATGTCACACCAAATGTTGTGACACTGTCAAACAGAGTAACAGTTAATGAACTTAAGTCAAGATATCAGGATGTCACACCAGATGTTAGGACATTGTATCAGTTGATGGAATAAATTCAGTTTACAGGATGTCACATCAGATGTTGTGACATTGTATCAGTAAATGAAGTAAGTTCAGTTTTTCAGGATGTCCCAACAGATGTTGAGACATCTCAGACCTGTTACCAGAATTAATTAATAACTAACTGATCTGAGATATTTAAGGAGAGTTATCTGGAATTAATTATGGATGGATAAAAACAGAACAAGGCGCATCTGCAGGGAGTTTTGTTATGAAGATTCAGCATAATCAGATGAACTAAATCACCTAGAATCTAGGAAGTAACAAACCCTAATTCAAGGTGATGACATTGGATTTATCAGATCTGAATTATGCAGAATATTCTGGAGATATTATGCAATCATATGTGGTGCTGATCTAGAAGATCTTAAAGACTCAATTTAAATTGAAGACAAATATTGAAAAATATAGGTTTCTATATTTAGAGATATTTTAGGAGTTGAAGATCTTTTGGAATATTTGTAGCAGATATTTCTGCATATTTGTAGCAGATATTTCTGCATATTTGTAGCAGCTATTGTTGTGATTGTTTAGGCCCAAATCCAGTTGGGAATAGGTTATAAAAGAAACCCTGTAACCTAGTTTAGAATCAACCCAATCAACCGAAAATGTAAACATTATTAGGGTTGTGTCCTTGTGTCAGCCGTGCATAACAAGTTACTCTATTGTGGCTGTTTCACTTGTGATTCTCGAAGCTTGTAAGCAAGAGAAGTTTTGTGACTTGATTGAAACTGTGAAGTAAGATCAAGCTGTATTGTTTGAAGAATGTCTTCAACTTTATTAAACTTGTAAACTTGATCACTGGGTGATTGAGGGGGAGTGAGTAGGGTACTCTTATCTAAGTTGTGTCTTAGGTAGAAATTGCATTGGGTAGTTATTAAGTGATAGATTAAACAGGGTGGTTTAAGTCTAGAATTAATATTACTTATAGTGGATTTCCTCCTGGCTTGGTAGCCTCCAGATGTAAGTGTGGTTATACACTGAACTGGGTTAACAAATTCTGCTGTGTTCTTTATATCTTTTATGTTTTATGCAGTACCTGAACTGAATGTCCTATCAGATGTCCCAACATCCTGAAGCATGTTTGACTCTGATATATCAGAATTATTTAAGTACTGATATGTATGCCTTACCATGTTTATAAGTAACAGATAAGATGTCTCAACATCATATTCGACATCTGAGTCTGTCATACCAGAATTTCAATGACAAAACCTACAAAACAAAACAAACGTTAGTATGCAATGCAGTATGCTTATTTGTTTCCAAGGTATCCGGCTTGGCACTTGGTTTTGACCTTTCCAGACCCTGAGGAAGATGCTTTGATGTTGCTTGAGAGAAAGAAAACTTAGTGAAACAAACTGACAAATACATTACAAATGGTGAATCATACATAGTTTGTTTTTACAACATATGCCCCTGAAGGGTCAAAATACAACACAAAAAGAAAAGTACATGAAATGGAAATAACAACAAGCAAATAAGTCAAACATCTAAGCCAAACTCATCCTCCTTAACCTCCTTCAAAAGTGCTTCAGTTACAGGACCAGCCGGATGCTCCGTAATGTTCCTGATAAGAAGGTTTCTGGTGGCGATAGCAGTGGTCAGCTTCTTGTGCCTGTCTTGGTCCTTTGACCTCTTCACACCAGCCCTAAGCTTCAATTCTGAAATTTCCTTTTGGGCTGCCAGCAAAGCCTCCTGTTGCTTCTTTTCATTAGCCTCCAACTGCTCAATCCTGGCTTGAGTTCTCTTATCTTCTTGAGTGCGAGCTTCAGTGATCCTGACCCACCTAGCTTGACTTTCCTCTAGATAGAGATCAGTCCTAGCCTTCTGAAACTGGGCCTCTTTACAGGCATTCTTCAATATTTGCTCTCCCGCTCTTGATTTCTTGATGTAGTCCTCTACTTTCTCAATCTTAGCCAGATGTTCCACTCTGAGCTTCTCCAACCTCTCAATGTCTATACGACCATCACTCCTCTCCCAGAGGGTCTTCTTCAGAGCTTGAGACAGATTCTCATTCCTTTCCTTCAGCTTCTCAAATTCTTCCAGGCTGACAGTGGCTGGAGGTGGTACTGTGGATGGTCCAGGTGCATCCTCAATGGTAAAGGGCATCCCAGAAATCTGAGCCCTAGCATGAGACCATTCATAATACTGAGCTGAAGCCACATTATTGCATCTCCCAAGAATGGCCATCCCTTTGGTCTGGATGTTGTCCCAAGCCCAGGATGCTTGTCTGACAACAGCTAGATTAGGCTTTATCTCACAATACAGGGTTTCAGCCAAGTCTTGCACTCTAGGAGGGTGAACCAAAGCATAGCCCAATTGTCTTTAAACAGCAAAGGGTTGTAGTTGATGCAACCCTTTACTCCTACTAGAGGTACATTGGGGTACTGCCCACAGCTTGTAATTATGTCCCTGCCTTTGGTGCTCTGGGTGCACCATCTGATGTCATCTGAGGTCAAAGCAATAAGCCTCCTAGCCCAATTCTTCTGCTGGTGAGGATTCAGGAAGGCATCAGTCCTGGGTAAGTGTTTGAGCAGCCAAGTGTGAAATAGAGGAGCACATCATCTCACCAACCTCCCTCTTTGCTTCTCATTTCTTTGGTGAACAGAATAATAGAAATCTCCCAGCAAGGTGGGTACTGGGTTCCTCAAAAGGAAGAGATGAATGGCATTCTTGCTGATAAACTTGGGCTCATCTGCAAAAAGTATAACCCCATATATACTGAGGGCTAATAATGCACAAACTGCCTTCCATTCTCCCAAGGAGGCCTTCAGGATAACCTGAGAAGTCAAGAAATCTAAGTGCAAACCAGGGATTCCAGCTTTTGTTGTCAAGTTCTGCTCAATCAATATAGGCTCTATGTGCAGTGCTTTTGCCACTTCTCCATTGCTGGGAGAAACCATCTCAGGGTTGAAGGGAATTCCACCCCTAATAGGCACTCCAATTAGTGATGAAAACTCCTCTAGCAGAGGTCCTAACTGAAAGTTCTGGAAAGTGAAGCATCTCAAAGGAGGGTCATAAAACTGTAGGCAAGTGTGGATCAAACTCCTTTGAGAAGGGTCTAAGTCCATAACCATATCAAGGATGCCTCCATAATGCTCTCTGAATAATGGGATGTGGTCTAGAGTGACAAGTGCCTGGACCTGCCTGATGCCAGCCAGCACAGGCTCAAAGATATGGTATGAAATGTTGCTCTTCTTGGGTGCCATGACTGCTGATGAAGAGCTGAAAACAAATGCTGATGATGAAGACTGATACTGGAGATGAGCCACTGATAGGCTGGTGATGATGATGGAAGTAACTGAAGCAGGCAACTGATGAAGATAACTAAAGCAGATAGCTGATGAAGATAGCTGAAGCAGATAAAGGTCTATGCAGATGAAGGGGTCAAAACCAAGCCAGATGCAATATGGATACCCTGAAAACAAATAAACAAATGTTAAATGATGCAAATGATGAGTATGCAAATGATATGCAAGGGTTTGTGATCAAGCTGGATCCGACTATCTGTCTTGATATAAAAAGGCCCATGTATGTTTAAGAAGTCCAGATGAAGGTTCAGAAATCCAGTAACCAAGGTGGGGGACTCAAATAAAGAGTCACATGTCCAGGGTTAAATCACAAGAACTGTCCAAAGTGAAGCATTCTTAAACACAATAAGTAACTGGGTATGATGTGGCCAAGGGTTCCTGCAAACCTGTAAACAGCCCAACCCCCCTCACAGGTGGTGTTCTAAAACAAGGATCTTCAGACTTGGATCAGTTATGAGAAGTGCAAACACTTATAACCCGGAGGTACAGTGTTTACAATAACCATAAAAGATCCTTCTCTAGTTCACCTCACTTTCTGAAGGTCAATAATAAAGGTCATCCAGACTTAGCAGGCTTCCCAGATAGCCCTAGCACTACAGGAAATCTGTAGCACAGAGTTCTCAAGAGGAAACCCACATCTGAACCGTGTTTCATATTCCCGCACCAGACCGAAATGGAATGGGAAAGAACATGAACCACTCTAGCCTAGGTGTCACTCAGGTCCCAGGTATAGGACCTTAAACTCTCAATGAACCCCACCCATCAAAACAATAACCAGATCCAGCCAGATAACAATATGACAGTATGATGCATAAAGATGTAAAGAAAGCAATAAATAACTGTACATAAAGCAGTAAATAAAGCAAATATATAAACACAATTAGCACATAACACCCCAGTAAACACAAATCAATCAAGCGCTAGGAGGAACCCACAAAAAGAACCAGAAGCCCTGGTTACAATATAAGGTTCCCCAGCAGAGTCGCCAAGCTGTCGCTCCCACCGAAATGACACCTCAGGTCAGAAGGGGTACAGACGCGAACGGTCGGCGAAAAGAGGAAGAGAACACACATGGGTGAACTCAGAAAGACAAGAGTCGCCAGCTAGGCATTTTTATCACGGAGGAAAGGTAATGCTGCATAGACCTAAGAAAAGATATGGATAAGACGGTCGCGAACCAGAGAGACTGAGAAAGGGGGTTAGTTACAACCTGGGAAGGTATTAGCACCCAGATTGTCCGCCGTACTCGACGGGATCCACGCTTAAAAGACTTGTGTTTTAAAGGAGTAGTGTCAGTGCTATTTGTGTATCAAAGCTGGAAAGAATGCAAGTGTCAGTGTAAAAGAAATGTGAAGTGTATAAATGAAGTGTCAGTGAAAGGAAAGAATGAAGCTCAAGACTATGAGACTTAAAGAATGATGCTGGAAGAGGGGGGAATATACAGAGACTTTTGTTAGATAACTGTTAAGTTATGCCTACATATCCTCTCGTGCAATGAGGAAGTCAGAACACCGTAGTTCGACTCAAAGAGACGGAAAGATGAATTGACTTGTGAACTGCTTGCTTGTCTATGCTCAAGTGTATGACCTGTCTGGCTCAGGTGCAAACTGTCTTGCATTAGACGGAAGAAGCAAGTTCTCGTTTGTGAGTGAGTGAGATGAGAAAAGAATCCCGGAGGAGACGATTATTGTTTGTTTTTGTGTTTTCAGTCTTTTATTGCTTTTGAAGTTTGTCATAAGTTAATGAGCTTAAGCCTGGACCAATGGATTAGTAAACTCATCACATCCTCCCTCTGATTAGGGGTAATGAGAATACCTTAAGTGTGAAGTCAGTATCTCACACTTAATCACCATGGTGTAGGATTAAGATCATTAACCTACTTGTGATTATTTAGATGTTTTTGTTGTTTTTGTTTAGTGTTAAGTAATGAGTTTAAGCCATAATCAGGGATTAAACAGACTCATTACACCATCCTAATAGAAGGATAATAGATGAGAATATTTAAGCTGAGAAAGACTCCTCAACTTAATCCATGGTTAGGGATTAACCTCATGACAAAACAAAGCCTTTATTAGATGGATTTTAGTTAATGATATGATGAAGAAGTGATTTTTATGGTTTGTAAGACAACTTGAGGAGGACTTGTCCATTAACACTAGGGTTAGTCCTTCTTAACCAATTATGGAAGAATTAGAACCCTAATGCAAGGCCCAAGTTACAAGCTTGATGTCTTGATGATTATTAAGTGAATTGATTAAAGGATTTAAACACATTAAGGGTTTAACACTTAGGATTAAAGTTATACACTCCATCCTAATAGAAGGATGCAGGCATAAGCTTAATCACAAAGCCTTAAAGCCTTTAGGGTTTAGTCCCTGATTATGAGATGAGAAAAGAAGACTCAAAGAGACACAAAGGTAAAAGCTAAGTGGGGGACTAATCAAACCCTAATTATTATCATGCTTGGAAGTCCTAGGGTTTATGAGGCTTAAGATGAAGATCTTCAAAGAGCCACCAAGGAGAGAAGCAAATGAAAGGAGAAGAAGAAAGGAGAAGCAAAACAACTTGCTTCACTTAAGAAGACAAGTTGCTTGAAGAAAGAAAGTAAGATGAACAAGAATGAGCAAGCTCAATACAATACACATACAAAAATGCAGCAAGGGAAGTATGAAAGAGATGAAAAGAGATTATGAGAAGTGAAGGCAAATTCACTTCTCAAACAACTTACCACTTGAAATGTTAGCATAAGAAATGAAATGCAATGCAAAATGAGATGAAATGTGATGATGCAAACCAAAACCAGAAGCATGAGTATGATGTTAATGATGCTAAGAGATGATGAAAACATGAGGCAAGGCATGAGAATGATCATACAAACATATGGATGCAAGAGAAGCATGCTTTGAACCATGAATGTTCATGAAGAGTTATGGAATGCAAAAGGCATATAACATGGCAAATGAAAGATGTAATAATCAAACATGATTCTAATATGTCCTAAGATGCATTATGAATCAAATGGAAGCACAAAAAGTCATGGCAAGTCAAGGTATACAAGCAAATGGAAGATGGATGCAAAGGAAAGCATAAATTAGGGTTTATGATCAACATTCAAAGCAAAATTCAAAATCAGAAGCAAATGACATGATAAAAATTTGAAAATTCAATCAAAGGAATCCTAGACCTATACAAACTCACTGCCCAAAGGAGGGGATCTAACTCTTAACCTAGTGAGAGATATGAATTTCCTAAGATTGCTAGGGTTTTAAGGTACCTTATCAAGAAAAATGCAAAACAAATTGAAAATTCAAGATCAATTCATGCCAATTTTATCCTATAAACTACATGTTATGCAAGATGCAATGCAAAAAGAATCATGATCCAACTCTCAAAGGTTAGGCAGAAATGAATTTTTGAAGTTTGAAACAAAATATTGCCTTGAAATGAAATTAAATCCAAAGAAAATTATCAAAAGGCATCAAGATCAAAAAAGAAATTTACTTTGAGAGTTGGATAATGTTTCTAAATGCTTCTAAATGCTATGTGAATTTTTTTGTGATTTTTAAATACCTAAAAGTATTTTTAATTAATTAATTTTCATTAATTAATTAAAAATAAGCTTTTAAATGATTTAAAAATAATTTTTAATGCAAAAAAATACAAATAAAAATATTTTTGTGTTCTGAAAAATAATGAAAATCTTGACAAAAATTTTCATAATTTTTAAACATTTTTTGCTATTTTAATTAAAATATGAAAGATAAAACAATTTAAATGAAATAATAAATAAATAAATAAAATGAAAGTATGTGCAAGGGATGGCCAGGATTTGATCTGGGCTTGGACTGGTTGACTGCGCGCCAGATCAAAGGGCCCAGATTCAAATCTGGCTAAAAATGGTTTATGAATTAATTAAACTGGATTAATTAAGTTAATTGAAGATTAGGGCTAAATGATGAGATCCTGGCCATCAAAACGCGTGCGGGTCAAACAAAGTCAGCCTGATCTACGCTCCACATTCAAACTACAATTAATGACGTAATTAGGGCTTAATGACTCTCAGGTGGCCGGAAATGACCTCCGGTCATCTTCTCCGGCCACATGTCTCCCTGAAAATTGCTAGCTCACTCCCCAGGTCACTAAAACTTAATCTCTCTGCCCAGAATCCATCCCCAAACATCATAGAGCAAGAATCATCAATCAAAACACATTTATTTTTCATATTAAAGCTGAATCGAAACAAAATGCATTTAGGTCAAAAAAGTTTCAGAAGCTTCATACATACTCAATACTCAATCATTTTCGAAACAAAACATATCAACATGATCAGTGAAGCATAGAGAATCATTTAGGAACTTAAAAACATGTTTCTGGAAAAATGTTCTTGAGCTCACCTGAACTGGAGCTTTGATCTTTGGAACTTTCTGGCTGGCCCTTTGATCCAAAACGCCTCTAATGAACCTCCTGAGAAGCTTGCAATGCTTGGTTGGAGTTTAAAATGGCTGGTTTGTGAGATTGAGCAAGTTCTGTTCAGTGAAGTGAGGAAATCGTGTTTTGATTTCAGGGAGTTTCAGGGCAAGGTGAAGGGTCAGGGATGATCAGTGAGACATGCTGAGATGTTTTGTGAAGTTTGTTTTTGTGTTTGATGCTTGTGCTGTGTGATTCGAAGCAAAATGCATAAGGGGAGGTTTTTGAGAATGCTGGCTTGGAGAGAGTTTCAGGCTCAGTTGTGTGTGGTGTTGTGATGTATTTGGTCCACTTATCAATCTTGGGTAGGTCATAAGAGTGGTTGTGCCCTATTGTGATTGGTATGGGTCTTTTGCAAAAAAGTCAAGCTTTGTGTAAGAGAGGTATGGGCTCATGGCTAGCCAAGGACAAGAGGGGTGTCCTACGCAACAAGAAGTGAGGAGGACCATAGGATCAGTTTTGAAGCCAGCCAGCAAGTGGATTAAGGTTTGAAGGATGTTTTGCAACTTTGTTCCACTTTGCCCCTTTTGAAATTTCTTGATCCACAAGCCATGAAAATGAGTAAACTTTTGATGCAAACTGATCCTTAGGCCTTGGTTTATGTTTGTATGAAGATTAGAAGTCCATTTGATAGCACAATTTGTCTTGCCAAGTGGTTTTGCAACTTTGCCTCTTTGGTAGAAAACTTGAAATTATGTGATTTTTCCCAACTTTGACAAACC
The DNA here is from genome assembly GCA_963966055.1 of Lathyrus aphaca. Classification (NCBI taxonomy): domain Eukaryota; kingdom Viridiplantae; phylum Streptophyta; class Magnoliopsida; order Fabales; family Fabaceae; genus Lathyrus; species Lathyrus aphaca. The sequence goes on along the minus strand of OZ014519.1, from coordinate 707,646,714 downwards.
ATAACTTTTGATCAAAAATGAATTAGAACAAGTTCTTGTACTTTTTGAAAAGGGAATGATCCATTCTACAACTTTCATGACCAAAGTTTTCTCATTTGAATCATTTTTGAATCAAAAAGCAAGGGTTGAAAAAGTTTCCCAAAATGGCAAGTTTCCATTACAAGTCATTTTCCCAAAAAGTCAACTTTGCAAATGGCTTGAAATTATTCAATTTGGTGAACTTCTAACATCTTCTATGATCAAATAAAGATCATACATAATCAAAATGATGATGAACACCCTTTGGTTGGGTCATTGAGGGCCTCAGATGCCCTGATTTTACACTAACTTGCTCAAGAAGTCAACTCTTGACTAGATGCCTTCCCCATGGAATTTCTTCATGAAAATTGATATGCATGATCCCTATACCACATAGAGACCAATATAAACAAGAATGACCAAAAAATTTGGATTTATGGCCTTTGAAACCAAAACCCTAATTCTAGGTCATCTGTGTAGTTAAACCTGGCTCTGCTTCCATGCCTTTCTCAGTTCTTGTGATTCTTTGATTTTCTTGACTTTGTGAGAATACAATATGATGTTTGAACATACATGGACCCCTTTGAAGTGATTGATGACCTTTGGAGTGGCTCAAATGGCTCCTGGATTGCTCAGATCACAAACCCTAGATGCAGATGACTTTGAACCAATGCAATGAATCACAAATGCAATGTGAGATGCTATGATTGAACTTATGCATATGAAGAGATCACAAGCCATGGTGTGAATGGGTGAGGGCAAATTTGGGGTGTTTACACTATTTTACTAACCATAGCATTTAAAATAAATATTAAACATTACTATTAAAATATTACATAAAGGAGACAATTACATAATAATAATAATTAACAAATTAAATAAATAATAATAAATAATTGGGTTAGTAACAATAATAATAAATCACAATATATATAAATGGGGTTAGTAATAATATAGGAAAATAAATAGAATTAATAATAAAATAAACAAGAATATTAGCATAGTGATTAAAAGTTCAATTTTTTTTATAAACACTTATTTTTTAAGATTAAGAAGAAAATATAAACAATTATATACTAATTATTATAAAGTTTTAAATTATATACAAGTTATAAAAATTAGGTTAATTATAAACATATTATGAAACTAATATTATATTTGCAAAATTAAATTAGCAAGTTTTAATTATTTTTAAGCATGCACTAAAAAAAAATTATTTACATACAAGAATTAAATAATAATTACAAACTAATTATAAAATATATACATATAATTGAAGTTTATTAAAAGTTATAATTAACAAATAAATTGGTACTTATAATTAGGGTTTATAAAAAAAAATAATTAGGTTTTACAAAATATTTTAGGGTTTTAGAAAATTAGGGTTTATATGTTTTTTAGAATAATAAATTAGGATTAATTAAATACTATATAGAATTATACAATATTAATAATTTACAAAAATAAATAATTTTTCTAATAAGATTTAAATTAAAAAAGATGAGTTCTAAAATATAATAATAATATAAACATTCTATTTTTTTTTATTATTTAAGTTCATTTAACTATAATATAAATTAAATAAATAAGAAAAACAGAAAAAGAATGAAAAAAACAAAACTTACCTGGGCTGGAATTTGAACCCAGTCCCTAAGCTTTCAACCTTCAAGACCAACACACAAACCACTGGACCATGCGCGCGCAGGTGAGAAAGAATGCACTCCATGGGGTTTTGTTATTAACCTGAAAACAAAACATAACAAAGCAAAAAGAAACAACACAAAAGGCCTGGGGGGGATTCGAACCCAGGACCTTCTCACAACACGCAAACACACTTACCATCCAGTCGGGAGGGCACAACTGATGTTTAAACCACAACAATAAATAATATATTAAGTTTGATGATTAACTGGAAAAATAAGAAAAAAGTTGCTGAGCCCAGGATTCGAACCAAGGACCTACAAGCATAACATGCGCATCCTTCACCACTGGGCCAACGCTGCAATTGTGAAATAAATTATCAACAACATAATAAAATATTAAAACAATATTTGAATCCCAAAATGCGCGCCAGGAACTTCATCTTCTTCCTTGGACGCTGCAAATTTTCCTGCGAATTCTTCTACGAATATACCTGCGTTTTTCATTCCTGCGAATCACAAACTTCAACCAAACAACAAAATTTCACAAAATTATTTATGCCATTGAGTTCCTACTGAGATTTGCAATCGTCCTATGTCTTTAAAATTCATTTATCATGATCAAATCATGAAACCCTAAAAGAGGCCGTGAACCCTAATCATAGTGAAACTCCATACCTGCATAAAAAACTCAATTGAATAGCCCAGAATCATTCTAGGGTTCATCACAAATATCATCAAACAATCAAAAACAATTTTAATCCAGCCAATCAATGGAATCGAAAATCAACAATTTCTTGAAGAACATGATTCGGTTTAGGTCATATGCAATGATTTGAATGTTGCAAATGGTTCAAATAGATTCAATGATGTTCATAGAACATGTCTCAACCTTCAAATTGTTTTGAAAGGGCCTGAATTGTGAAATCCGAATTTGAATTTTGGTGAGTTTTTTGAATGTGCAAACTTACTCTTTGAGGCTGTCAAAATCGTCCCTATGCATTGTGTTCTCTTCATATACTTATAGTGAGTGAATTAGGTCAGAAAGATTGGATCATTGTATGGATTTTTTTGATTTTGGAGATTGAAAAAGATTAGAACTTAAATTTCAAATATTTGTGAATGAGACCTTTCTATTTCAAGCCAATCATCATCAATGTTATATCAATTCAATCCAAATCATGTTAATGACCTTCTAGAACCAAAATATATTTTAAATTTTCACATTTGATATTTTATTTAAATTTAAAATGATTTTTAATATAAAAAATCATAATAAATAAATTAAATAAAATAAAATTATGAAAATATCAAATAAATTTCGTGCATGATGTCATGGAACCCTTTGGGTCACAAAAAGTTCAGCCCATTTGGAAAAATTTGGTTTTAAGACCCTATTTTCTTCATAAACCACTCAAAAATTTCCCAACTTTGCAAGGGCACACATCCTTCAATTTTAATGATATGAGGGTGTTCTTGGACATTTTGGAAAGCTTGAGGAGTCCTCTAACCAACCCCATTGGTTTCATGACCATATCATTTACCATTCTCAAGTTATGCCCTTTTGAAGTTGTTGACTTTTTGTTGACTTTCAAAAGGACCTATAATGTCTTAGCTCATACCTTCCAAATGAAGCATTTTTGGGCTTGGCTTGTGAGACACAAAGTTGTAGAGAATTCAATTTCCTTCAAAATGAGCTTTGGATGGGAAAAATGTGATGGAGCATGTGAAAGTTATGGCTGGTCAAAGTTCAGTTGACTTTTCCTGAGGAAACCCTAATTTAGAAACCTCTGATTCTTGATGATCTGAAATATCCTTGATGAATCATGATCAACCCTTGATCAAATGATGAATTTTACTTCATATAATTGATGTTGACAAAAAATCATGAAGTTTGACTTTGGTTTGACCACAGTTGACCTCAGTTTGACTTTTTAACTGCTTTGACTGATTTTGACCTATTTGATCATCTGACTGAGCAAACCTTTGAGAAAAGTCTTGAAACTTGTCATGGGGGTTCTTAAACACATATAAGATGTTATGAAGCTCACTTGAAGTCTTGGAAATCCATTTAGCCTGATTAAAGTCAAAACCCTAGTTTTGGATGTACTGCTTAGGAGAATGCCTTGTCTGAGGGATTTGTCAAATCTTCTGCCCCATGATGAACTTTGTGAACCTCATAAGATGTCTTGTGAACCTTGTGAACCTCATGAAAGGTCTTGTGAACCTTGTGAACCTCATAAAGTGTCTTGTAAACTTCATGAACCTCATGAAAGGTCTTGTGAACCTTGTGAACCTCATAAAGTGTCTTGTAAACTTCATGAACCTCATGAAAGGTCTTGTGAACCTTGTGAACCTCTTAGCACACAAAGTCTTGTATTGTGAGGGAAAATTTTGGGGTACAACACTTACTCCTGCCATTGCGGTAGTTGATGGCCTAAAGAGTCTAGGGTATTGCTGAGCAAGAGTAGGTCCAAAAGGTCTAAATGCAGTCGAATTGGGTGGTGGAGTCTGGGTAATTGGCTCAATGTACTCCAACACTGGATGAGAATAAGGCCTGTTGATTGTTTCTCCTGGACCTGTCAAAGGGATTGGTTCTGAAACCACCGTTAGCATTGTCGAAGCCCCTGTCGAAGGGTTGAAGACTGGCACGACCTTATTTCTTGATCCATCTTGTACATTTGTACTGCGAGCATTCAAACTGCTCACTTGAGGATTCGAACCACTTATTGCGGGGATTGAATCACTTGTATTTCCCTTGCTAGATGTCATCCTTCTTATGTTTCTCCTTCTTTTCGGTATATATTCGTCTACGTTGGTTACTTTCCCGCTTCTCAAATGCATGCACGAAAATAATCGTCCTTTCGATCGGTATGCCCGTGTAAAGGAAGTTATAACACATGAAAGTTACAAAAAGGGAAATTTCTAAAACAAAACTGCTATAAAACAGTTTTCTTAGCACTGTCCCACTGGGCGTGCCAATTTGTTTACCCCCAAAATTTATAAACAAGCCCTGGTCCTCCAAAAATACCTAGAATACCCTTGGTTACTCGCAGATCTACCAGATTGATCCTAGGACATGTGCTAAGATTTGGTTATTTGCGTAATCGCAATGTTTTTGGGAAACTTTCTATGAATCCTTAAACAAGACTCAAAGATCGTTTTGAACAAGGAAAATAAAGTAAAAGGCAAAAGCTTTAAAAATAAAGGAATGTAAAAGACAAGACTTAAAATCTAAATGAAAGTAAATACAAGACTTGAAATTTAAACGAAAGTAAAGACAAGGCAAGGAATGTAAATGAATTTTAAAGACAAGGAAAGGAATTCAAATGAATTTTAAAGACAAGGAAAGGAATGTAAAAATGCTTGAATTTGTAATGAAACGTAGTAAAATGCATGAAAAGTAAATTGCTTGGAAATGTAAAAGACTTTGAAATGTAAAAGGCTTTAATGTAAAAGTTTATAGAAAGTAAATGACTTGAAAGATAAAAGACGTGAAAGTAAAATACTTGAAAGTAAATTTGACATTAAAGATAAAATTGATATGAAGATAAATTTGGTGGTGCTTCAATCACGTACATTCTCACTGCACTCATTTCTTTACACGCGGATACTTTGAGTCTTCGGAGTTGCTAGTACATATGATTTCCACACAATTATTCACATGCTAAACGTAGCTATTTATATACATTACAAAGTAATTGTTTTCATCAGTTTCTTCCTAAAACTATCCTAATATGGTGACACTTATCCCACTACTTGTTGTAGAAGCTTCATTTTGCGCCACTTATCTCTGTATTTGAATTGAAGATCACCCACTTTCCCTCCAAGTTTGATCGTGTGAAGACTCTTATGTTAGACGCTGTGGCGAGTGATCTAGAGGGGGGGTGAATGGATCACCTCCTTGTTTTCAAGGATTTAAAAAGTTTTTCAGAGTTTTCAAAGAAATATGGAAACGAAGGTCCTGAATACACAAGCGTCTATTCTGAACCGGCCACTAGAAGACCAGACAAGCGATAACGTGCTGGATTTTACGATTGCTATGATAAAGGATTAAACACACAATATGAAAAACAGTTGAATGCACCTATCACTAAAGCAATTTCCAATGAATCGAAAAACAAATTAAAACGAAAGTAAAGATAGAGAGGAGAAATAATACGCCGAGATTTGGTAAGGAAGTTCCCCGTCCTCGCGTGTGGGTACGTCTCCCTCTCAATTTCAAATCGAAATTGAGAATTCTTATATCAAAGTTGCTGAATCCGTTGATTACAAGGTTCAAATACAAATACCAGAATTCTAAACTCCTAGAATTTCCTATTGTATCAACCTCCACTCGATTTGAGCCCAATCAAGATTTCCTGCAAGTTATACAATCAATCCACCGGTTCCACGACTCTCGCTGCGGATGAATCTGACTTGTAAACGTGACTCACAAAACCCTCAAGAACACGCCCGTTCTCGAAGGAAAACCCAGCTGGTTTTTCCTTGAAACCTTCTATCAATCTTCAACTCAGCTGGATCTACGATCGTACCACTGAACGTTATCTCGAAAGCCTTCAATTCACAGGACAACAAACACCCTTGTTGATGTTCTTGAATTAAGATCTTTGAGAAGATGATGAAGATGTCTTGATTCTAGGTTTCAAGCTTGCTCAACATTGAAGTTCCAACACTTCACAAACCTTATCTTGATGTGTTCTTCAATGCTTAATCACTACAAAATTCGTCTCACCAATTTTTGTAATCTGTGATTTGTATTTTAAAATGAAACAAAAGCACATATATGTATTGCAGAATCTGTTAGACAAATAACAGAAGAATGAATCGATTCAAGCTTGGATGAATCGATTCATACTGATCAATTTTGAGAAAACAGAATTAGTTAAACAGCATGAATCGATACATCAAAGGATGAATCGATTCATTTTGCGAAATCCAGAAACCTCTCAACAGCATGAATCGATTCAAGCTAGAATGAATCGATTCATTATGCGTGATTTTCCAAAAATTCATAAACAATGAAAAACAAGAGAACAAAAATGAAACAAGCATATTTCTTAACATGGAACAAACACAAAACACTTAAAATTTATAATCGATAAAAAACTAAGGTTGCTCACAAACTCCCCCTTTTTGATGATGACAAAATTTTGAAGTGTGAGAGGGAACTCCCCCTGAGTTTGTGCTTGTCATTTTCTTTTCACACTTTTCTCCCCCTTTGTCAACAGCAAGAAAGAGTTATAGATGATGAACCAGAAACAGCAAAACTAAGATACAAAGGCAGAATTCACTCACAAAGAATGAAATGGAAAGCGCAAACAATTTAAACAAAAGCTTACATAAACAAGGCAGTGAAATTGTCAAGGAAAGTTACGAATTACAAAGCCAAACCAAAACATAAATTGTTCAAACATGAAACACAAAAGAAACTTAAGCAACACACAAATATGAAATGCAGTATGAAATGCGTCAATGAGGGAAATGGCCACCACACGACTCCGCATCATCACGATCAGGGTCACGGAAGCTTGGAGGAGGAGGTGGAGGAGGCATTTCATCCGGATTCTGCCCCATAAACGCATAACGCCGGAAACGCCTCTGGACTTCGGTACTTTGAAACCTTTCCATAATGCCCGGGTGCGAACGACAATCATCCATATATCCAGACATTTCATTATAAAACACTTGATGCCACTTAACTAGTTCAGTATACCAGGAATGTTGATTATGGTACATGCGAGTATGGTCATCATGCCATTCACAATGCTCCTTATGCCATTCCGTTTGCTGGACATGCCAAGCACGAGCTTCCTCATGCCGGGCATTGTTTGCAACTTCCAATTGTGCAAACATGTCAGTGAGATAAGCTGGAGCAGTAGTAGAGGAAATTGGTGCAGCCGACGAGGGAGCAGGTTCATAGTTTGTGGGAGACCACCTTTGTGGTATCCACTCATCCCATCCGGTGTTGGCAGGCGCATCAGGAGCAGGATTTTTAGCTTCTTCCATATCTTCATCCCTGTTTTCTTCCACATATATGTGTTCAGCCGGGTTGTCAAAGTTGTAAATGCGAGTACGTGTGCTGCGTTCAAAGAAGTAGTAATAGCGACGCTTGATGTCCCATCGATACCCCATATGAGAAAGTGTGGCATTGTTGAATTCTTGCACACTAGAGACTGGTACGAGAGGCACAGGAGGAAAAGTGACTTTCCAAAACTTGAGAATCCTCATGATTTGAGAAGCATAGGCAAGGGTAATGTTTTTGGAGCTGTTTCGCGTAAGGAAAATACGCTTGACAAAGTAATTTGCCCAATTTAAGGGAATCTTTTTCAGCAAGATGTACAACAAATGGATATCCGGCTTGTCCAAGCGAGAATGTCCACCTGACCTTGGACGCAAGATGTGCGAAAGGATCCAGTGCAGAATTCTTGGTACACTTTTGATCATACCTGAAGTTAGTGGCTCATCATCAGCAAGAGGTCTATCCAACTTAGATATGGATACACAAAATTCCTTCAAATTAAACTGAGTTTCGAAACTTTGGTCATGCCTCATTTGCAAATCATCCACCTCAGATGGCATACCGAACACTGTGGCCCAGTCAGCAGCCTCAAAACGATATGTTCTTGTTCCAATAAAACACTTAAACATATATCCTCTTGCAGTTTTCACACCAGCATAGAAAGCTCGAATAAAATCCTCATGATACTCATCTTTAACATATAAAAATAAGCTAAGACTTTGTGCATCGATTAAAGCCGCAACTTCTTCCAAACCTAGAGTACGAGCATCACTAGGATCAAACATATGAGGTTTCATTACTAACCTTGATTTAAAGGAAGTTTCAAATTCTTCAATGATGGCCGGATGAAGGATTGCAGTCCCGGATGGAGGAATTTCAGGAATAGGAGGAGCCTGAGAAGAAGACCCAACAGGTTCCTTGCCTTTTCTTTTACTTCTTTCTCTTGGAAGCAACACTTTGGGAGGCATGGTGGAAGATTAGGGTTTGAGAGAAGAAGAGGAGTTTTTGGAACAGTTAGGGTTATGATGCAAATGATGTAACTGATGTAAATGAGATAATGAGAGAGATATAATGGAGATAATGGGGTTTTGTAACTGATACAAATGTCATGGAAGTTGTTGATGTGTCGATTCATTAAAAAAAATTGAATTTTCGTCAGTATGAATCGATTCATTATGCGAAAAGTTTTAAAAAGACAAACTGCTATGAATCGATTCAAGTAAGTATGTATCAATACATACTGTAACTGATTTTGAAAGAATTTGCAAAATTAAATCATGAATCGATTCAAGCAGATTGGGATCGATTCATTATGCGAATTTTTGGTTTTGTAAATGAGAATGAATCGATTCAAGGATTTATGAATCAATACATACTGTAACTGGTTTGATAAAAACTAAAATAAAACAAACATGAATCGATTCATGAATGTTGGGATCGATTCATTATGCAAAAATTTGAATATTTCAATGATTTTTAAGAATTGATACATCTATGAAGAAGCAAAACAACCATTATGCAGTTAAGTGAAATGCAACAAAGTGTGCATGCTTAAGAATAACAAAAATCAATGTTTAAACATTCATATGAAAAGAAGTTCATGTAAACAAACGATCATTACTCAACCATACATTGATCATACAATATTACCAAGGTGAAGAGAGGAACGATATTACCTCCATCGTAGTATTCTTATGAGGCACTAGTGAAGACTACAATCAAAACTTAGCAAAAATGATGAGATAAATAGAAACAATATCAATCAAACTTAAGGCACCAATGAGGAGAGATCAAGAATCCCTAACTCACGACGAATGTTGAAGAATGGTTCAGTCGCCAAAGGTTTAGTGAAAATGTCAGCAAGCTGATTTTTAGTATCGACATGCTAAAAAATGACATCGCCTTTTTCAACATGATCGCGAAGGAAGTGATGTCGAATCTCAATATGTTTTGTGCGAGAGTGTAAAACAGGATTCTTAGTGAGATTAATGGCACTAGTGTTGTCACCCTTAATTGGTATACGTTTAAGTTCAATATCAAAGTCTTGTAGTTGTTGTCTTAGCCACAGAATTTGAGCACAACAGCTACCGGCTGCGACATACTCAACTTCTGCAGTAGACAAAGCTACAGATACTTGCTTTTTACTATGCCAACTTATCAAATAATTTGAAAACAGATGACATATGCCACTAGTGCTTTTCCTATCTGATTTGCATCCAGCAAAATCAGAATAACTTACTAAGCTACAATCGCTTCCTTTGGAATACCAAAGCCCATATTTAGGTGTTCCATTAAGATACCTAAATATACGCTTGACTGATTTTAGGTGGGATTCCTTAGGATTTGATTGATATCTTGCACACATACACACACTAAACATGATGTCTGGTCTAGAAGCAGTAAGATGCAAAAGAGATCCGATCATACCTCTATACCTTTTGACATCAACCCCCTTACCATGTTCATCTTTGTCCAAGTTTCCATTGGTAGGCATAGGAGTGTTAATTAATTTAGAATCATTCATTCCAAACCGTTTGAGCAGCTCTCTACAGTATTTTGTTTGACATACTGTTGTACCTTCATCAAGTTGCTTTATTTGGAGGCCTAAGAAGTAGTTCAACTCCCCCATGAGACTCATCTCAAACTCACCCTGCATAACATTAGAAAATTCCTCGACCAAGTGTATGTTAGTTGATCCAAATATGATATCGTCTACATAAACTTGAACTAAAAGAATGTGTTTTCCTTTGTGTTTAATGAAGAGTGTATTATCCACTTTACCTCTAGAATATCCATGATCAAGTAAAAATTTACTAAGTCTTTCGTACCACACACGAGGTGCTTGCTTAAGACCATATAAAGCACGCTTTAACTTGTAGACATGATCTAGATATTCAGAATTTTCAAAACCAGGAGGTTGTGAAACATACACTTCTTCATTTATAACACCATTTAAGAACGCACTCTTTATGTCCATTTGGTAAAGCTTGAAATTCATAGAACACACATAGGCAAGCAAAAGACGTATGGCTTCAAGGCGAGCAACCGGAGCATAAGTCTCCTCATAATCTATGCCCTCCTCTTGGTTATACACTTGTGCTACCAAGCGTGCCTTATTTCTAGTTATCACTCCGCTTTCATCAAGTTTATTCCTAAAAACCCATTTAGTACCTATGATGTGATGATCTCGCGGACGAGGGACAAGTTCCCAAACGTCATTTCTTTTAAATTGATTTAGCTCTTCTTGCATGGCCATTAGCCAAAATTCATCAACCAAGGCCTCTTTAGCGTTTTTAGGTTCCACTTGTGATACAAAAGCGAAGTGAGAACAAAAATTACTTATCTTAGAACGAGTCAATACTCCCTTTGAAATGTCTCCCGATATATTGTCTATGGGATGGTCTTTAGAGGATTTCCAAGCTGGGGGAAGATCCTTCACTTTGGATGTTCCTTCCTCTTTATCTTTTTCAATACATGTATCTTCCTCCTTCTCAATAGCAACCGCTTCGGATTGATCAATTTCCGAACCAGCTTCTTTGAGTATGTCTTGTGTAGATACACCTGCATCATTAAAAGAGATACCTTTTCCGACAATTTTTGGGTAAGACTCATCAAAAGAAACATGGACAGATTCTTCGACAGAAAGTAAACACCTATTATAAACTCTATATGCTTTGCTTGATTGAGAGTAACCAAGAAAAATGCCTTCATCAGCTTTGGCATCAAACTTCCCAAGGTTTTCCTTACCGTTATTCAAGACAAAACATTTACAACCGAACACATGAAGATGAGACAAGTTGGGCTTTCTACCTTTTAAAATTTCATAAGGAGTTTTATTCAAAATAGGACGAATTAGAATCCTATTGAGAACATAACAAGCCGTACTAATTGCATCGGCCCAAAAGTATTTTGGTAATCCACCCTCATTGAGCATTGTTCTTGCCAATTCCTCTAAAACTCGATTTTTGCGTTCCGCAACACCGTTTTGTTGTGGAGTTCGAGGAGCTGAAAAGTTATGCTCAATGCCATACTTGTCACAAAACTTATCAAAGAGGTGGTTTTGAAATTCACCTCCATGATCGCTTCGGATTGTAACTATTTTAGAATTCATTTTATTTTGGGACAGCTTTGCAAAACTTTTGAAAGCAGAAAAAGTTTCATCTTTGCTATGAAGGAATATAGTCCAAGTGAATCTAGAGTAGTCATCTACTATTACAAAACCATAATAGTTTCCACCTAAGCTCTTTGTCCTAGATGGTCCAAAGAGATCCATATGGAGAAGCTCAAGGGGTCTTGAAGTTGAAATTATATTTTTAGATTTAAAAGAGACCCTTGTTTGTTTTCCCATTTGGCAAGCATCACATAGGTGGTATTTTGAAAACTTTATTTTTGGAAGACCTATCACTAGATCCTTGGATATAACTTTGTTAAGCAAATCGAAATTAACATGCGCTAAGCGTCTATGCCATAGCCATGAATCATCATTTAAGGCTACTAAACACTTAGTGCTTGTAAAGGATACACTCAAAAGATCAAGCATATATATATTGTTTACTCTTACACCCTTAAACACAACATTTTGTTCGGTATGTTCAATTTTGCAACACGTTTTTGTGAAAGAAACTTTATACCCTTTGTCGCATAGTTGACTTATACTTAACAAATTGTGTTTAAGTCCCTCTACAAGATGTACATCATAAATAGTAGTGGTAGAGGGATTACCTACACTACCTTTACCAAGTATTGCTCCTTTATTATTGTCTCCATAAGTAACATACCCCTTTTTCTTTGCTTTGAAGTCAATAAAAAGTGATATGTCACCAGTCATGTGCCTTGAACATCCGCTGTCCAGAAACCATCTTCTTTCCATGGATGCAAGACACTCATCCTACAATATCAAAAGAGAGAGGTAGGTACCCAATTTTTATTGGGTCCAAGTGGGTAAGTAATAACATGGTTGTCTTTAGGCTTCCATTGATAAATGCCTTTAGGAACAAGAAATCTTCTAAACTTGCATTTCTCAATGGTATGGCCAGCATGACAACAATAGTGACAAACACTACGATAATGATAATGTTTACTATTTATCTTTAAATCCTTTGGAACAAAAGAATATTTTGCATATGGAGGATTTAATGACTTTTTGAACAATCTCGTATCGACGACATAAGTAATCTTAGGTTGCAAGGCTTTTTCCAATTTGTCTTTAAGAGATATGACCTCTTGTTGCCAAATGTGGCACCTTTCACAATGCCTAATTTTACTACAACCATCAATATCAATAGCTTTTGAATTTTCTGCAATACTAGCTTTCAAGCATTCTAAATCTTTTTCAGCATATTGTACTTTACCTTCCAAGTATGAAAAAATTCTTTTATCGGAAGCTAACCTTTTAAATGCTTATTTAGCTTCATTATGCAGTTTTTCAAAAGCTACTTTCAATTCAGAAAAAGACATGGAAGATAAGTTGTTATAATAAGCTTGTTTTACCTTTTTATCATCACTTTTCTTCTTGTGATGGGACTGATTTTTGGTGTAAGCCATAAGACACAAATTTGCGGTTTCATCGCTATCACTTGTGCATTGTGTACTTGATGAATCACTATCACTTTCCCAGGCAATGTAAGCTCTTCTTTGCTTATTATTATACCTTCTTGGAGGAGCTTTTCCTTTATCCTTTTTCTTTAAAGGGTAATCCGTTTTATAATGACCGGACTTGCCACAATTAAAGCAAGACCCTCTTTCTCTATTCTTCTTAACCTCTTCCTGTTTTGAATACATAGATTGTCTTCTAAAGTTTATGAGATTTTTGTATGAATGCTTTATTCCATTCTTTCGAATGAATCTTTTATATCTCCTAACAAAAAGTCCCATTTCTTCGTCACCAGAGTCTTCGTCACTACTTGACTCATTGTTGCTTAGCTCTTTTTGTGAGGACTTTGAGTTTGAAGCCATAAGAGCTATAGGCCTCTTCTCACCCTATTTGTCTTTGTTCTTCTCTTTTCCCTTTTTACTTTTGTTTTCAAACTTTTCTAGACTTTCTAGTTCTTGCTGATGTTCCTCCAGCTTTCCAAACAAAGTAGTCATTGTGAGTGTCATTAGATCATTGGCTTCCTTGATAGCTGTCACTTTAGGTTTCCATTCCCTGCTAAGACATCTCAGAATTTTATTAGTAGCAATATCATTGGAAACCGGTTTTCCAAGTGCATTCAAACGATTAATAAGATGAACAAACCTTTTTTGCATGTCGGGAATAGATTCTCCTTGTTTCATGCGAAAGAGTTCGAACTCTTGATTAAGTGTGTTAATGCGGGACTGTTTTACTTCAGTTGTGCCCTCATGAGCAATTTCTAAAGCATCCCACATTTCTTTAGCTGTCGAGCAATGGGAAACTCGATAATACTCATCTGCACTAAGTGCTGAAATTAGCATATTTCGAGCTCTCCAATCACTTGACCACTTTTTATCATCTTTTTCATCCCAATCGTCTTCTGGTTTAGGTACTATGGCTCCTGCCTCATTCATCATGGTAATTTGAAAAGGACCATTTTGAATGGCAGCCCATACGCGCCTATCAACATAATTTATATGTACTCGCATGCAGTCTTTCCAATAGCCATAATTTTCACCGTTGAAAACAGGAGCTCTATTGTACGCCCTCTTTGGTTCAGAATCCATAACGTTACAGGCAGCCACAAAGCACCAGCGAACCGGTGCTATGATACCACTTGTTAGACGCTGTGGCGAGTGATCTAGAGGGGGGGTGAATGGATAACCTCCTTGTTTTCAAGGATTTAAAAAGTTTTTCAGAGTTTTCAAAGAAATATGGAAACGAAGGTCCTGAATACACAAGCGTCTATTCTGAACCGGCCACTAGAAGACCAGACAAGCGATAACGTGCGGGATTTTACAATTGCTATGATAAAGGATTAAACACACAATATGAAAAACAGTTGAATGCACCTATCACTAAAGCAATTTCCAATGAATCGAAAAACAAATTAAAACGAAAGTAAAGATAGAGAGGAGAAACAATACGCCGAGATTTGGTAAGGAAGTTCCCCACGGTCGTCCTCGCGTGTGGGTACGTCTCCCTCTCAATTTCAAATCGAAATTGAGAATTCTTATATCAAAGTTGCTGAATCCGTTGATTACAAGGTTCAAATACAAATACCAGAATTCTAAACTCCTAGAATTTCCTATTGTATCAACCTCCACTCGATTTGAGCCCAATCAAGATTTCCTGCAAGTTATACAATCAATCCACCGGTTCCACGACTCTCGCTGCGGCTGAATCTGACTTGTAAACGTGACTCACAAAACCCTCAAGAACACGCCCGTTCTTGAAGGAAAACCCAGATGGTTTTTCCTTGAAACCTTCTATCAATCTTCAACTCAGTTGGATCTACGATCGTACCACTGAACGTTATCTCGAAAGCCTTCAATTCACAGGACAACAAACACCCTTGTTGATGTTCTTGAATTAAGATCTTTGAGAAGATGATGAAGATGTCTTGATTCTAGGTTTCAAGCTTGCTCAACATTGAAGTTCCAACACTTCACAATCCCTATCTTGATGTGTTCTTCAATGCTTAATCACTACAAAATTCGTCTCACCAATTTCTGTAATCTGTGATCTGTATTTTAAAATGAAACAAAAGCACATATATGTATTGTAGAATCTGTTAGACAAATAACAGAAGAATGAATCGATTCAAGCTTGGATGAATCGATTCATACTGATCAATTTTGAGAAAACAGAATTAGTTAAACAGCATGAATCGATACATCAAAGGATGAATCGATTCATTTTGCGAAATCCAGAAACCTCTCAACAACATGAATCGATTCAAGCTAGAATGAATCGATTCATTATGCGTGATTTTCCAAAAATTCATAAACAATGAAAAACAAGAGAACAAAAATGAAACAAGCATATTTCTTAACATGGAACAAACACAAAACACTTAAAATTTATAATCGATCAAAAACTAAGGTTGCTCACATCTTAGTAACTGCTGCCATATTTGTCGAACGCCCTTGGTCGAATCCTCTCAACACTTAGAAAATAATTCATACTTAGAGTTTTACTAAGTATGAAAATAGTAGGTGGGTCCCTTCGAATCTCATCCTTTATTAAGTAAGGTTAAAGACCTCTTTTTAGCTCATAATATAATAACTCATTTATTAAGCCAAAATAACCTCATTAATTGCTAGCGTCAAAATTTAGGGATAACATCAACCTCTTTTCGAAGGAGCTTAAAGAGGGGGAGAGCATGCTGGGCGGATTTTTCCACGAAGCGTGATAGTGAGGTGAGCACACCATTCAGTGATTGAATGAATTTCTTTGAGTTTGGTGTCAGAGTCTCAGAGAATGCTTAACACTTGTCGGGGTTGGCTTTAATTCCTCGTTCAGTTAAGTAAAACCCGAGTAATTTTCCTGCTTGAAATCCAAATGTGGATTTCTTTGGATTAAAACGCATTTTACATTTTCGTGCTTGGTCTAAAAATTTCTTCAAGTGGAGAGCGTGATCGATCTCCTCGTGGTACTTAATGATCATGTAATCCATGTAGACTTCGAGCATGTCTCTGATCTCTTCTCGGAAAACTTTATTCATCATGCATTCGCACCCACATTTTTCAAGATGAAGGGCATTACATTTTATTAATAGTTGTCTGATTTGGTAATGAAGGTCATGTATTTTTAGTCGGTCACGTCCACGGGTATCTGATTTTACCCGGAATAGGCATCCATGAATGAAAGTAATTTAAAGCTAGCGGAGTTATCGACTAATTTATCTATATTTGGTAAAGGATAAGCATATTTCGAGATCCCGGTTGAGATCTGTATAATCAACACACGTCCGTCATTTTCCCTTATTCTTTTTTGCAAGTACAACGTTGGACAACCAGTTCGTATACCTGGCTTCCGAGATAAAATTTTCCTTTAGGAGGTATTATACAACTTGTTCGACATCCTTTGTTTTTTTAGGAGACTACTTTCTTCTATGTTGTGCAATAGCCCGGTAGGCAGGATCTATAGTCAATTAATGCAGGAAGTCTCCGGGTCTAATCCGGGCATCTCGGTCGCGCTTCAAGCGAACAAATCTACGTTCTCGCGTAGGCATTCTTTCAACTGCTTCCTCGCCGGGTCAGGGAGGTTCGCTCAAATCTTCACCCCTTGGTTAGGATCTTCCCTGGGCAGGACCAAATCAAAGTCATCATCAAGCATTGGTCGTTGAGTGAAAGATTTGCTTGGCCCTTGCTGTACGTCCTTTCCTTCTTCGGTGAATCGACTGTCAAGGTCGAAGGATCGACACGAGGGAGAGGTTTCGACTCCTCGGGACTACTGGGTAAAGCAGGCTTTGTCGTTGTCTTTGGCTTGGCGTTAATGGTGTTAATACATTTAGATGCAACTTCAAAACATCTTCGAGCGACTTCAATGTCACCGTGCAGGGTGGCCACCTATCCTATAGAAGTGCAATACTTCATCTTCAGATGTACCATGGTCGACACCGAAATGAGGTCGGAGAGGGTAGGTCAGCTGAAGATACATAGGTATAGTGAGGGGCAATCTACCACAAGGAACTATACTTTGATGGCCCTGGCCACCTCCCCTTCCCGGAATGTCACGATCAAATCCATGTAACCCCACAGTATGGTTATTGATCCATTGAACCCCTGAAGTTCAGAGCCTACATATGGGGTGAGGTGTGTCTCGTTGAACTGCATGGTGGAGAATAGCTGAGAGTACATGATGTCCATGGAACTTCCATGGTCAACTAAGATTCGACGGACATCAAAATTTTCCATTTGGGCCATGACGAGCTGGGGAATGCTGGAATTTGGTACTCTGTCGAGAATCTCCTCGCGGTAGAATGAAATGGGAATGGAGCTTCCTCGAGGTTGGTCAAGGGTAGAACTCTGGTTCAAGCATTTGCTGATAAAGTGAAAGTGTCATGATTAAAACAATTCCTATTCTGTAAGTAAATCTTTTGAGTAAAACCTTTTGATTTACTTTTTGAGTAATGAACAGTCACTGCATTGAATGTGGTCATTTCATCTGAGATCATGTGAACATGATTGTGACACCTTTCCCACTCACTAGACCTGTGATATCAGGAAAAGAAACATTTAGGTTTTAATTGAGTGCTTTGGTAAATGTTAAAATTGTGCATTTTTTTAAATCGTGCATTGCATATTAATTGATAGTTGTGTATTCAATATATATATATATATATATATATATATATATATATATATATATATATATATATATATATATATATATTTGATCTCACTACAGACACAACATTACTTCACAACTACACTATGTTCTCTTAACAAACCTAAAACCTTAAACCCTAAAATCTCTTTGAAAGTTCTTCCATGGCCGCCTCTCAACCCAAACTAGCTGAGATAGTTAAATCTCCAACTCTAGCCTCCTCAGTTGGTCCTTCTGAAGTCCCTACGGAACAACCCAATGAGCGCTCTATCTTAAATCAACCCGATCAAGTTCTGTTAGATACCCCAGAAAAAAGGTTTTGAAGTTTGTAACGATGTGTTGGTTGATTTCATCAACTTGCGTGATAATGGAATGGATCTAACTGATCATCTGGAGGATCAACAATGGGAAGGTTATTTTGATAGGTTACATGGTCCTATTTATACTCTTCTAGTTAAGGAAATCTTGACACATGCTGATGCAAATGAACTTGTCATTGTGTCACATGTTCTAAAGAAAAAGATTGTCATCTTTGAAACATCCATTGTTATTCTTCTAGGAATGGAAAACATCAAAGTGATACAATTTCATGGAGCAGAGATGTCTGTATCCGATGAAGTAAATGCATCCATATTTGCCAACTTCCCATCAGAGACATGAAATTTCAAAGCCTCAGACCTAAATCTGATTACACGTGTATGTCACAGAATTATTTTGGGAACAATGAATCAGAGACCCTTTCACAACTCTCATGAGTACATCAATTCTACTCAAAAACTTATGTTGTACTATATACAGAAGAAGGAAAAGATTTTTCTTCCATCTTTTATGTTCAACTACCTAAGAGATTCTATTATGGAAAATAGGAAACCAGACAAGAGTCCAAAAGGATACATTCCCTTGGGGAGATTGATTTCAAATATTCTTACTGAAGTCAAAATCATTGATTAAACCGATGATAAAGAAAAGTTGAAGACAACCATTAGGTCATCTCTTAATAGTAGGACGTTATTAAGGATAAAGCTTATCAAAAAAGTTATAGTTGAGCCAACAACTCTTAAGCATGATGTGATAAAAGAGAAAACAACTCATGTGGATACATTTCCTATCTTTTCAAGTTATGAATACCTTGAGGCACTCCAAGTGTATGTCAAATCATTAGAACCCAGTGAATATGACAATCTTATGCTCTCTAAAACTCTTTCAGAAAATACTGAAGGAAAAAAGAGATCAAGGACAACCAGTTCCATGAAAAACCCGATTAAGAAGAATAAGGGAGAAAAGGGTCAATATGTGAAAAATTTGGAATCTCAAGCTGAAGGACCTGAAGGAAATCTAACCCTGGACATCCCTAACATCTCCTCTCACTTCTTAATAGTCACAGCTGTTACATCTTCTATAACAGTTATGGTTTTTGCACATATGATGATGGAAGCACTCCAACCTCAAAAAATTCCATCTCAAAGCCTTGTTATTCCTGAACAACTTATGTCAGCCATCAAACAAACCATCTCATAATTCATCTCTCAATCAACATCACCCACTGTTGATGTTTTACCTCTGGTAAATGATCAAACTGATGAAAACACTCCAGTGCCAGCTCCATTTAAATCAATCAATTCATATGCTGAACAAAATTCTACAAACTCTCATCTCAAGAGTGTGTCTGATCAACCCACCCTTAGTTTTGGCAAACATGTCAAATCATTCAACACAAAATTTATCAACAGATTTTAAGTATTGTGTGAGGAATCCATCTCCAACACCAACTCTCAAGCTTTGAGAGTCTCATTTAGTGAGTTCAAAGAATGGATATCTCAAGAATATCTGAACATTCTGAAACTAGTTGATGAGTTCTGTAAAAGTGAAGCTCTAATGTCTGACAAAGGATTGCAAGAACAACAAGAAACATAAGAAGCTTCCAAAATAGCTGCTGAAAAGGAGAAAGCAGAAAAGAAAAAGGCTCTGAAAGATCTCGAAAAAGCTGGTTCATCATCCCTTCATCTATTTCATAAATTTATGGTAGATTCGAAATCCAGACAAGATTCATTGGAAGCGGTTGTAAGTCAAAATAGCTCAGCTATAGTTCAACTCAAAGAGGGAATGACAAAGCTATTCAAAAGGATTCCACCTCCTCAAAACCCTTAGGCACAAATAGGATAAACCTTAGGATTTATTCTGCTTAGTTTGTTTAAGTTTAATATTTCTTTACATTGCTGTTTTGATCATCTTTTATGAATGAATTTAGTTTTTGTAAATGCTATTGTGTTATATGTGTGTGTGCTCTGCATAATCCTAACTGCCATCTACATATGCATAAATAATAATCATAATGCTTTAACAAGTTTTAAAATGCTCTAACTTTTTATTGATGTCAAAAAGGGGGAGAAATGGAAAGATGATTTTGATAATACCTAAAGAGTGAAACTCAAAAAAATCAAATGATATAAACTATTTATCACTAACCTTTTATGTTTGATGTTTATCCAAGGAACTTTGAAAAAGTTCACTAAGCATTCTTAGAAACAGGTTATGAAGATCCAAGAAGGAAGATATAGATATGAAGATCCAAAGAAATAAGTTCTATAAAGACAAACTTTGATACTCTAAAAGTATAGTGTTTTGTACTTGAACAACTATGAAGAAGTTCTAATAGAGCAAGAAGTGATATTGCATTTGGTATGAGACTTAGAACAATCATAGAGTTCTGATAGTAACAAGAATCTGAGATGAAGGTGTATGTTCTATTCAGACTCTGACGAGTATAGAGAAGTAATCCTTCTCTATCATATGTTTTGAACAACTCAAATTTTGTATTATGTAAGTCTTGGAATCAGAGGAAGACTCTGATCAAACGTTAATAAAATTTTGGGGTTAACACATTCAGGGGGAGTTGTTGCTCTAAAACTCTGAATATGTTCTCACTAGTGATTACCCGGTTACTACCCTGTTACGTTTGGTGATTGCCTGTATAAAATGTTCTATCAAAATACATGGTTTTGTCATCATCAAAAAGGGGGAGATTGTAAGAACAAGAGTTGTCTCTGCATTCCATCTCTATGTCTTGATGATAACAATGGAGTATTTATGAAAGAACCATTTTATGTTCTGATGTTTGTTAAAGTGCAGATAATGAATATTTTATATATTAAGATCAAACAAATATTATGAATGAGTACACGAATACTAATATGCGAAGTTACTATGTTTAACATCAGTTGCAAGTGTGCTGAAGAAGCAAGTGTGCTTCTGAATCTGAACACAATCAGAAAGATTGAAGGATGTGGATATTCCGTTGGAAATGCTCTTGTGGATACTGTTCTAAATGTGGTTCTTATCAGATAGCGAAATGAAGCTTCTGAATTTAATCTTCTGAAGAACTAAGTTCTGAAGACTCTAATGACTTAAATTTCTTAAGACTTAACGTCTGAAGACCAAGTGCCTGAAAGATTCTGAATAATTACGAGTTCTAAAGATTAAGATTCTGAAGAACTAAGTTCTGAAGACTTTGAAGACAATGTTCTATGTGAACAAAGTTCCGAAGACTCAATGACTTAAAATTCTGAAAAATGATTCTGAAGAACTAAGTGCTGAAGATTCTAAAGACAATGTTCTATGTGAACAAAGTTATGAAGACTCTAAGACTTGAAGTCTTCATGGGTTTCAAGCCAAGTGCTAAAGTCCTAAAGAACGTAGTTATATGTGAACAAGTTATGAAGACTAAAGACTTAGGTTTTCTGAATAAACAAGTATCATTGTCCCTAACTCCTGCTTCATTCATTGATTTATAATCAGAAGCCTCTGAAGTTCATATGACAATGTTACCGTTGGCAAGGATAGTACACAGTATGATAATGCTTTATCCCACTACCTCTCCACTATCTTTGAATTCTATAAAAGGACAATATGGGGTTATACTATTTGATTCCTTGTGTAATAGATTCCTTAGTAGCCGAATTGGGTTGTAACATCTCTTTTATGTTTGGCTATAAAAGGAAAACATCACATGCTTTATGATGTTGTTGTTGCAAGTGAACCCGACCATTGAAGGTCCTGAAAGGATCCCAACCATTGTTGGTTTTTCTTAAGCGCGATCTGGTTGATTATCCACAAATCGAATATTCTTTATATGAAGTAATCAAGGATACAACCAATTTTGGTTTATGTGTTGATGTTGATTGATATAACCGAAAGGTTTCTAAACACACATACAACCAAGTTGTCAAATGGTCTTTGAATCAAGTTGTTGATGTTGTCATACAATCACATAAGGTTGATGATAATCGAAGATAACATTTGAACAAGCCGCAAAAAGTTTACCTGAATATGCAACTCTTCTAGCTGATTACTCTTTGACAACAATCTGCTAAAAGCAGAGAGATCTTGAATTCACAATGTGCTTAACTTCATATGTTGTAGAAGACTTGCAAAGTCACAGAAGACAATGAATATGATCATGGGAGCTTAAAAAATAAATCAACTACTGAAGTGATCATTGGATTAAAGAAGAATACGGGTTGTTGTCCAAAAATGTTCTTACATAAATCAAGACAAAGAAGTCCTTCTTGTGCCTCAACGAAGAGCAAGCGAACAAAGCTTTTGAA
Source organism: Lathyrus aphaca (assembly GCA_963966055.1). Classification (NCBI taxonomy): domain Eukaryota; kingdom Viridiplantae; phylum Streptophyta; class Magnoliopsida; order Fabales; family Fabaceae; genus Lathyrus; species Lathyrus aphaca. The sequence continues at coordinate 707,624,205 of OZ014519.1, read as the reverse complement.
GAAGAATAAGACTTCAACCTTCAAGTGCTCAAAGAAGAAGCAACTTGAAGAAGCAGAAGATCATACAACGGAGCAAGAATAAAATGTAATATTCTTAGTGCGTATTAGGATCTTCTGATGTACTTAAGTGAGTTTACAATCTACTTATTAAGAAGCACACCATTTGTAAACAATCTTTTCCCTAAAGGACTTGGTAAAGGTCAGAACTTTAGGAAGGCATATAAATTAGTGGTCATCATATTCATAGAACTATGTGTTTTAATGATATGTTCTAGGGCTAAGGTTCTGGTGCAGCTCAGAACAGTTGGTTCTGGAGCATGAAGTTGCAACTATTGTTGTGTAATTAGTCACAGTTGTAGGACGCGCAGGAAGTCATGACACTGGTGTTGTGTAGTTAGTCACGACAGGTAGCCACACAAGTTCCTCCTAAAGTAGACGTTATATCCTGATGGGATCCCTAAACGGTCCAGCTGTGAGTGGAGATGAGTTAGTCATATTGCTGTTGTGCGATTGTAATCATGGATATTGGTTATAGTGGATTAAGCCCTTGTTTAAGGAAAAATCACCATGGTGGGTGGACTGGACTAGCTTGATAAGCTCTCAAGTGAACCAAGATATATTGTTTGTTTTTACCCTTTCTTTATGCTTTACTTTAGTTATGCTTCCGTAATGCATTTATAGCATAGCTAGACGCAACTCATCAAAGTGCAAAAATTAGACAAGAGTGAAAAAATCAATTCGATCCCCCCTTTATTGTGTGTTTTCTCACACCTTCAAGGACCATTTTATACTAGAGGCATTGCTCACCCCTCATATTTCGTAGCATATAGCCCATGGGAGTCTTTCCCCCTCATGATGGTGATCTTCGGATGAGGCTTTAACAAAATCATTATGGGATCGATGAAGCGTAACCACGTTTTAAATAGCACGGACGCATACCTGATCGTTGCTTCTTAGATGAATGCAGAGGATGAAGCTAGCTATGACGCCTTGGTGAAGTTTGTCTCTAGCTTTTCCCTAACCCAATGTATGGACAAGCAGGGTTGTCATATTTTGGACACAAATGGGGGAGTGTTGGTGGAAACCCGTTTCATAGATGTAGTGAAACTCCTTGCTTGCGAGACAGAGGAGGAAGTTTAAACTTACTTGGTAGCTTTAGAGTTAACCATATATGCTCATTTTGTATAATTTTTCCTTATATTTCGTTGTCTTATAACATGCTCCTTTTGCCTCTCTTTTCAAGTTCAATGTAGGACGTCTAGGATCGGGTGATGAAGACTGTTGCAGCTGCCAAGAGGGAGGAAATAAGATGACCCAAACCCGGTTGGTCGACCATCTAGCGCCTACTGGAACAAGTTCGGGCAACTCCTCCACTACTCCCCAGGGCTCTCCGGGGTAGGGTCTCACAGAGGAAAAAGGTCGAGGGATAAGGATGTTTTGAACTTGACTAAGGATCATCTGAAGCCCATGTTCGAGCTTCCTACTTGCTTTCTTTGACCCAATTTCTTCGAGGAAAAGTCTCTTCAAGTTCATCGGGCAGAACCCCCCACACATAGAGGAGCCAGACAGACCTGAAAGGAGGCTGGCCTTGGCTTAAGATGCTAGCTCGATGATGAGGTTTCATACCATGGCGACAATGTATGCCGAAGGGACCTCCACTCACGAGTTGGAGATAAATAGGATGAAGACTTCATTGTCCACTGCCTAGGAGAAGGCTCGTAAGGCTTCCAAGGACAAAAAGGATCAGGCCAAGAAGAATAAGGACGTGAGGGAGGCTCTAACCATTACTGAGTCAGAAAGGAAAGCAACAAAGGATTTGATCGTTTGGCTTAAAGCGACCATGGCTCCTTCCGAGGATGAGACCGAGGAGAAAAAACTATTGTTAACCCGAGATGATTTGATCGCCACGGTCGATCAGGGAGATGGGGACCTTCAGCAGGTGGTGGCTACATTGTTAGAGAAAGTTGTGGCTAAACTGAAGATTGTCAATTAAGAGTTAATCTTACTGATGTGGGAATGAATTATCTTTACAAGGTGGTAGATGGGAAAATATTTGTGCCCGAGTTTCTTTGCAGGGTGGAGGATCAGGAGCACGTGGCTATGGAAGAGGAAAATCTTGCTCAGGTGACTCCCGTTGAAACCAAGACCACGGGTGATGATACCGTCTAACTTTATGTTTAGCTCATGATTCTACCAAGTTTTTGTGTTTTGATGGTCGGCCTGGGTGCCCGTACTTTTCCTTTGCTCGGGGGGCGTGTTCCCCTTTTATGTAATATTTGAACAAGTATGCCATTGTGGTTGCATTTTTGTTAAAATGTTTTCGGCCATGGCGGTCCTTTCGTTTATTTTCACTAAATGTTTTATACGATGCTCGACCATTTAGATTCTCTCTAAGTATTTGCGCAAAGTTCGTTACTTGTGCTTGCTGAGGGTCTTAAGATACACTTGGTTTATTTTGGGAAAATTATGCTTTATATATGTGCCTGACGGTTTGGGGAACCATGCATAATGTCATATTGGTTCTGGTCAGGGAACGATGTTCGAGTCACAATGATGGCCCGAGCTTCGCGGTGTTAACGTCCCATCGTGAGCTGGGTGTTCTGCCTATTCGTGGTACGATGAAAACGACCAAATCGTTTAAGGATCCAGTTGTGTGACAGTAGATCTACTCGTTCATGAGGAGACCCCGTTAGTTCAAGATGTTGGTATGCAATGCTTATACCTAGTCATGCATGTTTGGTCAGTACTTATGCTTCATCGTTGAGATTCGAGCAAGATGACAGACGCCTTAATTGTAATATTGTTTTAGTTTCTCGGTGTTCCAAGGACGAGCAAGTTCTTCCCCATTTTAATTTTCTAAGTAGTAGGCCTCATTCTCCGTTTTTGCTCGGATGCGGTAAGGGCCTTCCTAATTTGCGGCTAGTTTTCCTTCTCGGGAGTCTTTATGTTTATCCTCAGAACGAGGCTGTCGACCTTGAATGCTCCTTTTATGACCTTAGAGTCATGTCTGATGGCAATTTTCTATTTAAGTGCTGCTTCGCGAATGGATGCTCCTAAGAAAACTTCCTCGACTAGGTCGAGCTCCTTGCACAGTGCTTCGAAATTGGTATCTTCGTCCATTAGGGCTTTAGTCTTCCTGGACGATATGTGCATTTTGACGGGGAATGACTGCCTTAGTTCCGTATGCTAGTCGAAAAGGGGTTTCCCCCATTGTTGAACGAGGTGTGGTTCGGTAGGCCCACATGACACTGTGTAGTTCCTCGACCCAGTGCTTCTTGCTTCGTCTAATATCCGCTTGAGTCCTCGTAGGAATGCCCTATTCACGGCCTCAGCTTTCCCGTTTGTTTGTGGATGCTCGACCAAAGCAAAGTGTTGATTGGTTGCTACATTAGTGACGAATTCCTAGAAATGTTTGTCCGTGAACTATGTCTTATTGTTAGTGACGATAGCTTGGGGTACCCCAAACTAGGTGAGGATATTTCTCTTGAAGAAACAAAATATGTTTAGTGTTGTGATTTTGGCTAAAGCCTCCCCCTCTATCCACTTTGTGAAGTAGTCTACACCGACGACCGGGTATTTTTGTTGGTTTGAACTGACGACGAAGGGACCCAGGATATCCAGGCCCCACCATGAGAATGGCCACGTGATGTTGGCATTTGTCGCATTTTTTCACATTCTCCTTTGCGGCGTATTGCATTGTTGGCCAGTAATATCCTGCTCGTAGGGATTTCCTCGCTAATGACCTCCCACCCAGATGTTGGGCGTTGATCCTTTCGTGGATTTCACGTAGGATGTGAGGAATTAGTTCCCCCTCGATGCATTTGAGGAGGGGGGAAAATCCTCGCCGGTAGAGTTTTCCCTCGACCAGGACATATGAGCAGGCTCTTCGTCGAACTATACTGGCCTCTTTGGGATCTGGAGGAAGTTTGTGTTTTGTCACATAGATGTAGACCGGGGTCATCCAACAGTTGGCGTCACCGATGATGTTCACGTCATTCATCGAAGATGCCTTTTCGATGCTCGATCAAGGGAGTATTTCTTAGATGACAGACTTGTTCCCTCCTTTCCTCTTTGTGCTCATAAGTTTTGATAGGACGTCTGCTCGGACGTTATGTTCATGGGGAACATGCTTTACTTCTACGGATGCAAATCTGGTCATTCTTTCTTTGACTAGGGTTAGATATTCAGACAAAATGTCATTTTTGACATGATATTCTCCCTTGACCTGAAGGGCTACAAGCTATGAATATGTGCATATGACTATTTCCACGGCACCCAGATCGTCGGCCAATCTCAGGCCAGCGAGGAAGGCTTCATATTTTTCTTGGTTGTTGGATGTTGGAAAAGAGAGGGCGAGCGATACCTCTATCAGGATGCCTTTTTTGTTTTCTAAGATGATCCATGCCCTACTTCCCGTTGAGCTCGAAGCTCCGTCCATGAAAATGGTCCATCTTCTGGCTGTGCGTGCTACGTGCTTCTGGGTGGTCATTTCGGCCATGAAATCGGCTAGGACTTGTGCCATGAGGGCTTCCTGATTTCGTATATAATTTCAAATTCGGATAGTTCCAAGGACCATTTGAACATCCTTGTGGCCATGTCTGGTCGGCCCAAGAGTTGTCTAATGGGTTGATCTGTCCTAACGACAATCATATGTGCTAGAAAATAGTGCCTAATCCTCTTCGCTGTGTTAAGGAGAGCTAGTGCAACTTTTTTTCGATCTGCTGGTATCTGACCTCAGTTCTTTGGAAAGCCTTGCTCGTGAAGTAAATTGGTTTCTGCCTCTCAGATGTTTCTCGAATTAGGGTAGTGCTCACGACCTCGTTGGCGACGACTAGGTATAAAAACAAAGTTTCTTCCATATCTGGTCATGAAAGCATTGAGGCTCTAATAGAGCTTTCTTAAGATGGGCTAAAGCTAGGCCACACTCTTCCGTCCACTCAAAGGAATCCTCTTTGTGGAGGAGCTTGAAGAGGGGGAGGGCGTGCTAGGCGGATTTTGCCACGAAGCGTGATAGTAAGGTCAGAACTCCGTTCAATGATTGGATAGATTTCTTGGAGCTTGGCATTGGAGTTTCAGAGAATGCTCGACATTTGTCAAGGTTGACTTTGATTCCTCTTTTGGTCAGGTAGAACCCGAGTAATTTGCCAGCGCGAACCCCTAACGTGCATATTTTGGATTGAACTGCAGTTTACATTTTCGTGCTTGGTCGAAAACTTTTTGTAAATGGAGAGCATGATCGGCCTCCTCGTGGATTTGAAGATCATGTCGTCCATGTAGACTTAAAGCATGTCTTCGATTTCTGCTCGAAATACTTTTATCATCATGCGTTGGTAGGTCGCGCCGACGTTTTTCAATCCAAAGGGCATTACGTTGTAGTAATAGTTGCCTGATTCAGTCATGAAGGTCGTGTATTTCTTGTCAGTCAAGACCATGGGTATCTGATTGTACCTAGAATAGGCGTCCAGGAACAATAGTAATTTAAAACCTACAGAATTATCTATCAATTTATCTATGTTAGGCAAATGATAAGCATCTTTCGGGTAAGCCCGGTTGATATCGGTGTAGTCGATACACATGCACCATTTTCAGTTATTATTTTTTACTAATACAACATTAAAGAGCCAGGTCATATACCTAGCCTCCGAGATAAAGTTTGCCTCGAGGAGGTCTTTTACAGCTTGCTCAGGAACCTCCATTTTTTCAGGAGACTGCTTCTTCCTACGTTGTGCTACAACCTAGTAAGCGAGATTTATTGTCAGCTAGTGATATGCAGTTCCAGGTTCTAAACTGGTCATCTCAGCCACACTTCAAGTGAACAGGTCTGCATTCTCCCAGAGACAGGCTTTGTGCCGCTTGATCCGCGTGTGGGGCATAAATCAAAAGCGAGTAATTTTGAAAATGTAGTTAGCGACAATGACTTGAGTATCATATCGTGAAGGTTCTTGTATTGTTTTTAACCAATTACAAAAGCAAATTATGGGGGTTTAGGTTTTTATTTCAAGAAAAAGTGATTAAAATAAAAGTGATTATCGAATAAGCTAAAATAAATAAACCTACTGCATCGATTTCTGACTTATCATTGATTCCTATAAAATCCCATTCCCACAATGGGTCTGATCCCATTTGATTACAACGACTACTAAAAAACGCAATAGCGATTATACGATGCATGTTCTTGAATTCCGAATGAAGTAAATAGATTAAAAATGTTGTGAATTAAGCAAACTCAATTTGATCGAACACGATAATGCCAAAGATGCGTTAACACGAATTTGATTCAAGAATAGACAACAATCGAATTTAAGAATCCTATCCTATAACAACAATCAAATTAAGCAAATAATTGAGATTACAAAAATAATTCAAAGGAAACAAATTAATATAAATTTTATTAAAAGAACCTCAAAGTGGAATCCGTTTATAGTAGATTGATTATTTGGAAATTAGTTCGCCATCATCGTACAAAGCATATCAAAATATTTTCATCAATAGTCTCTACCGCCCACAGTCGCGGCTGCTAGGTAATAGAGAAAAATCCAATTCGGTTTACAACCCAACTGAGTTAAATGCATAACCCATACCGAAAACAAATGACCCAAAACAAATTATATATAATGCTGCAACTTCAACGACTTTTTCGGGTCTTCTACATTCTGATTCAGTTTCTGACTTCTTCATGAAAGTCGTAGCTCTCCGCCTTATCTTTCCATCGACTGGTAGAACGTCTCAAGCCATTCTTGTAGCTCCAGTTATGATCATTTTAGTGCAGGCTGCTAGTGCTGAAAATAAAGTGCGAAAATCAAATAAGTGCAAAATTAAAATAATTTATAAAAACACATTAAAATAGAAAAATAACAAAAGTAAAGTATGGAAATGCATAAGTAAAAACATAGGGGAATGTGAATCAAAATGCACTGATCACTTCTTCCTCGCCAGGTCGAGGAGATTTGCTCTGATCTTCACTCCCTTGCAGGGGTCCTCTCCGAGCACGACCAATTTGAAGTCATTGTCTAGTACTGGTCGTAGTGTGGAGGAGCTGTCGGACACCTGTTAAACTTCTTCCTCATTTGTAAACTGAATATCCAGATCGACCGAATCGACGTGAGGGACTGGATTCGTTTCCTCGGAGCTACTGGGCAGAGCTGGATTTATTGTTTTCTTTGGCTTGGTGCTGATGGTGTTGAGGCCTTTGGATGTTACCACAAAAACTCTCATAGCAACCTCAATTTCTCCGTGCAGGGTGGCCACCTATCCCATAGAAGTGTAATACTTCATCTTCATGTGTATTAGAGATGACACCACGATGAGCTCAACTAGAGTGGGCTTGCTGAGGATACATCGGTAGAGAGAAGGGAAATCTATCATGAGGAACTGAACTTTTACGGTCCTTGTTATGTTCTCGGCCCCAAATGTTACAATCAAGTCCATGTAACCCTATGGTATGCATACATATCCATTGAATCCTTGCAGGTCGGACCCTACATATGGGGTGAGGTGAGTTTCATTGAGTTGTAAGGTGGAAAACAGTTGGGAGTACATAATGTCCACGGAACTCCCTTGGTCGACAAGGATCCCACACACGTTAAAATCAACCATATGCGCCTTGAAGAGCAAAGGGATGCTAGAGTTTGGTGCTCCTCCGAGGAGCTCTTCACGGTAAAATGAGATGGGAACAAAACCTCTTCACGACTGGTCGAGGGTAGAATTCTGATTAGACCCCTTGCCAATGAGGTGGTCGAATCTAAGTTTTACCAAGCCTATGGTAATATTGTTGTATCCCCCTCCAGAAATTACCATCGTCGATGGGAAGAACTCCCAAGGCTTGTACACCACGAAATAGGTTGGAGCGTTGAATGGCTCGGGGATGAAGAAATCCTCGTCGTGTGATGCTTAGGTCAACTGGAAGGTTAGCATATGCGGTCAGGGGAGCACCCTCTTCGAACTTCCTCGACTCTTGTACCTCCAATCAGGGAGCTTTTTTTTGCCTTGGTGAACTATTTCAGGTGGCCATCCCTGATAAGGATCTTTAATGGCGTCCTTTAGATGTATGCAATTGTCTGTGTTGTGACCGTGAGACTTATGGAACCTGTAGTATTTAGTTTTGTCTGTGTTGACTTTGGTCGGTAGTTGATTTGGGAATTGAATGCCTTCCTAGCGGAACTTTAAATTGGCGCATTTTGAGAGAATCTTTTCCCTCGACACTGTGATGGGAGTATAATCATGGAACCTGCCTGACGCACCTTTGTGCTCCCGTGGTTCGTGGGGGAGATCATCCTTTCGTTTGTCGCTTCCCTGATGTGACGTCAAGGCATCTTCATTCTTTGATGGCTTGGCATCCTCTCGATGCCTAGTGTCTCAAGCAATGTTATTTACTTCCTTTTCCTCGTACTGTATGTACGTTTGGGCCTTGAGGAGAAAAGCGTCAAGCGTGGTCGGTGTCTCTATGCCAACGGCCTTGGCAAAGTCACTGCGGGGACGCAACCCGTGCTCCAGGAGATACTTCTTCATGTCATCAGTAGTTGAGACTTGAACATCCTACTTGTTGAATCTTTCAATATATGCTCACAAATATTTTTCCTTGCCTTGGATTATTTCCTTGAGAGAGGCCTCAGTCTCTCGTTGTAGACGAGAGGTGGTAAAGAGCTTGGAGAACATTCTTCCGAGTTGTCTCCAATAAGTGATGAACTCATATGGGATGCTCTTTTAACACATCATCATTCTCTTTCTGAGCGTGGCCGGGAACAATCGACACTTGATCACGCCCCTGATGCCACAATAGTCGAGAATGGCGTCAATATTTTCTATGTGTTCGTTTGGACCAGTGGTTCCATCGTAGAATTTCAGAGGGGGATGCTTCTTCAGACCCTTTGGTAATCTAGTGGACATGATCTCCTATGAGAGAGGTCCCCGTGGCTCGTCTTCGTCACTGGAGTTGTATGAAATGGAACGGGAGCGATTGTCCCTTGGCCGACGCGGGGAAGGCGATCTTGAACAGATTCTTGGCTTATCCAGAGGAGATGGTCGGGTTTTAGTCTGGAGCACCCTCATTGTCTTTCTGGCTTTCAGTGAGTGATGTCATCAAAGAGATGAAGAATACGCTTCTTGATTGATCCAGACTCTTCTGGATGTTGGTGGTTCCTTCATCGCTCGGGAGAATGACCGTGGGACCTACACTGCCTTCGTGATGAGGAGGGAGACTTGGGAAAATGAGCATCCTTCAATACTTCAATTCTTTCGCTTTGATGCAGGATCCCTATGTTGGTCTGATTCATTATTTCGACCAATGCAGCAAGGGTCGAATTATCTCCCTTAGGAATGGGGATGAAAGAAAGATCAACTGGGGTGATCTCTGGCTCGAGGGCCTGGTCGGGAGACGGGGAGACAATAACTCCGTCTCACTAGAAATGGCTAGATTCCCCGAGAAGGGGGTTGATTCCGTCACTTTCGTGCTGTTTGACGAGGATGTTACTGGTAATTCGAGCATCAACAACATCGTTGTGGTTAGCCATGACGAGAGTCTTGATTGATATACTTTAGTCTTTATGATCTGGGGATGAAATACGGGGAAGTCTGTTTCCCACAGACGACATCACTGATCTTTCTGGTGATCAGAACCTTGTGTAAGCCACGAACGTTGTTGAAGATGCTTGGTCGTTTTAAGGAGAGGATGGGTTGTACCTGCAAGGCACTCCGATGCTAAAGTAAGAAAACGAGCAAGGAAGTGAGCAAATACAAGAGAGAGAGAGAGAGAGAGTATTGTTAGAGTAAAAATTGGATACCTGGCCCTCTCATGCGAGAAGGTTTATATAATTCCCCCAAAGCTTGGCTATTGGTCCCTATTTTGGGCCCAGATCAGGGATCCCCCAAAATGGGCAATTGCCAGAACTAGCTATTGGACTGGGCATATCTTCTCGGATAAGGTGTGTGTGCCCGGAAACTAGGGAATCGAGCAGGAGCTACCCATGGACATTCTGGACGACTTCTCCATTGTGTCTGGCATAATTCTAGATAAGAGTATAGGATAATGACCATGTTGAACTTGGTCAACGCTTCTTCCTCTGCGGAGGGGCAGAGGATGCATGAGTCCCATTTGGCCTACAAGATCTGGATCTGGACTATTGGGCCGTCCTGGATGCAGGCGTGGATTGGACAATGTATAGTCATTGGGCCAGTCCAAAACAATTATCTTTCAATATTTTCGATCTCTTAGTAGAATTAGTAAAAATAGTATGAATGTGCTGAATAATTCCAAAAAAATATTTAGCTTTAGCATAAGAATTAATCATATCACACAATGTCAAAGTAAGACCATGATATGCATAAGGAGTATAAAAGGTTCTTGGATATATGTCTAAACAATTATTTTATATACCTTGATATTTTCCTTTCATGTTTGACCCATTATCCTAACCCTAACCTTGTCCCACCACACATTAAATATGTCAAGATAAAAAAAATTCAATTCATCTTGTAAAACATCAAAAATCTAAGACCATATATGACAAGCACAAGGAGTATAAAAGACTCTTAGATTTATGTCTAAAATTTTATTTTGTACACGTTGATATTTTTCTTTCATATTTTACCCATTATCATAACCTTGTCCTTACACGTCAAATATGTCAAGCTCAAGATTTTTCAACTCATCTTGTAAAACATCAAAAAGCCCATGGCCAACTGTATCATTCACATTCAAAAAACCTAAAAAAGATACTTCAACACTAACAAAATTTGAAGAAACATCCACATATCATATTATCAAAGACATCTTCTCTCAGTGACTAACATCAGGAGTACAGTCAAATATCATGAGAAATACTTTGCTTGTTTGATTTTTCTAATGATTTTATTTTTAATTGTAGAAGAAAACAAAAGTATTAACTCATTTTGAGTTTTATGCTCAAGAAAGTGAACATGAACATTATCATATGTAATACATCTAATATGTTCTTGCACAATTAGGTCTAATTTAGGTAACACTTTAATTAAATCTAAAAAATTCTCATTGCTATTTTGGTACAATCACTTATTAGAATCATGAAAGACCGAATTATGTTTCGCAAAAAATTCCACTATTGAAATAATTTTCTTAAAACATTTTTCCAGTGTCTTTTTTCTTTCTCAATCAACCTTTGAGTTGTTTTATCAACAGTTTGAAAATTTTGTATTCTTTTACGCAATTTATATCATGTAGACATATTGTGAACATGTTCCATGTATGTCTCATGCTCTTTAAGTCTTTCACCAACATGTTTCCAAGTAAAAAAAATCCTCATTTTCTAATTGACCTCTACCAATCCTTCTTTTAAAAATTCTGCAATAAAAAACAAAATATACTATCAAGCTTTTTTGAATAAACAAATCAATCTCTATTGTATTTCTCTCCATTTGGTAGAATTTAGTATACAAATTAACCATAAAACATCTATATTATTTATCTTTAGGACCCTCCACAATAGAAAAATATCTTTTAGGACCTTTTGTTGCTAATAAATCAATCATTCTAGACTATATATATACATACACACACATACAGAGAAACTCATATTATTGGATCAAATATATCTATATCTTCATCATTGTTATTAGCATTATCAACATTTTCAAAATCTAAATTATCATTTTCAATAGCATTAACATTAGCATTTCCTCCATATTTTCAAAATATAAATTATCATTTTCGTTAGCATTAACAATATCAAGTTCCTCTATATTTTCAATAATTACAACATCAACATTATGCTTTTCAACGGGAATTTGTGATTCTTTTATAATAACTTTATCAAGAGCTCTTGATTGAGATTGAATTAACTCAAAATCTTTTTTTTCTTCTCACACCCATAATCAAACTTTCTAATCTTACGAGGCAATTTAGGAGACATAGAGGAATAATGCAAACAAATTTAGAACCTAAAATTGGAATTGTTCAATTCTGCAATGTTGAAGTTGAACTGATAAATTTCGCAACGTTGAAGTTGAACCGATAAATAAAAATATTAAGATATAATTAGTAAATTAAATTAACATTTACACAACAAATAATTTTTTAAAATATTTTAAATTCTGCAATATTGAAACATCAATGAGTTATAGATATATGTCATATAATAACACGAGATTTGGAACCCAATCTTCATTAAAAACAACAACATAAATTCAACAAAAAAAAATGATAACCCAATACTTTGAATTGGAGCTTATAAAATGGAAAACTCCCTTACCAAATAGACATAACTTCAAAAGAATGAACCAAAAATTTGAAATAAAAATTAATAAAGCAAACAAAAAAATGCACACTTAAAGTCAAAGTAAATTAAAGGGAGATATGTGAAAACGGAAGGAGTGTTTTGTTGTTAGGTTACTTTTGCTTTGTTGCGCCTAATATTGATTGGGCATGCTATTTATATTGTTTGAACTGAGTTATAAAACTACCTAAATAAAAAAGTTGAGGCCCATTTTTTTGGAGACCCTGATTTGTGAACCTGATTGCCCTGACCTAAGATCGACCCTGCATAGGACGATAATGTTTATCTATATGAGAGAACAATGAACATGCAAATACTTTAAAATTAAAGTTAATAAAATTTTGAGAGAGAAATAAATTCTTTTTGTAGTATCAAAATTCACCATGTGAATCAATCAACTATAGGTGAACAAAAGCCAAAGAACTTCAAAGATTCTTGCAATAGGTAAATTCACTACCCAGACAAGACATCTTGCTTAGCGAATCTAGACGATTTTGATGATCTTAGAGGATGAGCCGAAAAAGACTTAAAGTTGAAGGAAGTTATGTTCGCGAGGTAAGCATATAATCTCAAAAGGCAGATTAAGGTGACCTTAATAGTTGAAAAATACTTAAAATAGAAGAAAAACTAATTTCGCGAGGTGAGTTATACAACTCACCAGGAGAAACAAGACGATTCTACATCCGGGTGGGGTGATCTGACACTCACGAGGCAAAATTACTGTTGATAGAAATTATGAGTATAAGACCTCAGATGAGGGACCAATAGAATTTCCCATAAAGGTAATTTACTAAATTTATATTTACACTAAGAAATGCCCATAAAGGTAATTTACTAAATCATTAAATAAAGGACCAATAGAATTGTACCACTATGCCAAGTGTCCTCTTTCTTTTTCGTTTTTAAAAAAATATGCATTCTCTCACCTTCTCTCTTTCTCGTTTCATTCTTCCTCTTTCTCCCTCTCATTCTCTTTCTTCCTCTTTCCTCATTTTTTCTCCCAAAACCCTAAAAAAGATCAAGCGCTGCTCTCTTTCCCTCTTTCTCCAATGGTAGGTTTGGATTTTACTCCATATTTTACAGATTTGCTTACTCGGTTATATTTTTTCAAATCCAGTTTTTTGATGTGAAGATGGTGTGAAAATGTTCATGTTCATTTTCTTCTTCCAGATCCAGTTTTGGTGTGAAAATTGTTGTTCTTCGCGTTTGTAGTTTTGTAGTTGAAAAAGGATTTGTGTATTTTTGTTTCAGAGAGGGTCACGGTCGGCTCTTGGGTAAATTTCAACTTCAACTCTCGATTTAGCTTCCCAATGTATTTTTGTTTTGGTTCTCTATCATTTTAATTTTTGAGTCAATTCAAACTAAGTTTCATCTATGTGTAGTCTTGGATTGTTCGATGTTGTTCCGTGGATTTTTATTTGAATTTGGTTTGATTCTTCTTAGTCAGACATTAATTAAAGTTTCAGTTTCGGGTTGCTTTGCGTTTTGTTAAGAGTCCCACATTGGACAATATATGTCCTGAACATGCGGTTATAAGTGGGAGCAATCATCACCCTACCAATCGGTTTTGTAGGATTGAGTTAAGCCCAATTCACACATTCTAACATGGTATCAAAGCATGTTAAGAGACAATTCTTTCTTCATCATGCTTTACCCGATTAACCCACTATCTTCCAATGAGAATATTTATTTTTTATTTTTTATTTTCTTACAAACCGTGTTATCACTCCGGGTTGTCTTTCACTTTTCAAAATTCTCCAGTAACCTCCCTGTCGTTACTGTTCCGACAAACTTCTGGTGATGTTCCGGAAAATTGACCCCACCCTCCGACTCGCTGCCCTTCGATCTAGTTGCCGCACTTTTTCCCGCCATCAGAAACTCACGTACATGTCCACCCCCTCCGCCACTGGCCTTCCTATATCAGCCCGTCCGACGGTTGATTTTGGCAGTTTTTCCATCGGTCAAGTTGCCTCTCTCCACCCGTTCCAGATTCGACCTCAGTTTTACTTTTCGATAGCATGATATTTTTACTCTTCAGATACTCATGGCTACTCTTTAGAAATTTACGCCAAATTACGATGATTTCCTCAGGTGGTATAAGAGCCCGGTTTAAGATCTATTGGGCCACTCCGCTATCAGGCCACCCACCATTTAGTTCCACACTCCAGACATTCAATCCTGGTCGTGAGAGGGGGTGTTATGAGTCACACATCAGACAATATATGACCTGAACATGTGGTTATAAGTGGGAGCAATCCTCACCCTACCAACCGATTTTGTAGGGTTGAGTTAGGCCCAATCTGCATATTCTAACACTTTTGTTTTCCAATTCAGCTATAATGTTGTATTGGTTTTGATTATACACAATTTGATTTTTGGGTGTGGTTTGACGTTGGTTTCAAACGGTTTCGATATAATGTAGTTCTGATTTTGATTTCAAATATGATTTTTGATAGTTAGTGTTGCGAATTTTCTCTGGATATTGTTTCGAATTTGCTTTGTTTCGACTCAGTTATATTCAGTCTATGTTCTATGTATCTATATTATTTTGATTTTGAATGTTGTAAGATATTATGCTTTAGATTCAATCTGGTTAGGTTTCCGACTCAATTCGGCTTCGAGTCTATACTATTTTAATTTTTGAATGTTGTTTGATTTAGAAACATGGTTTGTGTTGGCTACTCTTTCTCTGTAGATTTGATTTTTATATTCTTCAGTTTTCAGAGGTCCTACAATCTTTGGTGGGATAATAATTTCCTATTCGTTGGAGATTTGTTATGCCAGTGCTCTTTCTATGCCATTTTCTCCACACTTCAAGACAACATTACTTTATAATTTTCTTTAGAACAACTTTTTCTCTGTACATAAATGGTTACAATAAATTATGTAATTTGCTAGCTGACAGTAGAAATTGCATATTAAGATTAAGTAGAGTTTTAGATTAGTTTGTAAACTTTCAATGACTTGAACTTGCATTTCAAAATATATTGATTTGTCTATGCAGGTAAGAAACAAAGGAAAGAAAGGAACACTAATTGAACCCAAAGACGACAAAGCAAGTGAATCTAATGAAAAGTCAAGTAAGGAACTTTATTTGGTAAATAAACCATTGCTAAATGAAATCCTTTTCTTATTTCAAAGTAAGTGATTTGTCTGTTAATATACTAAAGGAACTTTGTTCAGTGTTCAATTATTTCAGGGCATGTCTGCTCCTTACACTATCATTAAGTTAAACACTTTTCTTAAGCCAATATTTCATGGTATCTTATTTTGTTCCAATTATTTTTCCATGCATTAAGAAAAAAGCTGAAATTATGCAAAATGAATGTTATTTTAATGGAGGAAAGGTTTGACTATAGATTTCAACTATTCGTGAGAGCAAATCATGCAATATCAACATTTCATGAAGATATCAATCGTGTAGTATCAGCAACTTGTGAGGCCTTTGATAATGGATTCCAGGGAAGATGGTACGAGAATTTCTGAATGAGAAAAAATTAGTTTGCGTGTTACAATCACATATTTAGCATTAGCTAATGTGAAAGTAACAAATATACTTATTTTAACCGATCATGATCCAACTTAGTAAATTGATTTTAACTAATGTTGTAATATATGGTGATGATTACTCATTCGCTAACTAATTATACCCTGATTTTGAATTGAGATTGGAATATAGTTTCCATTATGAAAGGAATCTACTACTTGTGTATTTAGTCTTTTCGAGAATAATAAACAGGACATATTCTTGTAATGTTTATGTTGCATTTTTAAGCATGCTCAAAGGTATTAACTTTTCAAATTGGAGGATGTCAAGTAATTTAATATTCCCTTGTTCCCAAATTATAAGTCACTTTTCCAAAAATATTTGTCCCAAATTATAAGTCACTTTACAATTCCAATGCAACATTAATGATTTTTCCCAACATACCCTCTATCAATTATTACTATTTCTTCTTCAAATTCTATAAATTTCTCTTTAATCTATAATAAATGAATGACAATATTGTAAAGTCATGCATAATTTATCTTTCCCATACAACAATCATTATGTTTCTTAATATCCGTAAAAGGTGCAAAACGTCTTATAATCTGGGACAGAGGTAGTACTTGTTCTTCTTCGTTTTTATCAGAAAACATGTTGTCCAACATTTGAATATCAATATATTCATTATTCACTACTTCACAATATTTTAATATGATATTTAACACAATTACTTTTACATTTTCTTGATTCATTATGTGCTCTTCACAATTGTTAAAATGCATTGCTTTTTCCTATACAAACTAGATGCAACCAATCACTACCCTTGAGTGATGAACTGCTATTGAAATGGAAGAAATAGATACTAGGTATTTTTAAATACTTCCTACAACATGGGGTAATATACATCATTTTGCAAAATAAATCAGCTACTTTGATTTTCTACTGTTACCAATGCATTGCATTATAATAAACTAATATTTTAAGTACATTTAATCTTACTTTTGGGTAGAATTTGATCTTCCAACACATTGGTCATATCACATCCAATTTCCATCCATGTAGTCCTATATATTTATTTATGAATTGTTGTACTAAACCAAATTGCGGGCAGTTGTTGCCTTCATCATTTTGAAAGCTGATTTTGGAATATGAATAAAGTTATTGCTCGGTTTTGTTAAATAATTAGGGGTCATGCTATATTGTTAGACGTTAGTTACATTTGAAGTTGTCTTTACAAATTATTTCATGTTGTTCGGACTATGTCATTACCTTAGTTTCACTCATTTTCAATTAGCTTATTACATTGTTAAATTATTACAATTATGACGTTAAACATTTTCATGACATTAAACATTTTCATACAACTATGCCATATTTCATGACATTAAACATTTTCATACAAAAAATGTTAACATGCAAAGATAGAGTATTACTTATAGATGTGAAAGAGAAGTCAGAATTAAATGCATTTAACTTAATATAATAATGCCAAAAACCAAAATAAATGTTGTCTGATGTATACCCTTTTTCGCTCATAGTTTTGGCGATCTCTGTGATTTAGATTATCGCAGTGAATGAATATTATAACACCAAACACTACTAATTATATTCAGGGAAAAAAACATGCATAAATGTTGCTCTCAATATGTATTTAAATTGCTCATGGAATTAAATTATAACACAAAACACTACCAGCTAGATTCACGGAAAAAACATGCATAAATATTGCTCTCAATGTGCATTTGAATTGTTGCTTATGAAATAAAATTATAACACAGGAGACTACCAGTTAGATTCAGGCAAAAAAAAGCATAAATTTTCCTCTCATTGTGCATTTGAATTCTTGTTCATGGAATGAAATTATAACACTGGACATTATTAGTCATATAAAATCTAAACAAATAATAAAAACATATCTTTAAGATTAATTAACTAATAACGCGCACGTCGTGCGGACGCACGAGTCATATACTAGTAAAATACATCAAGATATAACAAATTAAATAAACATTATAAAGCAAGGTGAAGACTTTCAACTAATTCAATATTTTTATTATTTTTGAATCTTTTACTCACTTTATTATTCATTGCCATCATTTTTCCCTTTCACCAACAACATATTACTAAGTTTCGAGATTATTTATACCAATCATTTTTCCATTCCTTATTTGTAATAGCTTTTCAATACTCATTTGGGTTGACCTGAGTGTTGGCAGTAAATGTTCCTCCTTGTTGATCAACAATGTGTTTTGTTATTTGTCTGACCAATACTTCCAATTCTTTTATTGATGCATCTGTCTAGTTATGACATACATCATTGTTCTTCAAGTTAGCCATTGACATATGCATGAACTAATTTAGAGTGTCTTTGAGTTTCTTTTTCTTTCTTAGAAAAACTTTCGTTGTAATTGTTTTATGTTTATTGTATATAGGAAAAACTTGCATATAGTCTCTATCCTTGACTGTAATTTGGATTGTTTCATCTTAAGATGTCTAGAATTTCTCGGAATCTGTCAATGTGTGATACCTGTCTCAAAATGTTATCGTATGGCATTCCACCACCACAATTGTTGTTGTTGTCGGCCTCATTTAAAATGATGTTATTGTTAACATGATCAACCATGGTTTCTTCAGGTACTTAAGATATTGAATAAACAAAAATAGAAGTTCCTTTTTACTACTTATTTTGCTTAACTAACTATTTTCTTTTTCTGTTTTTAATTTTGTTTCTCTAATTTATTCTTTTGATTTTAAAGTATTAATAAATGCTTTTGAGTTCTACCTTACATAAGTTAAATTCCACAATCTAAAAAAAACAAGTTAGCAACACAAAGGATAACATACATGATTATATATAAAAATAAAAAGAATGTACACAATTTCTTAAAACGATAAAAAAGTTTTATGCTCATAATATCTAAATATTTGTCCCCGACAACAATGTCAATTTGATGAAGTATCAAAAGTAAGTATTTTTATATTGTATCTTCAAAGACTAGTGCGATAAAATATCCGTTCAACAATTAATATAATTTAAGTGAAAAGGATTATAGGTTGATTTTTCATAAACTAAGATATTATAAAATGGCAAGTTATCACAAAATTAACAGTGATGTGCAAATGTTGGGATTAGATTGCATTAACCTTTCTCCAATTGTCGCGGTGAGAATCGGATACCAAGCTATTAAGTGAGCTTGAATCGCAAAACTTTTATGTTCACCACCGACTTTAATTTAATCCAAAGGGAAAAGGGAAAAAGATCGTAAAAACCCTAAATGGGGAGAAACTAGGTTCGGGGGTTGATTATACCTAGGGAAGGTGTTAGCATCCTAAGCATCCGCAGTATCCTACGGGAACCTCTTGTTAATATTTGTATTTTTGTTGTTTATTGCTTGCTAAAATTATGGGAACCTAAGGTTTTTATTTCTAATGGTGCTCGCACAACATCGCATCGATGCCTACGTATCGGGTGTAGAATCAGAGCACTCGTAGTTCTCCTAAGGATTAACGAACACTTGGTTACGCTCAAGGTTCGCGGGGGAAGGTAAGTGTTATGGCAAACACTCACGTGACTTTAAGAAAGTCACAAAAAGTTATAAAATAAAATACTAAGGACCTAATGGCTAAGGACCTAAGGATGAGGGACCTAATTGCTAAGGTCAAAAATGGAACTAGGGATTGCTAAACTTCCTATGACAATGAGTCAACTGCAGGAGTCTTTCCCTTTTGGATCGAAAAGCATAAACACAAATAAATAAAGGTGCAAGCTCCTAAGACTAGGCAAAGGCTGCTACTTGCAAAAATAAATCGAATAAAGTAAATGGAAATAAGTCAAAGGCTTAGTAACCGGCTGTGGCTCGATATATGGATCGAGAATGCAGGGGTGGAAAACAAGCGCAGTGCGACAATTTTCTTAAGTTAAAAAGCTGTGCAGTGTAAGGAACTGTGCAGATGGCGATCGTAAGACGACCGACTTACGTGTGTGAGTGAAGTGTGAAGTGAACTTGGCGTTGGACCAAGGAATTATTATTTTTGAAATTAAGTTAATATGGTGTAAAAACGCGAGAAATGAATAATTAATAAATGAAATGAGTTATGAAATAGAAATAAATAAATTAAATAAATTAAGTAAAATAAATAATGAATTAAATGGAATAAGAAATAAATAAATGTATGAAATAGAAATAAATAAATGCATGGCCTCATATGGGTCACGATTAATCGGAAACGATTTATCGTGACCTTTGTCATATCATTGGCCCCTAAAAAGAGAAAAAATAAATGGATAGATTATTAAATAATTATCTAACGTATATTTCTTTTTTAATAATTTTTTAAAATAAATTGAAAATAGAATAAATTAAATAGAATAAAATAAATAGAAAAATAAAAAATGGCCTCAAATTGGTTTAGATAAAATTGACAAAGTCAAATATCAATAAACCATCTATTCTTATCATAGGCCCCAAAATGAAGAAATGTAAATGATTCACTACTAATTATTTTTTTTTTTTTTAAGGCATTTTCTTAGACCAAGAGGTCACCAACAAAGAAATTGAAATAAAAAAACTTTTAAGAATTACTATGAAAAACGAGATCTAACATTATTAAATAGTAAATCACAAAAATAAAGAAAATTTTGAAAAGAAAAATAAAACAGAGGGGTTCATCACTAGAGTTGAGGTGGTAGTAGGGATTAAAACATGGGCCAAGCCCACCGACCACCACACTGAAAATTGTCTTTATACAAGGAGAATGTTAAAATAACAAAAATAAATAAAAGAAAATAAAAAAACATAAGAAGAAACAAAAGTCAGTTAAACAGGACAAAACTCAAGCCCTCTTTCCTCACTCCATCGTGAAACCTAAACCTCTTCCTCTTTCACGAACAAAAACAAACGCAAAGACAAATAAAACGAAACGGTGGCGGTTCCAACAAACTCGCGGCGGCGATGTTGGTTGGGATATTTTCGGCGGAGGCTGGCTGTTTTGAAAGGGTTTCGACGGTGGAGTGTATGAACGGAGGTGATGATGGTGTGCGGTGATGGTCCGCCGGATTTGTTTCGGGAAGGGTTTGAAATCAGGCTCTCTCCTCAATTTCTTCATCAGTGAAACTCGCGGAGGGTTTTGTCTTGACGAAAGAGGAAGAATGGTTCAAGGGTTTTGGTGGTGATTTTGAGTTTCGGCATTTCTGTGTTCGTGTCTCTCTCGGCCTCTCGCGAAACTCAGGTTTGGATTTCAATCTCTCTTCTTTGAATTCTTTCCTATTCCATTGTTGTTGTTGATGTGATGGTATGGTGATTCACAGATTTTGGGGGTTTGTGTTGAGAACGGTTTGCAATCGGTGGTGGCTCGGGTAGCGGCGGTGTTGGCTTTGTTTCAGTTTTTGGAGGTGAACGGTCCTTTCTTCTTCACTTTTGCTTCTGTTTATTTGGCCTGATAATGGTTTGATAATAGTTTGCAATTTGTCGTGTTTGCAGAAGGTGATAGTGAGTTTTGAAGTGTGGTGAAGGGTTTTGTTCGGTGAAGCTGCTGTTTCGGTTTTGACGGTGAGTGATAGGACTCAGTGATGTTTACGGTGAGTCAAGGTTGGAGCGATGACGAGCCAGGTTCTCGTTGGAAGATGATGTTTGATGGTTCCTCTAACTACATGGGGCATGGTGTGGGAGTTGTTTTGATGAATCCTGATGGTGGATATACTCCCTTCACAGCCAGATTATGTTTCGAATGTACAAACAACATCGCAGAGTATGAAGCATGTGTTTTGGGTATCGAAGCTGCAATCGATACTAGAATCAAGATTCTGGATGTATATGGAGACTCAGCTTTGGTCATCTACCAAGTCAAAGGTGAATGGGAGACCCGTGACGAGAAGTTGATCCCATACCGTGCCCACATTGTGGAATTGATCAAATACTTTGATGAAGTCACTTTCCATCACGTTCCAAGGGCAGAGAATCAAATTGCAGATGCCTTGGCAATGTTGGCATCTATGTTTCAAGTCCGGTTTCTTAATGAAGCTCCACTCATTACAATCGAGCGAAGAACTGCACCAGCCTACTGCCTACTGGTCGAAGAAGAAACTGATGAGAAACCGTGGTTCTACGACATCAAGAATTATTTGCAGAATCAGGAGTACCCAGCTGATGCAACAACTATGGATAAGAAGACTCTGAGAAGATTGGCGTCCAAGTTCTTCCTCAGCAACAATGTGCTTTACAAGAGAAATCATGATATGGTTCTGCTCAGATGTGTGGACAAGCGCGAAGCAGACTTATTGATCAGGGAAATCCATGAGGGATCATTTGGAACACATGCCAATGGACATGCCATGTCCAGGAAGATTTTGAGAGCTGGATACTTCTGGTTGACCATGGAATCAGATTGCTTCAAGTATGCCAGGAAGTGTCATAAATGCCAGATTTATGCCGACAAGGTGCACGTACCTCCGACACTTTTGAATGTTCTATCATCGCCTTGGCCTTTCTCAATGTGGGGCATTGACATGATAGGGGCAATTGAGCCTAAAGCTTCCAATGGTCATCGGTTTATCTTGGTTGCAATCGACTACTTCACCAAATGGGTAGAAGCAACTTCCTACGCCAATGTGACAAAGCAAGCGGTTGCCCGTTTCATCAAGAACCAAATTATATGCCGTTATGGAATCCCAAACCGAATCATAACAGATAATGTGACTAATTTGAACAACAAAACAATGAAAGAGTTGTGTGAGACATTCCAGATTGAACATCATAACTCTTCTCCGTATCGTCCGAAGATGAATGGAGCTGTTGAAGCTGCAAACAAGAACATCAAAAAGATTCTGCAGAAGATGGTAAAAACTTACAAAGATTGGCACGAGATGTTACCATATGCTTTACACGGATACAGAACATCAGTCCGCACTTCAACAGGGGCAACCCCTTTCTCTCTGGTGTATGGGATGGATGCAGTTCTCCCTATTGAAGTAGAGATACCATCTTTGAGAATCTTGATGGAAACCGAACTGGAGGAAGCTGAGTGGGTCCAGAGCAGGTTTGACCAGCTGAACCTCATTGATGAGAAGAGAATGACCGCCATGTGCCATGGCCAGTTGTACCAGAAGCGCATCAAGAGAGCATTTGACAAGAAAGTCCGCATCCGAGAATTCAAGGAAGGAGATCTTGTACTCAAGAAAATCTTGCCAGTCCACAAAGACATGCGTGGAAAATGGAGTCCTAACTATGAGGGCCCATATGTTGTGAAGATGGCATTCTCCGGAGGTTCCTTAATCCTTACAACTATGGATGGTGAACAGCTGAAGCACCCGGTGAATTCTGATGCAGTCAAAAAATATTATGCCTAAATAAAACCCGATAGGTCGAAAACCAGAAATGGCGACCTAGGCAAAAATGGGTATCCCGGTGGATCAAAACCTATGAAGGAGATCCAGGCAAAAGTTAGGGATAAAATAAAAAATAAGAGCTCGCTAAGTTGAAAACCTGAAAGGGCGGCTTAGGCAAAAAAGAGCGTCCCGGTGGATTGAAAACCCGAAAGGGCGATCCAGGCAAAAGTTAGGGACAAAGGCATTTGACTGTATCAGATGGTGTTTACCATTACTGAAGAATCATACGGGAAGATCGATCCAATTGCTCTCGTCGGAAGCAAGGTGTCGGGCAGTCTTAGTTATTAGGGATTGAAGTGGTCGTTGGATTCAATGTAGACCTTTCCCCATTGCCATTTTCAAATTGTAATTTCCCATGGAGTTTTTGCCATTGGCAAGCTACCATTCTTGAATAAATACAAACTTTGCCTATGAATTTTGTTGTTCATCTTCTTATTCTCTTTTGTTATGCAAAATGCCATCACTTGATTACAATTTAACTTTGAAAATGACAAGTTTTTTAGGAAATGTTTGTACTGAAAAACTTTTAAGTTTCTTTGACTTTGGAAAATTGAAAAAACGTCTGTTTCCCCAAGAAGTCTTGGCTTGCAACAACACTTCTATACTATTGTTACAGAAATCCCCATAGAAGTTCAAAGTTGATAACACTCTTGGATGGATCCTTGGACCAAGCATGATTTCCAAGTTTGAAGACATCCCCCTAGTGTTTTTTCATATGGCTCGCCTGAGTATTGGTGTTGAGAGCCTACTCCCTGTTTGAGTCTTGTCAAAACTCTTTGTCTCTTTTGAGTCAACATTTGCATATCATGATCATTCGCATCATGCTCAATCATGCGCATTTGACATTAGCATTTATCTTTCCCCAGTTGTCGTCTGTCTAACTCCAAGTCCAGATGTCATTAGTGTTCATTTTGAGAATTCATTGTTATTGGTACCCGAGGTGGTTTACCATTTGTTTTGTCCCCAGTAACTGCTGGTGTCCCCTGTGGACTTCTATTTGTGTTTGGCTTTTGTCTTTATGACCACCATATCTCCTTGAAGTCCAATTGTCATTGGCACAAATCTTTTAGGCAGGTCCTGAAACCTTTTGCTTAAATCCAAGTCCATTTGATTTTGTACATACTCGCACCTTTCTCCTGATGGTTCCTGAAGGAATTTCCAGGGGTTGGATGTGTTATCTTAGTTGAAAACTCCAACATGTTTTGTTGTTACTTTTGCGTTAGCCGGTCGCTTAGAGCCGTTGATTCATTTTTTGGGTGATATCCATTCTATCCCCAATGTTAGCTGGTCGCATAGAGCCGCTACTAAATCATTGTGATTTCTTTCCTTACCCTCGGTGTCGGCAGTTACATTGGAACCTGCTATTTTACCATTTTTAATACTTTGACTACTTTGCCTTTATCATTCTTAGTGTCAACCGGTTTTTTTAACTTGTTGCGCATTCACTTCGAGTGTATCTTGGTTTCTATTCTTAGTGTCAATAGGTCTCGAACCTATTGCGCTTCCACTTTGAATATTTTTGTTTTTGTTCCTAGTGTCAGTTGGTCGCATCGAGCCGCTGCGCATTCACTTCGAATATTTTTATTGATTATTCCTGGTGTCAGTTGGTCGCATTGAGCCGCTGCGCATTCACCTTGAATAGGTTGTTGTCATTCTCAGTGACAGCTGGTCGCATTGAGCCACTGTGCATTCACTTTGAATGAATATTTTTGTTGATTATTCTTAGTGTCGGTTGGTCGCATCGAGCCGCTGCGCATTCGCTTCGAATATTTTGATTATCATTTTCAGTGACAGTTGGTCGCATTGAGCCACTGCACTTTCTTTTTGAATATTTATTTTGTTATTCTTAGTGTCGGTTGGTCGCATCGTGCCGCTGCGCATTCACTTTGAATATTATGTTTATCATTTCCAATGCTAGCTGGTCGCATCGAGCCGCTGCGCATTCACTTCGAATATTTTTGTTGATTATTCATGGTGTCAGTTGGTCGCATTGAGCCGCTGCGCATTCACCTTGAATAAGCTTGTTGTCATTTTCAGTGACAGTTGGTCGCATGGAGCCGCTGCACTTTCCCTTTGACTGTTTATTTTGTTGTATTCTTAGTGTCAGTTGGTCGCCTTGAGCCGCTGCGCATTCACTTTGAATATTGTGTTTATCATTTCCATTGCTAGCTGGTCGCATCGAGCCGCTGCACTTTCCCGTTGATTGTTTATTTTGTTGTATTCTTAGTGTCAGTTGGTCGCATCGTGCCGCTGCGCATTCACTTCGAATATGTTGTTGCTTTTTTTTCTCAAAGTCATTTGGTCGCATAGAGCCATTGATCTATCACTTTGAATATTTTCCCGTTTTCGTTTATTTATCCCCAGTGTCTGTCGTCCCCAGTGTTTGTCATCCCCAGTGAGTCTTGGCTTGTGGTCGTCGACATTTCTCATTCTCATCATTCATACCATAATCATCATTTCATTGCATAGTTGTTGCAGAGTTAGATAGATTTGTAGTCCAGCATAACATCGCATTTAGGGGCAAAATTTCCGGTTAGTTCTGTATTTAAATACCTTTCACCTTGATTGCCTGAGTGTCTGTCGTCATTCATGCCATCTGGTAAAGTTATTTAAATAGGGGCAACTGTCACACCCCAAATTTTACCCCTAATCGCTCATATCATAATCATACTTTTATTGCATTTTTGCAAGGATTTTTTCCCGATTTATTTTCTGTTGTTTTCTTCTCATTTTCTAGCTTCCATTTTAATTTAATTTATTTATGACTTTTTTTTTTTTTTTTCATTTTCGTATTTTTAATTTTAATTTCTATTGTCGTTCTATTTGTAAATTCCTTTTTTTTAAAATTTTATTTCAATTTCTATTTTTTTAATTTTTTTAGTTCAATTTTCAAAATTTTCTAAACTTATTTGTTATTTCTTTTCATTATCAAGTCCTCATTCCTAAATTAATTTTTATTTCATTTTCAAATTTTAGTTTCTAAATTTATTTTCTATTCTTCAACTTTTAATTTTATCTCATTTTCAAGTTTCTATTTCCAATCTAATTTCAATTTCCAATTTATTTTTAGTTTATTCTAATTTGATTTCAATTTCTAATTTATTTTTTGTTTACTTTTCTTTTAAGATTTCATTTTTAATTTAATTCCAATTTCTTTTTTTATTATTATTCATTTTAGTTCCAAGTTTATTTATTTAAGTTTATAAGTTATTTTTTATTTTTAAATTTAACTCTTTTTCATTCCATTTCTAATTTAAGTATTATATTTAGATTCTAATTTAAAACTTTCATTTTCAATATTAAGTGCCAAGTATAAATCATAACTTAGTGTAAATAATCAATCTTTATTTCATATCTATTGTTTTTATTACAATTACATATAAAAAAAAATGTACAAAAAAATTCAGCTCCAAGACAAAATGCAACAGCTCCAAATCTGCCCCAAAAACTCAGCATGCAGCCACCAACAACCTGCATTTCCTGCTCCACTTCCTCCACAAAAACTCAGATTTTGTTCTCTCTCTCAAAACACTCTTCACCTACAAGTTTCATGGTACAAAAACATTATCAGGACAGCTCCAAAGCAACACAAAAACAAGCATAAAAACACAACACAGCAGCTCTAAAACCACAAAAAAAAATCAGCTCAAAGAGACACTATTACATTCAAAAAAATACAGCTCTAAAACATCACCCAAACTAGCCCTGAAACAACTCCAAACAGCTTTCAAAAACAACACAAACCAGCTCTAAAAACAACCCTCAAATCAGCCTTAAACTCACACAGTAGTGGCCACTAAACTCACTACAAACTCAGCATCACAACTACAAAAATCCAGCCATCAAACACACATCAAATAGCCATCAAAAAAAAATCACAAAAAAAGAGGGGCAAGAACAACTCCAAAATTCAGCAAAAGCAATAATCAAAAGAATCGGAAGCTCACCTTGTGGATCTTCACCCCGATAACGTTCGGGTCGGTATCTTCTTCTTTCTCCCTTCACCTCTTTTCAGTTGTTGTTTGTAAATATTTTTATTTTTTTCTTCTAGCTTTATTATTCAATTTCCAATCTGCACAAAGAAAGTCATGTTAAAACTCAAAAAAAAATAATAACACACCAAACCAGATTCAAAAACAAAACTGAGTTCAAACCGTTAACTCTTTCCAAACGCAACCATCCTCACTATCACTGACCCGCACCACCGACCTGCAACAGACTTTCAAACCAACACCAAATATCCAACCTTTCACCTTAAATGAACTGAAACTGTTTCTTTATTATCATTAACCCAACCTAAACCAAGTCTGCGTAAACCACTTCAAACTCTCACTCCTCAGCTTCTCAACACAGAACTATAACACCTTATCAATCATAAACCTTCCTCCATTGTAATCCCTGAAAACACTAAATCATCACTCTATACATAACTCTTTCAAACCCTCCATAATCTCACTTAATATAACCTTTCATTACCCTGTTAAAACCATCTTCAACACTTATTAACCCCATCATCATCACCGTCAGTAAAAAACCAGAAAAGCTTATCACTGTCAAACGCCAACAACCCTCAAACCGAATCCAGAAACCAACCATCAATAACCTTCATAACTTCCCTTTTCTCACCACTTACCGAAGCCTATCTCATAAACACAAACAGCATCACCATTCCGCCTTCACCCTTCCGCCATACCACCTTTTTCAACTCACCAAGCCGAAACCAACACCAAACAACCAAAACAGAACCATACACAACCGTTATTTTGCAGCAGTCGTGAAACATCATAGCCATCGTTCAATATCCAAACCTGCATAAATACAGAGCCAAAAATCCATTTCTTCTTGACTCAACTTTATCGTAGAAAACGTGCTCTCACTATCTGGATCTGGAACTTTGCAGTCCTTTATCAACATAATATCTTCGTCCGGGAAATCGAATTTCAAAGGTTCATAATCTTCGACAGGATGATCAGCAAGGTATTCAGACAAAACACTGCCCTTGATAGACTTCTGGGTTACATATTGGATGTCGTATTCGGATAACAACATGTGCCAACGGGCGAGTCTTCCAGTCAAAGCAGGCTTCTCAAAGATGTACTTTATTGGATCCATTTTCGAGATCAACAAAGTAGTATGACAAATCATGTACTGCCTGAGGCGTCTGGCCGCCCATGCCAAAGCACAACAAGTCTTCTCTAAAAGTGAGTATCTGCTCTCACAATCTGTGAACTTCTTGCTTAAGTAATAAATGGCGTGCTCCTTACGACCAGTTTCGTCTTGTTGGCCCAATACGCAACCCATAGATCCTTCGAGCACAGTTAGATACATGAAAAGAGGCTTCCCTGGAGTAGGTGGGATCAAGATAGGAGGTTCTTGCAGATAAACCTTAATCTTCTCAAAAGCCAGTTGACAATCAGGACTCCACTCAATTGCTTGATTCTTCCGGAGTAACTTGAATAAAGGCTCACATGTAGCAGTCATGTTGGAGATGAATCTGGAGATGTAGTTCAATCTTCCGAGGAAACCCCTGACTTGCTTCTCTGTTTTTGGAGCTGGCATCTCTTGAATTGCTCTGACTTTATCTGGATCTACTTCAATTCCTTGCTGAGTAACAATAAAACCGAGTAACTTCCCTGATCTGACACCAAAAGTACACTTAGCCGGATTTAGACGCAATTGGAACTTTCTGAGACGCTCAAATAACTTCAAAAGATGGTTCAAATGATCCTCCTCACTCTGTGATTTGGCAATCATATCATCCACATAAACCTCTATCTCTTTATGCATCATATCATGGAAAAGGGTGACCATTGCCCTCTGATAAGTGGCTCCTGCATTTCTGAGACCAAATGGCATAACCTTGTAACAATAAGTGCCCCATGGTGTGATGAATGTAGTCTTTTCCATATCGTCAGGATCCATCTTGATCTGGTTGTATCCTGAAAACCCATCCATGAAGGAGAAGACAGCAAATTTAGCAGTGTTGTCAACCAAAGTATCGATATGCGGAAGAGGGAAATCGTCTTTCGGACTGGCTTTGTTCAAATCCCTGTAGTCCACACACATCCTGACTTTGCCATCTTTTTTAGGGACTGGCACAATATTAGCTACCCACTCAGGGTACTTTGCAACTGCGAGGAATCCAGCATCAAACTGTCTTTTGACCTCTTCTCGAATCTTCAGAGCCATGTCTGGTCTTGTTCTTCGAAGCTTTTGCTTTACAGGAGGACAATCTGGTCGAAGAGGTAACTTGTGGACCACTATGTCTGTGTCTAATCCGGGCATATCTTGATACGACCATGCAAACACATCTACATATTCTCTGAGAAGCTTGACCAATCTTTCTCTGACATCTGCCCCAAGTGTTGTACCAATTTTGACTTCTTTTGTATCTTCCTCGGTGCCAAGGTTGATGGTCTCAACCTGCTCCTTGTGTGGCTGAAGATCTGTGTGCTCATTCTCAACCAATCTTGCCAGTTCTTCGGGAATGTGACAATCTTCCTCACTTTCATCTTCCGCTTGGTATATGGGCGAATCAAAGTTAGGAGAGAATGTAGAGTCATTGGATTCAACAGGGTTTTCGTTTATTCTGCATATGATAATGATTTGCTTTTATTAAAAGTGGAAAATAGAGAAATGCAAGAGAAAAAGCTTTTTATTGGTTTTGAAAGATTGCCATTTTCTTTTAAAAGTGAAAAGAGAGAAAAACTGTAAATGATCAAAATAAGAGTTTAACAAAATGCCTTCATTGATAATAACTTTAAAAATGAGAAAGGGGCCCTACAAAATACTCCCATAGCCTTGGGCAGAGCTAGGGAACTTTGAAAACATTGAAAAAAACAACAAATTACTTTGACAATGGAAAAAATTCTGGGATCTCGACTGCCTCCCAATTGT
The DNA here is from genome assembly GCA_963966055.1 of Lathyrus aphaca. Classification (NCBI taxonomy): domain Eukaryota; kingdom Viridiplantae; phylum Streptophyta; class Magnoliopsida; order Fabales; family Fabaceae; genus Lathyrus; species Lathyrus aphaca. Next base: position 707,594,192 of record OZ014519.1, on the reverse strand, counting down.
CCAAGGCTTCTTCACACTGATACACCAAGTGATTCACGTCTTCAATTTCAGAAACTCCATCAATTGCGTTGACCTGATAACCAGCACTGGAAAACACTTCTTGGATGGTCTTCAAACGTCCTTTAACGGAGGTTGACGCTCTTTCCTTCACATGAGTTGGTTTGTAACCCAACCCGCAACGATCCAGCTTCTGCTTGACTTCGATGACATCACCCCAGCCTTCATAGCTTCTTTCTTCAATGGTGGAAATGGTACTCTTCAGCGATGCAAAAGATGGGATACCCTTCCCTTTCGGTTCCTCTACTTCTAGAAGGACAGCATTGGCTATCTCAAGAGCTTGGAAAGAAGTTTCCAAAGCATCTTCATCAGCCTCAATATAACTGAAGGATGAAAGGTTGCTAACCATGAGATCTTCTTCCCCAGACACGGTCACCAGCTTGTTATTGACTACAAACTTCATCTTTTGATGCAGGGTAGAAGTGACTGCCCCAGCCGCATGGATCCAAGGTCTTCCCAGCAAGCAACTGTAGTTAGGATTGATGTCCATAACCTGGAAAGTGATTTTGAAGACCTGTGGCCCGATCAGGATTGGTAGGTCTACTTCTCCAATAACAGTTCTTCTTGACCCATCAAAGGCTTTTACAATCAGTGCACTGGGCCTCATCTCTGCCCCTTGATAAGATATTTTAGCAAGTGTTCTTTTCGGCAAAACGTTCAATGAAGATCCTGTATCCACAAGAACTCTTGCTAAAGTATCCTCTTGACATTTCACTGATATGTGGAGCGCACGGTTGTGGTCCAAGCCCTCCTTCGGAAGATCCTCCATGCTGAAACTGAGGTTGTTACATGCAGTGATATTGGCAATGACACCATCAAACTGGTTCACTGTTATATCATGCGTAACATGTGCTTGAGCTAGCAACTTCTGAAGCGCACTTCGATGAGCCGGAGAATGCATAAGCAGTGATAGGATAGATATTTTGGAAGGCGTTTGATGCAGCTGATCAATCACCTTATAATCACTCTTCTTTATGATTCTGAGAAATTCGGCATCTTCTTCCCCCAAGACTACCTCTTTATCTTTGTTGACAACAGCTGGAATGACCTCTTTAGGCGGAGCCGTATTGGTTTGCTGGGTATATACACGACCACTGCGAGTCAAACGACCTGCACCCGCTATATCAGTACTTGCAACTTTTGAACCTTCCTTCTGGTTAGCTTTATCGATCTTCTGATGAACTTTCCCTGTATCGTACTTCCAAGGAACTGCTTTGGTGTCTTCATAACGGAAAGAGTTACCCCTTTGTTCAAATCTCGGCTCAGGTACATTGAAGATTGGTACCACAGATTCTGGAGTATTGAAGATAGGTTGAGCTCCTGAAGATTCAGGCAGATTGAACACTGGCACCCAAGTAGAATTAGATTCCGGCAAGTTGAAAATTGGTTCAATTACTGCCACTTCATTCCTCTTCATATGACCACTCACTTGTAAGACACCTTCATCAATCAAATCTTGAACATCTTTTAAGACCGATTCACATCCCTTCGGACTATCAACACAACCTTCACAATTCTGATGACAACTCTTTAGTATACCCGCCTCTACTAACTTCACATGGAAGTCTCTGAGCGGGGTCTTGATCTCGGTGGCATTGAAAATCAAACCTTCTTCGGACTCATCAACAATAGCATTTATAGACTCGTGCTTGGGTAAAGGATTATCTTTGACATTCGGACCAGTATTCCCAAATGACAGAATATTCTTCTCCATCAAATCTTTCACTATGTACTTCAAAGCATAACAACCCTCCAAATCGTGCCCTGGAGCACCTTCATGGAATAAACAGTGAGCATTTGCATTGTAATTTGGTGGGAGCGGACTTGGTGGAGGACCCAAAGGCCTTGGAGTAACCAAACCCTTCTTCAGCAGTGAAGGATATAACTCAGTATAAGTTATAGGGATTCGAGGATTAGGAGGCCTTCCACCTGTTCTTCTGTTCTGAAAATTTGGATTTGGATGAGGAGCTGGAGTCCTCGGCTGGTAGGCTGAAGCATTGGGTGCTTGTTGATAGCCCGGATTGTTGATCATTGGTTGATAAGGTTGAATCATTGGAGCCGCTTGTTGGTACATCGGTGCTGCTTGAGCTGGCCGATACATGGGGACTTGTGGATTAAATGCTGGTTGAACCGCCGCTACATAAGGATGTTGGGCATACTGTTGTTGATGAACATACTGCTGTTGACGAGCATATTGCTGTTGAGCCATAGGTGAAGGTCTCTGCCAAAGTGGATTTCTTCTTTGACCTGTCATTATGGCGTTTGTCTCACCTTCCTTCTTCTTGTGAAAGTTGCCGGTAAATTTCTTACCAATATTTCCACTGCCAGTGCTAGAACTGCCAGAGGCACTACTCATCTTTCCACTTTTCAAACCGAGTTCTACCTTGATTCCCACAGCCACTAAATCAGAGAAACTAGCAGTTATACTCCCCACCATTCTCTCATAGAATTCTGGTCGCACAGTGTCGACAAACCAGTCAGCTAATTCTTTTTCAGTCAATGGGGGCTCTACTTGAGAAGCGGTCCCTCTCCACCTCTGAGCATACTCTTTAAAGGATTCAGACTCTTTCTGGGACATGCTTAGCAATTGCCTCCTATCGGGAGCGAGGTCCATGTTGTATTTATATTGCTGGATGAAAGCATCGGCCAAGTCTTGGAAGCTGCGGATCTTCGACTGGTCAAGCGTCAGATACCATTTAGAGGAGATTCCCTTCAGACTGTCTTGAAAGCAGTGGATCATTAACTTATCATTGTCTACCTGAGCAGCCATTCTCCGATAGTACATCAAAAGATGGTTCTTAGGACAAGTTGCACCCTCATACATATCAAAGGTGGGTATCTTGAACTTCGGAGGTATTACCAATCCAGACACCAGGCACATTTCTCTGGCAGCAGCACCAAAGATCTGGTCACCTTCAATCGCTCTTAATCTTTTTTCAAGGGTATCAAAATTCTCCTGCATCTTCACGTGCTTCTCATCTCCGTTTTCAGACATATCTGGCGCTTCATACCCCTGATGGTCATTAAAATACGGTTGGGCACGGGTGTGCACAATGTCCTGTGTAAAATTAGCAACTGCATGATTTTCTTCATTAGTCACAGGAACAGTTTGTTGAGCAGCAAATCCCTGAGGAGGAGGCACAAAACCTTGGAAAGGAAATGCCATACCCTGAGAGGGAGGTGCGAAACTTTGAGAAGCTAAACCTTGGGACGAAGGAAAGAAACCCTGAGCAGCAAATCCTTGGGAAGGAGGAATAAAACTTTGAGTAGCAAACCCTTGTGAAGGAGGGAAGAAACCTTGAGCAGCAAATCCTGAAGAAGAGGGAATAATACTCTGAGAAGCAAACCCTTGTGAAGGAGGTATAAAACTTTGAGTAGCAAACCCTGAAGAAGAAGGAATAAAACTTTGAGGAGCAAAACCATGAGGAGGAGGGACGAATCCATGAGGAAGTCCGAAAGGAGGCCAGGTCACAGGGGTAATGACTGATGATGTAGGCTGGGTCGTTGCAGTGACAACTTCAGTCGTTGCAGTAACAATTTCTGACACCACAGTCCGTTGAGTATCCATCTTCGCTCGAATGACTTGCAACATTTCCATCATCTGACCCATATCTCCACGAATATCAGAAAGCTCTTCGTTAACTCTGTCCATCTCTACGTCTCTTTCAGCCATCCTCTTTCTGGCTTGAGCTCTGGTTCTTCGTCATCCTTAAAGAAAATTCCTTCCACTTCAACACTCTTAGGCTTGTCCTTCAACGGATATCCGAGTTGGCGGCGAGCCAAAACTGGATTATAGCTGATTCCTCCCTTAGTGCCAAGAAGAGGCACATTAGCAAAATCACCACAGCTATCAATAATCAATATTCCATCATAAACACGATTGTACCAGCTAATGTCAGAGTGGGTAAGAGACATGATCCTTTGTGACCACCACAAACCATCCTTAAGGTTCCAAAATGAAGATGGCTTAGGCAAGTGCGAAATAAACCACTCATACAGCAATGATACACAACAAGTAATCATCCCTCCCTTATGGTGATTCCTCAGATGGATGGAATGATAAGTGTCTCCGAGCAAAGTAGGGACCGGGTTCTTCTTCAGAAAGATCTTGATGGCGTTCAGGTCGACAAAGTCTTCAAAGTTTGGGAAAAGCAGCACTCCATATATCAGCAGAATAAAAGTCGCCTCAAAAGCTTTCATATCCTTCACATCAACAAAATTCTTGGCCTTTTCTATCAGAAACTTTGTAGGGAATCCAAAAATCTTTCCTTTATAGGTCATATTTGCCTTGACCTCAGGAACACTCAAATACGTCGCCTTTGCAATCTCCGCTTCTTCAGGGTCCTTCTCTAGAACAGGGAATGGAAACTCATCCTTAACACGTGATCCCACCAAAACTGAATACTCTTCCAAAGTAGGCGCCAATTGGTAATCAGGGAACGTAAAACAGTGGTAGAGGGGATCATAAAACTGGAGCATCACAGAGAGCAATCTTCCATCCCAATCAGTCTTAAGCAAAGCTAAAAGTCTCCTATGCTTCTCCATGAAGGCATCTTGATCCATAACCAAGTCTCTTAATTTCCTTAGGTCTTCGAGTTTGGGAGTTTTGAATGTGTACTTGACAGTCTTTCTTCTTCCAAAGTCCATGATGATACCTATGATATTTGCAAAGATAGAGTTTCTGAGTTCCTTGAATAAATGGTAAAAATGATGCTTCATGATGTGTGAATGCAACAAACACAAACAAGGCTTAGGTTCAAAGCTTGCATGAGGTCAAAGGTTCAACCCTCCCAAAAGGTATGTACTATGAGTTTATTTGTACCTGTACAACGGGTTCTAAAAGTTCCCAGAATCACTGTCCCATCTTTCGGATATTACCGACTTCCCAACTCGACTTGGTAATCAGTAATATTCTCAAGAGAGTCTCATCCGAGTGCAGTATCGCGTATCAACTATTTCGGATTTACACCCTCATAGTCATCGCACTACATCCCTAAAAAGGCCAAGTGGGGGTAAATGTTCTAAGGTCCTCAGCATTAATGGCTCTCAGGTCGAATATAGTGATGTTTTCACGACTGAACTCGATCAACAAAACTACATCCAAGGAGGCCTCCGCTGAGTGGTGGTGTCTCAAGTCAACTTGGTCGGGACTCAACTCCCTACAAGCCTTCTTGAATATACCACCGTCCTAACTTATTTGCACTCAAGTCCGGGTTAGGACTTATCTCACCACACATGGAACACCCAAAAATCCAAAAATAATAACAAGCAATACAACAACAAATATACAAATATACAAGGTGGGCTTAACCCTCAAAAATAGATATCCCCAGCAGAGTCGCCATTTCTGTCGCGGTGAGAATCGGATACCAAGCTATTAAGTGAGCTTGAATCGCAAAACTTTTATGTTCACCACCGACTTTAATTTAATCCAAAGGGAAAAGGGAAAAAGATCGTAAAAACCCTAAATGGGGAGAAACTAGGTTCGGGGGTTGATTATACCTAGGGAAGGTGTTAGCATCCTAAGCATCCGCAGTATCCTACGGGAACCTCTTGTTAATATTTGTATTTTTGTTGTTTATTGCTTGCTAAAATTATGGGAACCTAAGGTTTTTATTTCTAATGGTGCTCGCACAACATCGCATCGATGCCTACGTATCGGGTGTAGAATCAGAGCACTCGTAGTTCTCCTAAGGATTAACGAACACTTGGTTACGCTCAAGGTTCGCGGGGGAAGGTAAGTGTTATGGCAAACACTCACGTGACTTTAAGAAAGTCACAAAAAGTTATAAAATAAAATACTAAGGACCTAATGGCTAAGGACCTAAGGATGAGGGACCTAATTGCTAAGGTCAAAAATGGAACTAGGGATTGCTAAACTTCCTATGACAATGAGTCAACTGCAGGAGTCTTTCCCTTTTGGATCGAAAAGCATAAACACAAATAAATAAAGGTGCAAGCTCCTAAGACTAGGCAAAGGCTGCTACTTGCAAAAATAAATCGAATAAAGTAAATGGAAATAAGTCAAAGGCTTAGTAACCGGCTGTGGCTCGATATATGGATCGAGAATGCAGGGGTGGAAAACAAGCGCAGTGCGACAATTTTCTTAAGTTAAAAAGCTGTGCAGTGTAAGGAACTGTGCAGATGGCGATCGTAAGACGACCGACTTACGTGTGTGAGTGAAGTGTGAAGTGAACTTGGCGTTGGACCAAGGAATTATTATTTTTGAAATTAAGTTAATATGGTGTAAAAACGCGAGAAATGAATAATTAATAAATGAAATGAGTTATGAAATAGAAATAAATAAATTAAATAAATTAAGTAAAATAAATAATGAATTAAATGGAATAAGAAATAAATAAATGTATGAAATAGAAATAAATAAATGCATGGCCTCATATGGGTCACGATTAATCGGAAACGATTTATCGTGACCTTTGTCATATCATTGGCCCCTAAAAAGAGAAAAAATAAATGGATAGATTATTAAATAATTATCTAACGTATATTTCTTTTTTAATAATTTTTTAAAATAAATTGAAAATAGAATAAATTAAATAGAATAAAATAAATAGAAAAATAAAAAATGGCCTCAAATTGGTTTAGATAAAATTGACAAAGTCAAATATCAATAAACCATCTATTCTTATCATAGGCCCCAAAATGAAGAAATGTAAATGATTCACTACTAATTATTATTATTTTTTTTTAAGGCATTTTCTTAGACCAAGAGGTCACCAACAAAGAAATTGAAATAAAAAAACTTTTAAGAATTACTATGAAAAACGAGATCTAACATTATTAAATAGTAAATCACAAAAATAAAGAAAATTTTGAAAAGAAAAATAAAACAGAGGGGTTCATCACTAGAGTTGAGGTGGTAGTAGGGATTAAAACATGGGCCAAGCCCACCGACCACCACACTGAAAATTGTCTTTATACAAGGAGAATGTTAAAATAACAAAAATAAATAAAAGAAAATAAAAAAACATAAGAAGAAACAAAAGTCAGTTAAACAGGACAAAACTCAAGCCCTCTTTCCTCACTCCATCGTGAAACCTAAACCTCTTCCTCTTTCACGAACAAAAACAAACGCAAAGACAAATAAAACGAAACGGTGGCGGTTCCAACAAACTCGCGGCGGCGATGTTGGTTGGGATATTTTCGGCGGAGGCTGGCTGTTTTGAAAGGGTTTCGACGGTGGAGTGTATGAACGGAGGTGATGATGGTGTGCGGTGATGGTCCGCCGGATTTGTTTCGGGAAGGGTTTGAAATCAGGCTCTCTCCTCAATTTCTTCATCAGTGAAACTCGCGGAGGGTTTTGTCTTGACGAAAGAGGAAGAATGGTTCAAGGGTTTTGGTGGTGATTTTGAGTTTCGGCATTTCTGTGTTCGTGTCTCTCTCGGCCTCTCGCGAAACTCAGGTTTGGATTTCAATCTCTCTTCTTTGAATTCTTTCCTATTCCATTGTTGTTGTTGATGTGATGGTATGGTGATTCACAGATTTTGGGGGTTTGTGTTGAGAACGGTTTGCAATCGGTGGTGGCTCGGGTAGCGGCGGTGTTGGCTTTGTTTCAGTTTTTGGAGGTGAACGGTCCTTTCTTCTTCACTTTTGCTTCTGTTTATTTGGCCTGATAATGGTTTGATAATAGTTTGCAATTTGTCGTGTTTGCAGAAGGTGATAGTGAGTTTTGAAGTGTGGTGAAGGGTTTTGTTCGGTGAAGCTGCTGTTTCGGTTTTGACGGTGAGTGATAGGACTCAGTGATGTTTACGGTGAGTCAAGGTTGGAGCGATGACGAGTGCAGGTTGCCGTTGAAGTTGATGAAGGGTGAATAGAGGTTTTGTTTTCAAGTTTCTGGATTTGTTTTTGATGTGGTTTCTGAGTATTTGATTTGGGTTGTTTTTGTCCTTTTTTTTCGCAGGAATGTTGAAGAAGGCGGATAGTGAGAGCACGTTTTCTACGATAAAGTTGAGTCAAGAAGAAATGGATTTTTGGCTCTGTATTTATGCAGGTTTGGATATTGAACGATGGCTATGATGTTTCACGACTGCTGCAAAATAACGGTTGTGTATGGTTCTGTTTTGGTTGTTTGGTGTTGGTTTCGGCTTGGTGAGTTGAAAAAGGTGGTATGGCGGAAGGGTGAAGGCGGAATGGTGATGCTGTTTGTGTTTATGAGATAGGCTTCGGTAAGTGGTGAGAAAAGGGAAGTTATGAAGGTTATTGATGGTTGGTTTCTGGATTCGGTTTGAGGGTTGTTGGCGTTTGACAGTGATAAGCTTTTCTGGTTTTTTACTGAAGGTGATGATGATGGGGTTAATAAGTGTTGAAGATGGTTTTAACAGGGTAATGAAAGGTTATATTAAGTGAGATTATGGAGGGTTTGAAAGAGTTATGTATAGAGTGATGATTTAGTGTTTTCAGGGATTACAATGGAGGAAGGTTTATGATTGATAAGGTGTTATAGTTCTGTGTTGAGAAGCTGAGGAGTGAGAGTTTGAAGTGGTTTACGCAGACTTGGTTTAGGTTGGGTTAATGATAATAAAGAAACAGTTTCAGTTCATTTAAGGTGAAAGGTTGGATATTTGGTGTTGGTTTGAAAGTCTGTTGCAGGTCGGTGGTGCGGGTCAGTGATAGTGAGGATGGTTGCGTTTGGAAAGAGTTAACGGTTTGAACTCAGTTTTGTTTTTGAATCTGGTTTGGTGTGTTATTATTTTTTTTTGAGTTTTAACATGACTTTCTTTGTGCAGATTGGAAATTGAATAATAAAGCTAGAAGAAAAAAATAAAAATATTTACAAACAACAACTGAAAAGAGGTGAAGGGAGAAAGAAGAAGATACCGACCCGAACGTTATCGGGGTGAAGATCCACAAGGTGAGCTTCCGATTCTTTTGATTATTGCTTTTGCTGAATTTTGGAGTTGTTCTTGCCCCTCTTTTTTTGTGATTTTTTTTTGATGGCTATTTGATGTGTGTTTGATGGCTGGATTTTTGTAGTTGTGATGCTGAGTTTGTAGTGAGTTTAGTGGCCACTACTGTGTGAGTTTAAGGCTGATTTGAGGGTTGTTTTTAGAGCTGGTTTGTGTTGTTTTTGAAAGCTGTTTGGAGTTGTTTCAGGGCTAGTTTGGGTGATGTTTTAGAGCTGTATTTTTTTGAATGTAATAGTGTCTCTTTGAGCTGATTTTTTTTTGTGGTTTTAGAGCTGCTGTGTTGTGTTTTTATGCTTGTTTTTGTGTTGCTTTGGAGCTGTCCTGATAATGTTTTTGTACCATGAAACTTGTAGGTGAAGAGTGTTTTGAGAGAGGGAACAAAATCTGAGTTTTTGTGGAGGAAGTGGAGCAGGAAATGCAGGTTGTTGGTGGCTGCATGCTGAGTTTTTGGGGCAGATTTGGAGCTGTTGCATTTTGTCTTGGAGCTGAATTTTTTTGTACATTTTTTTTTATATGTAATTGTAATAAAAACAATAGATATGAAATAAAGATTGATTATTTACACTAAGTTATGATTTATACTTGGCACTTAATATTGAAAATGAAAGTTTTAAATTAGAATCTAAATATAATACTTAAATTAGAAATGGAATGAAAAAGAGTTAAATTTAAAAATAAAAAATAACTTATAAACTTAAATAAATAAACTTGGAACTAAAATGAATAATAATAAAAAAAGAAATTGGAATTAAATTAAAAATGAAATCTTAAAAGAAAAGTAAACAAAAAATAAATTAGAAATTGAAATCAAATTAGAATAAACTAAAAATAAATTGGAAATTGAAATTAGATTGGAAATAGAAACTTGAAAATGAGATAAAATTAAAAGTTGAAGAATAGAAAATAAATTTAGAAACTAAAATTTGAAAATGAAATAAAAATTAATTTAGGAATGAGGACTTGATAATGAAAAGAAATAACAAATAAGTTTAGAAAATTTTGAAAATTGAACTAAAAAAATTAAAAAAATAGAAATTGAAATAAAATTTTAAAAAAAAGGAATTTACAAATAGAACGACAATAGAAATTAAAATTAAAAATACGAAAATGAAAAAAAAAAAAAAAAAGTCATAAATAAATTAAATTAAAATGGAAGCTAGAAAATGAGAAGAAAACAACAGAAAATAAATCGGGAAAAAATCCTTGCAAAAATGCAATAAAAGTATGATTATGATATGAGCGATTAGGGGTAAAATTTGGGGTGTGACACCAATGTATTCTCATTATTAGTTATATATATATTTAACTAAGTTTCAATATTATCACTTGTCGCTCTATGAACGTTATTCGTGTATGAATATACCAAGAAATCATTTGGGTTGCTTAATCGAAAATTTCTCAGCCATTTAACCAATATGATAGCATTAAGTATCAACAATACTATAAATGATAAACCTAAACCCATCTCTAGAATTAAGTGTTTAGCAGATGACTATCTTAGATCTAGACCTACAAATATTTCTAAATAACATTTCAAATCCATAAAATCGAGTTATGATTGGCCAAACTATAAGAAATATTTAAAATAAGCATAAACATAAATATAAATGAATAACTAAAACATATATATTGCAATGAATAAGAGTTATAAATGAAAACACAGTTAATTACATCTAATCCCATCAAGACAGATTTTAACCACTCCTTATCATGAGATATTTACAATTTACATAGATGAAGATAATATAACATCAAGATCGACCCCTCAAAACTGTAATGCGTGTCCACCACCACCAACTCCTTAAAAATTTCCTTGTCAGTCTCCCAGTGTTTCCCTTAATGTCTGAATATGTAAAATTCACAATGTCTCTCATTTATTCTACTGATCTCCCTGTGCAATGTTGATGTCTCTCATTTCTTCTACATAATTCACACCATAATCTAATCATATGAAATCTCAATTAGCATATTAATTTTCTTTAGTGCTAAAAAATGTATGAACCACCTTGAATTCGTTGATCAAATGTTTCTTCGGCTAGCCAATTTATCCTATTTCCAAATTGAGGTTCATGGCATCCATTCTATAACTGAGATTATACCTTCAATTAGCGAAATTTCATTGTGTTTCAAAGTTCCTTTTATGACTTCTATTCATTAATTGAGTCAACTATCGATTAACGATTTCTTATTCCTTGGCGCCATTGTTCATTGTGCTTTGATGCTTCATAAGTGCTTAATTCCTTTTAGATAGTATAAGAAAATAATGCAAATTAATTTAGTTTCATCTTTTCAGAACAATCACTACTATGCACACAAATTATAAAAAATATGATAGTTTTTTCTTCAAGCAACCTAAATAAATGCTTAGAAACATATATTGCATTTAAGTAATTTAATCACTTATCATGTACAAAGTAATTTTAAACATGTCTATGAATTTGATTCGGTTTTTAGAGGTGAATTTGGGTAAAAAAATATTTTAAGACCAATTTTTCAAAGTTAATTGACCTAAATGCAAAGATGATTTAAGACTTAATACCCTTTTTAGTCCTCTAACTATAGGTCTAAGTCTAATTTGCTACTTTTTCTTTTAAAAGTTCCAAATTTGTCCCTTACGTTATCTAACTGAATCAAACTGGTCTTTTCCGTCAAATATTTATAACGACATTAAAAATAAATGATGTGGCATATGAGGTGGCAATTTTTGATGACGTGGCATACAATTTATTAATTTTTTAATTATTTATACATATTTTTTCATTATCCATGTCATTAATTTTTTCATTTTTTTAAATATAATTTATATCAATTTTAAAAACATAATTGTTTAACCAAATAGTTGGCCCATATCTTTAACTCACAAACCTTTATATATGTATTGTTCAAGTGGGATATATATACACTCAAATTAACCAACTCCCACACAATGTGGGACTTTAAAAGAACATCACCATCCCTGAAGAGAAATGCAAGTCCCTGGGAGTTGGGAACTTCAACAACGTTAAGTGCCAAAGGCACATCTTCAACATATTGAGAAATAACAGAAATTGTCTGTGATTTAAAATTTCCATTCCAATAACAACAATTCATTTAGAATTGCTCTCCTCATGTATGACATATGGAAGAAGCATGATTTTTGGTAAGCATGCATCACCGCAAATGCAACAGAAACAAAAGTTAGGCTTAATTCATCTTTTAGTCCCGTAACTTATTTTAGAGTTTCTATTTGGTCCCACAAATGTAGAATCGTAACAATTTAGTCCTTTAACCATACTCTGTTAGACCATTAAATCCATTATGTTAAGTTTAAGTGGATAACCATTAAGTAGTGCACACGTGGCATGTTTATTTAATGATTTGACATTATAATATTTACGTGGAATTTAAAATTAAGTAGTTTTTATTTTAGGAAGTCAAAAGCATAACTCTTAGCATTCCATAGCCATTTCAGAAACATTATGTTAGAACCCTAGAAGATGCGATAGATAGAGCAGAAGAAGAATCCATGAAAGACGAAGGTTGAAGACGTTTTTTGAAGACGAAGAATACGAAAAAGCTACGGTAAGTACCATTACTTATTACTGTAAAACGCATGCATGAGCTTCATTTTTTCACTCTCTTCTACTTCGTTATCTCATTATTTTGTTTTTTCCGTTATGTTATTGTTAGGAAATAAATGATAGGTTTGAGTGTGTTATTCACCATGGGGGTATGTTTACTGAGTTTAACAGACTAGGTTACAAGGGTTTGGAGGAGGTCTGGGATGTTGACCCTGACTATTGGAGTTATTTTGAGATATTGGGTGGGTTAAAAGACTTAGGGTATCCTAAAGTTGATAGTTTGTGGTATTATGATGCACTGGTTGATAATGAGTTAGTGTTGTTAAAAGACGAGGAAGCATTCAAGTATCTATGGAAGATCCCACCAAGATTATGGAGCAATTCTAGGTTCACAACTGGTCCTAGGTGTGACACTTTGGTCAACAATATGCCAGAAGCATTTAATTCAGTGTTTGTAGCTGCCATGGCCAAGGTGGGAATCTAATAGGAAAAATATAGTAGATATGAAGACACCATATTGCCCAATATCAAAAAGAATTTGGAAAAAGAGTCACAAAGAACCAACAATTGGCTAGTAAGGTATACATTCTGTTAAGTAGATTGTTAGGTATACATTCTGTTAACCTGTCTGTATTGGTAATAGGCGTGCAAGAGAAGTAGAATATGAGGTAAGGCATACATATGTTATTGAAGAAAAGTATTTTGTTCATCTATCAAAGAAATAATGCTCATGTAGAAGATGGATGTTGACTGGGTTACCCTACTATCATGCCCTAGCATGTATGAAGGATCAAAGATTAGAAGTAGATGAATTTGTGTCTGATTACTACAAAAAGGAGTGTTATGAGGCTTTTTATGCACAAGTGATTTATCCAGTCAATGTAGAATCACTTTGGAACAAGACAGGTGATGTTGACCTCCAGCCACCCCCTATCAAAAGGAAGCCTGGTAGGCCCAAAAAGAAAGGGAACAAAGAGGTTGGGGAACAAGTAAGGAATGCCATCCAACTTAAAAGGGGAGAGTTTGGTATTAAGTGAAGAAGATGCCATAAAGATGGTCATAACAAGGCAACCTGAAAGCTTACTATAGTTACTGCTACAACAAATGCTGATCCTACTCTAACTGCTACAACAAATGTTGATCCTACTCCAACTTCTGCTCCTACACCAAATGTTGATCCTACTCCAACTGTTGATCCTACACAAACTGTTGCTCCCTATTGTACCCCAAAATTTTCCCTCCCACATTCAATACCATTCAAGACCATGTGTCTCAAGATGTCTCTTAATAGCCACAAGATTCTCAATTGGTCAAAAGGATTGAAGGTTTCACCAGACAAAGCCTCCTCTTGAACAATGGATCTTAAAACTAGGGTTTTGAGTTTAACCAAGAAAAGTGGACTTCCAAAGCCTCAAGTGGACTTCATAATATCCCATATACCTTAAAGAATCCTCATGTCAAGTTTCAAAGCTTTCCCAACAAGTTTGGTCAGTCAGATACTTAGATACCTAAAAATCAGTTAACTTGGTCAAAAAGTCAACTGAGGTCAACTGTGGTCAACTCAAAGTCAAACTTCAAGGTTTTTGGTAAAAATCAAGATTATGATGTGAAATTCATCATTTGATCAAGGTTTGATCATGAATCATCAAGTAAATCTCAGATCATCAAGAATCAGGAGTTGCTAAATTAGGGTTTTGTGTAGGAAAAGTCAACTGAACTTTGACCAACCATAACTTTCACACACTTCATCAAAAATTTCCCATCCAAAGATAATTTTGAAGGAAATCCAATTCTTTACAACTTTTTGTCTCACAATCCAAGTCCAAAAATGATTCATTTGAAAGGTATGAGCCAAAACATTATAGGTCGTTTTGAAAGTCAACAAAAAGTTAACTTTTTCCAAAGCTCATAATTTAAAAATGGTAAATGATATGGACATGGGACCAAAAGGTTTGATTAGAGGACACTCTAAGCTTTCTAAAAAAGTCCTATAACACCTTCATGGGATCAAAATTGAGGAAGTTATGCATTGTGGAAGTTGGACAATTTTGAGGAGGTTTATGAAGCAAAAAGGGTCTAAACTCAAGATTTTGTCAGATGAGCCCATAATATCCCAATCCAAACTTAAAGATAAGCCCATCCACGACCCAATGATCATATTTTATTATTTTTATTATTTATTTTATATTATTTTTTATTTTAATCATTTAAAATCCTTTTAAATTAAAATAGATTATATAAAATCAAATATTTGGTTTGAAATGTATTTTGGGATCAAAGGTATGGCATTCAAGTTGATTGGAGACCTCCAAATTCGTACAAGACCTATTTGACATGAAAATATTTGATTTATTTTAAATTTATGACAGTGGGATTTCTTCACATGCAAGTAACACCAAAGCTCACCCAAGGCCCATTCTTTTTTAACCTAATTCACACTATTATAAAGACATAACAAGAATACAAGGTTGGGGACAAAAAATTCTGAGCACAAAACCACTTTCAAACTTCAATTTTTTCAAAGAAAACTAACTTTCGGTTTTGGTGTTCAAGGTCGTTTCAAAGCATTCCAAAGGCCTCAATGCATTCCTTGATGTTCCCTGAACACATACCAGGCATTACCATCATCTAAAACATCATATACTCCTAATTGAATCTTGTTTTTGTTCTTGTTTATGTGTTTTTCGATTCCATATATACTCTTGTTTTAAACTGCAATTGATGATTGTTTATTGTTTGTGATGATGCAAGGAAGGTTTCTGGACAATTACATTGAAGATTCATGGCCCCATTCATCAAACGCCATGGCTAGGGTTTTGACCTCCAAATTGGGGTTTTATAATTTAGACAATTTAAATAATTTTTAATAACATAATTGAACTGTGTGCGATGTAAGGATCAATGTGGTATGATCAATTTGACAAAATTTTACAGGTTGCGTAATGTTTGAGCTATGAAACCAAATTCGCAGGTATTGTTACAAGAAAATTCTAGGTAAAAACGCAGGTCCTGAGGAAGAAGAAGAAGTCTGGGCGCGAATTTTTAATTTCAAAAACTTGTTTATTTTATATATTTGTGTTTCCATTCCTTTAACACACGCAGGTGCGTGTCCCAGTGGCTGAGACTATCCCTTGAACAGCCTGGGGGAGCGAGTTCGAATCCAGGCTCCCCCCCCATTATTTTGGTGACATGTTTCTTTTCCTTGTTTTTTAGTTTTCTTATTTCTTTTAATTATTTTACTAATTATAATTAATTAATTGATTAAATCATTAACCATACTAATTCTTAATTAATTTTTTAAAAAAAACTTTTCCATTAATTTAATATATTCTCAATAAACTAATTTTTAATAAAAGTTTTTTTATTGTTTTGTAAATAAATTTAGTTGTTTTTAGGGTTTTATTAATTCATTTATCTTAGCAATTAGGTATAAAACAATTTTAATTAAACCCTAATTTTTTTCATTAAACCCTTTTTTTTTCATTGACCCTAATTTTCTCTAAAAAACCCTAAATTTTTTTATGGACCCTAATATTTCATATAAACCTTAACCTTAACCCTATTTTTCATAAACCCTGATCTTTTGCCTCAAAACCTTAAATTTCGAACCTAAAAATTTATCCTAATCTTTATCCTAATTTTTTTTTCATAAACCTTAATTTTAAACCTAAACCTTAATTTTTCATAAACCTAAACCCTAATTTTTTTGTAAACCCTAAACCTAATTTACAAACCTTTTCACTAATTTTTATGTTATTCATTTGTGACGCGCCTTATTATGTAATTGTTTCTCATTTGTAATAGCGTAGCTTTATTTTCGCCTTATTATTTTGTAACTGCCCTGAAGCCTTGTAATAGCTTAGGGACTATTTATTTTTCTCCCTTTTAATTTTCTGCCTTTATTTTATAATAATTGTGTGGTTAGTAATATAGACCATATGAAGGACCTGAATAGGGATCCCGATGGACTATGGTTTTTGATGGAGCTTCTAATGCGCTTGGTAATGGTGTTGGTGTTGTGATTATCTCTCCCGAGGGTTGTTATACACCATTTACTGCAAGACTTGTTTTAATTGCACTAACAATATGGCTGAATATGAAGCGTGTATTATGGGTATCAAGGCTGCCATTGAGATGAAGATCCAGTCTTTGAATGTGTACGGAGTTTCAACCCTGGTAGTTAGTCAAGTTAAAGGTGAATGGGATACAAAACATCTAAATCTCATTCCTTACAGAGAGCATGTGTTTTCTCTGATCCCATACTTTGAAGAGATTACTTTTTGACATATTCCACGAGAAGAGAATCAATTGGCAGATGCATTAGCCATTATGTCATCTATGTTTGAGATCAGTTAGGATGATGAAGCTCCTAGAATTACTATTGATCGATTAACTGATCATGCATATTGTTATGAAGTTGATACTGAGGGAGTAGAAGAAAAGCCTTGGTTCTACGAAGTAAAAAAATATCTCGAAACTCAGGAGTATTCTGAAAGGGCATCTATCAATGACAAGAAGTTTTTGAGGAGATTTTCTGCCAAGTTTTTCCTGAGTAATGGAATTTTGTACAAGCATAATCACGATTCGATTTTGCTTCGTTGTATGGACAAGAAGGAAGCAATAGATATTATGGAAAACATGCATGATAGGATTTTTGGTACTCATTCTAGTGAGCATACAATGGCTAAGAAGATTTTGAGAGCAGGTTACTATTGGTCTACCATGGAAGCTGATTGCTATCAGCACTTCAAAACTTGTCATAAGTGCCAGATCTATGCTGATAAAGTACACGTGCCTCAAGTTCCGTTGAATATTCCGACTGCTCATTGGCCTTTTGCCATGTGGGGCATTGATATGATTGGTGAGATCAAACCTACCGCTTCCAATGGACATCGTTTCATTCTTGTTGTTATTGATGACTTTACGAAGTGGGTAGAGGAAGCATCATTTGCTTCTGTTACCAAGAATATTGTGGCTCGGTTTATCAAGCATAATCTTATATGTAGGTATGGCATCCCCGAAAAGATTATCACAGATAATGGTACTAATCTGAACAATACTATGATTACTGACCTCTGCACGCAGTTCAAGATTAAACATCACAATTCTTCTCCATATCGACCAAAGATGAATGGCACAGTGGAAGCCGCCAAAAAGAACATTAAGAAGATCTTGCAGAAGATGACAGTTACATATAAAGATTGGCATAAGATGTTACCATTTGCTCTTCATGGTTATCGTACCACAATACGTACTTCAACTGGGCAACCCCATTTTCTCTTGTCTATGGTATGGAAGCAGTTCTACCTATTGAAGTTCAGATTCCCTCTTTGAGAATTATGAAAGATGCAGACTTAGATGAAGATGAATAGATTCAGACTCGACTCGACCAGATAAACTTGATTGATGAAAAGAGGCTTGCAGTTGTTTGTCATGCCAGATAAACTTGTTATACAACTTTAATATCGCAGACAGTCTTGAGAATTTAGTGCAACCTTTATACAATGGTTTCTCTGCATCGCCTACCAACCTCTCAAACATTTCAGGACAATCATGAAGATCTTCTTCAAGTGCTTCTACAATCTCTTCAACTCGATCACAATCGTATGTTTCCGTGTCTTTGTCGTCTAAAGCATAGGTTGTATTACTTTTCCCACTCGGTTCAACATTCTCATTAATTTTCTCACCATGAAATTTCCAACTCTGATAACTTCGATCAATTCCATGCCTCAGTAAATGCAATTTCAATCCATATGCGTCAACCTTACCAATATAACAACAACATAAGCAAGGACATTTCATTCGTCTGGGGTTTTCAGCATGTTGAACAACAAACTTAACGAATTTCGCAACCCCATTCTCGTACTCTTTAGTCAATCGACCGGCACAGGTCCATGTTTTATCCATGGTTTTCCTACTTATTAAGGTAAACAATCAATATCAACTTCAATAACGTATACATAATCAATGTTAATACAAACGAAAATACATATACACCGACAATACCTATAACCAATGAAGCACCGATACTTTAAAATTTATGTCGTATCGTATCCGATACGCCGATACACCAATACACCGCCGATACCTCAACTTTAATTACCTCATCACTTTCATTTTTTCGATTACAAGAATCAAACTTTTTCTTAAATTACTTTTCTCTTAACTTTAATAATTTTTCAATTACAATATACTTATAACTATACCTATAACACGTTAATTTTTCTATAACTAACTTTAATTTTCTATTACAATATACCTATAATTATACCTATAATAAGTTAACACGTTAAGTTTTTATGACAATATACCTATAACTAACTTTAATAATTTTTCTATTACAACATTATTACTTATCAAACATAACAACAACAATGTACCTTATGAGTCAAAACTCAGTTTCTACAAAAAGGGTTCTAAACTCAACTTCTAAACTCAGTTTCTACAAAATAAAACTAGAATGAATCAAAACAACTTCAACAAGACTAAGACACTAAACTCAGTCAACAAGATTATGCACATTCTCAACAGGACTAAACAACTTCTAAACTCAGTTTCTGCATATTCTCAATGATTAATAACAACTTCTAAAATCATTTTCTACAAGATTCAACAAAAATGATATGAAACGAAGAACATACCGCAAGAAGGCCGAAGAACACCAGAAACCAAAAACTCAGTCAACTCCCAAATGTCCGTTCGCGGCGATGGATTCTTCAAACACCTTTTCAATGATCAAAACCGAAAATGGAAGTGGATTCAAGGTTTATGGAGGTTCTGATGTTTAGGTTAATCGCGTTCGCTGGAGGGAAAATGAAAGAACAAAAAGAACGAAAATAGAAACTGAGTCTAATATTTTATTTTAATCAGACCTTAGACAACGCTTTTGAGAAAGCGCTGTCTAAGGGTGACCTCTAAAAGCACTTTTTAAAAGCGCTTTCTAAGGTTGACCTTAGACAATGCTTTTGATTTTTTTTAATTTTAAGACCTTAGACAACGCTTTATCAAATGCGCTGTCTATGATATACCTTTAAAAGCGCTTTTTGAAAGCGTTGTCTAAAAGGCACCTTAAACAACACTTTTTAAAATATTTTTGTGAACATTCTCCGTGTTTTAAATTTTTTAACTTATAGCAGCGCTTTTTCACATAAGTGTTGTCTAAGGTACGCTGTTAAATGTGATTTTTGTTGTAGTGTGGTCAGATGTATCAGAAGTGTATGATTAAGGCCTTTAATAAGAAGGTTAAGCAACGAGTATATCAGGCTGGAGATTTGGTAATCAAGCACATCATATTACCACAGGGTGATCCTAGGGGCAAATGGACTCCCACATATGAAGGCCCATTTGTAGTCAAGAGGGTATTTTCTCGAGGTGCTATGATGCTTACTACTATGGATGGTGAAGATTTCCCGTAGACTATAAAAGTAGACATAGTCAAAAGATACTACGCATAAAAAGAGACCCGCTAGGTTGACTGGCCTAGGCAAAAATAAGGGCATCCCAACGAACCAAAAGGGTTTGGGCAAAAATTAGGGATATATATATATATATATATATATATATATATATATATATATATATATATATATATATAATTTATACACCCGGCAAGTCGAAAACCCGAAAGGGAGACTTGGGCAAAAAAGGGTATCCCGGTGGACTAAAAACCTGAAAGGGCAGTCCAGGCAAAAGTTACGGATTAAAGCGTACGACTTTGTCTCGTTAGATCACCCATGTAACCTCAACTGGTTGTACTACCTATATCAAGTTCAAACAGGTGCAGATCAGTCCAATTGTTTCTATTCTGACAGCAAGGGATGAGATAATTGAAGATAATGGCAATAGCAAAGTTGAAACTCAATAGGATCACTTACACATAACTATTTTTCCTTGTTTTTGTACTCTTTTAAAAATTTCTACGACGAATTCCTCTTACTAGGATTTCCGTCTCCATGTTCAAACTTGCCTGTTTATAGGCCACTTTCTAAATAAATACAATTCTATTTTCGAATTCAGGTTTACTTTTCCCTTTTTACTTAAGCGAAAATGTCTATTGATTATGTTTGAATGTAAATATGCTTTTGTATATGATTGATGTTTACCAGAAATGCATAAAATATAATAATAGAATTTACTAAGGACGATCGGAGGTAGGAATCCAACGAATCTTCGTCGGTTCATCCCCACAGAGTAATCTTTATGGATATATTCTAACGAAACACTTCAAGTAGCCTCTTATATTTACGATTCTACGAAATCTTCAAGCGGAGTCCTTTCAAGTTTGATGTCCTCCGAAGAATTGATACTTGGCCAGATAAATCTCCCGGGGGAATGTCCATCTCTTTTATCTTCAGTCAGGGTATTCAGGAATTTAATCCTTTAATAAGAAGTACGATGAACGAAAACGATAGGTTCTAAGTACGATATTCCAAAACAAGACGAGAACAAAGTTTTTAAATTCCTCAGTAGCAAATAGGGATTTATTTTCCCCAGCCAGCAGTTGTTACATGAAGATGCTAGTGTGCTTCAAATTCATACATCATTTACATCATATCATGACATATGCATCCATAATGCATACAACATCCTCATTTATATTTCATGTCATGCAATCTGCATAAACTAATCTTTCTTTTTCAGGATAGTTTACAGTCAGATAAATGTTACCGAGTCCTTGAGACAGTTCAAAGACGATCTATACGAAGGTCTAGTGCTGATACTTAGTGCATGATATCTTTTTCTCCCTGAGACAGTTCAAAGACGATCTATACGAAGATATAGTACTGATACTTAGTACAAGATATTTTTAGAAATAATCAATACAAAGATTTATTTCTGATACTTCAATCAATCAAGATATTTTTCTCGAGACAGGTCAGAGACGATCTATACGAAGATCTAGTACTGATACTTAGTGCATGATATCTATTTCTCCCAGAGAAAATTCAGATACGATCTACACGAAGATCTAGTACTGATATTTAGCTCAGATATGTTACAGAGACAGTTCAGAGATGATCTATACGAAGATCTAGTACTGATACTTAGTACGGTAACAACAATCAAATAACGTCAAGTATAGACATTTTAATATTTCTATCTGTCGCTCCCGAGATTTTCATCCTAGTACAAACGCGAAAGTGGCGCGGAAAAGGTAGAGTCGCCATCTAGGCATTTTTATCCTGAAGGAACGGGAAAGGTAATGCTGCACAAACCTAAGGAAGAAGGAAAGGAAGAGGTCTTGCAAACCAAAGATACTGGGTTCGGGAGTCGTTTACAAACTGGGAAGGTATTAGCACCCCAGGTCGTCCGCCGTACCCGACGGGATCCACGCTTGTTAGTCTGTTTCAAAGGGTGAGAAATAAGATGTTGTTGAATGAAAGAATGGCTAACTAGAACTGCAAATGAGAAAGGGAGTTGGAAAAGAGATCGAAAGAAAGGGGAAATGTAGTGAAAATAAAGAATGTGCTCGAATGGTACCTACCCCACTGCCTATGTACCTCATCGGGAAAATGAGGATCAGAGTCGCCATAGTTCGTCTAACTAAGGCTGGGAACTGTTTGTGTTTTTTAGGATGACGTTGCCATAGTTCTAACTCAGGTGTTACCGGCTCCGACTCGAGGGTGTTACCATATCGTTGTTTTAACTGTTGAGACAAGTCAAAATCGTCCGAAAAGAATGGGAGATGAGAAGAGAAGACATGTTGTCTTTGTTTATTGCCTTTTAGAAGAAATGTCTTGATTTTGTAGTTTATTGTACGTACAACACTAAAGACTATGATACAGGAGCGAATACTTTCCATGGTCGCTCCAATGGGGCGTTTGTAAAGTATTCTAGAAGAATGAATGAGACCTCCACTAATCATTTCCCATATGGCTTAAGGCTCGTGGCATATTGTACACACTTTCCTTATTAAATGTTTTGATTTTTCTTTAAAGGTGAGAAGTGAGATTCAAGTTACAAAAGGAAAAATCTAAGGGAACTAGACTTACCTTAAATGATTATGTTCAATGGTGGATCCTATGGTTAGTGAAGTTTGAACGGAAAACTACCTAGGCGGATATTAAACCTGAAAATGAGAGTACAAAAAGTAATAATTAATATGGCCCTCCTATGTCATGGTGGGTGAGAACGTATGATAAGTCGCGAAAGGAATGAAATGATGGATTGGGTGGGTCGATTGCGCGATGCTGAGACACGCGACTTATGGTTTGTGACATACAAGGTTATGCTTTGGTTAATTGGAGTGGAGCGATGGTTGTGATCATGGAAACCCTAAAATCATATAGAACTTGTTCATTTATTTTTTGTGAAATTATTCGACGTTGGATCGAATAGTCATTTTCTTCCTTTTTTGAACTTTGGTTTTCTACCACTTCATTTTATCTTTTATACACTAGTTATAAGTATCAAGCATAAATGTATTCTAACTATTACATCACAAATCATAAAACCATAAAAAAATACAATCAAAGCATAACGAAAAAATAATCTGAATCCGTGAGCATAATCCTCGACTACCACCGTTGAATGCGACAGCGAGAAGCGGCGATGAAGTATCTTTGATGTCGTTCAGCTACGTTTATCACAACGATTATTTCCTCCACTTCTTTCTTCCTCTTCTTGTGTATGTTGCGATTTTTCCTTTTTGTTCTTCTCCTTAATTACGTCGCGAGTCTGAGTTATTATTGTTGAATATCTCGATGCTGAATGCTGCTGATAACGAGTCCATGAATTTGCTGTGCAGGTCGTCGATGCCTCGCGAATTGTTGCAGAACCTGTTGTTCATTGTTGTATCATGTTCTTGCAGGATTGAACTTTGATGAAGATTGATGAAGGTGATCAAGGCGAGCAAAAACTGAATCGAGAGAGGGTCCTCAGAGAGTTCGTTATTCGGTTATTTATGTGTTATCTGGATTTGCAGGTTGAAAATTGATGAAGGTAGATTGATTGATTGCTAGAAGATGATGAAGTTTTTTGAGAATACGGATTGACAGAGTTTGTTGCTTCTTGGTAGGTTTTCGATTGATCTAGAAATGACGATGATGAAGGTTGCGAAGTTGCTCGAGAACTGAAGAAGATTGTGGAGGAGCTTTATGAAGTTGAGTTTGGCAAGTTAGTTGTTATCATTGTCGTAGCAGATTCACCAAATTCTCGCATTGCAGAACTTTAATCTTGCTGTAAATTGTTGTTGGTTGTTGTAGGTTGAAATTAATTAAGATGAAAAATATTGAAGTTTGATTGAAGGTGATTCTGCATATTGAAGAATAAGGTGTTGAAGATGATGATGGTGATTGAAAGATGAAGAATTGAGGGTGAAATATTAAGAAGTTGAAGAAGCTGTGAAGAATCGAAAAATGAATGAAGGAGAGTTGAAGATGATGCAGAGAATCAGAAAGAATCAGAAGAAACCCAAAGATGATGGCAACTGTCTTCTTATATAGAAGATCAATGAGCGTAATTTAGGTTTTTCATGTAAATTTGGTTAGGAATCGGTTGAAGTTTGTTATTAGAAGTTAAAAGTTAGTTTCCTGTTGAATTTTGTAACTGATTGTGTATTGAGATTTTCTGTTGGTTATTGAATCCTCCTCTCTGAATTTTGTAACCGTCCTTTTTCGATTCATTTTCTGGTATTGCTTTGTAATGATTTCTTGAGACTGAATTTGAAACTCTGATAAATTTCCGACTTTATTCTTCGATGAATTTTTTTTTGTTATCGGTTTTTTGTAGAATTTGTTGTATGGTGTTATATTTCTTTGAATGAAATTTGATGAGAGTTTAAATTGAAGAGTGGAATTCTGTCGTTGAGGAATGATGAAAATAATTAGAGAGAGATCCTTTTTCGATTATGATATTGAGTTTCTATTTTTCTGAATTTTTGTTACTATTTTTCAAATATGAAGTTTGAATTTCCGTAACTGGTTTCTTGGTTCTTCCCTGTTTTTTTTTTTTTTTTGCATTTCCATAGACCGGATAAACAGAACCAGCAGGTAGAGACCTGTGTCCAGAATGGTATCCCGAGACTCCCTTCTCATTAAAATAGTTGGCCTTAGTTGGAGCATATGTAACTCCATCAATTGATTGATTTTCATACCCATTTCCTGGCACATATGGCACATGTTGAACCATTTGTTAGGGTTGCACCCGTTTCAACCACAATAAAAATGCCACGATAATCGTTACAAGAGAGTTTTTTTTTATTCACATACTTGCGCGTATACTCATACTAAACCTTACAAGCGGTACAAATTGTCCAAAAGGTGTCGAATTTACTACAAGAGGTCGGCGACATATTGGAACAATTATTATAACATGTAGCCTGGACAACAAAAGAATAATTTCTCTTGAGATCATAAGAATTACGCATAGTATTGTCAAGACAAGTCCACACCTCGGAAACAAGCTTAAACGCCCCATCAGCTCTAACACATTTGTTCTTATCTGGATGAAGTAGCACTGCCAACTTCTTGTACTCTCTTTTGGACTCTTGATAGTGAAACTGAATATAACTTAGAAACAAAAGCTTGGGCTTAAAAACTAAAATGAAAAAAATGAAAAAAATATGGTTTGACAAATGGACTTGACAAACATGGTTAATATTTGGACAATGGACTCCTAATAATCAGAGTGAAAACATGACTGAAATAGGTAGAGCTAAAGTGAATATTAACATGAAAATACCCATTGAAATTCAAGTAATCTAAATGACTAATCCTGACATGCTCATTTCAATTCGAACCTAACATCCGAATCAAATTTGTATTTTTAATAAATTCTCAATTTTCAGTCCAGTTTCTTCCTCAAAACCTCGTTAACTTGTATTACAGGTAATGAATATTAAGAGGATTATAATGTCCTGATTATCGCATGAATACACAATTAGGTCCCTTGTACCATGATCTAATGCCTTGCCACTTAATACATAGGTATCTTTATCTGACGACCAATGATCTTAACAAATCCTTGAGAGAACCTTGACGATGCAGATGAGATTTGTAATATAGAAAGAGGTACCATCACCAGGATATTAAAAACCTTAATTCCTTAATCCCTGAGGGAACCGGTTAGAACAATATCCAATGGAGTGAAAACCCTCAACCAGAGGTAAACCCTGAATCTCAAAGGGTCTCGATCCCATGTTTTAGTGTTCAATCCCCTTCAACCTTCAAGTCACGAATGACGTACATGCCAATCTAACTCCTCAGGTTTTAGAAAATTGAACAGGGGCAACTGTTGTACCACAAAATTTTCCCTCCCAAATTCAAGACCATTCAATACCATGTGTCTCAAGAGGTCTCTTAATAGTCACAAGATTCTCAATTGGTCAAAAGGATTGAAGGTTTCACCAAACAAAGCCTCCTTCTAAACAATGGATCTTAGAACTAGGGTTTTGAGTTTCCCCAAGCAAAGTGGACTTCCAAAGACTCAAGTGGACTTCATAACATCCCATATACCTTAAATAATCCTCATGTCAAGTTTCAAAGCTTTCCCAACAAGTTTGGTCAGTCAGATACTCAGATACCTAAATATCAGTTAACTTGGTCAAAAAGTCAACTGAGGTCAACTGTGGTCAACTCATAGTCAAACTTCAAGATTTTTGGTCAACATCAATATTATGAGGTGAAATTAATCATTTGATCAAGGTTTGATCATGAATCATCAAGGAAATCTCAGATCATCAAGAATCAGGAGTTGCAAAATTAGGGTTTTGTGCAAGAAAAGTCAACTGAACTTTGACCAGCCATAACTTTCACATCATTCATAAAAAATTTCCCATCCAAATCTCATTTTTAAGGAAATCCAATTCTATACAAATTTGTGTCTCACAAGCCAAGTCCAAAAATGCTTCATTCGACAGGTATGAGCCAAAACATTAAAGGTCTTTTTGAAAGTCAACAAAAAGTCAACTCTTTCCAAAGCTCATAATTTAAAAATGGTAAATGATATGGACATGGGACTAAATGGTTGATTAGAGGACACTCTAAGCTTTCTAAAAATTCCTAGAACACCTTCATGGGATCAAAATTGAGGAAGTTATGCATTATGGAAGTCGGACAATTTTGAGGAGGTTTATGAAGCAAAAAGGGTCTAAACTCAAGATTTTGTCAAATGAGCCCATAATATCCCAATCCAAACTTAAAGATAAGCCCATCCATGACCCAATGATCATATTTGCTGATTTTTATTTTTTATTTATATTATTTTTTATTTTAATCATTTAAAATCATTTTTAATTAAAATAAATTATATAAAATCAAATATTTGGTTTGAAATGTATTTTGGGATCAAAGATATGGCATTCAAGTTGATTGGAGACCTCCAAATTCGTACAAGATCTATTTGACATGAAAATATTTGATTGATTTTACATTTATGACAATGGGATTTCTTCACATGCAAGTAACACCAAAGCTCACCCAAGGCCCATTCTTTTTAACCTAATTCACACTACTATAAAGACATAACAAGGATACAAGGTGGGGGAAGAAAAATTCAGAGCACAAAACCACTTTCAAACTTCAATTTTTTCAGAGAAAATCAACTTTCAGTTTTGGTGTTCAAGGTCGTTTCAAAGCATTCCAAAGGCCTCAATGCATTCCTTGATGTTCCTTGAACACATACCAAGCATTACCATCATCCAAAACATCACATAACTCCTAAATGAATCTTGTTTTTGTTCTTGTTTATGCGTTTTTCGATTCCATATATTCTCTTGTTTTAAACTGCATTTGATGATTGTTTATTGTTTGTGATGATGCAAGGAAGGTTTCTGGACAATTACATTGAAGATTCATGGCCCCATTCATCAAACGCCATGGCTAGGGTTTTGACCTCCAAATTGGGGTTTTATAATTTAGACAATTTAAACCATTTTTAATAAAATAATTGGACTGTGTGCGATGTAAGGATCAATGTGGTATGATCAATTTGACAAAATTTTACAGGTTGCGTGATGTTTGAGGAAAACATAGGTTTTCCTATGAAACCAAATTCGCAGGTAATGTTGCAAGAAAATTCGCAGGTAAAAGCGCAGGTCTTGATAAAGAAGAAGAAGTATGGGCGCAGATTTTAAATTTCAAAAACTTGTTTATTTTATATATTTGTGTTTCCAATCCTTTAACACACGCATGCGCGTGTCCCAATGGCTGAGACTATCCCTTGGAGAGCCTGAGGAAGCGAGTTCGAATCCAGGCTCCCCCCCATTATTTTGGTGACTTGTTTCTTTTCTTTGTTTTGTAGTTTTCTTATTTCTTTTAATTATTTTACTATATAATTAATTAATTGATTAAATCATTAACCATACTAATTCTTCATCAATTTCTTAAAAAAACTTTTCCATTAATTTAGAATATTCTCAATAAATTAATTTTTAATAAAAGTTTTTTTTATTGTTTGTAAATCAATTTAGTTGTTTTAAGGTTTTATTAATTCATTTATCTTAGCAATTAGGTATAAAACAATTTTAATTAAACCCTAATTTTTTTCATTGACCCTAATTTTCTCTAAAAACCCTAAATTTTTTATGGACCCTAATTCTTCATATAAACTTTAACCCTATTTTTCATAAACCCTGATCTTTTGCCTCAAAATCTTAAATTTCAAACCTAAAAATTTAGCACTAATCTTTACCCTATTTTTTTTTCATAAACCTTAATTTTAAACCTAAACCTTAATTTTTCATAAACCTAAACCCTAATTTTTTTTGTAAACCCTAAACCTAATTTACAAACCTTTTCACTATTTCTTATGTTATTCATTTGTGATGCGCCTTATTATGTAATTGTTTCTCATTTGTAATAGCGTAGCTTTATTTTCGCCTTATTATTTTGTAACTACCCGAAGCCTTATAATAGCTTAGGGACTACTTATTTTTCTGTCTTTTAATTTTCTGCCTTTATTTTATAATAATTGCGTGGTTAGTAATATAGGGTGTGAAAAGAAATAATTGAATAAATTCAGATAATTAATAATAAGATAAATATTGAAAATAACACTCACACACGTAAGTCGATCGTTCTACGATCGCCATCTGCACTTCCTAGGGTTACCCCTCTGGGTTGCCTTAATAAATGGTCAAGTCCATCGAAAGTAGGGTTGTCTTAAGCAAAGTCCCTTTAACAGAAAAATCATCAAGTCCCTTCAGATTCAAAAGATCATAGTCCCTTCGAGGCTGCCTACGGAATAAATGATCTCGTCCTTACGGAATAAATGATCTCGTCCCTACAAAATAAATGATGATAGTCTCTACGAATTGATAAAAACACCCCTACAAGTTGCCTTCATTGACCATACAATGACCCTACGCCCGTCCCTTAATAAATCCAAGGTAAATGACTACTTACTCCTTAATAGTAAGGATAACCTTACCCTTGAAAGGAAATAAAGAAACATGAAAGACCAGTCTAGGGTAGGTAGTTCTTAGTTACTTGCTCATATTTCAAAATTCTTGTTCACACCTCACTTTCAAACAATTTTCAAAAACCTAAAGCTTTGTATACATCCATACGAGGATCATTACAAAGACTTATGAAAATTTCTAAACACACACTACACATTTTTCAAACAAGTTAAAGTGAGCTAAGTAACTAAGAGCCCATGGATAATCATGGATATAAAGGGTGCTAACACCTTCCCTTTATATAACCTACCCCCCGGACTAAAATTTTTTAAAGGTCTTTCATGTTCTTTTATACCCTTTCCTATTGGATAAAATAAAAGTCGGTGGCAACTCTTGCTATCCGCACATGTTTTTCTCAAACAAAAACACCAAGTCAGTTCTCCCACCGTGTTACACTCCCGCACCACCTGTTGATCCTACTCCAGATGCCTCTACCCAACCAGCACCACATGGATCCAAAAAAAGGAAAAGGCTTCAAAAAGTTCTAAAGCCTACTTTTAGCCAACCATATATTTTATGTTTAATTTAGCTTTTTATTATTTCTACTGGTGTAACAGACAACCTAGTTTACTTATGCTTATAAAGCAACTTTTATGTACTTTGGGTTTGTACTTGGGCATATAATGCCATTATTGTCTACCTATGCTTATAAAGCAACTTTTGTGTACTTTGGCTTTGTCCCAATTATGTAACATATGACTACTAATTATAAAGCCTCTTTTGACTACTTTTGTTTTTAATTATGTAAAACTTTTGTAGTGATCAACAAAAACTTTTGTTATGTAAAACTTATGTAGTAACCATCACAAACTTTTATTCTGTAAAACTTATGTAGTAACCATCAAAAACTTTTGTTCTGTAAAACTTATGTAGTAACCATCAGAAACTTATGTAAAACTTCTGTATTAGCCATAAAAAACTTTTGTATTAAACAACAAAAACTGATACATTTCAAACTTTTGTTCTGTAACCATCGAACTTGTACATTTCATTGATAATCAAACTTGTACAAAACTGATATATTTCATTTCAACTAGTACAAACCTAACCAACCTAAAACAAACTTTTTACAAATATGACATTACACAATAGACTAAGTATCCCAATAATTACACACAATTTAAACCATCCCTTAGTGTTCATTATCTCCACCTTCAACTTGTATATTTTCTTCTTTTTCCTCTGGATCTTCAGGTCTCTTTCATCGATAATGTCGTCGTCAAACCACTTAAAGAAATTTCATCTTTTATTGACATTATTTCTGAAATTTCTGCATCCCCAGAACTTTTTTTTCCAAAATTCACTCTATACATTTCACCTACCATACACAGGACACAATCATCTTGGCAAAAGCATACCTCGTACTTGTTTATGTGAATAACCGAGCCAGATGTTTCGACTGAACCAGAGCTTGAAAACTTGGACATGGCAATGACGAAGGAAAACGAAAGAGGAAGGTAGAAGAAATATGAAGTTGTCGTGAAGAAAGATGAAGTTGTAGTAGAAAGATTAAGCTGTCGTGAAACCCTAACAATGGAGGAAGGGAGGCACATGTTACACCTTATAAACCCTACATTCACTTATTTTATGACATGACACATTTTTGGCAATCATACGTGGCAAAATCTAACGGATTAACACTAGAACTAACAGAAAGGATTTTATGTGTTGACGAAACAAATATTACGGGACCATTTCGAAACGTTTTTTTGTTATGGGACTAAAGCGAAACCAATAATTAAGTTATGGGACTCCGGGACTAATTATGCCCAAAAGTTGATTTTCAGTTTATACTTGTCTTTAACTCCTAGAAATTAGAATAAACTCTTGACAATGATTAAATAAATAAATCATAATACCTATGTAGAATAATTGCCAATAGAGGATTATGCTCCTTGCTTGGTTGTCTTGAATCTAATGAAATGAAACACATACTCCAAATAGTACCACATATGTTGGTATTGTTCATTTTTATGGAAGAACTTTTTGTCCCTCCATTATCAGAAGGATGTATTATTTTCTGGAATTTAGCAGAAAAGAACACATAAATATTTCTTCAAACAAAAGAATAAACTAATAAAAAGTAAGAAAATACAAAATTGTGTATAGTCAATACTGCAATTGCTGCAGTCATAAAAATCATGAGAAGCAAAAGAAATGTCAATATTTCTTATAAAAAAACGTTATCCCAAGAAAAAGAAACATTAAAAGAAACCTATGGGAATTCCATAGCTATCACGCAGTAGAAACGTTAAAAGAAAGAAGAAGACAAATAGAGAAGAAAATTAGGGTTCTTGAGAAAATTGAAAAAATGAATGTTGTTGCCCACAAACTATGAGACTTTCTTTCTCTTATTGATACTCACTCTGCAACTGCAGAACTGTGAGTGAGATAGTGTTGTAATAATTTACAATGAGGGAAACTCCCTATTTATAGAATTAAGTTTGCTTGCTTCTCAAGACAAAACCCAAAACTATAAAAGCCCAAAATATCTATTTGAATTAAATCTAATCTAGGTCAAATCAAATCTTTCCTTCTGTCGAGCAACCTGCTTCGACACAAGGAATTACAATTTAACACACCACATAATTCATTGTGTCTAAGCTATCTACGTTCATTATAGACCTTATCTTCTTGAATACTTCAACCTGCACTCCTTTCGTCATGATATCTGCAATCTGATTCTCAGTTCTACAGTGTTCCATGTTCATCTTCCCATCTGCTACCTGCCCTCGAAGATAATGGAACCTCATTTTGATGTGCTTGCTTAGACCATGTGCTATCAGATTCTTCTCTAAATTGATAGCTGACATGCTGTAGACCTTCTTGGTGATTGCTCTATGACTCTTTGTTGTAATCTCTTAGACCAGATTCACCATCCATGTTGCTTGACATGCACAGAGAGAAATAATATATAGTCTACTTCGCATGATGATAATGCCACTACTGGCTCCTTTCTCAAACTTCAAGAAACTGCTGCA
This sequence comes from Lathyrus aphaca, assembly GCA_963966055.1. Lineage (NCBI taxonomy): Eukaryota > Viridiplantae > Streptophyta > Magnoliopsida > Fabales > Fabaceae > Lathyrus > Lathyrus aphaca. The sequence goes on along the minus strand of OZ014519.1, from coordinate 707,562,268 downwards.
CCACCTAACATAAACACATATCCAGTTATGGATTTTCGATCCTCAACATCACTACACCAACTGGAATCTGTGTATCCCACTAACTTGCATTATTTTCCTTCATCAGATGCGGGAAACAAAATGCCATAGTCGAGAGTTCCTTTCAAATACCTTAGTATCCTCTTCGTCTTTGCTAGGTGTGATACCTTTGGCTTCTGCATGAATCAACTCACCATACCAACATTGTATGCTAAGTCAGGCCTTGTGTGACAAAGGTATTGAAGTGACCCAATAAGTCTTCTGTATTGGGTTGGGTCGACATCATCTTCTTTTGAATCCTTCTATAGTTGCAATCTGGGCTCAGCTGGAGTCGAAGTTGGGTTGCAATCTTGCATTTCAAATCTCTTGAGTATTTCACCTGCATATCTTCTTTGATGCATCATCAAATCTTTACCACTCTTGTAGAATTCGATGCCAAGGAAATATGAGAGATTTCCCAAGTCTGACATTTCAAACTCCTCACTTAGGTCACGTTTGAAATCTTCGACCTCCTTCTTGCAACTTCCTGTTATCAATAGTTTATCAACATAGAGACATAGTATAATAAATTCACCATTGCTTCTTCTTACATATACTCCATGCTCAGTTTTGCACTTCACAAATTCCTTCTCCCTTAGAAAGTTGTATATCTTCTTATTCCAAGCTCTTGGAGCTTGCTTCAGTCCATACAGGGCTTTATGCATCCTGTACACCTTTCTCTCTATGCATTGTTTCACAAATCCAACTGGTTGTGCAACATAAACTTCTTCGTCTAAGAGGCCACTTAGGAATTCACACTTCACATACATCTGAAACATCTTCCAGTTGTTCATGTTTTCTAGACCAAGAACCAACCTAATTATTTCAATCCTAGAAACAGGAGCAAATACTTCATCGAAGTCAATTTCTTCCTTCTGAAGAAAACCTTTCTCCACAAGTATCGCCTTGTGTCGAGTCACTTCACCTATGGGATTCAGCTTCACCTTGTATACCCATTTCACATTAATTTCCTTCTTGCCTTGAGGCAATTCGACAAGTGACCAAGTGTTATTGACTTCGATGTACTTTATCTCCTCATTCATTGCTTTCAACCACTTCGAATCTTTTAATTCTTCAACTGCATTGACAGGTTCGACATCTGCATAGAAAGCATAATGTACCAACTCACCTTCTTCATCGACCACATCATCTGATGTAATCACACATTCTTGCAACCTTGTAGGCATGTGTCTTGTTTTTTGAGGTCTGCTTGAGCCTGCTTCACCTCTAACATCTTCTCGTTGAACATCTCTTTCGACTTCACTAGCTGGTTCTTCACATAAGATTTCAACTTAATATTTCCTTACATTTTCAGTCCAATCCCATTCTTTAAGCTCATATATGATCACGTCCCTGTTGATCACAACCTGCTTGTTTACTAGGTCGAACAACTTGTAACCTCCAGTCGAATGATATCCTATCAAAATCATTTGACTAGACTTGTCATCAAGCTTCCTTCTCAACTGATCTGGCACATGCATATGTGCTATAGATCCAAATACCTTTAGATGACTCAAGATAGGCTTGACACCAGACCAACACTCTTCTGGCGTAACTCCTTCTAGCTTCTTCGTCCGACATCTTTTTAAAATATATGTTGCAGTCGACACAGTTTCTCCTCATAGTTCTTTGGGTAGTTGCTTGCCATTTAACATAGTTATTACCATGTTCATGATGGTTCGATTCTTCCTTTATGTTATTCCATTCTGTTGTGGAGTGTAGGGTGGCACCACCTCATGCACAATCCCTTCTTTTACACATAATGCATCGAAATCTTTCGACGCATACTCTCCATCACCATCAGTCCTCAAAGTCTTAAGCTTTCGACCATTTTGTCTTTCGACCATAGATTTAAACTTGGCAAATACATCGATCACTTCACTTTTCTTCTTGATCAAGTAAGTCCATAATTTTTGACTAAAATCATCTATGAAAGTGACAAAGTATCTATTACCTCCAATCGAATCCATCTGGATAGAACCACATACATCAGAGTATATGACTTCAAGAATTTCCTTTGACCTGCTTCTTGCATCCTTGCTGAAGTTATTCTTGTGTTGTTTTGACTGAACACATTCTTCACACACTTCGTTTAGGATGTCAATTTATGGAAATCCTGAAACCATATTTCTTCTCTTAAAATCTCTGATGTCTTTGAAATTGAGATGACCAAGTCTATAGTGCCATAATCATTCATCTTTGCTGGCTTCACCAGCAAGGCACTTATGCTCCATCACATTTAGTTCGATCTTGAAGGTTCTATTCTGAGACATTGGAGCCTTCAAGATCAACCTACCACCTATGTCGACGACTCTCGTCACCTTGTCTTCGACCGACACCTTGTAGTTATTTTCGACCAATTGCCCTATAATGAGAAAATTCCTCTTCATGCCTGGTATATACAAAACATTGGAAATTACTGACCTCTTGCCATCCTTCCTCTTAATCAAAACATCACCAATACTTTCAGTTGCTAGAGTATTGTCATTTGCGAATTTCACTGTGTTCTTCATTGAGGGCTTCATGTTGACAAACCAATCTTTCCTACCAGTCATGTGTGATGAGCATCCTGAGTCCAAGTACCATCGATCTTGGAATCTCTCTTCATCTCTTGTTGTGACCATCAGCAACATCTCTTTTTCTTCATGTTTTGCCAGCTTAGCATCAGAATCTTGATTATATTGCTTTTATGAACAACCACTAAAATAGTGACCATACTTCTGACAATTGAAACACTGAATGTGACTCTTGTCTGGCTTTTGACCACCATATCTTCCTCTACTCGCAGGACTACCTCTTTGGTTGGCTTGGTTCCAGGGTTTCTTCTAATTCGATAAGTTTGCTTCTTGCTGATTTTGACTAGTCGAATTGTTGTAGCCACCTCTGCCTTTGTTATCGAACACCTTTCCTTTTCCTTTCCTATCTCTTGCTGATTGCGCCTGCAAAGCCACATCACTCTTCGACTTTCCTGCTGCTCTTTCATCCATTCTTTGTTCATGAGATTCAAGTTTCCCTTGAAGCTCTTCTTTAGTCGCCTTCGACAAATCTTTTGATTCTTCTATGGCTACTACGACATGGTCAAACTTTGGAGCCAACGATCTCAAAATCTTTGAGACTACTGCTTTCGTCGTCAGCACTTATCCACATACTTTAATTTGATTCACAAGTTTTGTAACTCTTGTGAAGAAATCTAATATGCTTTAATTGTCTTCCATCTGAAGCAATTCATAAGCCCTTTTGTGAGTTTGTAACTTCACCTCTTTCACCTTCTCCGCGCCTCCAAAAGACTTCTCAAGAATCTCCCATGCTTCTTTTGCAGAATCAACATCACTAACTTTTTCAAATTTATCCGGATCAACACATTGATGGATTATAAAGAGAGCTTTAGAATCTTTCTTCTTCAATTCTTTGTAAGCAGCTTTTTCCTCTTCCGTTGTGTTCTCTGCAAGCGTTGTTACTCCTTCCTTCACAAGATCCCATAAATCTTGATAACAAAAAAAAAACATTCATCTGCTTGCACCAATTCTCATAGTTATCTTTCTTGAGAATTAGAAGACTTGCCGGAAAATGTCCATTCAGATGATTCATCACCATCACGTTCTTGCCCTTGAATCTCTTCAACCGGAGCTCTAGATACCAGATGTTGAAATTCTCCCAAAACCTATGGGAATTCCATAGATATCACGCAGTAGAAACGTTAAAAGAAAGAAGAAGACAAATGGAGAAGAAAATTAGGGTTCTTGAGAAAATTGAAAAGATGAATGTTGTTGCCCATAAATTGTTGGACTTTCTTTCTCTTATTGCTACTCACTCTGCAACTGCAGAACTGTGACTGAAATAGTGTTGTAATATTTTACAATGAAGGAAACTCCCTATTTATAGAATTAGGTTTGCTTGCATCTCAAGACAAAGCTCAAAACTATAAAAGCCCAAAATATCTATTTGAATTAAATCTAATCTAGATCAAATCAAATATTTCCTTATGTCGAGCAACCTGCTTCAACACAAGGAATTACAATTTAACAGTTTGGACCTTATCAATTATGTCACTATAAGCCATTGACACAGAAAATAGAGCTAGTTGATCTTCATATGCACTGACGACAATAAAACAACCACTGTAGAAAGAGAATAAATATGACAGTTATCCTTCATAAGACTTCGTCGGCCAATGACATACACAATATTGAACATATATCCTAGCCAAGAAGTAATTTCTAGTTCCAAACCAGAGTGTTTGCTCTAAAAAATGTGTTTGTTGAAGAAACATTAAAGTCCCACATTATGTGGGAGTTGGTTAATTTGAGTAATACATATCACTTGAACAATACATATATAAAAGTTTGTGGGCTAAATATATGGGCCAACTATTTGGTTAAATAGTTATATTTTTAAAATTTGAATAAATTAAATTAAAAAAAATTAATGACATGGATAATGAAAAAAAATATAAATAATAAAAAAAATTAATAAATCGTATGTTATGTCATCAAAAATTGCCACCTCAGATGCCACATAATTTACTTTTAACGTCGTTATAAATATTTGACGGAAAATACCAATTTAGAACATTAAAAGAAAGAGAATCAAATTGGACTCATGCCTATAGTTAGAGAACAAAAAAGGGTATTAAACCATGATTTAAATTTAAAAGTTCAAAAGTAAAATAATGTGAAGTTTAATATATTGAATTGTATAAATTCTTGAAGTAATAGATGAATTGTAAATGACTTATAACGTAAATTTTCTATTAAGCAAATTATATATATATATATATATATATATATATATATATATATATATATATATATATATATATATATATATATATATATATATATATATATATATATATATATATATATATATATATATATATATATATATATATATATATATATATATATATATATATATATAGTAAGAAAAGACAATTTTATATGAGAAGGAGAGGAAGCAATAACAACCGTTTGGTTTAAAATAAATGATTGAGATTTAATATTTCATTATACAATCCTTTATTTTCTCAACTGTTTCCCGTTGAGAAAAAAATCATGTAATGAGATACTAAATTTCAATCATTTATTTTTAAATCAAACGATTATTATTTATTTCTCTCATTTTCATGTAAGATTATATTTTTTCAATATATATATATATATATATATATATATATATATATATATATATATATATATATATATATATATATATATATATATATATATATATATATATATATATATAATTGCGATATAAACAATTAACCGTAAAAGCATTTGAAATGTTTGAAATCTACTATCTATCCATTACTAAGAAGTTGTCCAAACTACCAAATGTGCCCTTTCACATAAATAAAGTTACACTATCAAAAGGTTATTTAGGTAACTAACAAATTAACCATTCACTTTTTCAGTTTTTTGAGTGAATGCCCCCAAGTGTTAGTTTTTCATTGGTCCAATTTAAATTACATTTTTCCCCTCCAACATAACATTATATTCAACAAAAAGACACCTCTTCTTTCTATCTTTTCAAAATTGTTCTTTCACTATAAATTTTTTACACTAACTAAATGACATTTAATTAATCAACTAATATTTACTTCTTTTTTTCATTCTCATTTCCTACCATATCATGACAAATGATATTCATTTATCATCATCCACAAATTAAATTATAATTAAATATTACATACATTCATTATCTCTCTTCATTCAAATTTCAAATCTCTCACATATTTTTTTCCACACTTTTTCACTTTCATTTTAATTTTTTTCATCCATTTATTTATTATCACTAAAAATACTAAAAATCTATTTTTTTTTTATTTTAATAAAATTAAAATTTTATTTATCTCACGGGTCACTATCAACATAATATCTGTTTTATTTTAATCAACATTTATCTTAATTTTAGAGACAATTTTTTTTTATTTTTTTTTCTTTCTCCATCTCATTATTCTTTTTTTTATTTTTATATAATTATTTAATACAATTTAATTTATATGATTATTTTTCATTTTACAATTAAATATATCATTTTAAATTTTTCATTTGTATCTAAATACATTTTATATCGCATCAAATAATTTTTTATCTCACGGGTCATTATCGCATCAAATTTTTTTATTTTGATCTTTCTTCATCTCACAGGTCATTTTTTACATTTGTATTTTAATAAAAACATTAATTTGTATCTAAATACATTTTTTACATTTGTCTTTCTCCGTCAAAATTTACATTTGTATATAAATACATTTTATATTAAATCAAATTTTCTTTATATTTCACGGGTCACTATAAACATAATGCATGTTTTATTTTAATCAATAATTATCTTAATTTAAAAGATAAAATCATTATTATCAAATATTAAATATTTCTTTTTTATTTATTTCACGAGTCCCTTTTTTCTATTTGTATATTAATACAATTGAATTTATAAACATAATGCATGTTTTATTTTAACCAATAGTTATATTAATTTGAAAGATAAAATCATTATCATCAAATATTAAATATTTCTTTTTTTTTAATCTCATGAGTCTCTTTTTTCTATTTGTATATTAATACAATTGAATTTATATAATTATTATTCATTTAAAAATTAATAGCTAATTTCAAATTTAAATACTTATATAAATACATTTATAACGTTTCAATACACATTTAAATATATTTTATACCGTAGCAAATAATTTTACTCGTGTGGGAGCACGAGTATATTACTAATATTTCCCTATAATCTTTTTATCACTTTTTGTATCTCGGGTTACACGTGTTGTTACCGCTTTCTATAACCCGGATTATAAGTATTCTAAATATAATTCTCAGTAGTACAGCGGGGGTATCTGGATCAAAACACAATATTCAGGTACAGTTCGTTTCAAAGGTCAATTTTCAATCCAATGATAACCAAGTTACCTAAACACAATACACGATTATATCACTTAATGTGATTTTCACAACAATTAAGTATTCAATCTTTGGTTTTCATTTGAGAACTATTATTTATATAAAAAATGAAGTTAAAGGCCAAGACATGACAATTTATTTGCTGAAATATTTCCAACATAAACATGTGTTTGAAAATGGCGTACATCCATCTGTATGACTTTATTATGGCTTGACGTGTAAGGCATTAAAGCTTAAATTCAAAAATCAAAGACATATAAGAACAAGTATGAATGCCAAAATGCGCATTTGAAAAGAGATGCTAATATATAGAAACATGAGAAATTGACATATCAAATGTGAATAAGACTACGATGCTTCCACCCTTAGTCAAGCATGCTTCCACCGTATTTTGTTGGCACTATTTTGGATTTCTATTCCTATTTCATTTATTTTTGCAGTAGATAAATTTGGGTGATTTATTTATTCTGTATAATTCTTTTAGAATTTTTCCATATGCAATTACACCTACTATATTTACAAGATAAAATCCTTAAGTGAACATGGCTGGATATAGAAATTTGTTAATCAGAAAATTTATTTTTTATAATAAAAAAATATCATCTATGTTATGGACCGTTCGCAAGACACATAGCGAAAGACTTAAGAAAAACACTTGGCGAAGAAATATAGAGAATAACAAGCCCTTCATTCGACCAAGAGTAAGACATTTCACCCTTCAGATACATTAGACATCGTCTAATTAATATCTAATTGTTATCTTCATAGTGCATAGTCTATCACTTAAATGGTTACAACCACTCATTCTGTATAAAGAAAAAATCACGTCACTCTAGATATTCAAATTCATTCCCATTCACGCATTACTCCTTATTATCTCGCTGACTTAGACGTTGGAATGCTAACATTGCGGACCAGCCCCTTCTCCACTGCATCAGAAGCGCATATCCACAACAACAAGATATTGTCTCATTATTTCACTCATCATTTCTAATTCTGAACTGAATATTGGCACTGACTATATGTGTTGGGTAAGAATATGAAATAGAGAAACGATATAGAGGGGATGGATAAACCCTTTTAAAAATTGATCGGTTTTCAAAAAGTAATATTATAGTTTGTCAAACGCGCGAAATTCTTAAAGTGAAAATAGAGAGCTTATGTTTGTATTGGAAATCAATCACAGTTACAAATACACAATTCACAAATATCACATATTGTTCAAAGAAAACACACCAAAAGTCGCACACCGTGTTCAATTGATAATTTACACGAGATGTGTTTTTCACAAAAATTCAATTGTTGTAGGATTTTAACACCATTAGTCTGCGGGTTTATATCAGCACTAAAACACATTTAGGTTTTGATTCTAACAAAACATGCATTTAAATAATACATTGTTACCAATAGGAATTAATGATAAACTACAGTAACAAACGAAAACCTAGACATGCAATAGCCTACATAAACTATTTGTGTGTGGGGATATATATATATATATATATATATATATATATATATATATATATATATATATATATATATATATATATATATATATATATATATATATATATATTATTCCGGACTGGGCCAACGACTAGACGTGACTCAATCTTCTCATACCCATGAAGTGACCCAATGGTCCAAACATCCAAAGGACCCACCACGATGATGTCGGATCGACGACCATGATTCGTCGACCATATCTGAACATGGTCGGTTCCATCATCTCACTATTGATCTCTGTTCGACATAGGCGGGGATCACCCAGATTTGGCCAGGATATCACCCGCTCAGGTACCCATGCTCGACACATCTTCATCACGACAAGGGTTGCTCCTCTAACGGTTAGGATCTGGCAGTTCCTATTTCTCGGGGGATCCGCGATTCCGGCCCAAAAATAGGAACCGTTGGTCACACGCTGGGGGCTCTCTATATAAACCTTCTCACATGAGAGGGTCAGGTATCGAATATTCTTTCCCTAGAATCTCTTAGTTGTACTTGCTATCTCTTGTGCCTGTTTTGACTTTGGCATCGGAGTACCTTGCAGCTACTCCCCCTTCCGTTCTTCTCAGCATCCGAGCAGACTTTGAAGTCCACATTAGCAGCCAATGGAGATTCTGATCTTAGGTACTACCAGTGGCACCGTCTGTGGGAACGTTGTTGCCGCGTTTTCTCATCTTCAGTTCGTGAAAACAAAAACATCATCATTCAATCTCCTTCTCAATGGCTCACCGAAACGATTCCATCAGTGCTTGCCTCATCACTAACATCCTCGTTAAGCAATGAGAGAGTGACAAAACCAACCCTCCCCTCGGGGAACCAAATCATTTCCTCGACGAACGAACTGCCTCCCCGTCACCTGAAACTTCCCAACAACCTGAGATCACTCATGTCGATCTCCCACTGATTTCAATCCCCGAGGGGACGAATCAAACACTAGTAGCGCTGGTCGAAGCGAACAACAACATCAACCTCCTCCTACTCCGCCGAGGCGAAAGGTTGAAGGTTCTTGAAGAAGCATGGCATGCGAGATCCCCCACTCCCGCGAGGAGACACCGCCGGTCCCGTTCAAGATCACCCAAGCAAAGGAAGGACCACCACCAGCCCGAAGCCTCTAGGCCCATCAAGAAGAGGACTCATCCGTCCCCCCGACGAAATAAGTCCCCACAAAAAAAGAAGACCTGACGAAATCTCCAACCGGGAGCACGACCATCACCAAAAGACGCGAGGAACCATTTGAAATCTCCTCCACGCATGCATAGAAAAAATAGTTCCCGCTCCGTCTCCCTGTTCTCCAGCGACGAAGATGAGCCCCGTGGCCCCCTTTTAGAGGAGATCATATCCACAAGACTCCCAAAAGGGCTTGAGAAGCCTCCACCACTGGGAACATACAATGGGACCACAGATTTGGACGAGCACATCGAAAACATCGACGCTCTGTTGGACTACAAAGGTGTCCGGGGAGCTATCAAGTGCCTCCTTTTCCCCACAACCTTGAGAAAGGGGGTGATGGCTTGGTACAAAAGTCTCCCTCATGAGTCTATCACCTCATGGGGGAAACTAGGGAGAATATTCTCTCGACACTTCACTGCCTCGCGACTCCATCCCAAAACCGAGGCTTCTCTGGAAGCGATTATTCAGGGGAAGGACGAGCCCCTTCGGGCATATATCGAAAGGTTTAACAAAGAAGTTGTCCAGGTCTCGACCACAGATGATATGAAAAAATACCTTTTGGAACGAGGACTCCTCCCACAGAGTGATTTCATAAGGGCCGTGGGAATCGAAACACCAGCCACGCTTGATGCTTTACTCCTCAAAGCACAAGCGTACATACAATACGAGGAGAAAGAGGCAGCGAGCACTGCCCGTGACACTCGGCGTAATGAGGACGACAAACCTTCCAAGCATGACGACTCTTCGACGTCCCGACAGGGAGGAGACAAAAGAAAGGAAGATCGCTCCCGTGAACCGCGAGAGCACAAGGGTCCTTTCGGAAGGTTCCACGACTATACACCCCTCACGAAGACCAGGGAAAATATTTTGTCTGGGTGCGCGAATTCCGAATTTTGCCAAGCAGGAGTCTGATTCCTAAAACAGCTACCAAATAAACAGAATACTGACAAAACGAAGTATTGTCGCTTCCACAAATCTCACGAGCATAATACTGAGGATTGCATTCACTTGAAAGACGCTATTGAGATACTCATATGGGACAATCATCTCAAACAATTCACTAAAAGTAAAGATACTCCTCGATAGGAGGCCCAAAAAGCTGAGGACGTCACTCCACCGGTCGCTGAAACAAATCTTCGGGTCGCCCTAAGTATCACGCGACCAAAAGATTCTTATGTTCCCGAGCCATACATCGGCCTTTCGTACTTCACCGTGTACAGTGCATGGGAATCCTTCCCGTCAGCAATGGTCATCTCTGGAGGAGGACCCAACAAGGTCACAGTGGGATCAGTGAAGTGACGATTCGACCAGCTGATCAACATAAGTTCTAACCAGAGCTCGACCCTAGACCCTCCTCGAGGAGGGTCCATTCCCATTTCTTTTTACAAATAAGACCTCCTCGGAAGAGCGCCAAATGCTAACATTCCTTTGCTGGTTCGCACACAGATGGAACGTTTCGACGTCCGAAGGATCCTAGTCGACCAAGGAAGTTCCTTCGACATCATGCATTCTCAACTGTTCGCGACCCTTCAACTGAACGAGACACACTTGAGGCTATATGTGGGCTCGGATCTCCCAGGGTTCAACGAGACAATTTCCAGGCCTTGGGGTTATGTTGACCTGATCGTCACCTTCGGTGCTAGAGATACCGCAAGGTCCATTAAGGTGAAATTTCTTGTGATAGACTACTCGTCCCTATACCAGTGCATCTTAGGACGACCCACTTTGGTCGAGCTCGTTGCAATACCTTCCATGGTGCACCTAAAAATGAAGTACTACACATCATCGGGACAGATAGCCACCTTCCACGGGGACATAGAAGTTGCTCGCAGGTGTTACGAGGCCGCATCCAAAAGCCTTAACACCATTGCCGCCAAGCCTAAGGCGGCCAAAGTCGTCCTCCCCCACACTTCTGAAGAGCCAAAGGCGCTACCCCGAGTAGATTCCTTAGATCTCGACAGTAAATTTATCAATGAAGAAGAACAAGCGTAGTTGGTCGCAAAACTTTCTTCATCCGCTCGACCCGTCCCCGGCGGTGATTTCGAACTGGTTGCACTAGGAGAGGATTCGTCGAAGGGAGTGAAGATTGGAGAAGACCTCCCCTACCTGGAGAGGAAGCAACTCAAAACCTTCCTCAGGGAAAATGTTGATTTGTTCAAATGGAGTGCCGCAGAGATGCTTGGCATGGATCCAGAAACGGCGTGCCACCATTTGTCCATAGATCCCTCAATCTGGGCAGTTGTGTAGCGAAGGAGGAAGTAGTCCCAGGAAAAGGTAGAAGCAGCCGAGCAGGCTGTAAAAGACCTCTTAGAGGCGCATTTTTTAACAGAAGCTAGGTACACCACCTGGCTCTCAAATGTTGTACTAGTTAAAAAGAGCAATGGAAAATGGCACATGTGTGTTGACTACATCGATCTTAACCAGGCTTGCTCGAAAGACGCTTACACCTTTTTCCTAACATTGATAAACTGGTCGATAACTCTGCAAGTTTTAAATTGTTGTTGTTCCTCGACGCTTATTCCGGGTACAATCAAATAACCATGGTCGTGACCAAAAAAAATTACACCGCTTTCATGACCGAATCGAGCAACTATTACTACAACATAATGTCTTTCGGTCTGAAAAACGCGGGTGCTACTTACTAGCGAATAATGAACAAAGTCTTTCAAGCGGAGATCGGGAACATGCTCTAGGTTTACATGGATGACATGATCGTTATATCCCACGAGGAAACCAATTACGCTCTCCACTTAAAGAAAATCTTCGATCAGACACGCAAGTGCAAAATGCGATTTAACCCTCAAAAGTGCACGTTTGGAGTACGAGCGGGAAAATTCCTCGGTTTTTATCTAACCAAAAAATGGAGAGAGTCTAACCCCGAAAAATTTCGAGCATTCTCCGAAACACCCACACCAACTTCTAAAAAATCCATCCAATCACTAAACGGGGTGCTCGCGTCGTTGTCACGTTTTGTAGCAAAGTACACTCAGCACGCGCTCCCCTTCTTCAAGCTTCTCCGCAAGGATGTTGCCTTCGAATGGAAGGAGGAGTGCGAGAAAGCCCTAACACACCTCAAAAAGGCTCTTTCAGAACCCCCGGTCCTCTCCCGACCAGAGGCAGGGGAAATCTTATTCCTCTACCTTGTCGTTGCTAACAGAGCCATAAGCGCTGCTCTCATACGAGAAACGCCCGATGGGCAAAAACCAATCTATTTCACGAGCAAAGCCCTACAAGGGCCCAAACTTAGGTGTCAAAAAATTGAAAAGGTTTCCCTGGAACTCCTCCATGCAGCAAGGAAACTTATACATTATTTCCTCTCACACTCGATCGTGTTGCATATCGACCATCCTATCAGACAACTCCTCGGTCGACCTGATATGGTCGGGAAAATGCTCAAATGGTCGTTGTAACTATCTGAATTCTATATCTAGTACAAGGGCAAAGCAGCTATCAAGGCGTAGGTCCTCTCCGATTTCGTAGCCGAAATGACCGCCCCGGAAGGCCAAATCTGCACATCCAAAAGATGGACCATCTTCGTGGATGGCGCGTCGAGCTCAACGGGAATTGGTGCGGGAATTATTTTAGAAAATAAAGAGGGAATCATGATCGAAGTATCCCTCACCTTATCATTCCCCACATCCAACAACCAGGCGGAATACAAAGCATTCATCACATGCCTGAGACACGCTGAGGACCTTGGCGAAGAAGAGATAATTATCTGCACAGACTCCCAACTCGTAGCCATGCAGGTCAAAGGCGAATACTAGGTCAAAAATGATAATTTGTTAGAATACTTAGCCCTGGTCAAGGAAAGGATTGCAAAATTCACGTCCGTGGAAGTTAAACACGTACCCCGCGAGAACAACATACGAGCAGACGTGCTCTCGAAACTCGCTAGCACAAAGAGGAAATGAGGTAATAAGTCTATCATTCAAGAGATACTTCCTCGTATCAATATCGAAAAGTTAAACCAGACAATAGATGTAAACGTCATTGGCGATGCCAGCTGCTGGATGACTCTGATATACAAATACCTAACCAATGACGAACTGCCCGAGGATCCAAAGGAAGCCAGTATCGTCAAGCGAATGGCATGTTCATACGTCTTGGTCGAAGAAAAACTATACCGACGAGGATTCTCCATTCCCCTCCTCAAGTGCTTCGAGGAAGAACTGATTCTCCACACATTGCGCGAGGTCCATTACGGCATTAACGCCCAACATTTAGGCGGGAGATCCCTTGCGAGGAAAGCCCTTTAGGTAGGATATTACAGGCCCACTATGCAGAACGACGCCAAAGAGCACGTGAAAAATGAGATAAATGCCAAAGGCATAGAGACATGCACCTCGGACCACCCAACAAGCTCAAAACGATGTCATCCCCGTGGCTATTCGCATGGTGGGTCCTAGATATCCTCTGGCCTTTCATCGTCGGTTCAAACCAGAACAAATACTTGATCGTCGGAGTTGACTACTTCACGAAGTGGATTAAAGCTGAACCTCTATCCAAAATCACAACCCTCAACATATAGCGTTTCTTTACACATAACATTCTCGCTCGCTTCAGAATACCTCAGGCTATCAATACCGACAACGACACCCAATTCACAAATAAGAACTTCCAAGAATTCGTCGCCAACGTCGGAACCAAACAACACTTCATGTCTATTGAACACCCACAAACCAACAGGCAAGCTGAGGCGGCAAAGTGAGTCATCCTCTGAGGACTCAAGTGAAGGTTGGATGAGATCAAGAGACGATGGGTCGAGCAACTACACAATGTCTTATGGGCATACCGGACTACCCTCATTCGACCACTAGAGAAACCTCTTTTTGACTAGCATACGGGACCGAGGCCGTTATCCCCATAGAGATGTACATCTCGTATAGGATAATGGAGGCCCCAATGGACGATGACACAAATTCAGAAACGTTACGCAAAGAGCTCGACTTGGTCGAAGAAGTCAGATTAGGGGCAGCCCTACGTGAGGCATCTCTTAAACAAAAGATCACCATAAGATACGACTCCAAAGTCATAAAACGAGTAATCACGGTCGGCAGCCTCGTCCTCAGGAGGAACCACAAGGACTCCGGAGAAGGAAAAATAGCTGCGAACTGGGAGGGTCCATACCGGGTCCGAGCAAAAATGGACAACGGGGCCTACTACTTAAAAAATACGAACGGGGAAGAACTTGCTCGCCCTTGGAACACTGAGAAACTCAAACAATACTACAGTTAAGGCACCATCCTACATCAATACTGGCCTAACATGCGTACCTAGGTACAAGTATCGCATACCAAAGTTACAATCCGATGAGATCCTTTTCAAGAACGAAGAGGATCATCATCATACGATTGGATCCTCAAATGAGTCCATCGTCGTCTTCGTACCAAGACCAGGCGGAACACCCAGCTCGTGATGGGATGTTCACACCGCGAAGCACAGATCGTTAACATGCTCCGAGCATCATTCCCCAGCCAAACATAAGATGGCATTCTTCCTGGTTCCCTAAACCGACAGATAAATAAATTGAGCATCATTTCCCAAATTTATAAACATAACTCTAGCCCCACACAGGCACATAAAAAGGGGCATCACACGCGCGTACCAAACGAACATCGTTATCGCTAAACATTTCCAAAATACTTAGTGAAAATATAAAATAAAGTATGTCCTCCAACGGACATACGAGCACACACAACAACAAAATAGGCAAACGGCCACTGAGGTCGCAAAAGACATTACATTAAAAGGTGTGACCACAAGGGCCGACTTGTTCTTATTTTACAAAAAAGGGGGGAACAAATCGCCCCACCAAAAGCCATGGCACGCAGGCTGGCTAACAAATACAAATTAAATTAATACATCACGGATTGGCATTGATCTCTGGCTAGGCGTCAATAGGGGTCCCTTAGTCCTCTTCCATATCGACATTGTCTAGCTCGGATTGCTTGAGGTAGTCAGGGATGAGGATCACACCATCCTTGGCCTTGTACAAGAAGTTGGTACCTTCCTCGTTGAAAGTCAGCCCAGGATTAACTATTTTCAGCTGATCCACTGTGTTCTTGAATGCCGAACCCGCCATCTCCTTGAGATCCGCTTCCCCTTCTTCAATCTTCGCGACCAACTCAGCTCGAGATTTCAAAGATCTTAGATCCTCAGGTTCGTCCGCATACGGAACCCAATCAGCCTTAAGACGGGCGATCTCCTCGACGAGAGACTTCTTGTCGGCAACCGTAGAGTCTTCCAGTGCCTTAATCCTTTTGGAGGCCTCCTTCAAGGATTTTGCAGAATTATTGGCCATATCCTCGACCCCTCCAACTTGAGAGTTTTTGCTCTATGGACTTGGAGAGAGTGCTCCTCGAAGAAAGAAGGTTTCAGGAAACATGTCGGGAGGTCGAAAGAAGGTTTTGGAGAAGTGTTCGCCAGATTCACAATGTCCTCAGCTTTGGACCTCTTCTCCTCTCTGGAAGTTCCCCCATGAGAACCATGGGAGTCTGGTGAAGAAGCACTCGAGCATGCAATCAGTCGCTCGTTGAGAGGGATCTGTTTTAGCTTCTTTCGTTATCGTCGCTTGGTCGCGTTAGTCATCAATTTATCTTACACATCCACCATTAAATCTGAAAAAGACAGATTAAAATAGTCAGAGCATAAAATATAGACGAACTTAATACGAAACACGGACAAGAAAATATCAAATCTACCATGGTATTGAGAAACATCCTCATTCATTTCGCAAGCTAGGAGCTTGGACACTACTATGAACCGAGTGGTCACCTTGAGGCCCCCATCCTTGTCCAGGATCGCATTACCATGTTCATCAAAATTCATGGTCATAGTGATCCGCGAAACATAACTCATCAAGGCCTCATAGCTTGCCTGGTCGCTCTCACTCAATTTGGAGGAGACTTCCAGGAATTCATCTGTCCTGTGTAAGAAATGATCGCGTGACCAAGAGGAGTGAAATCTTAACAACATGCTAGGAACCTCCTTCCCATACTCATCCAAAATAACATTCCCCTTGTTGTCGGTGTCAACCCCCTGATATTTGCAAGAATTTACTGCCCACTCAGAGACTGGTTCGACCAGATAGAAATGATCTTTAAAGTCTCTGATCGATTCAGAGTAGGCCTTGAAGATCTTCTTCTTCTGGTTCAAGGAGATACAACCAAATTTCTATTGCACCACCTATCGTTGGAGGTGGAAAATGTGAAAGAACAAAGGGAGTGTTGCCCCTATCATCAGGTAGTTGCATGTCATCTCGAAGGCTCGAATAAAAGCGAACGAGTTTGGATGAAGCTGAGAAGGAGCAACCTCCAGGTGCACGAAGAAGGACTGCTGGAAATCCAAGAAGGGAAGCCTGAATTTGAACTCCTTGAATAAAATATCGTACAGAGGAAATCTGTTAGGCCCGTATGACCAGAAGATGCGGTCATCCTGGCCCGAAAATCTCATAACCCAGTCTCTAGAACTCCTGACCTTAGGATCTGGGCCCTCAAGATCTTTAGAGTAAGCGGACGTGATGCTCACCGGTTCCTCGGCGGCCCATTCCTCTATTGGAGTATCTTTATTCTCTTCATTACCCTCCTCAGAGTTAGCGGGGCTAGCCTCCATCGAGGTAGTTTCCTTCGAACCTATAGAAGACAGAGAAATCTTCTCCGACAACGATTCCTCCGAAGGGGCCAGAGATGATGCAGTGTCGCTCGATATATTCTCGAATTCCATGTTTACATGCTTGTTGTTGGACATCGTGACACTTGAAAAGCAGTAAAGTAACTATGAATTCCATGAATTAAATCAAATCCACCCTTACATTGTTGATCAATTAAAAGGGCGCGCTAAGGAACGAGGATATTATCCTCGGTCAAAGCCTTTATTCAAGGAAAAATCACGGTTGTAGTAACGACCAGGTAGTAACGCGAGGAAGGAGATAATACTGACGTGGCGAAGCTATCGTTTCGCGAACGCGAGCACGTTATTGCCTAGAACTCCGGTTGAAGTTCAACCGGAATAGCAGAATAGAGCCACCGCGGACAGCGAACGCAAACCTTAAACATCGCATCAGCCACGGTGTCAACACAAAAACCACCGTACAAAGGCGAAAGACACCGTATCAGAACCCTAAAAGTTCAAAAGACCGGTCCTTTTGACCCTAAAACTCATCCTAACTTCATGGAACTACTCTAGATACCAGAATTAGAAGTTTAATCAAGAAAATAAGAGCAAAACTTACAAGTTTAAGAGAGGTTCCAGCGTGCTCAGTTGGTCTCCTCGGAGAGTACGGTGGTTGACGGCTGAGTTCGAGCACTTCGTTACAGCGAGCAGCAAATCAGAGAGCGAAAAGTGTGAAAATGAAGCTCGGTGCCGTATTTATAGCCTCCTCTAGCACGTGTACGAGCACGTGAGGCCTACGAACCTAGAGACGGTGCAATCATTACCTAGGGACAGTCGTAGAGTAGCCATCATTAAGCATTAAATATGCATGCTTCCCTATACACAGGCGTGATGCAACATTTTCACTAAACGATTGAGATCCTCGTTCAAATGACCATGTTATAACGATCAAACAATCGCATCTGACCACCCTTAAGTCATCACTTCTACGATCAGAAGCAACGACTTGGGGGGCTCCTGTTCCGAACTAGGCCAACGACTAGGCGTGACCCAATCCTCTCATACCCATGAAGTGGCCCAATGGACCAAACATCCAAAGGACCCACCACGATGATGCTCGCTCGACAACCATGATTTGTTGACCATATCTGAACATGGTCGGTTCCATCCTCTCGCTCTTGATCTTTGCTCGATATAGGCGGGGATCACCTAGATTCGGCCAGGATATCACCCGCTCGAGTACCCATTCTCGACACATCTTCATCACGACCAGGGTTGCTCCTCTAACGGTCAGGATCTGGCAATTCCTATTTATCGGGGGATCGGCGATCCAGGCCCAAAAATAGGAACCGTTGGCGACGCACTGGGGGCTCTCTATATAAACCCTCTCACATGAGAGGGTCAGGTTTCAAATATTCATTCCCTGGACACTCTTACTTGTACTTTCTATCTCTTGTGTCCATTCTGACTTTGGCATCGGAGTACCTTGCAGGTACACCCCCTCCCGTTCTTCTCAGCATCCGAGCAGACTTTGAAGTCCACATCAGAAGTCATTGGAGATTTTGATCTTAGGTACGATCATATATATATATATATATATATATATATATATATATATATATATATATATATATATATATATATATATATATATATATATATATATAGAGAGAGAGAGAGAGAGAGAGAGGGAGTATATACCAAAATGTATAATGGTTAAGCTTTATCGTCCTAGCATGAGCCTACTCTACTCTCCAATGGTTTTCCATTGAAAGTTTTTCTTCCACCATATTTTGACAAATATTACATGAGTTTGTAAAATTACTAATCCATAATATTGCTAAGAAAAATAAATATCTTATATGGATCATGACTTGTACATAACCTTTATATTGAACTCTATGCAAAATCTTTACTCAATTCTCGCTTCTTGAATCTTCCAGCTTCACCAATACACTCATAGTCTTCGAGTGTGGCAATCACCTTGATCCCATCGATTTCTTGAGTGATAAACTGTCTAAAGATTGAGAAGAATTCCTATCATGTTTGTAGACATACACATAGAACTACCAAGTTCAACCTTAGGAGAATAACCTTTTTCTTTTCACTGGAATGTTAGTTTCAAGACATGTCCCCCTCAATAATTACAAATATCCATGATCAAGTCTGAAATCAAACTAGAGGTTGAAGATGAAAGAAATTTTGTTTGCAAGATATTTTGAGTTTTCAAAATGAGAGGTTGTTGATTTCAAAAAATTACAAAGATTATGAAATTTCTATGTGAGAATAAGGTTAAAATTTAAATTTATATGTGTTGGAGATTATGCACATAAATAGGTGAAAATTGTAACACCCTAAATCTCCCGCGTAAAATAATACAAATTATCTGAGTAATTTGAAAAATAAAATTTCAACAAAAGGATGTTCTCAACAACACTGCTCATGCATAGGACATGTAACACATAATTAAAATTAGAGGGAATTAATACAATCATAATCCAAATAGTCACTTTTATTAAACAGTAGAAACTTATTCGGTTAAATCATAAAAGATAACTTCTTATAGCAAAAGAATTAATTTTTAAGAAAAATGAAGACAAATGATCCTTCAACAATTAAAACAAAACAAAAAGCGTTCCCCGACTCCCTAGTTACACATCAGAGCAGACGCCAAAACTAAGTGAAAGACTTCAACTTCAGTAACCGCAACTCCACGCTAATCCTAATTATCTGCACATTATCCAAGTAAAGGCAACATTCAAACAAAAGGGGTGAGATTCTCAATCAATCCAAAGAAACAGATGATTTAAATATGGAATCATAAAAATCATCAGATAAATCACCCTTTATCACAACCATCGACCAAAATCAATAATCACACCACACATAGATAATCATACATTTCAAAATGCAACACAACTCAACTATTATGCAATGAGACACCAAATTGACTCAATGCATGTGGTACCAAGTTCGGTCCCCTTTTCATGATCACAATTCTCGTCGGAATTTCTATATAGATCGCTCACACCCCACATGGGCAAACGAGACCCGTGTTTTCTCACACCCCACATGAGCATATAATCACCTCAACAACAACAACAACACGATTCCCTTATGAAGAATCTGGATCAACGCTCACACCCCACACGGGAACACGTCTTATCCCACAACTCATGCAGCATGTTATACATTTCATATAACAACATACAATAACGAAACAAGGCATAAAGCCAACACATCATCAATACATTACCTCTCCATTGTCCAACATACAGTAAACACCTGTTCCAACATACAGACACGACAATTCACAATAATGACGCACATCGCACCCCGAAGTACGTATTCTACAGTTCAACATTTTACAACAAACAAGGAAATACAATTACACATCAAATAGTTGGAATTCTGGTGTTAAAAATACTTTTAGTAGAAAGTATACAAAACCAGCTTTCCAGACTGAAACGGACTTACGGTTTGAAAGTTATGAATTTTTGAAAATTGGAAAATTTTGTCACGTTCAGTGGTAACCAGTTAACAACTACACGATTTACCGGTTACTCTGTGTAATTTTTCCCAGAAACCCCAATTTTGAACGAAGTAACTGGTTAACACCTATACAGTAACCTATTAACACCTATACGGTAACCGG
Organism: Lathyrus aphaca; assembly: GCA_963966055.1. Taxonomy (NCBI): domain Eukaryota; kingdom Viridiplantae; phylum Streptophyta; class Magnoliopsida; order Fabales; family Fabaceae; genus Lathyrus; species Lathyrus aphaca. The sequence goes on along the minus strand of OZ014519.1, from coordinate 707,541,349 downwards.
TTACTTGACCTGCAAAATCAGTTTTATGCTATTTCTGCTATGAGAACTCAATTTTCATCCCATTCCAATAACCCAAATCATCACATATATCAGAATTCGACCCACAAACATCACGCACTCATTAAACATGCTTCTAACACTCTTATAACATCATAAAACACAATTTCAACCAATCAAATTACACAATTAGAGCATTTTTATTATTATCGACACGTAACTCCAATTTCTCACCGAACACATCAAACAATCAACGAACACGAGGCATAATACCTAATGATCTATCTACCCTCATACATGTATCATATATCCATTAAGATAATTGAAGAATCTCATCCTTACCTTAGAGTTCTTGCCCAAAATCTATTCTTCTCCCTTGAGCCCTAGCTTTCTCTTCCTCTTGTTTTTTCTCTTGTTTTCACGTAGAATGAAATTTCTCTCTTCTAACACTTTATTTTCTTATTATATTATTATTATTATTATTTTCACTTAACCCAAATAATGATTTAATAATAATAATAAAATAATTTCCTTCAAATATTTAATTTAAAATAATATTCATTTAATATTATAATTAACTAAATATTACTAATATAATTAGATTAGTCTTGCTCACCATACCACCAATCTCTACACTTTTAGTCACACACCCCTACCACCTTAAAGTCTCATTCTCAAGGTCAATACCTACTACTAAGGGTAACTCCAACATCAACGAAAGCACAAAACCACACACACAAATACACAACATCATATTTTACCTTACAAAAATAATTATATTAAATCGGGGCGTTACAACTCTCCCCACATAGAATATTTTCGTCCTAAAAAAATAGCTTACACGAATAACTCCAAATAGGATTCTCACATCCTTCTCACCAACTCCCAAGTCATATTTCCACCGGCAGCGCCTCCCCACACTATCTTCACAAGAATGATCTCCTTTCCTCTCAATTGCTTCACTTCACGGTCTTCAATCTGTAATGGTAAAGCTTCAACCGTAAGGTTATCCCTTACTCCAACTTCATCCATCAGGATCACACATCATGCAAATTCGAAAATTTTTGTGGCAACACTACTCTATAGGCAACAGGTATAATCCTTGTAGAAATCTGACATGGACCAATAAATTGAGGAGTAAGCTTCCTCGACTTCAAAGCACGCCCAACACTAGTCACCGGGGTGACTCTCAAGAATACATGGTCTCATTCTTGAAAATTAAGATCTTTCCTTCTCTTATCATGATAAATCTTTTGTCTACTCTACGAAGCTTTCATCTTTTCCTGAATTAATTTCACCTTTTTCGTAGTCTTTTGAACAATCTCAGGTCCAAGGACCATACTCTCACCATATCCATACCAACACAAAGGTGTCCGATATCTCCGACCATACAAAACCTCAAAAGGTGTCATTCCAATACTTGAATGATAACTATTATTATAAGTGAACTCGATCAACGATAAATGGTTATCTAAATCACCTCCTAGTTCAAGCACACAAGCGCTTAAAAAATCCTCCAAAGATTGTATAGTTCTTTTCGTCTGTTCATCTGTCTGAGGGTGATAAGTTGAGCCCAATCTCAGTTTCGATCCCATGGCTTCTTGAAAACTTTCCCAAAATTTGGAAGTGAACCTCGGATCTCTATATGACACAATACTCAAAGGAATCCCATGCAACTTTGCTATCACTCGGATATAAATCTCTGCTAACTTCTGCAAAGGAAAACTTCTATTAATCGGAATAAAATGCGCCGACTTCATCAGTCTATTCATAACCACCCAAATATCATCATGTCTTTTCGGGGTATTAGGAAACCCTATGACAAAATCCATAGAAATATTTTCCCATTTCCACTCTGGGATATCTAATGGTTGCATCAAACTAACAGGTTTCAGATGTTCTACTTCCGACTTTTGACAAGTCAAACAAGCATACACAAACTGAGCCACATCACATTTCAATCCAGACCACCAGAATATCTTCTTCAAGTCTTGATACATTTTCGTAGCTCCTGGATGGACAGTCAAGCTACTCCCATGACTTTCTTCCAGAATCAATCTTTTCAACTCAGAATCATCAGGGATACAAATCATATCATGAAACCTCAACATACCTTGTTCATCCACTCTGAAATTGTTGTCTCCTGTCTGATCTTTTTCAGTCATCAAATCAACCAGTTTTACATATAACTTTTGACCCTCTTTAATATTATCAAGAAAATCATTGTTGATCTTCAACATACCTAACATCACACTATGCAGTGTCTATTCACAAACTAAACCCATATCTCTAAAATTTTCAATCAATTCCAACTCCCTCACCATTATAGAAAACATATGCAAAGTTTTCGATTCAAAGCATGAGCCACAACATTAGCTTTACCGAGATGGTAATTCAATCCGAAATCCTAATCCTTCAGGAATTATAACCACCTCTTTTGCCCATATTCAATTCCTTATAATCAAATAGATACCTCAAACTCTTATGATCACTATACACCTCAAATCTAGAACCATAAAGATAATGTCTCTAAATCTTCAACACGAATAATACAATTGCTAGTTCCAAATCATGAGTAGGATAATTCCTTTCGTGAATCCTCAACTGTCGTGAAGTTTAATCCATAACCTTGAAGGTGTGAGAAAAACCCAAGAAATGGGGGGGGTTGAATTGAGGTTTTCACTCTTGGCTACTTTTCGCACTTTGGTGAGTTATGTCAAGTTATACTATAAATGTGTTGCGGGAGAATAAATAAAGTAAAACATAAAGAAAATGTAAAGAACACACGATATATCCTGGTTTACTTAAAAGCTTCTCAAGCTAGTCCAATCCACCAGCCAAGGTGATTTTGCCTTAAACAAGGACTTAATCTACTATAACCAAGATCCATGATTATAATCGCACAAAAGCATATTGACTAACTCATCTCCCATCATAGCTAGATTGTTCAGGGATCCCATCAGGATATAACTTCTACTTGAGGATGAACCTGCGTGATAACCTGCCGTGACTAACTGCACAAAACCTCCGTGACTTTAATGAATTACTCAGGGATCCTTCCGGATATAACATTCACTGACCAAGCAGAACCTCTGTTGGGATTTCATCTCAACTCTTAGCTAGACCGTTCTGGGATCCTATAGGATATAACGTCTACTTGAGGAGTCTCGACTCACAGCTGGACCGTTCAGGGATCCCATTAGGATATAACGTCCACTTGAGGAGAAACAATTCATTAGGTAGAATTTCCATACTAGAGCTAACTGCGGTGCTTCTTTACAAGCATATACTCCTCTATTTAAGTACAAAGTAACTCTTCAGAGTTACAGCAAGATGAGCAATCTGCTCCTTGCAAACTACATGATTCTAAGATGTTCATAATATTACAATTCAAATTACATCTTCAGAATTCTCCATCTTCATTGATGAACAAGCTACGAGCAACAACTTATTTCTTCTAATCTTTAATGAGATCCAAGATGATGTATTTGGTGTTGATTGATGACTTATTGATTTCTTCTTCTTCAACTTTAGTTCATCAATGTCTAATTGTTGTTGTAGACACAAACTCGGACTCTCAAATTGTTGTATTGTTGTTATGATCATGGATGTGCAATAACTGCGGTATCAACACTTAAATCAATGGTTGTATCCATAATTACTTCACACTTGACCAAAGTTAGTTCAACAAATATTGACAACATATCTGCTTCTGAAAAGAATATCTACTGATTTCTCCAAGGTGAATAATATCAATGATTTGAATTCTTTCAAATCAGAACAAATGACTTTTTTCCCAACATCTTTGATTCCATAATCCATTCATCATGAATTTGTGAGTGGAATGTTGGATAACATTCTGAGCAATTTTAGTTTATTCCAATGAGATAGAGACTCAATTTAACAGAACTTTAACTGTCAGAGTTACTTTCATCAAGTTCTCAGAATACTCCATTAATGAAGCTCTCTAGGAACCACTAATATTTCTTATTTTGGATACACAAATTATTACTTAGAAGCATAACGAAGGAAACATAATTCAATTTGCATTGAATCTTCTAACTATTGAAGCAGTTAGGTTTTGTACATTCTGACAAAAATCATTTTCAAAGTTTGACATCCTCTCTTTATGATTTCTGTCTCCTTATGCAAACTTCAACATGGAGTTTTGTATGAATCTAAACCATACTTTAACAATCATCCTTTTCACTTTAGAAAAACTTCCAATGAGCTTGATATGAGAAAATCAAGGATGGACTAATCAGTTTCTTGAAAACATCCCATACTCATTTAGAAATAATCTTCAGCAAACAAGATTTATTGTTTTTTGATGATTTGATTCTTGAGTAAAATACGTTGATCAAACAATCGTATTTAAGATAAGCATTCAATCAGATTTATAACTTTATCTGAATAATCTATCATGTCAACTGATTCCGCCAAACCAGTGATTTGCTCAAATTTAATCCATCTGGCAACAATTCAATATCCTCTCAATATCATTAACTGATATGAGACTGAAATTGTAAGTGGATTCACCTCAAATGTTTTCAACATATATCAATGGATCTTTATCTGATACTGTTAAGTGTTTGATATCTATCAATAACAGAATCGGAGCTTTGATACCAATTAAAGGTGTGAGAAAAATACAAGAAATGGGAGGATTGAAGTGGGTTTTTCACTCTTGGATACTTTTTGCACTTTGATGAGTTGCGTCAAGCTATGCTACAAATACGTTGCAAAAGCATAAATAAAGTAAAGCATAAAGCAAGAGTAAAGAATACACGATATATCCTAGTTCACTTGAGAACTTCTCAAGCTAGTCCAGTCCACCCGCCAAGGTGATTTTTGCCTTAAACAAGGACTTAATCCATTATAACCAAGATCCATGATTCGGGAATACACGAAAGAATGGATTAATCGTTTTAATTCCAAACTTCACCTTCAAAAAACGTAGGTTTTTTTTTTCATTTTCTTTATTTGTCTCTGAAGAATGTATCTTTCTCCTAAGACTGATATCAGTAAAAAAAGAATCAAATCACACCATCTCCATAATAAGTGAATGCCTCTTTTTCTCCAGAAGTTGACAAAATTATTCGTAGTAAAATATTTGATACAATGGTAAAGGTCTTATAAATAAAATTTCCATTTATCCGAGATCTAGTCATAAGTAGCAATCCATTCTATAATTTTATTTTTTATCGCGTGATAAAATAATTCCCCAAACAAAGGAATTGTATAATATAGTACAAAATAACATAAAAATGGATGTATTAATCAAATTACTTTATTTGAAGGTAGGCTTAAAAGTCGATTTTTTTAGAAACTAAAAAAACAACAAATTCTTTATATTTGTTTAGTTTCAATTGATTGGATTATATGCGCCTACGTAAATGGGATATAAATGCCTCACTATTCACTCGGTTTAGGGACATAATCATTATGTATAAGAGAGATGATTGAGTGGTTTAAGGCATAGCATTGGAACTACTATGTAGGATTTTTGTTTAACGAGGGATTCTAGAGCGTTCATGGATCCCATCAGGATATAACGTCTACTTGAGGAGGAACTTGCGCGGCAACCTGCCGTGACTAACTGCACATAACCTCTGTGAGTTCAATGAATCATTCAGGGATCCTTCAGGATATAATGTTCACTAACCAAGCAGAACCTCTGTCTAGATTTCATATCAACTCATAAGTATACCATTCAGGGGTCCTACCGGATATAACATCTACTTGAGGAGTCTCGACTCACAGATGGACCGTTCGGGGATCCCATCAGGATATAACATCCACTTGAGGAGAAACAATTCATTAGGTAGAATTTCCATACCATAGCTAACTGAGGTGCTTCTTTATAAGCATATACTCCTCTATTTAAGTATAAATTAACTCTTAAGAGTTACATCAAGATGAGTAATCTGCTCCTTGCAAACTGCATGATTCTAAGATGTTCATAATATTACAATTCAAATTGTATCTTCAGAATTCTTCCTCTTCATTGATGAGCAAGCTACGAGCAATAAATCCTTACTTATAATATTCAATGAGCTCCAAGATGATGTAGTTGGTGTAGATTGATGACATGTTGATTTCTTCTTCTCCAGCTTCAGTTCATCAATGTCTGATTGTTGTTGTTGTAAATTTTGATCTTGATGTAGTAACACGAAATCATACTCTCAAATTGTTGTATGTTGTTATGATCATGCATGTGCAACAACTGGGGTATCAATACTTAAATCAGTGCTTGTATCCCTAATTACTTCACATAGAAGCATTTCAATTTGAGGATCAACAACCAAGTTGAGTTCCTATTCAAAATCAACAACACTAAAAAAGTGCGGTTGTTCATTTGAACCAAATAGGAATCAACAACACCAACACATGTGGTTGTGTTTCCTTCAGGAACCAACACATTGGTTGTGCTTCCATTAGGAGCCAACAACATCACAAAGCATGTGATGTTTTCCTTTTATAGTCAAACATAAAAGATCCGTTATAGCCCAATTCAGATACTAAGGAATCTGTTACACAAGGAATCAAATATTACAACTACATATCGTCCTTATCCGTAATTCAAAGATAGTGGAGAGGTAGTGGAATAAATAATTATCGTATTGTGTACTATCCTTGCCAATGGTAACATTGTTATCTAAACTTTAGAGGCTTCTGATTATAAATCAATAAATGAAGCATGAGTTAGAGAAAATGATACTTGGGTAGTCAGAAAACCTAAGTCCTTAGTCTTCATAACTATTTCACATAGAACTATGTTCTTCGGGACTTCAACATTTGGCTTGAAACCCATGGTCTTCAGAACTTCAAGTCTTAGAGTCTTCAGAACTTTTTTCACATAGAACATTGTCTTCAGAACCATTATTTAGAACTTTAAGTTTTAGAGAATTTAGAACTTTGTTCACATACAACATTGTCTTCAGAGTCTTCAGAACTTAGTTCTTTAGAATCTTAATCTTCAAACTCGTAAGTCTTCAGAATCTTTCAGGAACTTGGTCTTCAGACATTAAGTCTTTAGAATCTTTCAGGAACTTGGTCTTCAGACATTAAGTCTTCAGAACTTCAAGTCATCAGAGTCTTGAGAACGTAGTTCTTCAGAAGATTAATTTCAGAAGCTTAGCTTTGCTATCTGATCAGAACCATGTCTAGAACATCATCCACAAGAGCATTGCCAATGCAATATCCACATATTTGGATCTTTTTTATTGTGTTCAGATTCAGAAGCACACTTGCTTCTTCAGCACGCTTGTGACTAATGTTACACATAGTAACTTCACATAATAACAGTTGCATACTCATTCATAATGTTTGTTTGATCTTAAAATATAAAATATTCATGATCTTCACTTTAACAAACATCAGAACATAAAATGGTTCTTTCATAAATACTCCATTGTTATCATCAAAACATAGATATGGAATACATAGACAACTCTTATTCTTACAAACCTTACCATCCTGCATTAGCACACCACTCAAACCCATCAAAGAAACGTCACAATATACCACAAACGGTTCATTCGGTTCAGGTAGAACCAAAACTGGAGTTGTAGTCAATCTCTTATTTAGCTAAATGAAATTCTTATCACAATGAACATTCCACACAAACGATTTACCCTTCCAAGTCAATTGAGTTAACGGAAGTGCCAACTTCGAAAAACCTTCGATAAATCTACGATAATATCCAGCTAACCCAAAACGCTTCTAATCTCCATCACCGAATTTAGAGCCTCCCATTGTAGCATCACATCTACCTTGGATGGATCCACAACAATACCATCACCTTAAATAACATGACCGAGAAAAATCACCTCTCTAAACCAAAATTCACACTTAGACAACTTAGCATACAATTTCTTCTCCTTTTACACTTACAATACGATCCTCAATGCTCAACATGTTACTCTTCTTACTTAGAATAAATTAGGATGTCATCAATAAAGACAACCACAAACTGATCCAAATAAGCATGGAAAAATTGATTCATATACTCCATGAATACACCAGGTGCATTATTAACTCCGAACGACATCACCACATACTCATAATGCTCGTACGGAGTCCTGAAAGTCGTCTTCTGAATATCTATATCCTTTATTTGTAGTTGATGATAACCTGACCTCAAGTCAATCTTGATAAATACTCGAGCACCCACTAACTGATCTATCAAGTCATTTATTCTTGGAAGTGGATACTTGTTCTTAATTGTCACTTTATTCAGCTGTCAGTAATCGATACATAATCTCTTACTACCATCCTTCTTCTTTACTAACAACATTGAAGCTCCCCAAGGTGACACACTTGTCCTCACAAACTTCTTTTATAACAAATTTTCCAACTGCTTCTTTAGTTCTGTCAATTCTAATGTCAACATCTTGTATGGTGCCATAGAAATAGGTCTTGTACCAGGGATAAGATCAATAACAAGCTCCACCTCTCTTTCTGGAGGCACATCAACAATGTCATCCGGAAACACTTCAGCAAATTCACATACTACCTGCAACTCATTAATCACTGACTCACTTTCCACTGACAAGGATGCAAATAATTCAAGTACTTGAATTTCTTCTTCTAAGATCTCTCTCAACTTTCTAGCAGATAGAAAAACAACTTCTTTCTTTTCATCAGGAGTAAGAAACTGTACCGACTTGTTAAAAAAATTAATATAAATGTGATTAAACTCCAACCAGTTCATTCCCAAGATTACAATGATATCTCCCAACAGTAAAAAAATAAGATCAACACCAAAGTCCTTACCATGGATTAATAGAGGAAAATTAAAACAAACAAGAGAAGCAATCACCGATCCTTTCGCAGGAGTTTCGATAAACATTTCTCCCTTCATAGGAGAAACAACAAGGCATAGCCTTTTCACACAATCAACAACAATAAAACAATGTGTAGAACTAGTATCAATTATAACAATCAAATGTGTATTATTATTATAATATATAACTCTGATTAGTCTATCGTCACTGGAAGTATGAGTTCCTGTCAAAGCGAACACCATCCTTTTAGTTGAAGCTTGCTTTGGATTTTGACAACGGGTACTTATATGGCCCTCTTCTCCACAGTTGTAGCAAGTCACCACATTAACCTTACAATCAACAATCAAATGTCCCGACTGGTCACATGTGAAACATTTATTCACATCACTCGTGCACTCGCTGATACGATGACCCAATTCACCATATTTGTAATACTTAAGAGGAGTAGAGGCACCTCCCTCACTCGACTTCTTTCCATTAGCATAATTTTGTTTACCTTTATCAGCTGGAAGTGCATAAGGCTTCCCATGGTGCATCAATTGTTTTCCTCTCCTTTCAGCTAACCCCTTGAAGTGAGCTGATCGAGCTTTATTGTCTTCCTTGAAATCCTACAACAGTCAACCAAATATAGAAACCTCCTGATTCACTGATAGCCAATCACTTGTTTGATTTTAGACCTCAAATCATTCTCAAACTTGACACACTTTGAAAACTCAGTAGTCGCCTCACTGTAGTGTGGATAAAACTTAGCAAAATATGAGAACTTGGCAGCATACTCTGTGACCGACATGCCACCCTACTTCAACTCTAGAAATTCAATCTCTTTCTTTCCTCTGACATCCTTAGGAAAATATTTCCTCAAGAATTCTCTATTGAACACATCCCAAGTGATTGCCTCACCAGACACTTCCAACTGTTTGTGAGTGCTAACCCACCAGTCATCGACTTCTCCAGCTAACTTGTGAGTACTCAACCACACCTTTTATGCTTCATAACACTCTATCACCCGGAATATCCTCTCGATCTCCTTGATCCACTCATGATCTCCATCTAGGAGATACTTTCCCTTGAAAGTAAGCGGATCATTTTTCCAAAACTCATCATTCTTGCTATTCCCATCATTCAGCGGATTCTGCACAACTTGAGCCATAGCCTGCATAGCGACAACAAGTGAACAAATCATTCATTCCAGCCATTCTAAGTCTGTTACACATCAACAACAGAAGACAATGGTTAAGGAACCTACATCGATAGTAACTATTTGTCACACTCAACAACGACTTAACAACTTGGCCGAACAGTCTGACCTAATCTGATACCACTATGTAACACCCTAAATCCCCCGCGTAAAATAATACAATTTACCAGAGTAATTGAAAAATAAAATTTCAACAAAAGGATGTTACTTCTCAACAACATTGCTCATTCATAGAACATGTAACACATAATTAAAATTAGAGGTAACACAACTCAACTATTATGCAATGAGACACTAACTTGACTCAATGCATGTGGTACCAAGTTCAATCCATTTTTCATGATCACAATTCCCGCCATAATTTCTATATAGATCGCTCACACCCCACATGGGCACACGACACCCGTGATTACTCACACCCCGCATGGGCACACAATCACCTCAACAACAACTACAACAACACAATTCCCTTACGAAGAATACGGAGCAACGCTAGCACCCTACATGGTCACATGTCTTATCCCACAAATCATGCAACATGTTATGCATTTCATATAACAACATACAATAACAAAACAAGGTATAAATCCAACGCATCATCAATACATTACCTCTCCATTGCCCAACATATAGTAGACACCTGTTCCAATATACGAACACGACAATTCACAACAACAACGCAATCGCACCCCCGGAGTAGGCGTTCCACAGGTCAACATTTTACAACAACTTTTTTATTAGAAAGTATACGGAACCAGCTTTTCAACGATTCGAACGGCGACTGAAACAAACTTAAGGTTTGAAAGTTATGAATTTTTGAAAATTGAAAAAATTTGTCACGTTAAGTGGTAACCGGTTAACACCTACACGATAACCGATTACTCTGTGTAATTTTTCCCAAAACCCCAATTTTTCATGAAGTAACCGGTTAACACCTATACGATAATCAGTTGCTTGACCTGCAGAATAAGTTTTCTGCTACGGGAACTCAATTTTCATCCTATTCCAATACCTTAAATCATCACATATATCAGAATTTGATCCACAAACATCACATATGCACTATACATGCTTCTAACACTCTTATAATATCATAAAACACAATTTCAACCAAGCCAATTACACAATTAGATCATTCTTATTATTACCGACACGTAACTCCAATTTCTCACTGAACACTGTCGCTCCCGGGATTTTCATCCTAGTACAAACGCGAAAGTGGCACGGAAAAGGTAGAGTCGCCAGCCATGCATTTTTATCCCGAATGAATGGGAAAGGTAATGCTACACAAACCTAAGGAAGAAGGAAAGGACAAGGCCTTGCGAACCAAAGATTTGGGTTCGGGAGTCGGTTACGACCTGGGAAGGTATTAGCACCCCAAATCGTCCGCCATAACCGACGGGATCCACGCTTGTTAGTTTGTTTCAAAGGGTGCGAAAATAACTGCTGCTGAATAAAACTGCTAACTGGAATGGGAATGGAAATGAGAAAGGGAATTGGAAAAGAGAACAAAAAGAAAGAATGGGGAATGTAAGGAAAATAAAGAATGTGCTCGAACGGGCCCTACCCCGCTACCTACGTACCTCATCGGGAAAATGAGGATCAGAGTCGACGTAGTTCGCCTAACTAAGGCGGGAACTATTTGTTTGTGTTTTTTATGGCTGGAACTGCGTATGTCTATGCTCAGGTGTTGCAGGCTCGTCTGGTACGAGTGCGTTTACCGTCTTGCATGCGAGACAAGTCGTCACGAGTTCGCATTCAGAATGAATGAGGTGAGAAGAGAAGTTCCTGCAGGATAATCGCTTATTATTTGTTTTTTGTCTTTTATGAGAAATGTTTTGAATTTGTTTGTGAACATTCTCATACTAAGACCTATCCATCGTGGTAAATACTTACACCTCGCCCCGAAACAGGACGCGTATAAGTACTCCGCAACAAAGTCTCGTGTCGTACAAGAATGTTCGGTTTTTATTAAGTGTTTTTATTGTTTTTCTTTATGAGATGAGAAAGAAGGACTCAAGTTGCAAAAAGGGAAAAAACTAAGGGGGACTAAGATCAACCCTAAGTTATTTATTCAAAGGTGGTCCTAATGGTTTGTGGGGTTTTTCTAATCCTAAAGAGCAAAAGGAAAAGAAAAAGGATGCAACTTACTTCCTAAGGAAGATAAGTTGGTCCTAACAATGGGGAATCCTACCAATCACAAAATATGGAGAGAAAAGAAATGAATTAAATGCATAAAGAATACAAAAAATAAAATAAAAGGATAAGGTGTAAGGAAGCATACCTTTCCCTCCCTACAAAACAAAGATTAGTGTGCATTTTATTTAAAAAAATAATAATAAAGCAAACATACACCAATTAAATCCTAATGACTCTCTTAATTCTAAGAGAACTAAAAAAATGCTAAAACAAAAATTCAGCACCTACTACAGCCCCTAATACACAAACAGCTATGGAAACAATGCATAACACAGTGCAACTTTTTACAGCCAGCATGCAGCATGAAAAGATAGGTGTAGAAAGTCACATACAGCATACAAACATAATAAACCACATGTATTTTACAACACCTATATTAACAAACAGCTATGAAAACATGGGACAAATTTGATCATTTTTATTTATGTGCACAAAATGAATGATAAACAACACATCAATGTGAATTAACATGAATCTACATACACCACAAAATGAACTCAAACATGTGAATTTATTTACTTCATTTATTTTATTAAAAGGAACAATGATCGACAAGAATAACCACACTTTTCCATATTGCACAAATGAGCATTTTATCATGAGATTGAACATGTATCACTACAAGCATCAATTGTTACACATGCATGGCATAAAAATCAGAATTGAACTCATATTAAGATATGATCAATTAAGCACAAGAAACTTGCATGAACATGTGAAGCATTTAATCACATTTAGCAAAAAAATCAACATGGTATTTAATCACTTTATCAATCAAGCAAGCAATGACAATAATCATGAAGCACAAATCAATTTTAAGTGAGCATTTAAAATGTGAAACAAGTGATTAAAGTGTAGCAAAACTCATCAAGAATCAATTATAACACAAATGTATATTTAACACAAAACATGAAAAAGTGAACGAAATCATGTCGAAACGATTCGAAACAAATGAATCGGCTACTGGAAATAGACCCAAAAATTCCCTAAAATCAATACCTAAACATACATGAACCTTAGAAGCACTAGGAAGCAAGATTGAGCAAGAAAATAAGCTAAAAAACAAAAATCCAATAGCGTTAACCAGTTAACCAAACGGTTAACCCGTTAACGAACCCTGGACATCACTAAAAATGGCAAAAAAACGCATGGGTTAACCGGTTAACCAAACCGTTAACTGGTTAACGCTGAACAGAAAGTGAAAAATGCTTTTGAAATAAGTGCTTTTGGCCACAATATTCCTTCTAAACAATCCTAACCCCCACCTAATCATGCTAACACTAATTTCTACTCAATTAGGGCTTATTAACACATGCTAGAATCTATGACAAGCTACAACCAACTTCTAATCCATCAAAAACCACAAATCGCAAGCAAAACTTAACGAAAATGTAATCAAACATAAGCAATATGAAAAGCACTTAAAGAATGCCGAAATGGAGAGATGAAGAGAATAACTTAAAGGAAAAGTGATTTAGATCACCAACCTATAAAGCGGAGAAGTGCTTCGGTAATTGTTGCAAGAATCGGAGATTGATCGAAGAGAAAACCAAGAAAACCGCGAATCCGTAAAATAAATGCGTTCTTGATGCTTGAACCTTTGTGCGCTTCTGATAAGCCGAAATCCTCACAAAAATCAGTAGCTTCTTCTTCCACAATCCACAAATCAATGGAGGTTGGAGGCTAAGCTTCAAGATCTTCAAGTTTCAATGTGAAACTTGAAGAGCTTCTTCAAAACGCTTTAGTGAAGAAAGGGAAAAGGGAGGAAAAGTGAGAGAGAAAAAGTATTTGTGAGAGAATGAAAAATTTGACTTGTGTGAATGAAAATTGTGTGTGTGAATCCCCTTTGGTTTGGATGAAAATAGATTAAACATGGCTTAGGTTTGGGGCCCAAAAATTAGGCTTGGGATCCAAAATTATGGTTTGGAAATGAGGTTAGGATTTAGCAATGGAGCTAGGTTAGGAGAAGGAACATTCTAGAAGATGGTAGAACATGGTAGAAGTTTCCAAGGGAAATGGAGTGGAATTGAAATGGAAAAACAAGAGGGAAAGAATGAAAGGAAGTGTGGAAAGAAAGTGGAAGGAAAAGTGGAGGGAAATGTAAAACCAACAACTTTTCAAATGATTTTTCTTTGATTTTTTATGATTCCTCCGTCATTTCTTAACCAAATTTGAACCATAGGATCATTTTAACCCTAATTTCATGATTTCGATCTTAAAAGTCAGGAATCGACCCTTTTTACCTAGCTCGGTTGCCTTTTCCCTGATTCCTCGATTTTCAGTCGTCTGGCCAGTCGAACCCCTTCCAAAATGAATTTGTGGACAAAGTTTGAACCCTAGGCATTTGACACCCTACATAACGCAAATGAATCCTCTTTGAATCAAAACTTCATGCCGAAGCCCATTAGAAGTGAAACCCTAATTTGGCCATTTTCATCAGGAAATATCGCACTGCTCGCCTCCTTTGATCAAACCAAATCTTTCCATGGCTTGTGGCTTCAAATGAAGACTTGTGGGATTTTGTGAACCCTTTGCACAAGGTTGACAAGCTTCGAGGCACTTTGATTGCCTTTGTAACGCCTTCAGTTGCTCCAATCATTGATCACATACCCATGCCTCTGCTATGCTACATATGATGCAATGTTTTTGGTTATTTTATGAATCTATGTAAGCAAAATGCTATGAAAAATGTTGAGGAAATGAGAGGGAAAATTTTGAGGTATTACAGCTTCCCCTATTCAATCATCTGCAGGCCTGAACGAATAATTGCGAGAGCTTTTAGACGTTCAAGGTATGGAGTGATTGAATACTCGAATAAAACCTAGAAATTTGAACTCTGTGGGATAAGAGAAATGCCATCCGCCTTTTATTTTGTTTTTATTTTGTTTTTATGTTTACCTCTGAATAGGTAGCGGGAAAAGAACAGGGTGGAACGAGATCGTTGTACATAACGAGAGCCCAGGCAAACAGGACCGTTGTACAAAACGATAACCTGCAACGCGATTGCTGAGTGAATCAAGCCACGGAAAGGGAGCCTGTTGTACAAAACAAGGCTTTGAACGCAACATCAACCGATTTGCGACTCAAATAAGATCAACCTCTCTATCATGGCGATGGTATCAACCGATCCATACCCAGGAAAGCGAGAATGTAATATCATCCGATTTACAACTCGAAGAGAAATGATATCAACCGATTCACAACTCAAATAATATCAACCGATCTAACATGGAGATGGTATCAACCAATCCATACCCAGGAAAGCGAGAATGTAATATCATCCGATTTACAACTCAAAGAGAAATGATATCAACCGATTCATAACTCAAATAAGATCAACCGATCTAACATGGAGATGGTATCAACCGATCCATACCTAGGAAAGCGAGAATGTAATATCATTCGATTTATAACTCGAAGAGAAATGATATCAACTGATTCATAACTCAAATAAGATCAACCGATCTAACATGGAGATGGTATCATCCGATCCATACCCAGGAAAGCGAGAATGTAATATCATCTGATTTACTTGTCGAAGAGAAATGATATCAACCGATCCATAACTCAAATAAGATCAACCGATCTAACATGGAGATGGTATGAACCGATCCATACCCAGGAAAGCGAGAATGTAATATCATCCGATTTACAACTCGAAGAGAAATGATATCAACCGATTCATAACTCAAATAAGATCAACCGATCTAACATGGAGATGGTATCAACCGATCCATACCCAGGGAAGCGAGAATGTAATATCATCTGATTTACAACTCGAAGAGAAATGATATCAACCGATTCATAACTCAAATAAGATCAACCGATCTAACATGGAGATGGTATCAACTGATCCATACCCAGGGAAGCGAGAATGTAATATCATCCGATTTACAACTCGAAGAGAAATGATATCAACCGATTCATAACTCAAATAAGATCAACCGATCTAACATGGAGATGGTATCAACCGATCCATACCCAAGAAAGCGAGAATGTAATATCATCCGATTTACAACTCGAAGAGAAATGATATCAACCTATTCATAACTCAAATAAGATCAACCGATCTAACATGGAGATGGTATCAACCGATCCATACCCAAGAAAGCGAGAATGTAATATCATCTGATTTACAACTCAAATAAGATCAACCGATCTAACTAGAAAATGGTATCAACCGATCCATTATTATCGCACTAAGACGATACCAAAAGGAACAAAATCATTGTACTTAAACGAGAGCCCGAGACGCGACCGTTGTACTTAAACAGAGACGCGAAACAATGAGATTGTTGTACTGAAACAAGACCCGGAGATGAGACCATTGTACTTAAATGGAGACTCGAAAGGAACGGGATCGTTGTACTTAAACGAGAGCTCGAGACGCGACCGTTGTACTTAAACAGAGACGCGAAAGTATGAGATTGTTGTACTGAAACAAGACCCAAAGACGAGACCATTGTACTTAAATGGAGACTCGAAAGGAACGGGATCGTTGTACTTAAACGAGAGCCCGAGACGCGACCGTTGTACTTAAATAGAGACGCGAAACAATGAGATTGTTGTACTGAAACAAGACTCAACTAGGGATAACAACAAGACTTGGTAGACAAAGATGCCTGGAAAATGGTATAAGTATCTTCTGTGGGGAGTATTTCAGGTTGAGAAGATGTTACGGGTCTTATGTAATATACCTCGAAACTAGCCCATGCTGGTATGCATATGTTTGGATTTATGGCGTAATGCTCCATGACAATGGAAATGCTACACTTTTGAGGATGCAAATGTAATGATGATTATGCATATGCAAATGCAAAGAGATCTCCTGACAAGGAGACTGCAAGTATCCCAGGTGGCTTGACTGGAGAGAAATGATGATCACTGCATTGATCTGGTTAGTCCTTGTGAGGAGAAGACAACTCTGCGGGGAATGATGTTGATGATACACAGGCTCTGAACTGCCGTTATTGCCAAAAATAAATTGGACTTTGAGATTGGAACACCAAGACCCTGCTGGAGACGAACTCTTCTTGCTAGGTACGCTACCCATTGAACTTTGTTGGGGAAGTGAAACCTTCTGACTTGGCTGGGGAAACAAATGTATGATACTGCTGAACTAACAACCTGCTGGGGAGGAAAGAAACTCCTTGCACTGCTGGGGATGGCCCCTATATTGAAAGGAAGTCTCTGCTTGGGGAGGACACCAGCCTTCTGTTGCCTTGTTGGGGGAGATTTCAACTTCCAACTCTACTGGGGATTATGGATGATGTCAATGATAAAGCTTCCCGCTAAAGATAAGAGCTCAAGTTGCCCCTCGCTGGGGATGATAGATGATGATACCCTTCTGCTCGAGAATTATCTTTCCCTTTGTCGCTCTATTGGAGAAGGGATTGACTAATGAAGCTTACTATGGAATTCTGACCCATGAAGCCTGCTGATGAAACAACTCTTGAAGTACTGTGATGACAATGGCTTTGCCCCTAGACTCTGGGTTGATAGATTGCCAACTAATCATGAGTGAACAATGGTTCTTTGCAATTTTCAACTCGCCTCCGATTAAGGTCCATCGAAAGAAAATGTCTCAAGAGGATTTTACAAAAAACATGACATATGAAATGCCTCAGTGTCTTCAAACTCTTGGAGAGATTCGTCGGATCTAGAAATAACTGCCCCAGCCTGCAGGGTCTGTGAAATAATTTTCCTTGCGAGGATTCATGAAATACTTCATATCATTGTGAGATATTCTGCCCCAGTATATTGAACTCTGGATAGGTGCCTCTGATTAACTATCTTTGAGAGAAAGTAACTTCTAGTGCTCTTGGGGTGGGCTACCCCAGTACAAGCCTTGAAGTGATCACCTCTGACTGACTGTGCTTTGAAGAAAATATACATACTACATACTCCTGGAGAGATTTGAATCTCGAAGTGATTGCCCCAGTTTGGTTGAATTTTGAAGAGATTGCTCGACGTGATTGCCCCAAATTAGTTGGCTCTTACCACGACTATTGGGAAAGTTCCTACTCAATGGAGTTTCTTGGAAAAGTGCATCTCGACGTGATTGTCCTTCAGATGTTTCAGACTTCTCAACTTGGCCAGATTAAACTTCTGGACTGAGATTCCATACGTGAACTTTTATGATGCCAAACAAATGTATGCAAGAAGAAAATGTTTATTTTGAGAATGAAAATTCTAATGCAACACACATGTTAATCTTTAAGTTTTACTGTAAAAAGATGTCGCAAACTATTGTGAGTGAATCACTGGTTAAAATACGACATTGATTTTTTATAGAAGAAAGCATGCATATGCAACACCAACCAAGATCTTTTAGCACAACACATAGGAGTCAGGAACGCGGTCTCGTGGTAGTACGCTCTCAAAAATAACCCTGTTTCAGTTAGGACTTTTGAGGGTTGTATTGTGGCCTGGTTCACGGTTATAGAAACAAAGGATATAGGCTCGAAATTTAATTGTACCCACCCCTCTTCGTGATGTTCTCCATTCCTATGTTCAGCTAGCTTTCACAAGTGCTCACCTCTCAAAAAGGGTTTCGTGATGGTTGAGGAACCAATTACACTAACGGTTTAAGCACCAATTAGGTTGTTTTTGGGAATCAGTCACCCCTTCGTCTTTCGTGTCAGTGCCACACGATTTTGTTCTTGTTTGAGGATATTTCTTGTGTAATCCTTTTCATCTTTCGATTTTGCATTATTTTGCTTGTCCCTAACTTTTTCCTGGACTGATTCTTGTGAATCTTTGATTATGGAGTCCAGCGGGATGCCCTAACATTTGCCTAAGTCGCTTGTTTTCAAGTTTCGACTTAGTGGGCTTTTTCGTTTCTTTTTCAATTCTCTTTTTTTTAACAAATCATGTGACACTGTTTGTCTTGATTACTTTGCGAGGGTCGTGACTGTCTCACTTCTTGGTTGTTTGAGGGATAACCATTGTGATAACCATTGTGGTTTCTGGTATTTGGACCTCTTGATTGGGATAACCATTGTGGTTTCTGGTCTCTGGAACTCTTGAATTGGTACAACGAAAGGTGATGGATCCTCATATGTGCACTCCTTTTCGAAATTTGATCGCTCAGTCAAACTAACTGACACCTACCCTGCCCCTGGGTTAAATGCAAGGGGTTTTTTCATGCGAAAAGAAACTCCTACTTCAAGGCTCAAATGGGTTGGCGAGGGTCTATCTCCCTTATATTTCCGGTGTTTAGGATTTGAAACAATGCCTGTACATCGTCAACAAGGTCTTTCTCAAAAGTACACGATTAGAGATTTTTGCATTTTCATTTCATCATTCTCCCTGATAGAGTTTAAGCACAACAGTCGGTATTGCAATGCACATACACAAAATTATGAGTGAATACGAATGGATTACTTCAAGAAAAACATGTGCATTTTATTATGGTCATCATTAAAAGACAAATAAATTTCATGCATGCATACAAATGTTTAAACAAACAATAGAAACTACAAATGAAAATGCAGTAAAGAAGCTGAACATAGCCATTGTTGAGGAGGCTTGACTCCTTCTGGACTAATGGACTTATGGTCCAATGGTCGCATATCTGACATGGCAATCATACATCTTCTAGTTATTCTGACTTTGATACGAGACATCTGAAAGAAGAAGTAAAGCTGAGGAATGAAGTTTCCCAATAAGGTTGCTCGGAAAAACCTGACGATCGTCTGCCTACGTATCTCCATTGACCCCAGACCAATGAAGAATCAGAGCGACGTAGTTCCCCTCAATAGGGATGAAAATGCCCTGAAAAGATGCACCATTGCCAAAAATAAGAGTATCTGGAATGCTTCTGGCTTTATTGCTTTAACTCTTCCCGACAAACTTTGATAAGAAGACTTCAAATCAAGAAACGTTGACAGCTTTCGAGTCGATTAAGTCCTGCACCATGTGGTGAAAAGCTTTACACCTATCAATATGATGCCCTAGCGCCCCAGAATAAAAATCACAGCGGGCATTGGCATCCCATCCATCCGGTAGTGGAAAAAGGAGGTGGGGACAGCTTGCGAAGCCCAACCAACTTCAACTGAAGCAAATGCTGAAGAAAATCAGTGTGAGACATTGGAAAAGGGTCAAAAATATTTCTCTCCTTTGCTGACGACCCTGTTGAGGATTACGTTGGCGACGATTTTGCTGTTGTGAACGTGTGGCACTTGGGATGATCACGGATGTTGTCTGGTAACGTGAACCTTGATTTCTCCTCTTTCTCTGAACACAAACTGCCCCCGCTTCTTCGTACTATCTCTTTTGCTCATTTGAAAACGGTTTCTTGATTCCAGAAGTAGAGGCACCGTTGCCCTGGATCTTTCCTCGCTTCATCCAGTTTTCAATTCTTTCACCAGTCAAGACGATATCAAAAAAACCGTTAGCTGAACATCCTGCTAAACGTTCTATGAAGTGCACCGGGAGGGTATCCATGAATAGGTCTACCATTTCTCTCTCTAGAAATGATGGTTGCACTCTGGCTGCGACCTCGCGCCATCTCTGAGCATACTCCTTAAAGCTCTCGGAGTTCTTTTGTGACATGCTCTGAAGCTGGGTTCGACTGGGAGCCATGTCAATGTTATACTGGTACTGCTTGAGAAAGGCTTCCCCAAGTTCCTTCCAGTTACGGACAGAGTTCTTTTCCAGTTTCGTGTACCACTCCAGTGAAACCCCGGACAGGCTGTCCTGGAAGTGGTACATCTAAAGCTTCTCATCTTTGGTATGTGCAGCGATTTTGCGATAGAAGGCCTGCAAGTGAGTTTTCGGGCAAGATCTGCCACTGTACTTGTCGAAAACAGGAGGTCTGAACTTTGGAGGGATGACCACCCCTGAAACCAGCCCCATATCAGCAACATCAATGCCAAGGGTATCTTTGAATTCTAGAGCCTTTACCTTCTCGGCTAGCATTTGGAAGTCTTGGTTATTGGCCCCAGAACCAAATCCCATATCTTCACTGAGAAAAGTAAATTGATCCTCCTGTCGGTCTGCTACACGAACATGAATTGGACCAACGCCTCAGGAGTAGGAGGCCTATTCTCCGTAGGTGGAATGACAATGTTGTTGATCGGATTGTCTTGGGCGTCCAAGGTAATCATTGGAGGATCAGCCTGTGGGTGATTAAGCCTTTGCATGGCGGTTCTCATTTCTTGTTGTCCCTGCACTATACCCTGCATTGCTGCCATGAATTCCCCCATCTGGGTGCGAAACTCGTTCAACTCAGTTTGTACTGTATTCATGATTTGACTCGGGTAGCGTACTGGTATGGCCGATACTTCTCCTGAAATGGTTAAATAAATTAGGAAATCCAGATAACTCGTTAGTATGCAAAAATATATGCATGAAAATGCCATGTCACTGATCCCACTTCATTCAGATTGGGGGACAGATACCCCACGGAGTGCCACATCATAAGATAAATTCTGTGAGTGTGTGCGAAGAAAGTGCTGAGCATCGGGAATTCAATATCAAAATAAAATTGCCAGGATAGAAAAGTTGAAATAATGGCACCTGAAAACTTCCATAAAGCAAAAAATATGCCAACGTGCGAAAACTTATACAATCACTTGCCAATAATACTAAAATACAGGAAAATGTCACAATCCACAACAGAAAAAAAAGAGATTCCTTCAACAACTCTGAAGGTAATCTCGAAATACAATAAATCAAATCACATGCATCAAAGAAATATATGTCTCCTGACTTGAGCTTCGTGCAGTCTGCATGACCAGCTGGACTAAGAGGCTTCAGCTCTTGAGATACCCCTCTGGTGTAATGATCCCTGAATCAATTAGATATTGGACATTGTGCCTGAAGGCTTTACACTCGTCGATAGTATGTCCGAATGTTCCGGAGTGGAATTCACACGTAACATCCATATTGTATTCTGGGGGATTGGGGTAGGGCATTGGAAAGGCATTCCTTGGCTGAATCAAAGAACTCTCGAGCAAACGGGCAAACACTTGACTAGGAGGGCTGGGACTTGGAGTAAACACTTCTTCAGTCTGCTTGAGTTTGAGTCTCCCCTGTTGTTGATAGTTCTGATGTTGAGATGAATTCGAACACCCGAAATTATTCTGCATTTTCTTCCTTATGTTGGATCGGTGAATGGGTAGAGGTGACTGGCGCGATGTCTTTACGACCCAGAGTGGAGGCACACATCCCTGATTGGGGATGATTTTTGTGGTAAGAAAAGGAGAAGTACCTTCTATCGATATGAAATCCCTTGACACATCCCCACTGATCGGTGCGAACTCATCACCTTTAAATCAATGAGCTCTTGAACTTGATATTTGAACCTCTTACAGTTCTCTACATGATGACCAGGTGCCCCAAAATGGAAAACACACCTGGAACTGGCGTCAAAATCTAGAGGAAGCTTTTTGGGTGTGGATGTCATGGTGACAAGTTCAACCAGATTAAGCTCGAGCAAACAAAGAAGCAATTGCGCATATGACACCGAAATCAAATCAAACTTGGCTTCAGACGTCTTTGGCATTTGTCCGCAGCTTTCGCCTTTACCTTCCCTTTGATGAACTGGAAGAGTCTGCAAATTGAGAGGCTTAGGATCCCAAAGTTGAGGAGAGTTTCCGCGAAACACTTCCTGATCTTGGAACAAAACCACTGAACTGGGAGGACCAACAACTTCTACAACAATAAAGGGGACATGGTGCCCTTCTTGGAGCTTTGGGGCTTCCCTGGTCTGGTTCTCTTGTTTCTTAAGTTGGTAAACTTTTTATATCAATAGCATGTGGCCATGCCACAAGGTCTGCATGTCCTCCAAGAGTTATTCCATTCGAATTTTCATTTCAGCTATTTCTGCTCGGCATTGTTCCATGTCCATCTCTTGATGACTGTGATTCAAATTGGCCATTCTGGAGAGTAACCAAATCAGGATGAGAATCTGTCCCCGGACACCTGTAATGAGAGTAAGGATGCATGCAAATGCCATGTTCGATTATTTCCAAGGGATCCTTCTGCTTTGATTCCAGTTTGGATATAGGAACATATAATGACATGGTTCAAACATGGGATCTTTGGAAATAACCGAACATGTATAATAAAATGCCATGATGTTATGTATGCAACAGGCATGTGATCAAGGATCTGATGCTGGTGTTGGGCGGTTAACCAAATGTGGATAGTCACTTTTGTCTTTGTATAGATACTTCAGAACATAGAACCAGATCATACTACTAAACAATACTGGAAACGTGGGTATGTTAAAGTTTAGGGTTCCTGCAAACCTGTAAACACTCCCAATCTCACGAGTGTGCTACTCGGGTAAACATCACGGACTCTCAAAGCCGAATAACAATAATACGTTCACCATTTCCGAGAAATGGCTCATGACCAAATCAGGGAATCGTTTTGGCATTATGTACTACTCAAGGAGGCCTCAGCTGAGTCCGGAAAAACAAGCATCCCGCACAAGTCCCCAGCTTCAAGCACTGAATCGAGAAACAATAGTACATTCATCCCGAAGGGTACAATACTACCGTCATATGAACAGTTTGCTTTAACCGGATTCCTATGAGAGAACCAGGCCATCCTATGCGAGTTCCCAGTGGGCCCTCGGATGCGAGTGGGTTTGCCAACAAATGTGGTCTGCCACTGTCATCACTGGAGAGGGTTGTTTCCACTAAGGTTCTCAATGATCGGTCCCCAGCTTCACATAACCATCAAGGTTGTATCCCGAAGTGGGGAAGAACCCACACACAAGATAGTTCAAAGACGGTCGCAACCTGGGTGTGGAACACATCGCCACTCATCATGTAACCATGCGAGTACAACATGTCCACGTTAATCCTATAGTGCACTCAAGCCGGGTATTTGGCTTATCTCACAGTAACTCCCATCCTACATAAAAAATGAGAACCAACACAACTAGACAGTCCAGTATAATATGATGCATGGAAAATAAATACTGAAAGTAATAAATAAATGTTGTAAAGTAAAGCTGTAAAGTAAAACTGTAAATGAAAACAGCAAAGCTAAACTAAAGCACACAACAGTAAACAGATGAACACCCAAAGAAACAAAACAAAACAGGCGCTAGGATTGACTCTACAAGGGAAACCAGAGATTCCGGGTGCATCATCCCCAACAGAGTCGCCAGCTGTCGCTCCCGGGATTTTTATCCTAGTACAAACGCGAAAGTGGCGCGGAAAAGGTAGAGTCGCCAGCCATGCATTTTTACCCCGAATCAATGGGAAAGGTAATGCTGCACAAACCTAAGGAAGAAGGAAAGGACAAGGCCTTGAAAACCAAAGATCTGGGTTCGGGAGTCGGTTACGACCTGGGAAGGTATTAGCACCCCAAATCGTCTGCCGTACCCGACGGGATCCATGCTTGTTAGTTTCTTTCAAAGGGTGAGAAAATAATTGTTCCTGAATAAAACTGCTAACTGGAATGGGAATGGAAATGAGAAAGGGAATTGGAAAAGAGAACAAAAAGAAAGAATGGGGAATGTAAGGAAAATAAAGAATGTGCTCGAACGGGCCCTACCCCGCTGCCTACGTACCTCATCGGGAAAATGAGGATCAGAGTCGACGTAGTTCGCCTAACTAAGGCGAGAACTATTTGTTTGTGTTTTTTAAGGTTGGAACTGCGTATGTCTATGCTCAGGTGTTGTAGGCTCATCTGGTACGAGTGCTTTTACCATCTTGCATGCGAGACAAGTCGTCACGAGTTCGCGTTCAGAATGAATGAGGTGAGAAGAGAAGTTCCCGCAGGATAGTCGCTTATTAATTGTTTTTTGTCTTTTATGAGAAATGTTTTGAATTTGTTTGTGAACATTCTCATACTAAGACCTATCCATCGTGGTAAATACTTACACCTTTCCCCGAAACAGGACGCGTATAAGTACTCCGCAACAAAGTCTCGTGTCGTACAAGAATGTTCGGTTTTTATTAAGTGTTTTTATTGTTTTTCATTATGAGATGAGAAAGAAGGACTCAAGTTGAAAAAAGGGAAAAAACTAAGGGGGACTAACACCAACCCTAAGTTATTTATTCAAAGGTGGTCCTAATGGTTTGTGGGGTTTTTCTAATCCTAAAGAGTAAAAGGAAAAGAAAAAGGATGCAACTTACTTCCTAAGGAAGATAAGTTGGTCCTAACAATGGAGAATCCTACCAATCACAAAATATGGAGAGAAAAGAAATGAATTAAATGCATAAAGAATACAAAAAATAAAATAAAAGGATAAGGTGTAAGGAAGCATACCTTTCCCTCCCTACAAAACAAAGATTAGTGTGCATTTTATTAAAAAAAAAATAATAAAGCAAACATACACCAATTAAATCCTAATGACTCTCTTAATTCTAAAAGAACTAAAAAAATGCTAAAACAAAAATTCAGCACCTACTACAGCCCCTAATAGACAAACAGCTATGGAAACAATGCATAACACAAAACAACTTTTTACAGCCAGCATGCAGCATGAAAAGATAGGTGTAGAAAGTCAAATATAGCATACAAATATAATAAACCACATGTATTTTAAAGCACCTATATTAACAAACAACTATGAAAATATGGGACATATTTGATCATTTTTATTTATGTGCACAAAGTGAATGATAAACAACACATCAATGTGAATTAACATGGATCTACATACATCACAAAATGAACTCAAACATGTGAATTTATTTACATCATTTATTTGATTAAAAGGAACAATGATCAATAAGAATAACCACA
The DNA here is from genome assembly GCA_963966055.1 of Lathyrus aphaca. Taxonomy (NCBI): domain Eukaryota; kingdom Viridiplantae; phylum Streptophyta; class Magnoliopsida; order Fabales; family Fabaceae; genus Lathyrus; species Lathyrus aphaca. The sequence continues at coordinate 707,515,450 of OZ014519.1, read as the reverse complement.
CTTTTCCATATTGCACAAATGAGCATTTTATCATGAGATTGAACAAGTATCACTACAAGCATCAATTGTTACACATGCATGGCATAAAAATCAGAATTGAACTCATGTTAAGATATGATCAATTAAGCACAAGAAACTTGCATGAACATTGTAATACCTCAAAATTTTCCCTCTCATTTCCTCAACATTTTGCATTCATAAATTCATAAAATAATCAAAAAAACATTGCATCATGTGTAGCATAGCTGAGGCATAGGTATGTGGTCAATGGTTGGAGCAACTGAAGGCATTACAAAGGAAATCGAAGGGCCACAAAGCTTCTCAACCTTGTGCAAAGGGTTTACAACATCCCACAAGTCTTCACTTAAAGCCATGAGCCATGGAAAGATGGGGTTTAATTAAAGGAGGCAAGCAGTGCAACATCTCCTGATGAAAAGGGCCAAATTAAGGTTTCACTTCTATGGGGCTTCGGCATGAAGTTTCGATTCAAAGAGGATTCCTTTGTATTATATATGATGTCAAAGGCCTAGGGTTCAAATCTCGTCCATAAATTCATTTTTGAAGGGGTTCGACTGGCCAGACGACTGAAACTCGAGGAATCGGGGAAAAAGCAACTGAGCTAGGTAAAAAATGTCGATTCCTGACTTTTAAGATTGAGATCATGAAATTAGGGTTACAATGATCATGTGGTTCAAATTTGGTCAAGAAATGATGGAGGAATCATAAAAAAATCAAAGAAGAAAAATCATTTGAAAAGTGGTTGGTTTTACATTTCCCTCCACTTTTCCTTCCACTTTCTTTCCACACTTCCTTTCATTCATTCCCTCTTGTTTTTCCATTTCAATTCCACTCCATTTCCTTTGGAAACTTCTACCATGTTCTACCATCTTCTAGAATGTTCCTTCTCCTAACCTAGCTCCATGGCTAAATCCTAACCTCATTACCAAACCATAATTTTGGATCCCAAGCCTAATTTTTGGGCCCCAAACCTAAGCCATATTTAATCCATTTTCATCCAAACCAAAAAGAAGAGAGGACACACAATTTTCATTTCCAAATTTCTCACTCTCTCACAATCACTTTTTCTCTCTCACTTTTCCTCCTTTTTCCCTCCTTTCACTAAAGCTTTTTTGAATAAGCTCTTCAAGTTTCACATTGAAACTTGAAGATCTTGAAGCTTAGCCCCAACCTCCATTGATTTTGTGGATTGTGGAAGAAGAAGCTACTGAATTTTGGTGAAGTTTTCGACTTATCGGAAGCACACGAAGGTTCAAGCATCAAGAACGCATTTATTTTGCGGTTTCGCGGTTTTCTTGGTTTTCTCTTCGATCAAGCTCCGATTCTTGCAACATTCACCGAAGCACTTCTCCGCTTCGTAGGTTGGTGATCTAAATCACTTCTCCTTTAAGTTATTCTCTTCATCTCGCCATTTCGGCATTCTTTAATTGCTTTTTCGCTTTGCTTGAGATCGTTTCCGTTTTCGTTATGTGTTGCTTGCGATTTGTGATTTGTAATGGATTAGAAGTTAAGGTGTTGATAGTTATAGGTGCTAGCATGTGTAAATAAGCCCCAATTAAGTAGAAATTAGTGTTAGCATGTTCCTAGATATGTTAGGGATCATTAGAAGTGAGTTTGTGGCCAAAAGCACTTATTTCGAAAGTTTTTTTCACTTTCTGTTCAGTGTTAACCGGTTAACGCATTTGGTTAACCGGTTAACGCGTGCGTTTTAGCCACAAATTGATGATGTTTTAGGTCCTTTTAACGCATTTGGTTAACCGGTTAACGCTGTTGATTTTTGGATTTTTTAGTTTATTTGATTGCTCATTCTTGCTTTCTAGTGCCTCTAATGTTCATACATGTTTAGGTAGTGATTTTAGGGAATTTTTGGGTCCATTTCCAGTAGCTCATTCCCCCATTTCGAGTCGTTTCGACACGATTCCGTTCATGTCGCATATTATGCATTTTAGTGTTTCTTTGTGCATAGCTTGAGTTCTTGCATTTTGTTTCCATGTTTATGCATCATTAGGTATGTTAAATAATCATGTTGCATTCTGTTTTTACATCTTTTGCATTGCATTAAATCATTTTGCATTTCATTGTATCAAGATATATATCATTTTACATAATCATGTATGTATGTGTATTTGGTTGCATTTGATTGCATGCTTGATCATATCATTTATATCAATTTAATTCTGAATTTTGCATTGAGTTTAGCATTCTTGTTGAGCTATCATATTGTATGTTCATAATCAATAGTCCTCATGTTCATATACCATATTCATGTGCTACATTTTTGCATACTTGTTGCATAATCCACCATGTGATGCATTCTTGCATAATCCTTCTAAATATTTATGTTCTTCCATTTATGTATGTTGATCCATGTTCAAATGCATGTTCATGATGAGATTGGTGCATTTTTCATTGAGTTTGTGCATTAGAAAATGAAAATAATAAATTCTGGATTTTGCATTTCATAGCTGTTTTTGCATATAAGTGTTGTAAAATGTAGGTTGTTTGTTATGTTTGCATGCTGTTTGTAACCTTTTACACCTACCTTTTTCATGTTGCATGCTGGCTGTAAAAAGCTGATTTGTGTTATGCATAGTTTCCATAGCTGTTTGGGTATTAGGTGCTGTATTTTTCTCCTAGCATTTCTTTAGTTTCTTTAGAATTAAAATAGAATTTTGATTGAGTCCTAAAGTCATTAGGATTTAATTAGGGTATGTTTGCCTTGTTATTTTAAATTAAAAAAATGCACATTAACTTTTGTTTTATAGAGGGGGAGATTGAGGTAAGTTTCCTTACCTTATCCTTTATTTTATTTTTATGCATTTTCTTTATGCATTTAATTCATTTCCTTCCTTTCATACTTGTGTTTGGTAGGATTTCCCCCTCTTTTGTAGAATCAACTTAACTTCTCTAGGAAGTAATTTGCATTCTATTCTTTTCTTATTAGGATTAGAAAACCTCACAAACCATTAGGACCACTCTTGAATAATAAATAACTTAGGGTTGTGTCTTAGTCCCCCTTAGTTTTTTCCTTTTGCAACTTGAGTCTTTCTTTCTCACCTCACAAATAAAAATAATAAAATACCTAATAAAAACCGAACTTTCTTGTACGATACGAGACTTTGTTGCGGAGTGCTTATACGCGTCTTGTTTCGGGGCGAGGTGTAAGTACCTATCGCGATGGATAGGTCTTAGTATGAGAATGTTCACAAACAAATTCAAAAAACATTTCTCTTAAAAGACAAAAACAAACAATAAGCGACTATCCTGGGGGAACTTCTTTTCTCATCTCATTCATTCTGAGCGTGAACTCGCGACGACTTGTCTCGCATGCAAGACGGTAAACGCACTCGTACCAGACGAGCCTGCAACACCTGAGCATAGACATACGCAGTTCCAGTGCATAAAAAACACAAACAAATAGTTCCCTCCTGGTTAGGCGAACTACGTCGACTCTGATCCTCATTTTCCCGATGAGGTACGTAGGCAGCGGGGTAGGGCCCGTTCGAGCACATTCTTTATTTTCCCTACATTTCCCCATTTCTTCTTCTCTCTTTTCCAATGCCCTTTCTTATCTCCATATCCATTCCAGTAGCGGTTTTATTCAGCAGCAGCTTTATTTTTTCACCCATTGAAACAAAACAAACAAGCGTGGATCCCGTCGGGTACGGCGGACGATCTGGGGTGCTAATACCTTCCCAGGTCGTAACCAACTCCTGAACCCAGATCTTTGGTTCGCAGGACCTTGTCCTTTCCTTCTTCCTCAGGTTTGTGCAGCATTACCTTTCCCGTTCCTTTGGGATAAAAATGCCTGGCTGGAGACTCTACCTTTTCCGCGCCACTTTCGCGTTTGTACCAGGATGAAAATCCCGGGAACGACAGCTGGCGACTTCACTGGGGACCGAACCCAAAATCTCTGGTTTCCCTTGTAGAGTCAATCCTAGTGCCTGTTTGGTTTTGTTTCTTTGGGTGTTTATCTGTTTGTTGTTGTGTGCTTTAGTTTAGCTTTACTATTTTTATTTACAGTTTTTACTTTACAACTTTACTTTACCGCATTTATTTACCTCTTTCAGTATTTATTTCCCATGCATCATATTATACTGGACTATCTAGCTGTGCTGGATTTCATTTTTTTGTGGGATGGGAGTTACTGTGAGATAAGCCAAATACCCGGCTTAAGTGCACTAAAGGATTAGCGTGGACAAACATTGTACTTCCATGGTATCTCACCATGATGAGTGGCGATGTGCTCCACACCCAGATTGCGACCGTCTTGGAACTATTCTGTGCGGGGATTACCCCACTTCAGGGTACGACCTTGATAGTTATGTGCATCTAGTGACCGATCTTCGAGTACCTTAATGGGAACACCCCTCTCCAGTGATGACAGTGGCAGACCACATTTGTTGGCAAACCCACTCGCATCCGAGGGTCCATTGGGAACTCGCATAGGATAGCCTGTTTCTCTCATAGGAATCCAGTTAAAAAAAATTGTTCGTATGACGGTAGTATTGTACCCTTCAGGATGAATGTACTATTGTTTCTCGATTCAGTGCTTGAAGCTAGGGACTTGTGAGGGATGCTTGTTTTTCCGAACTCAACCGAGGCCTCCCTGAGTAGTACATAATGCCAAACCGATTCCCTGATTTGGTCATGAGCCATTTCTCGGAAATGGTGAACATATTATTGCTATTCGGCTTTAAGAGTCTATGATGTTGACCCGAGTAGCACACCCGTGAGATTGGGAGGGGTTTACAGGTTTGCAGGAACCCTAAGACCTTCAGCATACCCGCTTTGCCTTTGGTTCAGTTTTGTGATCTGGATTTCTGGTTCTAAGATATGGATTCCGGATCAGAGGGATTGTTATTGTGACATGTGGATATTGTGACCTTGCACCGACACCTGATTATATGATTGGCACATCACAGACACTTCACTGATCACATTCCTTGCCTTACATAAGCATCATAGCATCATTAATCATTTGTGTTTCTTTTATTCTTAGGGTTTGCACTACTCCTAGTTCCTGGTCGTATACTTGCTTCAGAATGGAAGATATCTGAAAGAAGAATATTTTCTTCAAATTTTTTGATACCAAGGTGGACTTGCTCAAGCAGATGGTGTCTCTCATTACCCCGGGTCATTTGGGATTTTTCAAACAGCGATATGGTGATATTCTGGACATGGTGTTCAATCTGGATAGTTCACAAAGGAGTGCCATCCATACCTTGTTACAGTATTATAACCCTAGACTCTGATGTTTCACATTCCCTGATTTCCAGCTAGGTCCATTACTAGAAGAGTATGTTGAGATTTTGGGACTGCCTATCAAAGACCAGATTCCTTTCAATTCAGAAATGACAAGACCGACTCATGCTAACATCGCTAAAGCTCTTTATTTGAGCCCGTCAGAGATATCTGCTAATATGGTTGCCACCAAGGCAGGAGTACTTGGTTTTCCCTTAGAGTTTCTGGTCAGAAGAGCTGAAGAATGTGTCGTGGAAAAGCAGTGGGATTCAGTTTGCGCCATCTTGGCATTATCTGTGTATGGGATAGTTTTGTTTGCTGACATGGAGAAGTTCGTGGATATGAATGCCATTCATTTGTTCGTGATGAAGAATCCTGTACCCACTCTCTTGGGAGATTTGTATTATTCAGTACACTATAAGAATGAGAAAAGAAGAGGTGGCTTGGTTAGATGTTGTGCCCCGTTATTCTACACATGGTTTATGAGTCACATCCCTGTTACTGGAGTATTCACGGATCCCAAAGTAATCTGGTCGCAAAAACTAAGCACGTTGACCGCCAAAGACATTAGATGGTTCACCTTAAGGCTAAAAGGGAAAGAGCTCATCTCCATTTGTGGAGGGTATCCTAATGTTCCCCTCTTAGGAGTAGTTGGGGGCATTAATTACAACCCCGTACTTTTGAGAAGACGATTAGGATATGCTTTGAAGAATGTTCCCAAAGATTCGGAGTTGGATCAGACTTTTTATTTCCCTGTGAAGGACAATCTCCCCTTGGTACGGGAAGCTGCAGGTGCTTGGAAATTGATTAATAGAAAGGGTATAGAATGCTTGGGCAGGAGTAATAACCAAATGTTTCCCGAATTTGAAGCTTGGGTAAGAGAAAAAGCTCAAGTGACTCTAATCCCTTTCTCCGCACCGTTACCACCACCTACCACAGTTCCTTTAGAAGATTATCAGAAGTTGGAAGCTTTGGTCAAGCAGCTTAGGGTTGAGAATCAGGAGGCTTACAATTCTTGTCAGAAATTGATGACTCAGAACCATCAGTTAGAAGATAGAGCTCACCGGGCTGAAGAGACGGTTCGTCTTAAGCAGAAGGACTTCGAGGAAAGAGAGCTATACTTCAGGAAGAGAGGATTGGCTGAGATCCATAAGGCGAGTCAGCGCCAGAAGGATAAGAATGAACTTAATGAGGCTAATGAAGCCATCACACTTTGGCAAGAGAAGTGGAGTGATAATCAGAAGAAGCAAAAGGAGGTAGAAGCTGAATTCGAGTTGAAGATCAAGAACCTCCAGGATGCTTTGGTTGAGCAAGAGAAGTTAGTTCGGAAGGCACAAGAGCAACAAAGAGAGTATCTTCGTCAGATGACAAAGAGTCAACAAATAGTTGAAGATGTCCAGAAAGAAGTTGAAGAGCTGAAGCTTCGTGCTGATGTGAAGAGGTCAAAGGTCGAACCGGGTCCGAGCAAAGAGAATGAGATGACTTTCCTGCAGCAGATTGAAGAGTTACATGCTTCCTTTGATCTAAGGGACCTCCTCATCTAGAGACCCATCCAGGAGCCCCACCATCCGGATATCATTCAGTTGTTCCAGAATGTCAAGTGTCTTAGCTGGAGGCTGCAAGACTTAGAGCTCCCTAGAGTTTAGTTTCATGCTATTGTACTCGGACTACCCACAGGCTTGTTGTGGGATTCCTTTTATTGATATACTTTGTTGTTCTTTTAATTGGCACCCTTCGGGGACTTCGTTGTTTCAAACTTCAGTTTATGTGATTGACTTGTTTTGAATCCCTTGTTCGTTATTTGTTACACCGACACGGGGTAATGAGCATCAATTCTCCACGGCCGTCACTGTATTTGAACATCACTTGGGTCTTCTTCCCAATTATTATTCTCCAAATACCAGGACCGGGAAAGGAAAAAGCCTTGGGAATAAAAGGAACACATTGCATTGCATACACATCATTTGCATTTCTTTTTGTTTTGTAGGTTTTCTACAGGATGCTTAATTTATCTGTGTTTTAGGCAAAGATTGCGAGAGCTTCCAAGACTCAGCATCTTCGGCAGAATATTCCACATCGCTACGCAACTCGCAACAACCAGAGGACAGTCATGGACGCTATGCAAACAAATCTTAATGAGTTTCGCACTAGAATGGGAGAGTTCATGGTCATGATGCAAGGGATGGCTCAGGGACAAAAAGAGTTAAGGAATGCAGTTCAGGGGCTCAACCCTCCTCAGACTAATATCCTTGTAACCACTCCTGACGTCCAAGTGACTCCTCCCAACACCAACAATGGACCAGGCGGACCTCAAATTCCAGAGCAGGGCACAACAACTTTCATTCCGATACAAGACAAGCAGGATGATCAGTTCCCTTCTTTCAACAATGACATGGGGTTCGGCGGAGAAGGAAATCTTCAAGACTTTTTGGTGCTTGCTGAGAAAGTCAAAGCCCTCGAATGTAGAGATACTTTGGGGATAGATACATCTGACATGGGCCTAGTCCCCGAGGTGGTTATTCCTCACAAATTCAGGCCTCCTACTTTTGACAAGTATAACGGTAGCTCCTGCCCAAAGACTCACTTGCAGGCATTCTACCGGAAAATTGCTGCCCATACTAGGGATGAAAAGCTCTGGATGTACTACTTCCAGGATAGTCTCTCCGAAGGGTCCTTGGAATGGTATATGAAGCTAGAGAGAAGCTCTGTGAGAAGCTGGAAGGAATTGGGAGAAGCATTCCTCAAACAGTATCAATATAATATCGACATGGCACCCAGTCGTACTCAACTTCAAAGTTTGACTCAGAAGAACTCCGAGAGCTTCAAAGATTACGCACAAAGGCGGCGTGAAGTGGCCACTAGAGTGAAACCACCTTTGCTGGAGAGAGAAATGGTAGACCTGTTCCTGGATACACTCCCTGGGAATTTCATGGAAAGGCTAGCTAGATGTTCCTCAAGTGGGTTTTCAGATATCATCTTAACTGGCGAGAGGATAGAATGTTGGATCAAGCAAGGGAAGATTCAGAACGGAGGCGCTTCAAGTTCTGGAATTAAGAAACCCTTCGTGAAAAGAAGAGAAGGAGAGACTGGTGCAGTGTATGCGCAGAAGGGAGGAAGCAACAGAGGGTTTTATCAGCAAGTGGCCCTTGTCACTATCTCAGCTCAACCTGTTCAACAGCAAGTCCAACAACCACAGCAACAACGCCAACAAGGGTATCAACAAAGAGCTCCTCGTCCATATTACCCCCAGAAGCCCAGAGAAAGACATTTCGAAGCTCCGCCGATGTCCTATTCACAGCTTTTGAAGAACCTCCTACAACTTCAGATGGTTCAACTCCGAACTCTACAACCCCCGAAGCCAGGCCAAATCCCCGAGGGTTATGATACAAACACCAGATGCGAATTTCATTCCGGAGCTCCCGGGCATACCACAGAGAACTGCAAAGCACTGAAGCATGTTGTTCAAGACCTAATGGATTCTAAAGCAATCAACTTTGCTCCTACTCCTAATGTAATTCAGAACCCCATGCCTTATCACGGAGGTACAGTCGGGGCAGTCGATGAAGGGGAGAATCTGAACTTGGTGTGTGACGTCAACGACCTGCAGACTCCATTGAATGTTGTTAAAGTCTACTTGTCAAAGAAAGGTATCTTTCCTGGGTGTGAAGAAGATTGTCCAGGATGTGCTGAAGCTACAAATGGTTGTGAGCAGTTGAAAGTAGGAATCTAGAGCATGATTAATGAAGGAGTGTTGCAGTTTGACAAGGTTGTAAAGGAAAGCGAAGTCTCTACAATAACCATCTTCTACGATCCATCTCAAATTCCTCCACAAGCCAGAGTAGCACCGATAACCATAACCATTGCGGGACCAGTACTGTATCAGAATGATAAAGCCATTCCTTGGAATTATGGTGGCGAAGTATACTGTAACGGCCAGAAGCAAGAGTTGGCCACGTCTAGTACGACCCTGGTTCAATTGGAAAATGTTGGAGTAGGGGGCTTCACCAGAAATGGGAGATTATTCGCGCCGGAAACACTAAGAAATAGTATGATACCACCCAGGGACACCGCAGAAGCCCAGGCTAGGGCGAGAGGGAAGCAGCCAGTGGTTGTCAACGATCTTGCACCAGCAACTGATCCAGACCTTACTTTCGATAAAGAAGCTGAAGAATTCCTGAGGATTATCAAAAAGAGCGACTACAAGATTGTGGACCATCTGCAGCAGACTCCGTCGAAGATTTCCATCTTGTCCTTACTCATGTGTTCTGATTCCCACAGGAAGGCTCTCCTGAATATCCTGAACAAGGCGTACGTGCCTCAGGATATTTCAGTAAATCAGTTGGAAGCGGTGGTATCCAGCGTCAATGCTAGTCACGAATTGGGTTTCACAGACTTGGATTTGACTTCTGAAGGGCTTGGTCATAATCGGGCATTGCATATCTCTTTAGAATGTAAGGGTGCAGTACTCTCTCACGTGTTGGTAGATACCGGGTCGTCCTTGAATGTCTTGCCCAAGAAAGCACTGATGAAGTTGGATTATGATGGAGTAGTTCTAAAGCCCAGCGACCTGGTGGTTATAGCATTTGATGGGTCGAGGAGGTCAGTGTTCGGGGAGGTGGATTTACCAATTAAAGTAGGTCCAGAAATCTTCAATACCACGTTTTACGTAATGGATATACAACCTGCATACAGCTGTTTGCATGGAAGACCTTGGATACATTCAGCAGGATCCGTATCGTCCACACTTCATCAAAAGCTAAAGTTCATATGGGAGGGTTAAATTGTAACTGTCAGTGGGGAAGAAGACATTTTTGTTAGTCATCTGGCTTCATTCAAGTATGTGGATATTGTTGCACCCCAAAATTTGCCCTCACAATACAGGACTTTGTGTGCTAAGAAGGTTCACAAGGTTCACAAGATTTACAATGCTTTCAGGACCTTTCATGAGGTTCATGAAGTCTACAAGTCACTTCATGAAGGTTCACAAGGTTCGCAAGTTTCACAATGCTTACAAAACCTTCCTGAGGTTCATGAGGTCTACAAGTCACTTTATGAGGTTCACAAGGTTCACAATTCTTCCCATGAGGTTCACAAGACATTTTATGATGGTTCACAAGGTTCACAAAGTTCACAATTGGTCAGAAGAGTTGACAATTCCCTCAGACAGTGCATCTCCTAAGCAGTGCCTCCAAAACTAGGGTTTTGACTTTAATCAGGCTAAATGGATTTCCAAGACTTCAAGTGAGATTCATAACATCTTATATGTGTGTAAGAACCCCCATGACAAGTTTCAAGACTTTTCTCAGAAGTTTGCTCAGTCAGATGATCAGATAAGTCAAAATCAGTCAATGCCGTTAAAAAGTCAAACTGAGGTCAACTGTGGTCAAACCAAAGTCAAACTTCATGATTTTTTGCCAACATCAAGTATATGAAGTAAAATTAATCATTTGATCAAGGGTTGATCATGATTCATCAAGGAGATTCCAGATCATCAAGAATCAGGAGTTTCTAAATTAGGGTTTCCTCAGTAAAAGTCAACTGAACTTTGACCAGCCATAACTTTCACATACTTCATCACCAAGTCTCCATCCAAAGCTCATTTTGAAGGAAATTGAATTATCTACAACTTTGTGTCTCACAAGCCAAGCCCAAAAATGCTTCATTTGGAAGGTATGAGCTAAGACATTATAGGTCATTTCAAAAGTCAACAAAAAGTCAACAACTTCAAAAGGGCATAACTTGAGATTGGTAAATGATATGGACATGAAACCAGTGTGGTTGTTTAGAGGACTCTTCAAGCTTTCCAAAATGTCCAAGAACACCCTCATACCATTAAAATTGAAGGATATGTGCCCTTGCAAAGTTGGGAAATTTTGGGTTGGTTTATGATGAAAATGGAGGTCTAAAACCAATTTCTTCCAAATGGGCTTGCCAAATGATGACCCAACCCATACAATGACTTCATGCACGACCCAAACCATTAAAAATCAGAATTTTTATTATTTTATTTTTATTTATTTTGATTTAATTCATTAAAAATCATTTTAAATAAAAATAAAATATGAAAATGTAAGATTTGATGGAGATTAAGCTTCTAGAAAGTCTTAAATGTTGATTTAAATTGAAGAGGAAAGAAATCATGAGATTTGGCCAAAAATAGCAAGCATTCACACATGAATATTTGATTTTTAAGGCATGATCAATTTGGATCTTTTCATATCAAAATCTTCACATGACCAACCAATTTTTTGACCTAAAATCAATCACCTATAAGTACTAAACACAACCCTATTGCAAAGACACGAATTCAGCAGCCTCAAGAGTAAGTTCCATTGTTCAAAAATCCTTCACAAAACTCACATTCGGTTTTTGATTTCCAGGGCTCTAGAAGGTAAAACAAGAACATAGCAAGACTCCTTGGACTTCCTTGATCATGAACCATCACTCATATGCATCAAAATCATGCTATATTGCTCAACCCGAGTTCACTTTGTTCTTGAAAATAATTTTTTCGATTTCAATAATTTGTTGCTTTTCCATGAATTTTGTTTGCATAATCTTGTTTGTGATGTTGTGTAGAACGTTTCTGGATCACTAAACCAAAGCTCCACTGCCTAGAATGGATTCGGCCATGATTAGGGTTTGGACCTCCAAATTAGGGTTCTTCAATTCACTAAATTTAAATAAATTTAAAGAACATAGGGATGTTGTATGGACTGTGAGGATCGTAAAACACTAATTAATTGAAAGAAACCGTATTGCTTTGTGGGTGTTTGGTTTTCGCAGGTTTAAAACATTGAAGAACACGCAGCAAGATTCGCAGGTAAAATTGCATAAAGATTCGCAGGAAATTTGGAGAAGAAGAAGGCTGTTGGCGCGCGTTTCAGAAATTCAAATTGTGTTTTAAATATTTTATGTTTTAATGTTGAGTTATTATCACAAGCGCAGGGCTTGTCCCAGTGGTTGGCTGCTTGGTCTTGGGTATTCAAAGCAAAGGGCAGGGGTTCGAACCCTGGCTTTGGTTCCTTTCTATTTCTTTTTCCAGGAATTAAGTTGTTATAATATATTATGTATTATTCTCACACCATTAGCAGAATTGCTCACCTAGCTGGATGGTCATGCGTGCGTTTGTGTGTTAAGAGGTCCTGGGTTCAATCCTCCCCCAGGCCTTTTGCTTCCATTTATTTTTCTGATTTTTCCAGGCATTGCATAAAACCAATTGAAACCATTCCATTATCACTAATACGTGGCTGGCCTGGTGGTACGTTTTGTTGCTTGCAGGCAGAGGGTCATGGGTTCAAACCCATCCAGGTAAGTTCTTTTTTTTACCATTTTTCTGTTTTAATTTATTTAATTAATTTGCTTAATTATTTTCTTATTATTAATTAAAAAATAAATTGTGCATGTATATATATTTAATAAATATCTAAAATAACACTTTATTTTCTAAAATTCTAAATTTTTATTTTTCTCAATTTAAATTTTTTTTATTATATAATTAAATTATAATATATGTATGTTTATTTAAATAATTTTGTATATTAAATTGAAAATCCTTAAATATTTTTCTAAATAAAACCTTAATTTTAGAAACCCTAGTTTATCTTTTCTAAATAATTATTAAAAACCCAATTTTTATTTTCTAATTTTTAATATAATTATTATATACATATTTATTTAATATAATTTTTGTAAATATAATATTTAATATGATTGAATCTTGTAAATATGCTTATAATCAAATTGCTTATAATTGTTTCTATAATTTTGTTCATAATCCAAATTTTACTCTTTTAAAATATATATATGCTAATATTGTAATTGTATTTGTTATGTTTATGATTTATAATTTTAAATTTTATAATTAAATTGCTCTTATTTCCTTAATAATTTCTAATTCTTATTCATTATTTATTTTGCTTATTATTATCACCAATCATATTATTACTAACCCATTTATTTTATTTTATGCTTATTATTATTATTTTACTAACCTTATTTTTTATTATTATTATTATTATTAACCCCTATTATATTTATTATTGCCTATTTATTTATTTTTGCTTATTATTTATATTTACTTATTTGCTATTTATTTTAATTATTATTGTAATTGCTCCTTGGATGTAATTTTTGTAAATATTTAATTTATTTAATTTTCATGCCATGGTTAGTAATTTAGGGAGTGTAAACATGTATTATATTTAAAATTAAATTTAGATCATTTTAATTATAAGATAAATTAAATTAAACACTCACACACGTAAGTCGATTTTTAATCGCCATCTCACTTTCTAGGGTTGCCTCTCATTGTTGCCTATTCAAAAAGGTCAAGTGGGGTGTATAAAGCAAGTCCCTTAAAAGAAAAGTCATCAGGTCCCTAATGGTTTCCTTTCATAAAGATCAAGTCCCTTTCGAATAATGATGACAGTCCCTCCAAATGCTTAATGCACCCCACAGTTGCCTTCATTAACAGATGTCCCTCATATGTCCCTTACATCCAAGGTAATGACTACCTATTCCTTAATAATAGGGATAGTCTTACCATTTAAAGGATAAAGAACAGAAAGACTTAAACTTTAGGGTAGGTTCCTCATAGTTGCTTACTCACTTCATTTAAAAACTTTTCAAACACTTCACAATTTCAAACAATTTTCAAAATACAAGTTTTTTACGCATCCGTACATGGATCATTATTAAACTCTTATGGAAATTCTTATTCACACACTACACTTTTCAAAAACAATTCAAAGTGAGTTAAGTAACTAAGAGCCCATGGATAACCATGGATATAAAGGGTGCTAACACCTTCCCTTTACATAACCTACCCCCCGGACCCAAAAATCTTTTAAAAGGTCTTTCCTGTTCTTTTATGCCTTTCCTTTGGATAAAATAAAAGTCGGTGGCGACTCTTGCTATCCGCAACATAACTAAAGTCAGTTCTCCCACCGTGTTACAGAACTGGCGACTCTGCTGGGGATTTAAATTTAAGAGGGGTACCCTTAGGAATTAGATCACTTAAATTGTTTGCCTTGTTTGCTTTATATTACTTGTTGGGCTTTATGTGTGAAAGATCCTAACCCGGATCTAGTGTACCTTAGGTAAATGGCAATAGACCAAGGAAACTGTACGACGTATATCGATATGGTTGATCTGGTGGCCATAGTTAGTGCGACTTCTTGGTTGGTGCTTATGTTCCTTAAGTCAAGTTGAGGATAATATGAGGATGCCATATGTTGTCAATGCACTAACTAACTTTTAGAACCCTAGTTATCCCATCTTGGCCTTTAGAAGGTAGTGAGGTAACCGGCTTTGGTGCAGACTGAAGTTGGTTGACACTCGATACTACGCTCATTGAGATCTTAAACTTGGAGGGTTTTGGTTGGCAAGTAAGTTGCCTTCTGATCAACCACCCTTGTGAAGGATCAATGATATTGAGATCCCTTAGAACCTGGTTACTTTTGTAGGACAGGATGAACCAACTAACTTCAGGGGAGGGTACTTACCTTTAAACCTCATGCTAGCCTTTAAACCTAGGGCTATGGTGTGACTTGTTTGTGTGTGCCACATGTTTGTGATTGAGCATAACATCATAGCATCATCATGCATCATAAGCATAGCATTTTCACTAACTATTTCAAGGACCAAAGGATTTATCTTTGTTCTTTGTTGCAGGTCATGGCTTCTGCTCGTGGAAACACCATCAGGATCAACTTTGTGGGCATACCTGCTAAGCTTAAAGAGTTGGTTTCTCAAGTGTCTGATCACTCCCAGTTCATCAAGAGACATGGTCACCTATTGGATCTAGTCACTTCAGGGTTCAATGAAGACATGATGAGTGTTCTGTTTCAGTTCTTTGACCCTAAGCACCATTGCTTTACATTCCCTGACTATCAGCTGGTTCCTACAATGGAAGAGTTCTCTAAACTTCTGGGTATACCTGTTCTTGATCAAAGACCCTTCACAGGCTTGGAGAAAGAGCTTAAACCAGAGGTTATTGCTGCAGCTCTACATCTGAAGAAGTCTGACATTGTTCTAGAAACGAGAAGCGGAGTTAAGGGTATTCTTACCAAGGTGTTGATAGAGAAAGCTCAGGTGTTCTTGAAAGCCATGAGCTATGATGCTTTTGAGGAGATCTTAGCCTTGCTGATTTAAGGCTTAGTATTGTTCCCCAATCCAGATCAGTTCATAGACATTCATGCCATCAACATATTCCTGAGTCACAATCCAGTGCCTACATTGCTTGGAGACATATTGCATTCTCTTCACACCCGTACTACAAGAGCAAGAGGAACTTTGATGTGCTGTATACCTTTGCTCTCTAGGTGGTTTATTTCTCACCTTCCTCGCTCAGTAATGAAGAATGAGCAAGGGTTTAGATGGTCCAAAAGGATCATGTCACTCTCTCACTCATATATCCATTGGTGCTCCAGATCTATGGAGAATGTCACCATCATTGACTGTTGTGGGGAGTTTCCTAATGTGCCATTTCTAGGCATAAGAGGAGGCATCACCTACAACCCCTCTCTAGCTTTACGACAGTTTGGTTACGCTCGGAGTGATGGTCCACATGACATGTTGATTCAGGGCATTGTGTTTGATTACGACAACGATCTTCAAGGGTACCGTCAGAGATTCATACGAGCATGGGGAAAAGTAAACAGGGTTGACAGCAAGACACTGGAGCCTAAGTACACTATTCCTATGGAAGCTTATCTCAGATGGGTACGATCTCGTGCTCAGACTCTCATGATGCCATATCATGCCGTCCTACCAGTTACCATGGAACCTGTTGCTGAAGGAGACGCAACTTATACCATCCTTCACCCAGACATGCCTACTGATATGGAAGACTTGCAGAGATCATGGATCCAATTGAAGGAGCAAAGGGATACTTTCGAGGCTCATTACAAAGTAAGCCAAGAAAGAATCCTGGAACTAACAAAGCAACTTCACGAGGAACGGAACCTCAACTCATACCTCAACACAAAGAGGAAACGTCCATGGGAGACTTAAAACCCCATCTTTTGTACTTATCTTATTTCATTTTTTGTAAAGCCTAAAAGGCAAAACAAAGTTATTACTAATAAAAGTTTACCTTCGTGTTTGTTTAAGCAAATTTAAATCCTGCGGTCCTTGAAAACATTGCATATGCATTCACATATCATTTCATTGCATCACAGGTTTATAATTGTGCACAGGTTTCTCATCTTCTCGCTGTTTATTTCAGCAATGGCTCTTGAACAATCAGTTAAGGATCTCCAGGCACAAAATGCACAGTTCCAAGAGCTGATCTTGAACCTGTCCAAGGGACAGGATGAATTGAAGGCACTGCTGGCCAAGAAGACTAAGAAGACTAGAAGGTCAGCTGGTTTGATCAACATGGGAAGAAGGTTCAAAGGTCTTGCCAAGACCAAAGAACCAGTTGAAGACTATGAATCTGAGGAATCTGAAAAAGAGGGAGGCAGTCTCCACAACACTATGGGGGACTCTGATTCTGAGGCTAATTACTACCATGAGCCTAACGAAGACAAATTCAAGATGCTGGTGGATAGGATGGATGCCATGGAGTTGCAGAAATCATCTGGGCTGGATTTTGAAGATTTGAGTCTGATATCAGGGGTAGTCATACCCATTGGTTTCAAGGTTCCTACCTTTGTTGTTTATGATGGGGTCTCTTGTCCCAAGCTGCATCTGAGGTCATATGTCAGAAGAATTCAACCCCACACTGCTGATAAAAAGTTGTGGATCCATTTCTTTCAAGAGAGCTTATCTGGAGCTCAGCTGGAGTGGTATTATCAGTTAGAGAGTGCCAACATCAGAGATTGGAATGATCTTGCTGAAGCTTTCTATAAGCAGTATCAATACAATGCTGACTTAGCCCCCACTCGCATGCAGCTTCAGAGCATGTCTATGGGTGCCAAAGAAAGTTTTAAAGAGTATGCTCAGAAGTGGAGAGATTTAGCTGGAAGAGTTCAACCCCCTTTGACTGACAGGGAGCTGGTTGATATGTTCATGTGCACGCTGAATGGTCCGTTTTACAGTCATCTCATTGGAAGCTCATCATCTGGCTTCACTGAGTTGATAATGACAGGAGAGCGCGTGGAAAATGGTATAAAGAATGGTAAGATCCAAGTGGGTACTTCTTCATCAGGTGCTGCAAAGAAGCCTCCCACTGGGAAGAAAGAATCCAATGATGTTTATGGTCAACCTGATCGTAACAGAAGGCATCAGTCTGTTAGTGCAGTTCATATTTCAAATCCAACTCCTGCAACAACAGAGCAGCCACAGGGCAACCAACAGAGGGCTAGAAGGCAGTTCACGAAGATCAACATGTCAATGGCTCAGGCATTGCAACATTTGTTGAAGGCTGAACTTATTACTCTGAAAGAGGCTCCTCAGAATCCTAATGTTACCTCTCCCAGGTACAACCCCAATGCACGGTGTGCATACCATTCAAATTGTCAAGGACATGATACTAATAACTGTTGGGTCTTGAAGAATAAAATTCAAGATATGATTGATGCTGGAGAAATTGAGTTTGATCCTCCAGGTACTCCAAACGTGATTACTGCTCCAATGCCAAATCACGAGAAGACTGTCAATGCCATTGAGGAAGATTTGCACATCCATTCAGTTGATGAGTTGACCACACCATTGTCTGTTATCAAGAAGAAGTTAGTACAAGCTGGGTTCTTCCCAGGTTGTCGTGAAGATTGTTTGTACTGTACCTATAAGCCGGATAGTTGCTTCAGATTGAGAGATGGAATTCAACGTCTCATGGATAAGTATACTATAGTGTTTGAAAGGAGACCGTCTTCTGTGGAGAGTATGGTAGAACATATTACTAGAGGTAAGAAGATTGAGGAGGTTGACATGGTTGACAAAGTGCCGGTGAGAATCACTTCCAAGGGACCTATTAAAATCACCCATCAGGGTCCAATCAAAATTACTGCTGAAGGTCCTGTGAAAGTTGTTGCTGAAGCCAGAGTGGCTCCTGTGGTTATTACTACTCCTGGTCCTATCCCGTATATGTCTGATAAAGCTGTGCCTTGGCATTATGGATCTGATGTTTACATCCATGGTGTTAAGCAAGAGCCCTTAGCTGATGTGCCCGTTGATATTGACAATATTGCTGGATCCAGTAAGATCACACGTAGTGGAAGAGTCTTCTCTCCTCCCGTTACTTCCAAGAATGCAGTTACTCCTGCTGCTACTTCCACCACTGATGCTCGGGGCAAGGGTCCTGTTATTGAACCTGTATCTACTGATGTGCCAGCTGCTGATGATCTCTCAAAGCAAATGGAAGAAGTATTGAAAATCATTCGCAAGAGTGATTATGACATTGTTGATCAGTTGGGACATACTCCCTCAAAGATTTCTATGCTGTCCTTGTTGTTATGTTCTGAGGCTCATGCCAAGTCCTTGATCAAGTTTCTGAAGACTGCTCATGTACCCAGTGCAATTTCCGTGGATCAGTTTGAGAATTGTGTTGCCCACCTGACCTATGACAATGGGTTAGGATTTTCTGATGTTGATTTGACCCCTGCCAAGAGGGATCATAACAGGGCCTTGCATATCTCAATTGAATGCAGGGGCACTACCCTATCACATGTATTAATAGACAATGGTTCCTCTCTGAATGTGTTGCCCAAGGAAGTCCTGAACAAGCTGAGTCCTGAAGATGCTGTGCTGAAGCCCAGTAACATTGTGGTGAAGGCTTTTGATGGTTCTAGAAGAGTAGTACATGGGGAAATTGATCTTCCAATCAAAGTTGGCTCCCAGGTTTTTACTGCTACATTTTACGTGATGGATATTCGTCCTTCATACTCTTGTCTGCTTGGTCGTCCCTGGATCCATGGGGCAGGTGCTGTAACCTCCATATTACACCAGAAGTTGAGATATCCGATAGAAGGAAGGGTTGTCACTGTCTATGGAGAAGAAGAATACTTTGTCAGCCATGTGAATACCTTCAAGTATCTGGAAATGGAAGGTGAATACATTGAGACTCCGTTTCAGACATTTGAAGTGGTTCCCTGGGTTGTTAATGATCATGTAGCTCCTCCTGTTGCAAAGAAAGTTCCTGTGGTCACCAGAAAACCTCCAACAATGGCAATGGCTTCCCTCAATGATGCTAGAGCTGTGGTGGATGAAGGTGGTTGTACTATTTGCGGTCAGCTCCCTGATATTCCATACAAGTCTGACAAGTTTGGTTTGGGTTTCACTGCAGAGTCCCAGAAGGCTGTCCGTCGTGCTCGTGCTGTTCGTATCACTAATCAAGGGGTTGTGAAGAACCAGATCAATGCTGTGGAAGATCAAGATGAAGACTATAACTTGGATGCGTGGATTTTTCCTACTGTGGGTGCTGGACTCAATAATTGGAAAGCTGAAGATGTTATACCTATCTCCTTTAGTCAGGAGTAAATACTATTACTGTGTTGTTGCTTTTAAGTTTGTATTTTTTGAACAATTAAAACTCTCAAACCTTGTGCCTTACCCGGGGCACAATGGTGTGCTTGTTACGGGCTGTCATTTCATTTGCATACTTCATTCAATAAAATCAGTGGACATTTCGTTTTCGTAAATATTGTGTTCCCTGTCTTTCTTTTCTTTTATTTTTGCTTTATCAGCTATGTGTTCTTACACACACCCACATCACTAAAATGCAGATCCTCATCCACTCTGGATCCTGTTGATAACAGTTCTACTATTGCCAATTATTTCGAGAATCCGATCTATCAAACTGAAGACGGAAATGAGGACGATTGTGAAGTACCTGTAGAGCTTGCTAGGTTGTTACAACAAGAAGAGAAAGCTATACAGCCACATGAAGAGCCAGTCGGAGTTGTGAATCTGGGAACTGAAGAAAACAGGAAAGAGGTCAAGATAGGGGCTGATCTAGAGGATAGTGTCAAGAGCAGGTTGATTCAGATGTTACGTGACTATGTGGAGATCTTTGCTTGGTCTTATGAAGATATGTCAGGGTTGGATACAAACATTGTGGTTCACCGTTTACCAGTAAAAGAAGATTGTCGTCCAAAGAAGCAGAAGGTTCGTCGTATGCGTCCTGAGATGTCAGAAAAAATCAAAGCAGAGGTAATGAAACAATTTGATGCAGGGTTCTTAGCAGTAACTTCTTATCCTCAGTGGGTTGCAAATGTGGTACCAGTTCCTAAGAAAGATGGTAAGGTACGTATGTGCGTAGACTACAGAGATTTGAACAAGGCTAGCCCCAAAGATGACTTTCCGCTGCCTCATATTGATGTTCTGGTAGACAACACTGCTCAGCATAAGGTATTCTCTTTTATGGATGGTTTCTCTGGTTACAATTAGATCAAGATGGCTCCTGAAGATATGGAGAAGACAACATTTGTTACACAATGGGGCACCTTTTGCTATAAGGTAATGCCATTTGGTTTGAAGAATGCAGGGGCAACATATCAGCGTGCTATGGTGGCTTTGTTTCATGATATGATTCATCATGAGATAGAAGTGTATGTAGATGATATGATAGCCAGGTCCCAGAATGAAGAACAACATCTTGATCATTTGCATAAATTGTTTGAGAGGTTGAAGAAATACAAGTTGAGATTGAACCCAAACAAGTGTACTTTTGGAGTTAGATCTGGAAAGCTCCTGGGTTTTATTGTCAGTGGAAAAGGTATTGAAGTGGATCCTGCAAAAGTGAAAGCCATACGAGAGATGCCAGCTCCCCGTACTGAGAAAGAGGTTAGAGGTTTCTTGGGACGATTGAACTACATTGCAAGATTCATTTCCCAATTAACTGCCATCTGTGAGCCAATTTTCAAGTTGTTGAAGAAAGATCAGGTGATGGAATGGAATGATGAGTGCCAGATTGCCTTTGATGAAATCAAGAGATATCTGCTAGAACCTCCAATTTTGATGCCACCAGTTGATGGAAGACCCTTGATTATGTACTTAACAGTGTTAGACAACTCAATGGGGTGTGTATTGGGGCAACATGACGAGTCTGGTCGAAAAGAGCAGGCAATATACTACCTTAGCAAAAAGTTCACCGACTGTGAAACAAGATACTCATTGCTCGAGAAAACTTGCTGCGCTTTGGCATGGGCTGCTCGCCGACTAAGACAGTATATGTTGACTCATACTACCTTATTGATTTCAAAGATGGATCCAATCAAGTACATATTTGAGAAACCTGCTCTCTCCGGAAGAATTGCAAGATGGCAAATGATCTTGACAGAATATGACATACAGTACACTACTCAGAAGGCCATTAAAGGAAGTGTTGTTGCTGATCATTTGGCTCATCAAGCAGTGGATGATTACCAATCAATGAGTTTTGAGTTCCCTGATGAAGACATTATGATTATTACCAAAGAACCTGGACAATATGACGGACCTGAACAAGGATCCCGATGGACTATGGTTTTTGATGGTGCCTCTAACGCACTTGGTAATGGTGTTGGTGTTGTGATTAGTTCCCCTGAAGGTTGTTATACCCCGATTACTGCCAGACTTTGTTTCTATTGTACCAATAACATGGCTGAGTATGAGGCATGTATCCTGGGTATTAAAGCTGCAATTGATATGAAGATTCAGTTCCTTGACGTGTATGGAGATTTAGCCCTGGTAGTAAGTCAGATTAAAGGAGATTGGGATACCAAACATGATAACCTCATTCCTTACAGAGAGCATGTGTTGTCTTTGATCCCACATGTCAAAGAGATCACCTTTGGACATATTCCACGAAGAGAGAATCAGTTGGCAGATGCGTTAGCCACCATGGCATCCATGTTTGAGATCAGCTGGGATGATGAAGCTCCTAAGATTACCATTGATAGATTTGAGAAGCCTGCGTACTGTAATGAGATTGACACAGAAGGGGCAGAGGAGAAGCCTTGGTTCTATGAAGTAAAAAGATATCTTGAAGCTCAGGAGTTCCCTGAAGGGGCATCTGTCAAAGACAGGAAATTTCTGAGAAGGTTCTCTGCTAAGTCCTTTTTGAGCAATGGCATTTTGTACAAGCGCAATCATGATTCAACTTTGCTTCGTTGTGTGGATAAGAAGGAAGCAATTGAGATTATGGAAGATATGCATGATGGGATCTTTGGCACTCATTCTAGTGGTCATACTATGGCAAAGAAGATATTGAGAGCAGGTTACTATTGGTCTACCATGGAAGCTGATTGCTATCAACACTCCAGAACATGTCACAAATGTCAAATCTATGCTGATAAAGTCCATATACCTCCATCACCATTGAATGTGCTAACTGCTCCTTGGCCCTTTGCCATGTGGGGCATTGATATGATTGGTGAGATCAAGCCTACTGCTTCTAATGGGCATCGTTTCATCCTGGTTGCTATTGATTACTTCACGAAGTGGGTGGAGGCAGCTTCATTTGCATCTGTTACTAAGAATGTTGTGGCTCGGTTCATTAAGAATAATCTCATATGTAGATATGGAATCCTTGAAAGGATTATCACTGACAATGGCTCTAATCTGAACAACACTATGATTACTGATCTCTGCACGCAGTTCAAGATTAAGCATCACAACTCTTCTCCGTATCGTCCAAAGATGAATGGGGCAATTGAAGCTGCTAATAAGAACATCAAGAAGATTGTACAGAAGATGACTGTTACTTACAAGGATTGGCATGAGATGTTACCATTTGCTCTTCATGGTTATCGTACCACAATACGTACTTCAACAGGGGCAACCCCATTCTCCTTAGTCTATGGTATGGAAGCAGTTTTGCCCATTGAAGTTCAGATTCCCTCCTTAAGAATTATGAAGGATGCAGGCTTGGATGAAGATGAGTGGATTCAGACCCGACTTGACCAGATAAATTTGATTGATGAGAAGAGGTTAGCAGCCGTTTGTCATGGCCAGATGTACCAGAAACGAATGATCAAAGCTTTTAACAAGAAGGTTAAGCCGAAGGTATATCAGGCTGGTGACTTGGTAATCAAGTGTATCATATTACCACAGGGTGATCCTAGGGTCAAGTGGACTCCAACATATGAAGGACCATTTGTAGTCAAGACAGTGTTCTCAGGAGGTGCCATGATACTCACTACAATGGATGGTGAAGACTTTCCACAGCCTGTAAACGCAGACATAGTTAAAAAATACTACGCATGAAAAGAGACCCGCTAGGTTGACAGGCCTAGGCAAAAATAAGGGCATCCCGGCAAACCAAAAGGGTTTGGGAAAAAATTAGGGATATATATAAAAAGATGTACACCCGGCAAGTCGAAAACCTGAAAAGCCGGTTTGGGCAAAAAAGGGTATCCCGGTGGATTGAAAACCTGAAAGGGCAATCCAGGCAAAAGTTAGGGATTAAAGCGTATGACTATGTCTCGTTTGGATCACCCATGAAACTGCAACCAGTTGTACTACTTACTCAAGCTCGAACAGTTAAAGCTCAATCCAATTATTCCCGTCTCAACAGCAGAAGATGAGATACTTGAAGATAATGGCAATAGTAGAATTGAAACTCAATAGGATTATTTCCCACATAGCTGATTTTCCTTGCTTTGTAAAAACTTTATGACAAAATCCTCTTACTAGGGTTTATGTCTCCTTGTACAAACTTACCCGTGTATGGGTCACTTTTTGATATAAATAAATTCCATCTTTTGAATCCAGATTTACTTTTACCCTATTTACATAAGCGAAACGTCCATTGGTTGTGTTTGAATGTATGTATGCTTTTGAATATGATTGATGTTTACCAGAAATGCATGTATGCTTAATATGATTGATGTTTACCAGAAATGCATGAAAATGCAGTAATAGTATTTACTAAGGACGAACGAGGGAAGGATTTCAACGAAGCTTCGCCGGTTCATCTTTACAAGACAGTTACAAATCCTCAGTAGGACGAATCCATCTTCATAAAGTCTCATCTCCCCTGGTATTTATGTCCATCTCTTTTATCCTCATACGGATATACGGGAATTTACTTTCCAATAAGGGTACGACGAACGAAGACGGGAGGTTATATATACCTTGTTATCCCCAGCAGACGGGAGGTTATATATACCTTGTTATCCCCAGCAGACGGGAGGTTATATATACCTTGTTATCCCCAGCAGACGGGAGGTTATATATACCTTGCTATCCCCAGCATACAGAAGGTTATGTATAATATACTATCAAGCAAGACGGGAACGAGTTCCTCATATTCTTCAACAACAAATCGGGATTTATTTTCCCTGGCCAGCAGTTGTCATACGAAGATATCCAGACGCTTCCGGCTGTGTCATATCATACATACATCATCTACATCATACCATACACATACATATACATAGATACATAGTACATTACCTAAGTGCATCACATCATACATGCATACATAATGCATAAACTAATATTATTATACAGAATGTTACCTTGTTTTCAGGTTAATTACCCAGCAAACAGACTTATGATTATCAGGATTGCTTTATCCTCCTGAAGGTTGTCATCCCTCAGGATTGCTTTATCCTCCTGAAAATTATCATCCCTCAGGATTGCTTTATCCTCCTGAAAGCATATCTTCCATCAGGACTGCTTTATCCTCCTGAAAACTTATTATCTCTCAAGACTGCTTCATCCTCTTGAAAACCATATTACTACATCAGGACTGCTTCATCCTCCTGACAGCTTATTATTACCTCAGGATTGCTTTATCCTCCTGACAGCTTCTTATACTTCAAGACTGCTTCATCCTCTTGAAAAACATATTACTACCTCAGGATTGCTTTATCCTCCTAACAACTTCTTATTACCTCAGGATTGCTTTATCCTCCTGAAAGCATATTATCAACCTCTCAGGACTGCTTTATCCTCCTGAAAGCTATCATTATACCTTCATACTTTGGACTGCTTTATCCTCCAAGAAGTGTATTTAAGAACTTTTCTCCAAGTGGCATCTTTAAGCCCACTCAGTCATATTCAACTAGTCATCTGTATCACTCTATGCACTGGTGAGTGCAAATTTTTGGGCTTTTGTGTTCAATCCCCTTCAACCTTCCAGGTCACGACTGGCAAATATACCAATCTAACCCCTCAGGTTTCAGAAAATTGAACAGGGGCAGCTGTTGCACCCCAAAATTTGCCCTCACAATACAGGACTTTGTGTGCTAAGAAGGTTCACAAGGTTCACAAGATTTACAATGCTTTCAGGACCTTTCATGAGGTTCATGAAGTCTACAAGTCACTTCATGAAGGTTCACAAGGTTCGCAAGTTTCACAATGCTTACAAAACCTTCCTGAGGTTCATGAGGTCTACAAGTCACTTTATGAGGTTCACAAGGTTCACAAGGTTCACAATGCTTCCCATGAGGTTCAAAATACATTTTATGATGGTTCACAAGGTTCACAAAGTTCACAATTGGTCAGAAGAGTTGACAATTCCCTCAGACAGTGCATCTCCTAAGCAGTGCCTCCAAAACTAGGGTTTTGACTTTAATCAGGCTAAATGGATTTCCAAGACTTCAAGTGAGCTTCATAACATCTTATATGTGTGTAAGAACCCCCATGACAAGTTTCAAGACTTTTCTCAGAAGTTTGCTCAGTCAGATGATCAGATAAGTCAAAATCAGTCAATGCCGTTAAAAAGTCAAACTGAGGTCAACTGTGGTCAAACCAAAGTCAAACTTCATGATTTTTTGCCAACATCAAGTATATGAAGTAAAATTCATCATTTTATCAAGGGTTGATCATGATTCATCAAGGAGATTCCAGATCATCAAGAATCAGGAGTTTCTAAATTAGGGTTTCCTCAGTAAAAGTCAACTGAACTTTGACCAGCCATAACTTTCACATACTTCATCACCAAGTCTCCATACAAAGCTCATTTTGAAGGAAATTGAATTCTCTACAACTTTGTGTCTCACAAGCCAAGCCCAAAAATGCTTCATTTGGAAGGTATGAGCTAAGACATTATAGGTCATTTCAAAAGTCAACAAAAAGTCAACAACTTCAAAAGGGCATAACTTGAGATTGGTAAATGATATGGACATGAAACCATTGGGGTTGTTTAGAGGACTCTTCAAGCTTTCCAAAATGTCCAAGAACACCCTCATACCATTAAAATTGAAGGATATGTGCCCTTGCAAAGTTGGGAAATTTTGGGTTGGTTTATGATGAAAATGGAGGTCTAAAACCAATTTCTTCCAAATGGGCTTGCCAAATGATGACCCAACCCATACAATGACTTCATGCACGACCCAAACCATTAAAAATCAGAATTTTTATTATTTTATTTTTATTTATTTTGATTTAATTCATTAAAAATCATTTTAAATAAAAATAAAATATGAAAATGTAAGATTTGATGGAGATTAAGCTTCTAGAAAGTCTTAAATGTTGATTTAAATTGAAGAGGAAAGAAATCATGAGATTTGGCCAAAAATAGCAAGCATTCACACATGAATATTTGATTTTTAAGGCATGATCAATTTGGATCTTTTCATATCAAAATCTTCACATGACCAACCAATTTTTTGACCTAAAATCAATCACCTATAAGTACTAAACACAACCCTATTGCAAAGACACGAATTCAGCAGCCTCAAGAGTAAGTTCCATTGTTCAAAAATCCTTCACAAAACTCACATTTGGTTTTTGATTTCCAGGGCTCTAGAAGGTAAAACAAGAACATAGCAAGACTCCTTGGACTTCCTTGATCATGAACCATCACTCATATGCATCAAAATCATGCTATATTGCTCAACCCGAGTTCACTTTGTTCTTGAAAATAATTTTTTCGATTTCAATAATTTGTTGCTTTTCCATGAATTTTGTTTGCATAATCTTGTTTGTGATGTTGTGTAGAACGTTTCTGGATCATTAAACCAAAGCTCCACTGCCTAGAATGGATTCGGCCATGATTAGGGTTTGGACCTCCAAATTAGGGTTCTTCAATTCACTAAATTTAAATAAATTTGAAGAACATAGGGATGTTGTATGGACTGTGAGGATCGTAAAACACTAATTAATTGAAAGAAACCGTACTGCTTTGTGGGTGTTTGGTTTTCGCAGGTTTAAAACATTGAAGAACACACAGTAAGATTCACAGGTAAAATTGCATAAAGATTCGCAGGAAATTTGGAGAAGAAGAAGGTTGTTGGCGCGCGTTTCAGAAATTCAAATTGTGTTTTAAATATTTTATGTTTTAATGTTGAGTTATTATCACAAGCGCAGGGCTTGTCCCAGTGGTTGGCTGCTTGGTCTTGGGTATTCAAAGCAAAGGGCAGGGGTTCGAACCCTGGCTTTGGTTCCTTTCTATTTCTTTTTCCAGGAATTAAGTTGTTATAATATATTATGTATTATTCTCACACCATTAGCAGAATTGCTCACCTAGCTGGATGGTCATGCGTGCGTTTGTGTGTTAAGAGGTCCTGGGTTCAATCCTCCCCCAGGCCTTTTGCTTCCATTTATTTTTCTGATTTTTCCAGGCATTGCATAAAACCAATTGAAACCATTCCATTATCACCAATACGTGGCTGGCCTGGTGGTACGTTTTGTTGCTTGCAGGCAGAGGGTCATGGGTTCAAACCCAGCCAGGTAAGTTCTTTTTTTTTTACCATTTTTCTGTTTTAATTTATTTAATTAATTTGCTTAATTATTTTCTTATTATTAATTAAAAAATAAATTGTGCATGTATATATATTTAATAAATATCTAAAATAACACTTTATTTTCTAAAATTCTAAATTTTTATTTTTCTCAATTTAAATTTTTTTTATTATATAATTAAATTATAATATATGTATGTTTATTTAAATAATTTTGTATATTAAATTGAAAATCCTTATATATTTTTCTAAACAAAACCTTAATTTTAGAAACCCTAGTTTATCTTTTCTAAATAATTATTAAAAAGCCAATTTTTATTTTCTAATTTTTAATATAATTATTATATACATATTTATTTAATATAATTTTTGTAAATATAATATTTAATATGATTGAATCTTGTAAATATGCTTATAATCAAATTGCTTATAATTGTTTCTATAATTTTGTTCATAATCCAAATTTTACTCTTTTAAAATATATATATGCTAATATTGTAATTGTATTTGTTATGTTTATGATTTATAATTTTAAATTTTATAATTAAATTGCTCTTATTTCCTTAATAATTTCTAATTCTTATTCATTATTTATTTTGCTTATTATTATCACCAATCATATTATTACTAACCCATTTATTTTATTTTATGCTTATTATTATTATTTTACTAACCTTTTTTTTTTATTATTATTATTAACCCCTATTATATTTATTATTACCTATTTATTTATTTTTGCTTATTATTTATATTTACTTATTTGCTATTTATTTTAATTATTATTGTAATTGCTCCTTGGATGTAATTTTTGTAAATATTTAATTTATTTAATTTTCATGCCATGGTTAGTAATTTAGGGAGTGTAAACATGTATTATATTTAAAATTAAATTTAGATCATTTTAATTATAAGATAAATTAAATTAAACACTCACACACGTAAGTCGATTTTTAATCGCCATCTCACTTTCTAGGGTTGCCTCTCATTGTTGCCTATTCAAAAAGGTCAAATGGGGTGTATAAAGCAAGTCCCTTAAAAGAAAAGTCATCAGGTCCCTAATGGTTGCCTTTCATAAAGATCAAGTCCCTTTCGAATAATGATGACAGTCCCTCCAAATGCTTAATGCACCCCACAGTTGCCTTCATTAACAGATGTCCCTCATATGTCCCTTACATCCAAGGTAATGACTACCTATTCCTTAATAATAGGGATAGTCTTACCATTTAAAGGATAAAGAACAGAAAGACTTAAACTTTAGGGTAGGTTCCTCATAGTTGCTTACTCACTTCATTTAAAAACTTTTCAAACACTTCACAATTTCAAACAATTTTCAAAATACAAGTTTTTTACGCATCCGTACATGGATCATTATTAAACTCTTATGGAAATTCTTATTCACACACTACACTTTTCAAAAACAATTCAAAGTGAGTTAAGTAACTAAGAGCCCATGGATAACCATGGATGTAAAGGGTGCTAACACCTTCCCTTTACATAACCTACCCCCCGGACCCAAAAATCTTTTAAAAGGTCTTTCCTGTTCTTTTATGCCTTTCCTTTGGATAAAATAAAAGTCGGTGGCGACTCTTACTATCCGCAACATAACTAAAGTCAGTTCTCCCACTGTGTTACAGATATGGATGGAGAAATAGTTGAGACCCCATGTCAGGCTTTTGAGCCCCTGAAAACTGAACAAGCATCCGCCGTGGCGGCTTCTCCTAAAGAACCGAAGAAGGGGGTTTCCATAGCCTCTTATAAGCAAGCTCTTGAGGTGGTAGAGTCAGGGGTGCGAGAAGGCTAGGGCATTCCAGTAGAAGTTCCAGAAAAGAAAGATATGTTCGAGATTGGTTACCATCCTGGGAAGTCATCGTCTGGACCAAGTGATAGAGGTTGTCAAAGCTCGATCACTTTCACGAGTGCGGGAATGGTAGACTATGGAAACATCAGTGCCGTGCAGGATGACGCAGTCGATAGTGACTGTGACATAGATGAGTGGATCAAGCTTGTTGTTCCAGGAACTCAGCTTAGCAATTGGACATTAGAAAGGCTTATTTCAGTCACCTCTTTCAAAAAGTAATAATTTTTGTTTCTGTTTTTCCTGTATTCAAGCACTATGCCTTGCCTGAGGCATAATAGCTCTTTGTAAGGGTTCTTTTGTTCTTAACACAATTTACAATCATAAATAAAGCTGACGTTTCACATTCATTCATGTTGTTCTTTGTCTTTCATTTTTGCATTTTTATTTTTCAAAAAGAAAGAAAAGTTTTAAAATGGCAATGTTTCTCATTTTCTCAAGTTGTTGCTAAAGCATTGCATGAATCACCATTCATGCAGGTGCTCGTCACCGGATCTTATCAATAACGACCCTGTTATGGCTGAGTATGACTTCAACAATCCAATTTATCAAGCCGATGAGGAAGGTGAAGAGGATTGCGAACTACCTGAAGAATTGGCCAGACTGCTTAAACAGGAGGAGAAGATGATTCAGCTGCACGAAGAAGCTGTCGAAGTAATAAACCTGGGTACTGAAGAAGATAAGAAAGAAGTCAAGATCGGGGCTGCATTAGAAGAATCTGTCAAGACTCGTTTGATTGCTATGCTTCGAGAGTAGGTTGATGTCTTCGCATGGTCCTACCAAGATATGCCTGGTTTAGACACTGACATTGTGGTACACAAGCTGCCTCTCAGAGAAGATATTCCTCCAGTGAAGCAGAAGTTGAGGCGCACACGTCCCGACATGGCAATTAAAATAAAAGAATAAGTACAAATATAGTTTGATGCTGGCTTCTTGGCCGTGACCAGTTACCCTCCGTGGGTTGCCAACATTGTGCCGGTTCCCAAGAAATACGGTAAAGTAAGGATGTGTGTAGATTACAGGGATTTGAATAGGGCCAGCCCCAAAGATGACTTCCCTCTACCTCACATAGATGTGCTTGTCGATAATACTGCTCAGTTTTCCGTGTTCTCCTTCATGGACGGATTTTCCGGCTATAACCAGATTAAGATGTCTCCCGATGACATGGGGCACCTTCTGTTACAAGGTTATGCCATTTGGTTTGAAGAATGCTGGAGCCACTTATCAAAGGGCGATGGTGACGCTATTTCACGACATGATCCATCATGAAATTGAGGTTTATGTGGATGATATGATAGCAAAATCCCAAACAGGGGAAAAACACTTGGTTAATCTAGCAAAATTGTTTGAATCCGAATAAGTGTACTTTCGGGGTCCGTTCTGGAAAGCTACTCGGCTTCATTGTTAGTGAGCGAGGAATTGAGGTTGATCCAGCCAAAGTGAAAGCCATACAAGAAATGCCTGAGCCGAAGACTGAAAAACAAGTGTGTGGCTTCTTAGGGAGGCTAAACTATATTGCATGGTTTATATATCACATAACTGCCACGTGCGAGCCCATCTTTAAGCTTCTGAGGAAGAATCGGGTAATTAAATGGAATGAAGACTGCCAACAAGCCTTTGACCGAATCAAAGAATACCTGCTAGAACCTCCAATTCTCATGCCTCCAGTGCCAGGGAGACCTTTGATTATGTATCTTACCATGTGTCGCTCCCACCAGATGAGGCCAGGTCAAATGGGGTACAGACGCGAACGGTCGGCGAAAGGGGGATGCGAGAACACACAGGAGTGAACTCACGGGGAATGAAAAGAGTCGCCAGCTAGGCATTTTTATCCAGGAGGAAAGGCAATGCTGCATAGACCTAGAAAGATATGGATAAGACGGTTGCGAACCAGAGAGACTGAGAAAGGGGGTTGGTTACAACCTGGGAAGGTATTAGCACCCAGATTGTCCGTCGTACTCGACGGGATCCACGCTTAGAAGATTTGTGTTTTAAAGGGGTAGTGTCAGTGCAATTTGTGTATAAAGAGAGCTGGAAAAGGTGTACGGGTGTCAGTGTAAAAGAAGTGAAGTGTATATATACGGTGTCAGTGTAAGAATGAGAATGGATTGCTCATGACTATGAGGCTTAAAGAATGATGCTGGAAAGAGGGGGAATATACAGAGACTTTTGTTCGATAACTGTTAAGTTATGCCTACGTATCCTCTCGTGCAATGAGGAAGTCAGAACACCGTAGTTCGACCCAAAGAGACTGAAAGATGAATTGACTTGTGAACTGCTTGCTTGTCTATGCTCAAGTGTATGACTCGTCTGGCTCGAGTGCTAATTGTCTTGCATTAGACGGAAGAAGCAAGTTCTCGTTTGTGAGTGAAGATGATGAGAAAAGAATCCCGAAGGAGACGATTATTGTTTGTTTTTGAGTTTTCAGTCTTTTATTGCTTTTGAAAATTTGTCATAAGTTAATGAGCTTATGCCTAAACCAATGGATTTAGTAAACTCATCACATCTTCCCTCTGATTAGGGGTAATGAGAATACCTTAAGTGTGAAGTCAGCTTCTCACACTTAATCACCTTTGGTGTAGGATTAAGATCATTAACCTACTTTTTGATTATTTAGATGTTTTTGGTGTTTTTGTTTAGTGTTGAGTAATGAGATTAAGCCATAATCAGGGATTAAACAGACTCATTACACCATCCTAATAGAAGGATAATAGATGAGAATGTTTAAGCTGAGGAAAGCTCCTCAACTTAATCCAAGATTAGGGATTAAACTCATGACAAAACAAAGCCTTTATTAAGTGGATTTTATTTAATGATGAAATGATGAAGTGTTTTTTATGGTTTGTAAGACAACTTGAGGGGGACTTGTCCATTAACACTAGGGTTAGTCCTTATTAACCAATTAAGGAAGAATTAGAACCCTGATGCAATGCCCAAGTTACAAGCTTGATGTCTTGATGATTATTGAGTGGATTGATTAAAGGGGTTAAACACATTAAGGGTTTAACACTTAGGATTAAAGTTATACACTCCATCCTAATAGAAGGATGCAGGCATAAGCTTAATCACAAAGCCTTAAAGCCTTTAGGGTTTAGTCCCTGATTATGAGATGAGAAGAGAAGACTCAAAGAGACACAAAGGTAAAACTAAGTGGGAGACTAATCAAAACCCTAATCATTGTCATGCTTGGTTGTTCCTAAGGTTTGTGAGGTTAACAAGAAAAAAATCTTCAATGGAACCACCAGGAAGCAGATGAAAGGATCAGGAGAAGCAAAGTAACGTGCTTCATTTAAGAAGACAAGTCACTTGAAGAAAGAAAGTGAGAAGAAGAAGAATGAGCAAGCTCAAACTCAAACACATAAAAGAGATGAAAAGAAATTGTGAGAAGTGAAGGCAAATTCACTTCTCAAAGTAACTTACCACCTGAAAAGTTAGTGAAAGAGATGCAATGCAATGCAAAATGGAATGGCATGATGCAAACCAAAACCAGAAGCATATATGAGATTATAATGATGCTATGATATGATGCAAACATGAACCAAGACATGAGAATGATCATACAAACATGTGGATGCAAATGAAACAAGTTTAGAACCATGAACATACATGAAAAGTTATGGAATGCAAATGGCATACAACATGGCAAATACATGATGCAATGATCAAACATGCTTTTAGTATGTCTTAAGATGTCCAATGAATCAAATGGATGCATAAAATGCAATGGCAAGTCATGGTATGCAAGCAAATGCAAGATGGATGCAAAAGGAAGCCCAAATTAGGGTTTATGATCCATGCATCAAACAAAAACCAAAATCAGAAGCAAACATCAGGATAAAAAATTGAAAATGCTCTCAAAGGAACCCTAAACCTATACAAACTCACTGCCCAAAGGAGGGGTTCCAACTCTTAACCTAATGTAAGTTATGAATTTCCTAAGTTTCCTAGGGTTTTAGGGTACCTTAACAAGAAAAATGTCAAACAAATTGAAAATGAAAGATCAAATCATGCCAATTTAATCTCACAAACTACATGCTAAACAAAATGCAATGCAAAAAGAATCAAAGTCCAACTCTCAATGGTTAGGCAGAAATGATTTTTTGAAGTTTGGATCAAAATAATGCCTTGAAATGATTTTAATTCCATGAAAAATTCTCAAAAGACATCAAGATCAAAAAAGAAATTTGGTTTGAGGGTTGGACAATGTTTCTAAATGATTATGAAGGTTTCATGAATTTTTTGGTGATTTTTAAATACCTAAAAGTATTTTTAATTAATTAATTCTCATTAATTAATTAAAAATAAACTTTTAAATGATTTAAAAATATTTTTTAATGCAAAAAATAAAAATAAAAATGTTTTTGGTTTCTGAAAATTAATAAAAGTTTGTACAAAAATTTTCAGAAATTTTAAAATTGTTTTGCTATTTTAAATAAATTGGAGAAAACAAATCAAATTAAATGAAAAATAAAATGCAATTAAACTGAAAATGGAAAAGTATGCAAGATCAAGGGCTGACATTCAAATATACACGCGCGGGAGTGGACTTGGCGCGCATCTGGACGGCCAAGATTCAAAATTCGCTAATTATGATTAGTGCCCTAATCTGAACCCTAAACAAAATCAGGTGACCGGAACAGTGTTCCGGTCATCTTCACCGATCAACCAAAAACTCAATCTCCCTCCCTAGGCCATTTTAGAAGCTCTAACTCTCCAGAAATCATCTCTTACCCACCCCAAACACGAATCAAGCATAAAATCATGTTTAACTTCAAACACAAACACGAATCGAATCAAAGAAGTTTTTAGGTCAAACTTTCAGAACATCATAACATGCTTATTTCTTACTCATTTTCAAAAGTAAATAGATCCCCATGATCAGGGCAACATACAGAACAACATGCTAACAAGAAATTAAAGTTCTGGAAAAATTGTTCATCATGCTACCTGAGATGGAGCTTTCGATTCAGGAGCTTTCTGGCTGTTTCTTTGGCTCAAACAAGTCCCAATGATCCTCCTTAGAAGCTTTTGACACTTAGTTGGAGTTTATGTGGCCTCTAGAGCAAGTTGGCAGAAACTCAGGTCAAGGATGTGTTGAAATCGTGTTTTTGATTCAGGGAGTTTCTGGCTATGGTGATGGGTGGTTTGTGATCAGTGGAATGAGTTGAGATTGTTTATGAAGTTTGTTTTTGTGTTTGAGGCTTGTGGAGAGTGTTTCGAAGAAGAATGCAAGTTGGAGAGATTTTGTGAATCCTGTCTTGTGGGAGGTTTCAGCCTTGTGTGTGTTATGAAAATGAAGCCTTGGGATATGTTTGTAAGTTCTGGATTGGGCAGAGAGTGGTTGTGTTACTGTGGGATTGGTACGGCTTCAAGTTGCAAAAAGTCAAGCAAGTTGTACTTGGAGGTATGGGCAAGTGGCAGGCTAGGATAGGAGCATGGCTGAGTTCATCTGAGTTTAGGGAGAGCCATGGAACTTGATTTGAGATGATTCAGCAAGTTGCATAAAGTTTATGATATGTTTTGCAATTTTCACAAGATTTGGTCCCTTTGTGAATTCTTGAGACTCAAGGCATGAAATGTGATGCTTCTTTGATGCAAACTGACTTTTAGGTCTTGGTACATGCTTGTATGAAGATTAGAAATGCATTTGATAACTTTAGAACACTTGATCAAGTCATTTTGCAAAATGCCTCTTTGGTAGAAACTTTGAAATTTTTGTGATTTTTGCCAACTTTGGAAAGCCATAACTTTTGATCCAAAATGAATTAGGTCATGTTCTTGTACTTTTTGAAAAGGGAATGATCCATTCTACAACTTTCATGACCAAAGTTTTTTCATTTGAAGCATTTTTGGATCAAAAAGCAAGGGTTGAAAAAGTTTCCCAAAATGACAATTTCATTAAAAGTCAAACTTTCCCAAAAAGTCAACTTTGCAAAAGACTTGAAATTCTTCAAATTTGTGAACTTCTAACATCTTCCATGATCAAATAAAGATCATATACAATCAAAATGATGAAGAACACCCCTTGGTTGGGTCATTGGGAGCCTCAAATGCCCTGATTTTGCACTGACTTGCTTGAAAAGTCAACTCTTGATCAGATGGCTTCCCCATGGAATTTCTTCATGAAAATTGATATGCATATTACCTATACCATATAGAGACCAATGGAAACAAGAATGACCAAAAAATTTGGAGTTATGTCCTCTTAAAACCATAACCCTAATTCTAGGTCATCTGTGCAGTTAAACCTGGCTCTGCATCCACACCATTTTCAGTTCTTGTGATTCTTTGACATTATTGACTTTGAGAGGATATAATATGATGCTTGAACACACATGGACCCCTTTGAATTGATTTATGACCTTTGGAGTGGCTCAAGAAGCTCTTGGATTGCTCAGATCACAAACCCTAGATGCAGATGACTTTGAATCTATGCAGTGAATCAAAAATGTGACATGAGATGCTATGATTGTGTTTATGCATATGAAATGATCACAAGCCATGATGTGAATGGGTGAGGGAAAATTTTGGGTGTTTACAGCTGCCCCTATTCAAACATGAGTTAGCTGTGTAGGATGTAAGCAACGGCTTAGCAGGCAAACAAGATAACTTGTGGTTGAATACCAAAGACAGTCCAAAATTTGCACTCACAGAATGAAGAAGAAAAGGGATATAGATTGTAAAAGGAAAAAAGTATATTATAAAGTGTGGGCGACGGAGGACGACCGTCGAGCAGAGGACGACTGCTGGGTAAAGAGCAATGACGGGGACGACTGACATGCTGGGAAAAGTTCGGAAAATAAAGCAATGACGGGGACGGCCGACATGCTGGGGATAAAAAGAATTATGATGGGGACGGCCATCAAGATAAAGTTGTAAAGTTCTCTGTGGATTAATGAAACATGACGGGGACGGCCACCAAGTTCAAAAAGCAAAGTAACCAACGATGGGGACGGCCATCGGGCTAAACTGATGAAGGACGATCATCAGAAAAAGGAAAAGGGACCACGACGGGGACGGCCATCGGGTTAAAGAATAAATGAAATAAACAGATGATGAGGTACGTTCATCAAAGGTGAAGGACGATCACCTAGCAGGGGACGGCTGCTCTGTTGGGTATAAGATGAGGGACAGTCATCTAAGGTGGAGGACGACCACCTGGCAGGGTACGGCTGCCGAAAATATCGCGACATAGGACGAATGCCGGATAAAAGGTCAACAATGGGGACGGCCATCGGACGAAATGATGAAGGAAGATCATCAAGAGGTGGAGGACGACCACCTAGCAGGGGACGGCTGCTCTCAAGGTTTATCATGACATAGGACGAATGCCAGATAACCAAAATCAACAATGGGGACGGCCATTGGATGAAATGATGAAGGACGATCATCAAAAGGTGGAGGACAACCACCTAGCAGGGGACGGCTGCTAAATATCACGACATAGGAAGAATGTCGGATAGAAAATCAACGATGGGGACGGCCATCGGATGAGCATGATGAAGGACGATCATCAAGAGGTGGAGGACGACCACCTAGCAGGGGACGGCTGCTCTCAAGGTTTATCATGACACAGGACGAATGTCAGATAAAAAGAAAATTGCTTTGTTGGCGATCTACTGGGGAATAGTAAACACGGACGAGTGTCTATATCCAGGAGATAAAAGGTATAAGTGTTCAGATGTTTGTGTACAGATTAAAGATGCGGACTAGCATCCTTAAGATTACGATACGGACGAGTACCGGGTAGAAACAAATACTGACACGTGTTCAAAGATGATGATACGAACGAGTATCAACTGGTTAACAGAGAACACGGACGAGTGTTGAATCTGAGAGGACTCTTCTGGGGATAGTAGACACAGGCGAGTATCTATATCCAAGAAGACAAGAATGTTTGACATGGTGTATGGATTAAAGATGCGGACGAGCATCCTTAAGACTATGATACGGACGAGTATCAGGTAGAAGCAAACGCTTGACACATGTTCTGAAATGATGGTACGGACGATTACTATCTGGTTAACAAAGAACACGGACGAATGTCGAATCTGTGGGGATATAGGCGGTATATACAAGATACGGACGAGTATCTGTATGAGTATGAGTGGTGTATAGATGAGTATTTATCTGCTGGGGAGAGTGACACGGACGAGTGTCAAAAGGTGAAGAGTATGGTATAAACAAGTATCTGATATACAAAGTGTTTATGTTGCTGCACTGGGGAAAATGACACGGACGGATGTCAAGGAAATTATATAAGTATATGTGAGTGCAAAGAGGATGTCTTTGGCTTTCTGCTGAGGATGTGACACGGACGAGTGCCACAAGGAGTATATACTGGTGTTTGGGCATGTAAGGCAACTGTGTTTGCTGGGGAATCTGGGGGGTATTCTGTATATTGCGGATGGATTGTCATTATTCACAAGTGTTGGATTCAGAATATGGCTTATGATTATGCAATATGTTGGATTTTTGCCGTAATGCTCCGTATTGGACGGAATGCTACGCTTTGTGGGTGAATATGATGCGAATGCCATGATTATGCAAAAATACCAATCCGGGATTCGGATCCCGTTGCTGCGGAGATCTCTGGTCGATCTGTTTGAAAAGGACATCCCAGCTGGGGATGAGATCACTGGTAGATCTGATGAGATATATCTGCTTGGGGAGATAAGTCACTGATAAACCCATCTTTGGTAATGAGGGGACCCAACTGGGGTTTGTAGAAGCTTTCGTTACTCTGTTGTGATCCCTTCATGCGATGTTCTTCTGGATAGAGGCTGAAGCTCTGTGGGGGGATGGTTCCCTGGCTTCTGTACTTGGCTGAGGAGGAAGAATGGTTGGCACCTCGGCTGGGGAGGAATAGCAAGTGGAAACTCAGCTGGGGAGAAAACACTTTAGGTGCTAAGACTGAGTGTTGATTTGTCGTCCTGCTGGGGTGAAGCTTTCATGCCCCAAGTTGCGTTTTGGATACCTGCAATCCTGCAAAGATAGGGAAACGCACAAGTGATCCCGAGGTATCCTTTACTGGATTCCGTCATAGGAGTTTAGACACTTCTGAGAGTAAGTATATTTCCTGCAAGCACGTGGTTTTATTTTTGAAGATAAGCATTTGTATTCATGCAATCAGTTTTTTCTTAAGACATCAGACATTTTTTTGCAAATAAAATGAGTAAGAGACAACGTGTGACTGAGAAATCTGTTTTTATTAATTCATGTGCCCTGAATTGGCAAGATACAGTCAAGGAAGCAAATCCCCTGAAATGAGGAGATTGTTACAAAATGAGAAACAAAAGTCTGGCAATGTTGTCGACGCTTCAAGGAGCTTCCCTCCTGCTATGACTCGTATGACATTCGACGTTCTTCTCATCTTGCTCTCTGAAGAAGGCTGATTCTGACAGAAGCTCGATCCTTTCGAAGTTTACCGAGTTGTAAGTGATACAGACGAATTCAGAATGCAGTTGTTCGCTTATTCCCTTATTTTGCATGGATCGCCCTTTCGGGTTTTCAATCCATCGGGATACCCATTTTTGCCTGAGTTGTCCAATGCGGCTTTTCAACTCAGCGGGTGTACATTTTTTTGTTTATTTTCCCTTATTTTTGCCCGAGTCTTTTATTCTGTTTTTGACTCGCCAGGATGCCCTATTTTTGCCTGGACTTACATTCTGTTTTTGTGTCCAGCGGGTCATTTTATGCGAAGTATTTTTTAACTGCATCTGAATTCACGGGGGACGGGAAATCTTCACCATCCATAGTGCTGAGCATGAGTGCTCCACCGGAGAAAACTTTCTTTACTACAAATGGTCCTTCATAGTTCGGAGTCCACTTGCCCCTGTGGTCTGTATGTGGAGGGAGGATTCTTTTCAGCACAAGATCCCCTACTTGATACTCTCGGTGCCTGACTTTCTGATCGAAGGCTCTCTTCATTCTTTTTTGATACAACTGCCCATGACAGATTGCAACCAATCTCTTCTCTTCAATCAGACTCAGCTGTTCATATCGGGACCGGACCCACTCTGCTTCGTTCAACTTAACATCCATCAGTACCCGTAGAGAGGGTAATTCAACTTCAACAGGTAGGACTGCTTCCATACCATACACAAGCTGATACGGTGTTGCCCCAGTGGATGTTCTGATTGACGTGCGGTACCCATGCAAGGCGAACGGTAGCATTTCATGCCAGTCTTTGTAGGTGACTACCATCTTCTGCACAATCTTCTTGATATTCTTATTAGCTGCCTCAACAACGCCATTCATCTTTGGCCTGTAAGGAGAAGAATTGTGGTGTTGGATCTTGAAGTCCCGGCACAGCTCTGCCATCATTTTGTTGTTCAAGTTGGAACCATTGTCAGTAATGATTCGCTCGGGAACTCCGTATCGACAGATGATATCTCTCTTCAGAAATCTGGCTACCACTTGTCTTGTAACGTTTGCATAGGAAGCTGCTTCGACCCACTTGGTGAAATAGTCAATGGCGACCAGGATGAATCTGTGGCCATTCGAAGCAGTCGGCTCAATCTTGCCAATCATGTCAATGCCCCACATAGCAAAGGGCCAGGGTGAAGACATCACATTCAAAGGATTGGGAGGCACATGCACCTTATCCGCATAAATCTGGCATTTATGTCATTTTCTGGCATAGGCACAACAGTCGGCATCCATTGTGATCCAGTAATAACCTGATCTTAGCAACTTTTTAGCCATGGCATGCCCTCCTGCATGGGTTCCAAAGGATCCTTCGTGCACTTCATGCATTAACAAATCTGCTTCTGTCCTGTCGACGCATCTGAGGAGTACCATATCAAAGTTTCTCTTGTACAGGGAACCATCAGTGTTCAGGAAGAAACTCCCAGCAAGCCTTCTCAATGTCTTCTTATCATTGGAAGATGCCCCAGGTGGGTATGTTTGATCCTCCAAGAAGCACTTAATGTCATGGAACCAAGGCTTATCATCTTTGACAATATCTGCTGCGAATACATATGCTGGTCTGTCAAGTCTGGACACTGAAATCTGAGGTACAAAGTTGGTAGCTTGAACTTTGATCATGGATGAAATGGTGGCAAGAGCATCTGCAAATTGATTCTCGTCTCGAGGGATATACTCAAGCTTGACTGTTGTAAAGAAAGTCAACAACCTCCTTGTATAATCCCTGTAAGGTATCAGATGATCTTGGTGTGTATACCATTTCCCATTGGTTTGAT
This sequence comes from Lathyrus aphaca, assembly GCA_963966055.1. Lineage (NCBI taxonomy): Eukaryota > Viridiplantae > Streptophyta > Magnoliopsida > Fabales > Fabaceae > Lathyrus > Lathyrus aphaca. The sequence goes on along the minus strand of OZ014519.1, from coordinate 707,474,570 downwards.
TGATTACCAGAGCTGAATCTCCGAATACAGTCAATGTCTTGATCCTGAGGTCAATGGCTTCCTCAAGACCCATAATGCAAGCTTCGTATTCAGCTTCGTTGTTAGTGCAGTTGAAAGTGAGTTTTGCCGAGAAAGGCATGTGAACTCCTTTAGGTGTAATGAGTACTGCACCAACACCACGACCATTCGTATTAACAGCCCCATCAAACATCATAGTCCATTCTTCCTCCGGGTCAGGCCCTTCAGTGTGAACAGGCTCTTCATGATCTTTTGCTTTTATGAACATGATGTCTTCATCAGGGAAGTCAAATCTCATAGGCTGGTAATCATCAATAGGTTGCTCAGCAAGATATTCAGACAATACACTGCCCTTGATGGCTTTCTGAGAAGTGTACTGGATGTCATATTCCGTGAGGATCATTTTCCATCTCGCAACCCGTCCGGTAAGTGCTGGCTTCTCAAATACGTACTTAACTGGGTCCATTTTTGATATCAATAAAGTGGTATGGGTCAACATATACTGTCTCAGTCGGCGAGCAGCCCACGCTAAAGCACATCAAGTTTTCTCGAGCAGTGAATAACGTTGTTCACAGTCGGTAAACTTTTTGCTTAGGTAGTATATTGCATACTCTTTTCGACCAGACTCGTCATGCTGGCCCAACACACACCCCATCGACTCTTCCAATACTGTCAAGTACATGATCAGAGGTCTTCCTTCAACTGGAGGCATAAGGATTGGTGGTTCTTGCAAGTACTCCTTGATTTTGTCAAAAGCCTTCTGGCAGTCTTCATTCCACCTGATCGTTTGTTCTTTTCTTAGCAGTTTGAACAAAGGTTCATAGGTTGCTGTAAGGTGAGATATGAACCTTGAGATGTAGTTCAATCTACCTAGAAACCCTCGAACTTCTTTTTCTGACTTTGGTGCAGGCATTTCTTGAATGGCTTTGACTTTATCAGGGTCAACTTCAATCCCTTTCTCGCTCACAATAAAACCCAGCAGCTTACCAGATCGCACCCCGAATGTGCACTTGTTGGGGTTCAACTTCAGTTGGTACTTCCTCAGACGCTTGAATAGCTTTAGCAGATTTACCAGGTGGTCTTCTTCAGTGAGGGACTTGGCAATCATATCATCCACATAACATTCGATTTCTTTATGGATCATATCATGGAATAATGTCACCATAGCTCGTTGATATGTTGCACCAGCATTCTTTAGTCCGAATAGCATCACCTTGTAACAGAACGTGCCCCAGGGTGTGATGAAGGTTGTCTTCTCCATGTCTTCAGGTGACATTTTAATCTGGTTGTATCCTGAAAATCCGTCCATGAAGGAGAATACCGAGAACTGAGCTGTATTATCCACCATTACATCAATGTGAGGTAATGGGAAATCATCTTTCGGTCTGGCTCTGTTCAGATCCCGGTAGTCAACACACATCCTTATTTTGCCGTCTTTCTTAGGCACAGGCACAATATTAGCAACCCACGGTGGATAGCTAGTCACAACAAGGAACCCGGCGTCCCACTGCTTTTGTACCTCTTCTTTGATTTTCATTGCCATGTCTGGGCGAGTACGGCGCAGTTTCTGTTTAACCGGTGGGCAGTCTTCTTTTAAAGGCAGCTTATGCATGACAATGTCGGTGTCCAACCCTGGCATATCTTGATAAGACCAAGCAAACACGTCCACATACTCTTGAAGCAGGTCAGTCAGTTGTCTCTTCACTGAGTCTTGTAAGCAGGCCCCGATTTTAACTTCTTTCACGTCTTCATCTGTACCAAGATTGATCGTTTCTACATCCTCCTGATGAGGAGTGATAACCCTTTCCTCTTGTCTCAACAATCTGGCTAGCTCTTCAGGAAGCTCATAATCTTCTTCAACCCCTTCATCAGCTTGATTGATTGGATTGTCAAAGTCATACGAAGTCATAGCCGTGCTGTTGTCGGTGCAGTCTGGAAGGCACTCTCTGCAAGGGTTCAGTTTGTTCATTTTAGTGATTGATTTTAATCTTGTTTAGAAAAGTGAAATAAAGTTGTCATTTTGAAAACATTGCCATTTATTTTTGTACAAAAAGAAAAATGGAAAAACAGTGAGCGGAAAAGAAAAAGACTCATTTGCAAAAGATGTCTGATATTTCATTGATTAATCTTGTTGCACAAAAACTACAGATGGCCCGATTACAAAATGAGTCTTGTCATCTTGGGCAAGATGCAAGACTTGATGCATGCTATAAAAATACAGGAAATAATAATTACTCTGCAGGAGTAACTCTTATAATTTCCTGGGAAGACCAGTTTGAGATACTGCTCCCCGGGATCTTTGGACGTATCCAACTCTCCAGGTTGCAGTCGCTTTCGTCCTCGTCTTCCAAATTGTTGACAACATCAGGGGTAAGCATCCCCCCACTAACAAAGTTGGGCTCCTTAGCAGCCTCTGCTTGATCTTGTTGAGTTGGTTTGTAACCCAACCCAAATCTATCCTCTTTCTTCTCCACAGGTAACAGCTTGCCCTAGCCTTGGGCAGTCCCTTCTTCAACAACCTTCCGGGCTTGTTGATAAGACGTCATTGAGGTTCCAGGTACAGCAGATGTTTCATTTATGTTCAAGGCCTCAAACCCTTGACTCATTGTTTCGTGGATCTCCCCATCCATCTCAATGTATTTGTATGTAGCCAGATGGCTGACAAAGATATCTTCCTCTCCACAAATAGTAACGACTTGGCTCTCCCACTCGAATTTTAACTTATGGTGAAGGGTAGACGTAACTGCGCCAGCGACATGAATCCATGGTCTACCCAACAAAAAGCTGTAGGCAGGCTGAATGTCCATCACGTAGAAGGTCGTTTTGAAAGTTTGTAGGCCAATCGTTATAGGCAACTCAATTTCTCCCAGAACTGATCTCTTAGAACCGTCAAAGGCTCTTACTACCAAGTTACTGGGACGTAATGCCAATCCTTCATATTCTATCTTCACAAGGGCTTTTTTAGGTAAGACATTGAGGGATGATCCTGTGTCTACCAGCACATGGGAAAGAACTGCACCCTTACACTCCATGGTAATGTGCAAAGCCTTGTTATGATTGCGGCCTTCCGTAGTCAAATTAGTGTTGGTAAATCCTAGTCCATTACTAGCATTAACATTTCCAACTACAACTTCCAACTGATTGACGGTGATCTCTTCCGGCACATAAGCTGCGTGCAAGACTTTTAGTAGTGCGTTCCGGTGAGCCTCGGAGCACATTAGCAGTGATAAGATGGAGATCTTGGAAGGCGTCTGGTGAAGCTGGTCCACTATCTTGTAATCACTTTTCTTGATGATTCTCATGAATTCATCAACCTCTTGATCAAAAGGGGTTTTCAAAGCCTCCTTAACAATTTGCTCTTCTTGCACCATGCTCTTCCCTTTTGCCTTGGCAGCAGCTTCTGCCTCAGCAGTGGGTCTTTGAATTTGCGGGGCAAAGAGACGTCCGCTTCGAGTGAAGCCTCCGCCTCCTCCCACATTGTCTATTTGTGGTGAAGAAGTTGATGATTCGAGAGTGATTTTCTGTCCTTCGCAGTATAGATCAGAGTCGTAATGCCAAGGGATGGCATTACTGCTTTCATAAGGTACTGGCCCAGGCACTGTGATAGTGACTGGACTGATAGCAGCTGCAGAAGGGACCATGATAGTATGTGGATCATAGTATATTGTGACTGGTGCTCTGATAGGAGTGGCGTTTTGTGAGTTGTAGGCAGAATCATTTTCAGGATCATAATAAATTGTAACAGTTGAGACACTTTCGTTGTTTGCTGTCGATGTTGTAGGAGACATTGTTGACTAGATGGGTGTTGTTGTTGTAGGAGATTCTGAATGAAAGGGTGCTGAAGTTGTAGAAGGGATGTTTGCTGATATGTGGTCCGTTGAAGTAACAGATGAAACATTCGTTGATGAGATTGAAGAGTTGTTTGGAACAATGGTTGTTGCAGTTGTAGAATACTCGGGAACTGTTGTTAAGGAGATTGCTGGATTGGTAGGTATTGATGTTGTGATTTGGAGCAGACCACTCTGGATGAGACCATCTATGCCATCTCTCAAGTTATCACAACCATTCACTGAAATGTTGCAATAAGCACACCCTAGCTCACATCCCGGGAATATTTGACATTCAAGGAGTTGAGCTTTAATCTCTACCAAGGGTGTCTGAATCCGACCCACACTGGTTATCAAGTAAGATGGCTTGTTTTCCTCAATAGCATTGATTCTGGAGCCACCATGGTTTGGCATAGGGTTCTTTTTAACATTCGGTGGTGGTGCAAAGTTTAGAGCCTTAGAATCTACCAAGTCCTGTACCTTCATGTGCAAAGCTCTGCACTTCTCTGTACTATGGCCAGGTGCATTCGAATGAAAACCACATCTGGCGTTGGCGTCATAATTTCTGGGTAGACTGGCAGGATCTGGAGGTGCCAATGTCCTTAGCTCAACCAGGTTGAGTTTTAGGAGTTGTGGCAACAATGTGGCATAAGGCATAGGGATCAGATCGATCACCCTATTGGCCTGAGACGGTCTCTGTTGAAATGGTCTTTGCTGATTGTTGTTGTTGGTGTTGTTGAAGTTTCTCTGAGGAGGATACTGAGTTTGTTGTTGATAATTTTGTTGTTGTGGTTGATAAGCTGGTTGTGGATGAATTGGAGCGGGAATGGTGACTGCTGCCATAGACCTATGAACATATTGGGGTCTGCCTCTGCTGGCATGGATAGCATTGGTCTCACCAGTTCTTCTTGGGCCCACAAAAGGCTTCCTTGTGTTGCTGGATGAGCTGGCACCGTTGTCAGAAATTTTGCCCAGTTTTAATAGGCTCTCAATTCTTTCTCCAGCTATAACGACATCTGCAAAGCTGGTAGAAGAAAAGGCAGCTATCCTATCGATGTATGTCCCTTGGAGGGTGTTCATAAACATATCAGCCATCTCCCTCTCTGACATGGGTGGCTGGACAGCAGCAGCAAGCTGTCTCCACCTCTGGGCGTACTCCCGGAAGCTTTCCCTGGATGACTGTGACATTCCCATCAGGAGGGTCCTGTTGGGAGCCATATCCAAATTATACTGATATTGTCTAATAAAGGCCTCAGCCAAGTCCTTCCAACACCTGATGGTTGCTCTGGTCAAATGAGAGTACCATTCCCTTGAAGCTCCTGTTAAGCTATCCTCAAAATAAAACATCCATAGCTTTTCATCCATGGTATATGCCTTCAACCTCCCTAGAAAGGATTGCAAGTGGGTCCGTGGGCAGGAAGTCCCGTTGTACTTTTCAAAGCACGGTGGTTTAAATTTGTGGGGAATCCTGACTCCGTCCACTAAGCCCATGTCCATAACATCAAAACCCAAAGAGTTTTGGGACTCCAAGGATCTTAATTTTTCAGCAATTTCATCCAGCCTTCTGTCATAGGCCTCATCCCCAGCTCCCATCACTGTGAACTGATCTTCCTGGGGGTCTTCTTGCAACACTCTCCCTGTAATAGCATTCCCTTGTACATTAGCAGGGATATTAATCTCTGGATGAAGGTGGAGTCCAAATACAGGTGGGTTGATATGAGGTTGAACCCTCTCATTGTTGCTTGTCCCACCAGTCCCTAGATGGGGATCTTCCTGAGTCTGCCTCTCTACCAAGGCTCTTAATCTCTCTTGGCTCTGTGCCAATCCATTCATCACCTCCATAAATTGTGTCATCTGATTCCTCATTTCCAATCTTTCATTGGCCATTTGGTTCCTGACCTCCGTAAGGTCCTGTTGTACCTGGTCCATCTGTATACCCGGAAGGTTGTTACGGGTTGGATATCTGTGTGGACGGTTGAGTGGGAACACCCGACGTCGAGCAATAGTTCCTGAAATCACAACAGAGTTAGTAACAAAAACAAAACAAACCTACAAAACAAACAAAGGTTAGCATGCAATGCAGTATGCTTATTTGTTTCCAAGGTATCCGGCTTGGCACTTGGTTTCGACCTTTCCAGACCCTTGAGGGAGATGCTTGTGATGTTGCTTGAAAGAAACTCAGACGAACAAACCAACACATATATTACAAAAAGTAAATGATACATAGTTTGTTTTTTACAATACATGCCCTCTGAGGGGTCAAAAATACAACATAAAAGGTAAAAATACATGAAATGAAAGCAACAACAAGCAAAAGTCAGACACCAAGACCAAACTCATCCTCCTGAACTTCCTTGAGAAGTGCTTCAGTCACAGGATCAGCTGGACGCTCTGTGAGATTCCTGATAAGGAGATTCCTGGTAGTAACAGCTGCAGTTAGCTTCTTGTGTTGACTCTGGTCCTTTGATCTCTTCACACCAGCTCTAATCTTCAACCCTGAGATCTCTCTCTGGGCTGCCAGCAGGGCTTCCTGTTGCTCCTTTGCACTAGCCTCCAACTGCTCAATCTTATCCTGAGTCCTCTTATCTTCCAGAGTACGAGCTTCGGTGATCCTGACCCACCTAGCTTGACTCTCTTTCAGATACAAATCAGTCCTGGCCTTCTGGAACTGAGCCTCTTTGCAGGCATTCTTCAAGATCTGCTCTCCAGCCCTAGACTTCTTAATGTAATCCTCTGACTTCTCAATTCTGGACAGATGCTCCACCTTTAGCTTTTCCAACCTTTCAATGTCCAACCGACCATCACTCCTCTCCCAGAGGGTCTTCTGTAAAGCCTGAGTCAACTTCTCATTCCTCTCCTTTAGTTTCTCAAACTCCTCTAAACTGACAGTGACAGGAGGTGGTGCTGAGGATGGTCCAGGTATATCTTCCATGGTGAAGGGCATCCCAGAAAATTGAGCCCTGGCATGGGACCACTCATAGTACTGTGTTGAGGCCACATTGTTGCATCTCCCAAGAATGGTTACTCCTTTAGTCTGGACATTGTCCCAAGCCCAGGATGCTTGCCTGACAATAGCCAGATTAGGCTTAATCTCACAGTAAAGAGTCTCAGCTAAGTCTTGTGCCTTAGGAGTGTGGACCAATGCATAGCCCAGTTGTCTTTTGAATAGCTGAGGGTTGTAGTTGATGCAACCCTTCACTCCTATCAGGGGTACATTAGGAAACTGCCCACAACTGGTAATGATGTCCCTGCCTTTTGTGCTTTGAGTGCACCACCTGATATCAGCTGCAGTTAAAGCAGTGAGTCTTCTAGCCCAATTCCTTGGCTGGTGAGGGTTCAAGAATGCATCAGTTTTGGGCAAGTGTTTGAGCAACCAGGTATGGAACAGGGGAGCACAACACCTCACCAATCTTCCTCTTTGCTTTTCATTCCTTTGGTGAACAGAGTAGTAGAAATCTCCCAGTAAGGTGGGTACTGGGTTCCTCAGAATGAAAAGGTGGATTGCATTCTTGCTAACAAACTTAGGCTCATCTGCAAATAAAATGACCCCATATATGCTAAGGGCCAATAAAGCACAGACTGCCTTCCACTCTCCCAAGGAGGCCTTCAGGATGGCTTGAGAAGTCAAGAAATCCAAATGTAGACCAGAGATTCCAGCCTTGGTAGTCATATTCTGCCCAATCAGAGCTGGTTCCAGATGTAGTGCCTTTGCTATCTCTTCATTACTTGGGAAAGCCATCTCAGGGTTGAAGGGGACTCCACCCCTGATAGGTACACCAACCAATGATGAATACTCCTCTAATAAAGGTCCCAACTGAAAATCCTGAAAAGTGAAACACCTCAGAGGGGGATCATAGAACTGTAGGCAAGTATGAATCAAGCTCCTCTGTGAAGGGTCCAAATCCATAACCACATCAAGTATGCCTCCATAGTGTTCTCTGAATAGTGGTATATGGTCTGGAGTAATCAAGGTCTGGATCTTCCTGATGTCAGCTAGCTCAGGCTGAAAGAAATGATAGGAGATATTACTCTTCTTGGGTGCCATGTTGCTGAAGAAGAGCAGAGACAGATGCTGAGAATAACACTGAAAATGGGCCACTAACTGGCTGGTGCTGGTGACTGAAGCAGGTAGCTGATAGCTGAAGTAGATAGGTCTATGCTGATGATGGGGTCAAAACCAAGCCAAAATAAAGTATGGATACCCTGAAAAACAAATAAGCAAATGTTAAAATGATGCAATGATGATGCATGCAAATGATATGCAAGGGTTTGTGACTGAGCTGGATCTGATCAAGTGCTCTGATATAGGTCCATGTATGTTCAAGAAATCCAGATGGAGGTTCATAAGTCCAGTAACCAAGGTGGGGGACTCAAATAAAGAGTCACATGTCCAGGGTTATGAATCACAAGAACTGTTCTAAAATGGAGTACTCTTAATCAAAACAAAGTAACAGGGTATGCTGAGGTCAAGGGTACCTGCAAACCTGTAAACAGCCCAACCCCCTCACAGGTGATGTTCTAAAACAAGGATCCTCGGACTTGGATCAGTTATGAGAAGTGTAAACACTTCTAACCCGGAGGTATAATGTTTACAATAACCATAAAAGATCCTCCTCTAATTCACCTCAGTTTCTGAAGGTCAATACTGAAGGTCATCCAGACTTAGCAGGCTTCCCAGATAGCCCTAGTACTACAGGAAATCTGCAGCACAGAGTTCTCAAGAAGAAACTCATATCTGATCCGTGTTTCACATTCCCGCACCAGACCGAAATGGAATGGGAAAGAACATGAACCACTCTAGCCTAGGTGTCACTCAGGTCCCAGGTATAGGACCTTAACTCTCCATAGAACACCCACCCACCAAAGCAATAAAACAGATCCAGCCAGCACAGTATGACAGTATGATATATGTAAAACTATAATGAAAGCAGTAAAACAACTGTACATAAAGCAATAAATATACAAACACAAATAGCACATAACACACCAGTAAACACAAAATCAACCAAAGCGCTAGGAGGAACCCACAAAAAGAACCAGAAGCCCTGGTTGCAGTACAAGGTTCCCCAGCAGAGTCGCCAAGCTGTCGCTCCCACCAGATGAGGCCAGGTCAAATGGGGTACAGACGCGAACGGTCGGCGAAAGGGGGATGCGAGAACACACAGGAGTGAACTCACGGGGAATGAAAAGAGTCGCCAGCTAGGCATTTTTATCCCGGAGGAAAGGCAATGCTGCATAGACCTAGAAAGATATGGATAAGACGGTTGCGAACCAGAGAGACTGAGAAAAGAGGTTGGTTACAACCTGGGAAGGTATTAGCACCCAGATTGTCCGTCGTACTCGACGGGATCCACGCTTAGAAGATTTGTGTTTTAAAGGGGTAGTGTCAGTGCAATTTGTGTATAAAGAGAGCTGGAAAAGGTGTACAGGTGTCAGTGTAAAAGAAGTGAAGTGTATATATACGGTGTCAGTGTAAGAATGAGAATGGATTGCTCATGACTATGAGGCTTAAAGAATGATGCTGGAAAGAGGGGGAATATACAGAGACTTTTGTTCGATAACTGTTAAGTTATGCCTACGTATCCTCTCGTGCAATGAGGAAGTCAGAACACCGTAGTTCGACCCAAAGAGACTGAAAGATGAATTGACTTGTGAACTGCTTGCTTGTCTATGCTCAAGTGTATGACTCGTCTGGCTCGAGTGCTAACTGTCTTGCATTAGACAGAAGAAGCAAGTTCTCGTTTGTGAGTGAAGATGATGAGAAAAGAATCCCGAAGGAGACGATTATTGTTTGTTTTTGAGTTTTCAGTCTTTTATTGCTTTTGAAAATTTGTCATAAGTTAATGAGCTTATGCCTAAACCAATGGATTTAGTAAACTCATCACATCTTCCCTCTGATTAGGGGTAATGAGAATACCTTAAGTGTGAAGTCAGCTTCTCACACTTAATTACCTTTGGTGTAGGATTAAGATCATTAACCTACTTTTTGATTATTTAGATGTTTTTGGTGTTTTTGGTGTTTTTGTTTAGTGTTGAGTAATGAGATTAAGCCATAATCAGGGATTAAACAGACTCATTACACCATCCTAATAGAAGTATAATAGATGAGAATGTTTAAGCTGAGGAAAGCTCCTCAACTTAATCCATGATTAGGGATTAAACTCATGACAAAACAAAGCCTTTATTAAGTGGATTTTATTTAATGATGAAATGATGAAGTGTTTTTTATGGTTTGTAAGACAACTTGAGGGGGACTTGTCCATTAACACTAGGGTTAGTCCTTCTTAACCAATTAAGGAAGAATTAGAACCCTGATGCAAGGCCCAAGTTACAAGCTTGATGTCTTGATGATTATTGAGTGGATTGATTAAAGGGGTTAAACACATTAAGGGTTTAACACTTAGGATTAAAGTTATACACTCCATCCTAATAGAAGGATGAAGGCATAAGCTTAATCACAAAGCCTTAAAGCCTTTAGGGTTTAGTCCCTGATTATGAGATGAGAAGAGAAGACTCAAAGAGACACAAAGGTAAAACTAAGTGGGAGACTAATCAAAACCCTAATCATTGTCATGCTTGGTTGTTCCTAAGGTTTGTGAGGTTAACAAGAAAAAAATCTTCAATGGAACCACCAGGAAGCAGATGAAAGGATCAGGAGAAGCAAAGTAACTTGCTTCATTTAAGAAGACAAGTCACTTGAAGAAAGAAAGTGAGAAGAAGAAGAATGAGCAAGCTCAAACTCAAACACATAACAAAATGCAGCAAAGGTGCATAAAAGAGATGAAAAGAAATTGTGATAAGTGAAGGCAAATTCACTTCTCAAAGTAACTTACCACCTGAAAAGTTAGTGAAAGAGATGCAATGCAATGCAAAATGGAATGGCATGATGCAAACCAAAACCAGAAGCATATATGAGATGATAATGATGCTATGAGATGATGCAAACATGAACCAAGACATGAGAATGATCATACAAACATGTGGATGCAAATGAAACAAGTTTAGAACCATGAACATACATGAAAAGTTATGGAATGCAAATGGCATACAACATGGCAAATACATGATGCAATGATCAAACATGCTTTTAGTATGTCTTAAGATGTCCAATGAATCAAATGGATGCATAAAATGCAATGGCAAGTCATGGTATGCAAGCAAATGCAAGATGGATGCAAAAGGAAGCCCAAATTAGGGTTTATGATCCATGCATCAAACAAAAACCAAAATCAGAAGCAAACATCAGGATAAAAAATTGAAAATACTCTCAAAGGAACCCTAAACCTATACAAACTCACTGCCCAAAGGAGGGGTTCCAACTCTTAACCTAATGTAAGTTATGAATTTCCTAAGTTTCCTAGGGTTTTAGGGTACCTTAACAAGAAAAATGCCAAACAAATTGAAAATGAAAGATCAAATCATTCCAATTTAATCTCACAAACTACATGCTAAACAAAATGCAATGCAAAAAGAATCAAAGTCCAACTCTCAATGGTTAGGCAGAAATGATTTTTTGAAGTTTGGATCAAAATAATGCCTTGAAATGATTTTAATTCCATGAAAAATTCTCAAAAGACATCAAGATCAAAAAAGAAATTTGGTTTGAGGGTTGGACAATGTTTCTAAATGATTATGAAGGTTTCATGAATTTTTTGGTGATTTTTAAATACCTAAAAGTATTTTTAATTAATTAATTCTCATTAATTAATTAAAAATAAACTTTTAAATGATTTAAAAATATTTTTTAATGCAAAAAATAAAAATAAAAATGTTTTTGGTTTCTGAAAATTAATAAAAGTTTGTACAAAAATTTTCAGAATTTTTAAAATTGTTTTGCTATTTTAAATAAATTGGAGAAAACAAATCAAATTAAATGAAAAATAAAATGCAATTAAACTGAAAATGGAAAAGTATGCAAGATCAAGGGCTGACATTCAAATATACACGCGCGGGAGTGGACTTGGCGCGCATCTGGACGGCCAAGATTCAAAATTCGCTGATTATGATTAGTGCCCTAATCTGAACCCTAAACAAAATCAGGTGACCGGAACAGTGTTTCGGTCATCTTCTCCGATCAACCAAAAACTCAATCTCCCTCCCTAGGCCATTTTAGAAGCTCTAACTCTCCAGAAATCATCTCTTACCCACCCCAAACACGAATCAAGCATAAAATCATGTTTAACTTCAAACACAAACACGAATCGAATCAAAGAAGTTTTTAGGTCAAACTTTCAGAACATCATAACATGCTTATTTCTTACTCATTTTCAAAAGTAAATAGATCCCCATGATCAGGGCAACATACAGAACAACATGCTAACAAGAAATTAAAGTTCTGGAAAAATTGTTCATCATGCTACCTGAGATGGAGCTTTCGATTCAGGAGCTTTCTGGTTGTTTCTTTGGCTCAAACAAGTCCCAATGATCCTCCTTAGAAGCTTTTGACACTTAGTTGGAGTTTATGTGGCCTCTAGAGCAAGTTGGAAGAAACTCAGGTCAAGGATGTGTTGAAATCGTGTTTTTGATTCAGGGAGTTTCTGGCTATGGTGATGGGTGGTTTGTGATCAGTGGAATGAGTTGAGATTGTTTGTGAAGTTTGTTTTTGTGTTTGAGGCTTGTGGAGAGTGTTTCGAAGAAGAATGCAAGTTGGAGAGATTTTGTGAATCCTGTCTTGTGGGAGGTTTCAGCCTTGTGTGTGTTATGAAAATGAAACCTTGGGATATGTTTGTAAGTTCTGGATTGGGCAGAGAGTGGTTGTGTTACTGTGGGATTGGTATGGCTTCAAGTTGCAAAAATTCAAGCAAGTTGTACTTGGAGGTATGGGCAAGTGGCAGGCTAGGATAGGAGCATGGCTGAGTTCAGCTGAGTTTAGGGAGAGCCATGGAACTTGATTTGAGATGATTCAGCAAGTTGCATAAAGTTTATGATATGTTTTGCAATTTTCACAAGATTTGGTCCCTTTGTGAATTCTTGAGACTCAAGGCATGAAATGTGATGCTTCTTTGATGCAAACTGACTTTTAGGTCTTGGTACATGCTTGTATGAAGATTAGAAATGCATTTGATAACTTTAGAACACTTGATCAAGTCATTTTGCAAAATGCCTCTTTGGTAGAAACTTTGAAATTTTTGTGATTTTTGCCAACTTTGGCAAGCCATAACTTTTGATCCAAAATGAATTAGGTCATGTTCTTGTACTTTTTGAAAAGGGAATGATCCATTCTACAACTTTCATGACCAAAGTTTTTCCATTTGAAGCATTTTTGGATCAAAAAGCAAGGGTTGAAAAAGTTTCCCAAAATGGCAATTTCATTAAAAGTCAAACTTTCCCAAAAAGTCAACTTTGCAAAAGACTTGAAATTCTTCAAATTTGTGAACTTCTAACATCTTCCATGATCAAATAAAGATCATATACAATCAAAATGATGAAGAACACCCTTTGGTTGGGTCATTGGGAGCCTCAAATGCCCTGATTTTGCACTGACTTGCTTGAAAAGTCAACTCTTGATCAGATGGCTTCCCCATGGAATTTCTTCATGAAAATTGATATGCATATTCCCTATACCATATAGAGACCAATGGAAACAAGAATGACCAAAAAATTTGGAGTTATGGCCTCTGAAACCAAAACCCTAATTCTAGGTCATCTGTGCAGTTAAACCTGGCTCTGCATCCACACCATTTTCAGTTCTTGTGATTCTTTGACATTCTTGACTTTGAGAGGATATAATATGATGCTTGAACACACATGGACCCCTTTTAATTGATTAATGACCTTTGGAGTGGCTCAAGAAGCTCTTGGATTGCTCAGATCACAAACCCTAGATGCAGATGACTTTGAATCTATGCAGTGAATCAAAAATGTGACATGAGATGCTATGATTGTGTTTATGCATATGAAATGATCACAAGCCATGATGTGAATGGGTGAGGGCAAATTTGGGGTGTTTACACCATGCTTGGAGGATCGATGGGATGTGTGATGGGTCAGCAGGACGAGTCTGGTCGAAAAGAGCACGCCATTTATTACCTTAGCAAAAAGCTTACCGATTGTGAGACGCGCTACTCACTACTCGAGAAAACTTGTTGCGCTTTGGCATGGGCTGCTCGCCGACTAAAACAGTACATGCTGACTCACACTACTCTCTTAATTCCCAAGATGGATCCTGTGAAATACATTTTTGAAAAGCCAGCTCTGACAGGAAGAGTAGCCCGGTGGCAGATGATTCTAACAAAGTATGATATACATTACGCTTCGCAAAAGGAAATCAAAGGAAGTGTGTTATCGGAATACTTGGCTCAGCAGCCAATCGATGATTATCAACCCATGAGGTTCGAGTTTCCGGATGAGGACATCATGTTCCTCAAGTCGAAAGACTACGAAGAACCACTTCCGGAGGAAGGGCCAGACCCTGAATCCAAATGGAAGTTGATGTTTGACGGAGCTGTGAACATGAATGGAAGTGGAGTAGATGTTGTTATCATCTCGCCAGAAGGGGTCCTTACACCTTTAGCTGCTCGGTTGACTTTTGAATGCACTAACAATGAGGCAGAGTATGAAGCTTGTATCATGGGGATTGAAGAGGCAATCGACTTGCAAGTCAAAAACCTCGAGATTTTAGGAGATTCTGATTTAGTGGTGAATCAATTCAACGACAAATGGCTGGTTCATCAACCTCATTTGATTCCTTACAGAGATTATGCCAGGAGGCTGTTAACCTTCTACACCAAAGTCAAGCTGAATTATATTCCTCGAGATGAAAACCAATTCGCCGATGCTCTAGCAACTTAGTCGTCCATGATTAAAGTTTGTCAAGAGAATTTCGTGCCTCAAATTACGGTCTCCCGTCTTGAAAGACCTACTTATGTCTTTGCAGTATACAGTGGTGAAGATAACAAGCCTTGGTATCATGATATCAAGCAATTCCTGAAGGCTCAAGAATACCCGGATGGGGCATCCGGTAAGAACAAGAAGTCCCTTAGAAGACTGGCAGGAGGTTTCTTCTTGAATCAAGATGGCGTGTTGTACAAGCGAAACTTCGACATGGTTCTGCTCAGATGCGTGGATAGACACGAAGCAGACCAGTTGATGCATGAGGTTCAGTAAGGCTCCTTTGGTACACATGCTGGAGGACATACTATGTCCAAGAAATTGTTGAGATCGGGATATTATTTGATCGCCATGGAATCCGATTGCTGTAAATACTCCCGTAAATGCCACAAGTGTCAAATTTATGCCGATAAGGTCCATGTGCCTCCGAATCCATTGAGTGTCATGTCTTCACCATGGTCGTTCGCCATGTGGGGCATTGATATGATTGGCAAGATCGAGCCAACAACTTCTAACGGTCATCGCTTCATTCTGGTTGCTATAGACTATTTCACGAAGTGGGTCGAAGCGGCATCTTATGCCAATGTCACTAAACAAGTGGTAGCTCGGTTTATTAAAAGAGACATCATTTGCCGGTACAGAACTCCTAAAAGGATCATTACTGATAATGGTTCTAACCTCAACAACAAGATGATGGCTGGCTTGTGTCGAGATTTCAAAATAGAACATCACAAGTCTTCTCCATATCGCCCGAAGATGAATGGCTCCGTCGAGGCGGCCAATAAGAACATCAAGAAGATTGTGCAGAAGATGGTTGTAACATACAAAGACTGGCATGAGATGCTACCATTTGTGTTGCATGGGTACAGAACGTTCGTACGTACTTCAACCGGGGCAACCCCGTTCTCACTGGTGTATGGTATGGAGGCAGTCCTACCAATTGAAGTGGAAATCCCCTTGTTGAGGTTGATGATGGACATTAAGCTAGACGAAGCTGAGTGGCTCCGATCCAGATATAATCAGTTGAGCCTCATTGAAGAGAAATGTCTAGCAGTTGTATGCCATGGAAAGTTGTATTAACGGCGGATGAAGCAGACTTTTGACAAAAAGGTGCGACCACAGAGGTACATGCCAGGTGACTTAGTGCTGAAAAGGATTCTTCCTCCTCTTAACGATCACAGGGGAAAATGGACACCCAATTATGAAGGACCTGAAAAGGAGATCCATTCAAAAGAGGGATTAACACGAACGACTGCGATCTACGAGATCCGTAACCTATCTACAGTTGAGGCTATCCTAAGGGTTGAAGATCAGTTCAATTACTTTTTCTCAAAATGCAGAGCGAGCGGAGCGTCTTGAAGATATACGAGTCATAACTGGGATGAAACTTGATAAGATCCACTTCTTGCATTGCCAATAGGATAGTTTGTTTTCCTTTTTGGTTGTTTCCTCTTTCCATGGAACTGCTTCCTTTGTATTGCCTATTCATGGCCATTTTTCCGAATCAATAAAAAAATCAAATTCAGTCAACTTGTGACTATTTGCATCTTGTTTTTGTTTTTTCATCTATCATTTATTGATTGCGAAAATGTCCAGCAAATCGTGATTTATATTATGTTGTGAACATTTGAATGCTTTCTAACTCGTGCAGGAGAACAAAAACACTTAATACAACTCTGAAAGGGTGTCGAGATACCCAGATAATGATTCATGCTACGAGCCTGGGGTTGGCAGGTCCCAAACTAACTCTCCATATTGCAGGCACTATCGATTGTGTTTATGCAGGTACAGATACAGGTGTTGCCAACATAGCTAAAAGAAAATTCCCAAGAGGAGAAGTCCTTCATGTTTGAACAGGGGCAGGTGTCTCTTTAGAGTGTCTCCAATCATCCCTAGTAAAGTGGAGGTTGAAATTTCTCCCAGCAAGGTAGCAGAATGTCGGTGTCATCCCCAAGCAGAAGCTTCCCTTCGATACAGAGGAAATCCCCAGCAGTACAAGGAGTGTCATTCCGCCCCAGCAGTTTGCTCCCTCAGCAGTTCCATGCCTATGGTTCCTAGCCAAATCAGGAGGTCTTCACTTCCCCACCAAAGTTCAAGAAAAGTCGATCTCCAGCAGGGTCTTGGCGCTCCAATCTCAAAGTCCAATTTATTTTTGGCAATGGCGGTTGTTCAGAGCCGGTGTATCATTGACAGCCTTCCCCGCAGAGTTGTTTCTTCCTTACCAGGATGGACCAGATCAATGCAGTGATCATAAGTTCTCCCCAGTCAAGCCACCTGGGATACTTGCAATCTCCTCATCGGGAGATCCCTTTGCATTTGCATTTTCATTTAGTAATCATCATTACATTTGCATCCTCCAAAGCATAGCATTACCATCATCATGGAGCATTACGCCATAAATTCAAACATATGCATGCCAACATGGGCCAGTTTTGAGGTATATTACAAACATATTCTCAACCTGAAGTACTCCGCACAGAGGATACCAACATCATTTTTCAGACATCCTTGTCTTTTCAAGTCAATGTTCGTCACTTATTCCGTGTCTTATTTGGTACAACAGTCGCGTCGCAGTTTCCCATTTTGTACAACGGACCTGTTTGCCTGGGCTCTCGTTTATGTACAACGATCCCGTTCCATCTTATCTTATTTCCTTTGAGTTTCTGGTTATCGACTGAGGCCGGTATACCATTGCGTCTCCATTCGAGGATGGTTTCGTTTTAGATCCGAGGATCTTTTGAGAGTTGTCATTCGAGGATGGCATTCTTTTCTTCAAGTCCTTCTGAGGTTGGTCTTGTTGTTGTGGCTATCATTCGAGGATGATAGACAATTTTGAGATTATTAATTGAGGCCAGTTTGTCTCTTTTGCAAAGTCTGTCTGAGGTCAGTCTTTGTTGTGTTTCTGGTTATCGACTGAGGCCGGTATACCATTGCGTCTCCATTTGAGGATGATTTCGTTTTAGATCCGAGGATCTTTTGAGAGTTGTCATTCGAGGATGGTATTCTTTTCTTCAAGTCCTTCTGAGGTTGGTCTTGTTTATTGTGGCTATCATTCGAGGATGATAGACCATTTTGAACTTATTGATTGAGGTCAGTTTGTCTCTTTTGCAAAGTCTGTCTGAGGTCAGTCTTTGTTGTGTATAGCTATCACCAGCGCATGCTGGCTCAGCTGGTTTTGAAGGTTGCTGATTGAGGTAAGGGACCTGGGTTCAAATCCCAGGTCCTATCTTTTTAGCCAATTGTCCGTCTTTTCTTCCTATTTTCTAATTTTTTTTCATATATTAATTTTATTTTGTTTAAATTATTAAATATAAATCATAAACATAATTTCTAAACATTATTATAATATTTTCTTTATATTCTTAAAAATCATAACTTATTTTCTTAAAATTTAAAATTGTTTCTATTTATTCTACAATATGTTTATTATTATTATTATTTATATATATTTGTAAATAGGTTGTTAGTGCATTTTAATTATAATCAAAACTTTGATTTTCTTAAATAAAACATAAACTCTAATTTTTTCTTAAATAATATGTAAACCCTAATTTTATTAACCCTAATTTTTATTAACTTCAATATTTAACTTAATTTTGTTATAAACCATAATTTAATAATTAATCATTTTTTGTTATGTAAATAATTATTATTTGTTTATTGTTATTATAATTATTCTATTTTCTTCTAAATTTTTTTTCTAAATGTTTATTCAACTTAAAAATAATATTTTCTTTTAAATTTTATTTTTATTAACCCTTTTATTATTATTATTATTTCATTATTACTAACCTTTAAATTATTGCTTATTTATTATTATTTATCGTTATTATTATTTCTCCGATTATATTGTAACTATCCCAAAGCTTAGTAATAGTTTATGTTTATATTTTTGCTTTATTTTTATTGTAAATATATTAACTGTGTGGTTAGTAATATAGGGTGTGTATAACATGTTTGTAATTAAAAATTAACTTAGAATAACTAATTAAATAAGATAAATATTTGAACATGAACACGCACACACGTAAGTCGATCTTTGATCGCCATCTTACACTTTCTAGGGTTACCTCTCATGTTGCCTATTTTTAATATCAAGTAAGGTGTCTTAAGAAAAGTCCCTTCATAAATATCATCAAGTCCCTACAGTTTAAAAGATCAAGTCCCTTCGAAGTTGCCTACGGAATAATGATCTTGTCCCTTCGAATAAATGATGATAGTCCCTACGAATTGCTAAAGACACCCCTTAAGTTGCCTTCATTGACCATACGATGACCCTATGCCCGTCCCTTAAACAAATCCAAGGTAATGACTACCTATTCCTTAAAAATAGGGATAGTCTTACCCTTGAAAGGACATATAAGAACATGAATGACTTAGTCTGGGGTAGGTACCTCATAGTTACTTGCTCACTCTTCAAAAATACTTTTCACACCTCACAATATTTTCAAAACATTTTCAAACAAGGATTTGTATACATCCATACGAGGATCATTATAAAGTACTTAGAAAATTTTTAATCACACACTACACCTTTCTCAAAACAATTTAAAGTGAGCTAAGTAACTGAGAGCCCATGGATAACCATGGATATAAAGGGTTCTAACACCTTCCCTTTGTATAACCTACCCCCCGAACTCAAAATCTTTTTAAGGTCTTTCCTGTTATTTTATGTCCTTTCCTTTTGGATAAAATAAAAGTCGGTGGCGACTCTTGCTATCCGCAACATTTGACTAAAAGTCAGTTCTCCCACCGTGTTACAGAACTGGCGACTCTGCTGGGGAGTTACTAAGTAAAAGAGGGGTACCCTTAGGAATTAGATCACTTTAAATTTGTTTGCTTTGTTTGCTTTACTTTACTTGTTAGGGCTCTTATGTGTGGAAGATCATAACCCGAATCTAGTGTACCTTAGGTAAATGGCAATAGACCAAGGAAACTGTACGGCGTATACCGATATGGTTGATCTAGTGGCCATAGTTAGTGTGACTTCTTGGTTGGTGCTTATGTTCCTTAAGTAAGTTGAGGATAATATGAGGCTGCCATATGTTGTCAATACACTAACTGACTTTTAGAACCTTAGTAATCCCATCTTGGCCTTTAGAAAAGTAGTGAGATAATCGGCTTTGGTGAAGACTGAAGTTGGTTGATACTCGATACTACGCTCATTGAGATCCTAAACTTGGAGGGTTTTGGTTGGCAAGTAAGTTGCCAACTGAACAACCACCCTTGTGAAGGATCAAATTATATTGAGATCCCTTAGAACCTGGTTACTTTATAAGACAGGATGAACCATCTAAACTTCAGGGGAGGATACTTACCTTTAAACCTCATGCAAGCCTTCAAACCTAGGGCTATTGTGTGACTTGTTTGTGTGTGCCACATGTTTGTGATTGAGCATAACATCATGACATCATGCATCATAAGCATAACATTTTCACTAACCATTTCAAGGACCAAAGGATTTATCTTTGTTCTTTGTTGCAGGTCATGGATTCTGCTCGTAGGAACACTATCCGGATCAACTTTGTAGGAATACCTCCTAAGCTTAAGGAATTGGTCTCTCAAGTTTCTGAAAACTCCCAGTTCATTAAGAGGCATGGTCACCTACTGGATCTAGTCACTTCAGGGTTCAATGAAGACATGATGAGTGTTCTATTTCAGTTCTTTGATCCTAAACATCACTGTTTCACGACTATTAGTTGGTTCCTACAATGGAGGAGTTCTCCAAACTACTGGGTATACCTATCCTTGATCATAGACCCTTCACAGGCTTAGAGAAAGAGCTTAAACCTGAGGTTATTGCTGCAGCTTTACATTTGAAGAAATCAGACATTGTCCTAGAAACAAGGAGTGGAGTTAAGGGTATCCTTGCCAAGGTATTGATGGAGAAAGCTCAAGTGTTCCTGAAGGCTATGAGTTATGATGCTTTTGAGGAAATCTTAGCCCTATTGATCTATGGCTTAGTATTGTTCCCTAATCCAGACCAGTTCATAGACGTACACGCCATCAACATATTTCTGACTCATAATCCAGTGCCTACATTGCTTGGAGACATCTTACATTCTCTCCACACTCGTACTACGAAGGCACGAGGAACTCTGATGTGTTGTATACCTCTATTGTCTAGGTGGTTTATTTCTCACCTTCCTCGATCAGTGATGAAGAATGAACAAGGGTTCAGGTGGTCCAAGAGGATTATGACACTTTCTCATTCAGATATTCATTGGTGCTCTAGATCTATGGAGAATGTTACTATCATTGACCGTTGTGGGGAGTTCCCTAATGTGCCACTCCTTGGCATAAGAGGGGGCATTACCTACAATCCTTCCTTAGCTCTACGACAATTTGGTTACGCTCAGAGTGATGGTCCTTATGACATGCTTATTCAGGGTATTGTGTTCGACTACGACAACAATCTGCAAGGTTACCATCAAAGGTTTATACGAGCATGGGGTAAAGTGAACAAGGTTGACAGCAAGACTCTGGAACCAAAGTACATTATCCCTATGGAACCTTATCTCAGATGGGTGCGATCTCGTGCTCAGACTCTTATGATGCCATATCCTGCTATCCTACCAGTTACCATGGAGCCTGTTACTGAAGGAGATACTTATTATATCATTCTTCATCCAGACATGCCCACTAACATGGAGGAGTTACAAAGGTCCTGGATCCAGTTGAAGGAGCAAACGGATACTTTTGAGACTCATTTCAAAGCTAGTCAAGAAAGAATCCTGGAGCTAACAAAACAACTTCACGAGGAGCGGAATCTCAACTCATACCTCGACACAAAGAGGAAACGTCCATGGGAGACTTAAAACCCCATTTTTGTATTCATTTCATTTTTATTGTAAGCCCAAGAGGCAAACAAGTTTATTGATTACTAATAAAAGTTTACTTTTTGGTTGTTTAAAAAAATTTAAATCCTGTGGTCCTTGAAAACATTTACATACCATGCCATTGCATCACAGGTTTCTTATGAACAGGTATCTTATCTTCTCGCTGTTTATTTCAGCAGAAATGGCTGTTGAACAGACTGTCAAAGATCTCCAGGCTCAGAATGCACAATTCCAAGAGTTGATTATGAACTTGTCCAAGGGACAAGATGAGCTGAAGACACTTCTGACTAAGAAGAAGAAGAAGACTAGAAGATCAGGAGGCCTTATCAATCTGGGAAGAAGGTTCAGAGGTCCTATAAAGACAAAGGAACAAATTGAGGATTCTGAGTCTGAAAATTCTGAGAAAGAGGGAGGTAGTCTCCATGATACTGTGGGAGATTCTGATTCTGAGGCAAATTATTATCATGATCCTGCTAGTGAGGAAAAGTACAAGATGATGGTGGACATAATGAATGCCATGGAATTGCAAAAATCTTCTGGGCTTGATTTTGAAGATCTGAGTTTAGTATCTGGAGTGGTTATACCTATTGGTTTCAAGGTTCCTGTTTTTGTAGTGTATGATGGTGTCTCATGTCCCAAGCTGCACTTAAGATCTTATGTCCGGAGGATTCAACCACATACTGCTGATAAGAAGTTATGGATTCACTTCTTCCAAGAGAGCTTGTCTGGAGCTCAACTGGAATGGTACTACCAACTGGAAAGTGTCAATATTCGTGATTGGAATGATCTTGTTGAGGCCTTCTATAGGCAATACCAATATAATGCTGATTTAGCACCTACTCGCATGCAGCTCCAAAGCATGTCAATGGGTGCTAAGGAGAGTTTCAAAGAGTATGCCCAGAAATGGAGAGACCTGGTTGGCAGAGTTCAACCTCCTCTGACTGACAGAGAGCTAGTGGATATGTTTATGAGTACGCTGAATGGTCCTTTCTATAGTCACCTCATTGGAAGCTCATCATCTGGTTTCACCGAGCTGATAATGACAGGAGAACGTGTGGAGAGTGGTATAAGAAGTGGTAAGATACAGGTGGGTGTCTCTTCATCAAGCATTGCTAAGAAGCCCCCTAGTGGAAAGAAAGAGTCTAATGTTGTGTATGGTCAACATAGTCGTAACAGGAGTCACCAATCTATGGGAGAAGTTCACATTTCCAATCCTACTCCTGCAGCACCAGAGCCACCACAAAATAATCAACAGAAGCCTAGAAGACAATTCACCAAGATCAACATGTCACTAGCCCAAGCCTTGCAACACATGTTGAAAGGGGAACTCATTACTTTGAAGGACCCTCCTCTGAATCCTAATACTTCCTCTCCTCGATACAATCCTAATGCACTATGTGCCTATCATTCTAATAGTCCGGGACATGACACCAACAACTGCTGGGTGTTGAAAAACAAGATTCAAGACATGATTGAAGCTGGAGAAATTGAATTTGACCCTCCTGGGACCCCAAATGTGATTACTGCTCCCATACCCAATCATAAGAAGACTATTAATGCTGTTGATGAAGTTTCATATGTTTCCTCAGTAGCAGATGTGACTACTCCCTTATCCATTATCAAGAAGAAGCTGGTGCAGGCTGGATTTTTTCCAGGTTGCAACGAAGACTGTTTTTATTGTGCCTACAAACCTGATAGCTGCTGGAAGTTGAAAGATGGTATTCAACGCCACATGGACAATTACACTATATTTTTTTAGAGGACACCTTCTGTTGAAAGTATGTGTGAACATATGACTCGAAGTACGAAGCTGGAAGATGTAGCTATGGTTGATAAAGTGCCAGTGAAGATTACCTCCAAAGGCCCTGTCAAGATCACCTCTAAGGGTCCTGTCAGGATTACTGCTGAAGGCCTTGTGAAGATTGTTGCTGAAGTTAGAAGGGCTCCCATGATCATTACCACTCCTGGCCCTATTCCTTATACTTCTGATAAAGCTATACCCTGGAATTATGGTTCTGATGTTTACATCCATGGTGTTAAACAGGAACCTTTGACTGATACACCTTTTACTGATGATAATCTTGATGTTGATAATATTGCTGGATCTAGTAAGATCACCAGAAGTGAAAGAATTTTCTCTCCTCAGAATTTTTCCAAAAGTGCAGTTACTTCAACTACTACCTCCACTTCTGAGACAAGTACTGATGCTCGGGGCAAAGGTCCTGTGGTTGAACCTGTGCAAGCTGAGGCACCAACTGCTGAAAATCTTTCTAAACAGATGGAAGAAGTGCTAAAGATCATTCGCAAGAGTGATTATGATATTGTTGACCAGTTGGGGCATACTCCCTCCAAAATCTCCATGTTATCTTTGTTGCTGTGTTCTGAGGCTCATGCTAAAGCCTTAATCAAGTTCTTGAAGACTGCTCACGTACCAAATGAAATTTCTGTGGATCAATTTGAGAATTATGTTGCACATCTGACTTATGATAATGGGTTAGGCTTTTCTGATGCTGACTTGACTCCTGCCAAGAGAAACCATAACAGAGCTTTGCATATCTCCATTGAATGTAGGGGCACTACCTTGTCTCATGTGCTAGTGGATAATGGTTCTTCATTAAATGTGCTCCCCAAAGAGGTTCTGGACAAGCTCAGTCCTGAAGATGTTGTGTTAAGACCAAGTGATGTAGTGGTGAGGGCCTTTGATGGTTCAAGAAGAGTGGTACATGGAGAAGTAGATCTCCCGATCAAAGTAGGCTCTCAAGTCTTCGACTCTACTTTCTATGTAATGGATATTCGTCCTGCGTGCTCCTGTTTGCTTGGGCGCCCCTGGATCCATGGGGCAGGTGCTGTGACTTCCACTTTACATCAGAAGTTGAAATATCCGGTGAAAGGAAAGATTGTCACTGTTTATGGCGAAGAAGAATACATGATCAGTCATGTGAATACTTTTAAATATGTTGAGATGGAGGGTGAATTTGTTGAGACTCCTTGCCAGACATTTGAGGTAGTTCCTTGGGTCGTTCCTACTACTGAAGCTCCCCCTGTTGTTAAAAAACGTTCCTGTGGTTACCAGAGTACCTCCTACAATGGCCTCCCTCAAAGATGCTAGAGCTGTGGTTGAAGAAGGTGGTTGTACTATTTGGGGTCAGCTTCCTGACATCCCTTACAAGTCTGACAAGTTTGGTTTGGGTTTCACTGCAGAATCCCAGAAGGTTATTCGTCGTGCTCGTGCTGTTCGTATCACTTATCAAGGGGTCATAAGAGATCAAATCAATGTTGTGGGTGATTGTCATGAAGACTACAACCCGGATGATTGTATCTTTCCTACTGTGGGTGATGGGCTCAACAATTGGAAGGCTGAAGACGTTATTCCTATCTCCTTTAGTCAGGAGTAAATACTATTACTGTGTTTTTATTTTAATTTTGTAATTTCGAACAATTAAACTTTCAAGCCTTGTGTCTTACCCGGGGCACAATGGTATGCTTGTTTCGGGATGTCATTTCATTTGCATACCTCATTCAATAAAAATTAATGGACGTTTCGTTTTCGTAAATATTGTGCTCCTTTCCTTTCTTTTATTTTTATTTTTGTTTTATCAGCTATGTGTTCTTACACACACCCACATCACTAAAATACAGATCCTCATCCACTCTGGATCCTGTTGATAACAGTTCTACTATTGCCCATTATAATTTCTAGAATCCGATCTATCAAGCTGAAGATGGAAAGGAGGAAGATTGTGAAGTACCTGTAGAGCTTGCTAGGTTGTTACAACAAGAAGAGAAAGCTATACAGCCACATGAAGAGCCAATCGAAGTGGTGAATCTGGGAACTGAAGAAAACAGGAAAGAGGTCAAGATATGGGCTGAACTAGAAGATGGTGTTAAGAGCAGACTAATTCAGATGTTACGTGATTATGTGGAGATCTTTGCTTGGTCCTATGAAGATATGTCAGGGTTGGATACAGACATTGTGGTTCACCGTTTACCAGTAAAAGAAGATTGTCGTCCAAAGAAGCAGAAGGTTCGTCGCATGCGTCCTGAAATGTCAGAAAAGATTAAAGCAGAGGTAATGAAACAGTTTCATGCAGGGTTCTTAGTTGTGACTTCTTATCCCCAATGGGTTGCAAATGTGGTACCAGTACCTAAGAAGGATGGTAAGGTACGCATGTGTGTGGATTACAGAGATTTGAATAAGGCCAGCCCTCAAGATGACTTTCCACTTCCTCATATTGATGTTCTGGTAGACAACACGACTCAGCATAAGGTATTCTCTTTCATGGATGGTTTCTCTGGTTACAATCAAATCAAGATGGCACCTGAAGATATGGAGAAGACTACGTTTGTTACACAGTGGGACACCTTTTGCTATAAAGTGATGCCATTTGGTTTGAAGAATGTCGGGGCAACATATCAGCATGCTATGGTGGCTTTGTTTCACAATATGATTCATCATGAGATAGAGGTATATGTGGATGATATGATAGCTAGGTCCCAGAATGAAGAACAACACCTTGATCATCTGCATAAGCTGTTCGAAAGGATGAAGAAATACAAGCTCAGATTGAACCCAAATAAGTGTATTTTTGGAGTTAGGTCCGGTAAACTCCTGGGTTTCATTGTCAGTGGAAAAGTTATTGAAGTGAATCCTGCAAAAGTGAAAGCCATACAAGAGATGCCAGCTCCCCGTACTGAAAAGGAAGTTAGAGGTTTCTTGGGATGATTGAATTACATTGCAAGATTTATTTCCCAATTAACTGCTACCTGTGAGCCAATCTTTAAGTTATTGAAGAAAGATCAGGTGATGGAATGGAATGACGAGTGCTAGACAACCTTTGATGAAATCAAGAGATATCTGTTGGAACCTCCAATTTTGATGCCACCAGTTGATGGAAGACCCTTGATTATGTACTTAATAGTATTAGACAACTCAATGGGGTGTGTGTTGGGGCAACATGACGAATCTGGTCGAAAAGAGTAGGCAATCTACTACCTTAGCAAAAAGTTTACCGACTGTGAAACAAGATACTCGCTGCTCGAGAAAACTTGCTGCGCTTTGACATGGGCTGCTCGCCGACTAAGAAAGTATATGTTGACTCATACTACCTTGTTGATTTCAAATATGGATCCAATCAAGTACATATTCGAGAAACCTGCTCTCTCCGGACGAATAGCAAGATGGCAAATGATCTTAACAGAATATGATATACTGTACACTACTCAAAAGGCCATTAAAGGAAGTGTTGTAGCTGATCATTTGGCTCATTAAGCAGTGGATGATTATCAGTCAATGAGTTTTGAGTTCCCTGATGAAGACATTATGATTATTACCAAAGAACCTGGACAATATGACGGACCTGAACAAGGATCCCGATGGACTATGGTTTTTGACGGAGCTTCTAATGCACTTGGTAATGGTGTTGGTGTTGTGATCATTTCCCCTGAAGGTTGTCATACCCCGATTAGTGCAAGACTTTGTTTCTATTGTACCAATAACATGGCTGAGTATGAGGCATGTATCATGGGTATCAAAGCTGCCATTGAAATAAAGATTCAGTTCCTGGATGTATATGGAGATTCAGCCCTGGTAGTGAGTCAGATTAAAGGAGATTGGGATACCAAGCATGAAAATCTTATTCCTTACAGAGAGCATGTGTTGTCCTTGATCCCGTATTTTGAAGAGATTACCTTTGGACATATTCCCCGAGGAGAGAATCAGTTGGCAGATGCATTAGCCACCATGGCATCCATGTTTGAGATTAGCTGGGATGATGAAGCTCCCAAGATTACTATTGACAGATTTGAGAAGCCTGCATACTGCAATGAGATCGATACTGAAGGAGGAGAGGAGAAGCATTGGTTCTATGAGGTGAAAAGATATCTTGAAACTCAGGAGTTCCCTGAAGGGGCATCTGACAAAGATAAGATGTTTCTGAGGAGGTTTTCTGCTAAGTTCCTTTTGAGTAATGGAATTTTGTACAAGCGTAATCATGATTCAACTTTGCTTCGTTGTGTGGATAAGAAAGAAGCATCAGAGATTATGGAAGACATGCATGATGGGATCTTTGGCACTCATTCTAGTGGTCATACCATGGCAAAGAAGATATTGAGAGCATGTTACTATTGGTCTAATATGGAAGCTGACTGCTATCAACATTCTAAAACCTGTCACAAGTGTCAGATTTATGCTGATAAAGTGCATATACCTCCAGCTCCATTGAATGTGTTGACTGCTCCTTGGCCTTTTGCCATGTGGGGCATTGATATGATTGGTGAGATCAAGCCTACTGCTTCTAATGGGCATCATTTCATCCTGGTAGCTATTGATTACTTTACTAAGTGGGTGGAGGAAGCTTCATTTGCATCTATTACTAAGAATGTGGTGGCTCGATTCATTAAGAATAATATCATATGTAGGTATGGCATCCCTGAAAGGATTATCAAAGATTATGGCTCTAATTTGAATAACATCATGATTACTGATCTCTACACGCGGTTCAAGATTAAACATCACAACTCTTCTCCGTATCGTCCGAAAATGAATGGGGCGGTAGAAGCTGCTAATAAGAACATTAAGAAGATTCTAAAGAAGATGACTATTACTTACAAAGATTGGCATGAGATGTTACCATTTGCTCTTCATGGTTATCGTACTACAATACGTACTTCAACAGGGCAACCCCATTCTCCTTAGTCTATGGTATGGAAGCAGTTCTGCCCATTGAAGTTCAGATTCCCTCCTTAAGAATTATGAAGGATGCAGGCTTGGATGAAGATGAGTGGATTCAGACTCGACTTGACCAGATAAATTTGATTGATGAGAAAAGGCTGGCAGTTGTTTGTCACTGTCAGATGTACCAGAAACGGATGATCAAAGCTTTTAATAAGAAGGTTAAGCAAAAGGTATATCAGGTTGGTGACTTGGTAATCAAGCGTATCATATTACCACAGGGTGATCCTAGGGGCAAGTGGACTCATACATATGAAGGACCATTTATAGTCAAGAGAGTATTTTCAGGAGGTGCCATGATGCTTACTACTATGGATGGTGAAGACTTCCCACAACCCGTAAACGCAGACATAGTTAAAAAATACTACGCATAAAAAGAGACCCGCTAGGTTGACTAGCCTAGGCAAAAATAAGGGCATCCCGGCGAACCAAAAGGGTTCGGGCAAAAATTAGGGATATATATATATAAAAAAGCGTACACCCGGCAAGTCGAAAACCTGAAAAGGCGGCTTGGGCAAAAAAGGGTATCCCGGTGGATTGAAAACCTGAAAAGGCAATCCAGGCAAAAGTTAGGGATTAAAGCGTATGACTATGTCTTGTTTGGATCACTCATGTGGCCCCAACTAGTTGTGCTACCTAACTCTAGCTCGAACAGATAAAGATCAATTCAATCGTTTCCGTCTCAACAGCAAAGGATGAGATACTTGAAGATAATGACAATAGTAGGATTGAAACTCAATAGGATTATTTCTCACATAGTTGTTTTCTTTGTTTTGTAAAACTTTTACGACAAATTCCTCTTACTAGGATTTCTGTCTCCTTGTACAAACTTGCCTGTGTATAGGTCACTTTATAATATAAATAAAATCTCGTCTTTGAATCCATATTTACTTTTACCCTGTTTACCTAAACGAAAACGTCCATTGATTGTGTTTGAATGTATGTATGCTTTTGAATATGATTGATGTTTACCAGAAATGCATAAAATGCAGTAATAGTATTTACTAAGGACGAACGAGGGTAGGAATGCAACGAAGCTTCGCCGGTTCATCCCCACAAGACAACTACAAATCCCCAGCAGAGCAAATCTATCTTTATAAGATACTTCGAGTTACATCTCCCCTTGAATTTATGTCCATCTATTTTATCCTCAGTCAGGATACTCAGGAACTTATTCCTTCAATAAAGGTACGACGAAGGAATACGGGAGGTTATAAATACTATACTATCAAACGAAAACGGGAACAAGGTCCTCATATTCCTCAGCAACAAGCCGAGATTTATTTTCCCTAGCCAGAAGTTGTTATACAAAGACATCCGGACGTTTCTAGTAACATGATTCATACATACATCATTTACATCATACCATAGCATATCCATAAATGCATAATACATTTACTTAAGTACATCATGCCATACATGCATACATATTGCATAAACTAACCTTTTCTTTGCAGGATAGTTACATGCAGATAAAATTCACAACAGTTCAGAGACGATCTATACGAAGATCTAGTGCTGATACTTAATTCAGGGATAATCGCTACGAAGATTCATTTCTGATGATCAATACTCAAGTTGTCCTTGGAGGGGTAAATGGTCTATACGAAGATTTATTACCGAATCCAGGATATTTCCAAAAGAGATAATCGTTACGAAGATTTATTTCTACTGGTCTATTCAACAACTCAAAACAGTTCAGAGACGATCTATACGAAGGTCTAGTGCTGATACTTAATTCAGAAAAAGATCGCCACGAAGATTTGGTTCTGATCCTTAAATAAAGTATGTTCTCAGATATGGTTCAGAGACGATCTATACGAAGATCTAAGCCCTAACACTTAATGAAGGATATTCTTTTCCCCCAGAGATAATGCAGAGACGATCTATACAAAGATCTAGTACTAGCATTCAACTCAAACCATGTTGCATAAACGATTCAGATACGGCCTATACAAAGACCTAGTACTGATATCCAGTATCAACATAAAGATATTATCACCTCCTGATATTATGGATGGCATCTATAAGCCCATCTCCAGTTCTTCCAAGTGGCATCTTCAAGCCCACTTAAGCATATACAACTAATCATCAGTGTTACTTTACGCACCGGCGAGTGCAGATTTTTGGGCTTTTGTGTTCAATCCCCTTCAACCTTCCAGGTCACGAACGGCACATATGCCAATCTAACCCCTCAGGTTTCAAAAAATTGAACAGGGGCAGCTGTTGCACCCCAAAATTTGCCCTCCCCTAGACAAGACATTGTGTACTAAGGTGTCCAAAGAGGTTCACAAGGTTCATAAGATTCACAAGGTATCTCAAGAGGTTCACAAGGTTCACAATTAGTCAAAAAGTTTGGCAATCCCCTCAGACAATGCATCCTCCTAGGCAATGCATCCTAAACTAGGGTTTTGGATTTCATCAGGATAAATGGACTTCTAAGGCTTCAAGTGAGATTCATAGAATCCTATATGTCTTCAAGAATCCCTATGTCAAGTATCAAGGCTTTCCCAAAAAGTTTGCTCAGTCAGATGATCAGATATGCAAAAATCAGTCAAAGTAGTTAAAAAGTCAAACTGAGGTCAACTGTGGTCAAACCAAAGTCAAATTTCATGATTTTTGCCAACATCAAATATATGAAGTAAAATTCATCATTTAATCAAGGGTTGATCATGATTCATCAAGGAGATTTCAGATAATCAAGAATCAGGAGTTTCTAAATTAGGGTTTTCACAGGAAAAGTCAATTGAACTTTGACTAGCCATAACTTCCACATGCTTCATAAAAAATTTCCCATATAAATCTCATTTTGAAGGAAATTGATTTCTCTACAACTTTGTGTCTCACAAGCCAAGCCCAAAAATGCTTCATTTGGAAGGTATGAGCTAAGACATTATAGGTCATTTCAAAAGTCAACAAAAAGTCAACATCTTCCAAAGAGCATAACTTGAGATTGGTAAAGGATATTGACATGAAACCAAAGAGGTTTGTTAGAGGACTCTTTAAGCTTTCCAAAATGTCCAATAACACCTTCATAGCCTTAAAATTGAGGGATTTGTGTCTTTGCAAAGTTGGGAAATTTTTGAGGGGTTTATTGAGCAAATGGGATCTTAGAACCAATTCTTTTCACATGGGCTTGCATTTTTATGACCCAATCACTACCATGACATCATGCACGAATTAAAAATCATTTGTTCCAATTTTTATTTATTTTATTTTATTTATTATGATTTTATACATTAAAAATCATTTTAAATCAAAATAAAATATAAAAGTCTCAATATTTGATATGATTTTCATTCTAGAAATTCTTAAAGGACAATTAAAGATGATTGAGATCATATAAAATCAGATCAACCAAAAATAGTAAGAAGATATCAAAATTTTTCAATATTTTGAAGCATATCTTTCTTCAATCTCAAGTTATCCAAAAGTCCAAAGTGGGATTTGATTTTTTGACCTAATTAGGTCCTATTATATATGTACAACATAAAGCAATGCAAAGGGACGAATTTGGCTGCCTCCAAGAGTAAGAACAATACTTCAAATTTTCATAAAAAACTTACAACTCGGATTCTATTTTGTAGGCTATATCAAAGTGTTTTGAAGGTTGCAATTTGTTCCTTGATCATCCTTGATGCTATCCCAATGCATTACATCATCCAAAACTCATTAAAATGCATAAACCGATTTCATCTTTTAGCTTAAAATTTGATTTTTCGATTTCCATTATACAAGCAATATAAATGAAATTTTATTGTATATTATTGTTTATGATGATGTTTGCAATATTTCTGGATAGTTTGATTTGATGTTTGAAGCAGGAACGACCAAACGCCATTTTTAGGGTTTATGAAACCATGGATTAGGGCTTCACGAAATACGTAATGACAGACCAAACTATGGACTTATTTGGACTTAGGGGACATGTATCAATTGATTTGAACCCTTAGGATAAATTTATGTTGTGTATGGTGCGTTTTTGAATTTCCAGGTCATATAGCTACGGAAAAAATCTGTCATTATAAGCTTTAGTGACGGATGAAGTGTCACTATAGCCTAAGCAGACGGCTGGAGGAAGAATATGATGCTTGGCGCGAAATTCTGTTTGAATATTTGTTTTATTTTATTATGTTTTGTTTACAGATTATTATCACCAAGCGTTGGTGGCTCAATTGGCAAGGCGTATGTGTGATTGGGGTAAAAGACCATGGTTCGAGTCTGGCCGAAAGCAGTTTTTGTTTTTAACTTCATTTATTTTGCAGGTTTATAATAAAACAATGTTGTTGTGTATAGCTATCACCAGCGCATGCTGGCTCAGCTGGTTTTGAAGGTTGCTGATTGAGGTAATTATGATGCATTTGCTCTATGCTCGAGCGACATGAGTAACGTATGCAAACGATTTATGCAATGATTATGAAAGGCTATAAGAACTCCCGAGGATGGGGAAAAAGTCATAGGTGACAAGGCTTCTGGTTGAGAAGGGTGACAAAGGCGAGGGTGGGTAATACGATTTCCCGATACTCATCTTGGACCTTGAGATTACTGATATAAACTGCTCTGTATAGCTAAAGCTGCCCCTGTTGGGTGAGTCTCTGAACAGACTATCGCTAATTATCCAATTCTTGGCATAGCAAACTTGGATGTTCTCTCGAGGAGAGTTGCACTTAGTGATCTCTGGAAGTGTCCTTCCCCGGTATGAGCGTGTAAGTGACTTGATTCATTCTGACTGAGCATTGGAAGAATTGACCCTTAGTCGACGGAAACTCCGGGTGTCCTGCCCCTGCTTGGGAGATTCAACTTTGATCAACTAATTCTTGAATGACGTCCCTCCGTCAACTGATGCTTAGGAACTTGCTTTACCCTGACGGATACCTTGGTCGACAAAGCCACTGGATAACATGCCCCCTGATTCATAGGCTGACAAGATGCTCTTGATTCTGGTCATCATTGTTGAATAATCAAGTTTTCCTCTGATTGTCCTTTGTAGGAACTTCCCGGGTGCCACAAACTAACTTGCAATTAAAACTGTACATTCACAAATGGTAATTTTAATGCAGTATACATGCAAGTTTTTGAAAATTTATTTATTTTGATGCTGTGACAGTGCGTGAAGAATGGACGATTAGTCCAAACGTAGTGTTGAATTAGCAAACCTTTAGGAGTCAGTTTACGCAACCTTGTCGTAGTATGCTTTCAGAATTGAACCTGATTCAATTAGGACTTTCAAGGGTTATAACGTGGTCTGGTTCACGGTTCTAGAAAGAAAGATTTATGGCTCAAAGTTTATTTGTGCCCACCCATTCTCCTTGATGTTCTCCAGTCCTATGTTCAGCTAATTCGACTTAAGCGCTCGCTTCTCACAAGGGTTTTGTGATGGTTGAGGAACCAATGATGTTGACTGTTTACGCACCAATGAGGTTTCTTGGAGTAACAGTCACCCATTCTGACTTTGTGTCTGGTCACACGACTTTGTTCTCATGGAAGATTCTCTTTCATCATTTTTTTCCCTAACTTTTGCCTGGACTGGTTCTCTTTTTTTTTTTTGAATTTTTCGATTTTGAAGTCCAGCGGGATGCCCTAACTTTTGCCTAAGTCATATGTTTTCACACATTTTTTTCGACTTAGCGGGCTTTATTTCTTTTTTTTTCTTTGATTTTTGTTGAACAAATCGTGTGACACTGGCTTGTCATGACTTGCTGAAAGGGTTGACTGCCTCATTCCTTTGTTGGTGAGGGATAACCATTGTGGTTTCATGTCCCTTGACCTCTTGGGGTGTAATGAATAAAGGTAATAGATCCTCGGATGCACATTCCTTTGGAAATTTGAACGCTCGGTCAAATTAACTGATAACTACCCTGCCCCGGGTTGAATGTGAGGGTTTTTTGTTCAGAAAAGAAACTCCTGCTTCAAGGCTCAAAGGGGTTGACGAGGGTTTATCTCCCTTATATCTCCGGTGTTTGGGAATTGAAACAATGCCTGTACATCGTCAGCAGGTTCTACCCTGAAAGCATACCTTCAACAATTATGAGTATTCAGTTGTCATCATCCTCCCTCAAACCTGCTAAACAACAGGGACATAGATGGGAGGTAAATGGATGCAAAAAAAATTTATTTTTCGTTTTTGATGCAAGGAAAGAAAAAATGAGCGAATGCGACATAATTGATTCAAAAATGCAAGATCACTACATTAACATTACCATTCAAAAATAACATTGTTTAAAAGACAAGTAGCTACTAACAGGAAAGAAACTACAATGCAAATGATAAAAGGATACAGTAATCATCAGCTCTGATGACATCTTCTTGTCTGGACCACCGAAATCAGGATACGCTCCTTCGAAGTCTTTGAACTCAATCAGGCGAGAGGTTGACGCACAACCAAGCTTCCTTCTGGAAAGGAGATGTAGCCCTTGTCGATCAACTGTTGTACTTTGGCTTGAAAAGCTTTACAATCTTTAGTTGAATGCCCCATTGATCCACCATGATACCCGCACTGCTCATGAGGATTATACTCTAGAGGGTACGGCCCTGGTAACGGCTTGAGAGGCTTGGGAACCACCAAAGAGCTCTGAATTAGATGCGGCAAGAGTTCACTGTATGCCATGGGGACTGGATGAAGAGGAGCAATCCTTCTTTCCAGATTGTTACGAGGCCTAGGCTGGCTCTGAAGTTGATTCTGAGGTCTTCGACCATGAGCTTGTAGATTTGGACGAGGAGGAGCCCAGGGTTTCTGACACGGTGTTCTGAGCATTGCTGAATGCCCGTAAGAGTAATCAGATTTAGGAAAAGATGATCTCTTAGAAGATGTTGTTCTAGAATATTCGATATTTGCCATGACGGCACTGACGTCATCCCATTCTTCCTCTTGGGAGCTAACAACAGACTCACCTTCACTAGCTGGGATATTCGAAAAGTCCTGGATCTTTCCACTTTTGAGCAGGCTCTCAATGCGTACTCCAACTATCATCAAATCAGAGAAGCTTGTCATTCCAATGCTACTCATTTTTTCCAAGTATGGACCCTGCAAGGTGCCCACGAACAGGTCAATTAATTCTCTATCTGAAAGTGGTGGTTGCACTTGGGCTGCCAATTCTCTCCACTGCTGTGCATATTCTCTGAAAGATTCACCACTCCTCTGGGATAGGCTCTGCAAGTGCGTGCGATTGGGCGCCACGTCCATATTGTACTGGTATTGCTTTACGAAAGCTCTGGATAAATCATTCCAAGATCGGATATGACTGCTTTCCAAATCCATGTACCAACTTAAAGATGCCCCACTTAAATTGTCCTGAAAACAGTGAATCATCAACTTATCATTGCAGGCATAAGAAGTCATTTTTCTACAGAACATCACCAAATGACGCTTCGGGCAACTGACACCAGTGTATTTCTCAAACTTCGGAGTTTTGAAATCTGGAGGAATGACAAGACCAGGCACCAAACACAGGGTTAGAGCATCAAAACCGAAGGCATCAGGATCTGCTAAGGCTTTGAGTTGCTCGTCCAACACACGAAATCTTTCAGCAGGATCAATAACTTGTGGATCCTTGGTTTTCACAAGAGGGATTGCCCCTTAGAAGTTCGGCATAGGGAAAGCAAAACTCTGATAATCTATAGAGTCAGAAGAAGATGAAGGTCCACCTCGGACAACAAATGGTCCAGGCACATTCTGATTCACGATCGGGGTTTGTACAGGTTGAGCTTGAGCAAGATTGCTCACTTGTGGAAGATCCTCATCAGGAGAAAGACCATACAACGGATTGGTCACTGAAGTGAAACCAGGTGGAAACTCAACATTCTGACGGTTGTTCTCTGACATAGCTACTGACGGCTTCCAATCTGACCCTTTACCTCTTGACACTGCTCAATCTTCCTTCAAACACTGTCGTCTTCCAACAGTTAACACTTGTTCAAACTGAGTACCGGGAAATCAACTGGCTGGTCATGGACAAAAGAGGAAGGATGAGCTCTCTGGAGGAGGAAAATGCAATGCTGATGCAAATGCGAAATGCAAAATGATAATGCAAAAGATGCAAAGACATGGGATCACAGCTGGAAACTGCCTGGAATCTGGAATGTCGGACCAAGAATCGAGTGTCTGTAACCACAAGATCTGCATAATAACCCAAAATAGTAACCGAGAACCAAAGGTTGAAGAACTCCAGGATCATAGAGACCAGATCAAAACATAAGATTACACTGGTAATGAGGGTATGCTGAGGTCATGGGTTCCTGAAAACCTGTAAACAGCCCAACCCCCTCACAGGTAGTGTTCTAAAACAAGGATCCTCAGACTTGGATCAGTTATGAGAAGTGTAAACACTTCTAACCCGGAGGTACAGTGTTTACAATAACCATAAAAAATCCTCCTCTAATTCTCCTCAGTTTCTGAAGGTCATAATAAAGGTCATCCAGACTTAGCAGGCTTCCCAGATAGCCCTAGCACTACAGGAAATCTGTAGCACAGAGTTCTCAAGAAGAAACCCACATCTGAACCGTGTTTCATATTCCCGCACCAGACCGAAATGGAATGGGAAAGAACATGAACCACTCTAGCCTAGGTGTCACTCAGGTCCCAGGTATAGGACCTCAACTCTCAATAGAACCCCACCCAACAAAGCAACAAACCAGATCCAGCCAGCACAGTATGACAATATGATATATGTAAAGCT
The DNA here is from genome assembly GCA_963966055.1 of Lathyrus aphaca. NCBI lineage: Eukaryota > Viridiplantae > Streptophyta > Magnoliopsida > Fabales > Fabaceae > Lathyrus > Lathyrus aphaca. Next base: position 707,437,651 of record OZ014519.1, on the reverse strand, counting down.
ATAAAGAAAGCAATAAAACACTGTACATAAAGCAATAAACAAAACAAATATACAAACACAAATAGCACATAACACCCCAGTAAACACAAATCAAACAAGCGCTAGGAGGAACCCACAAAAGAACCAGAAGCCCTGGTTACAGTATAAGGGTCCCCAGCAGAGTCGCCAAGCTGTCGCTCCCACCAAATGAGACCGGGCTCAAATATGGTACAGACGCGAACGGTCGGCGAGAGGAGGGTGTGAGAACACACAGGAGTGAACTCACAGGGAATGAAAGAGTCGCCAGCTAGGCATTTTTATCCCGGAGGAAAGGCAATGCTGCATAGACCTAGAAAGATATGGATAAGACGGTTGCGAACCAGAGAGACTGAGAAAGGGGGTTGGTTACAACCTGGGAAGGTATTAGCACCCAGATTGTCCGTCGTACTCGACGGGATCCACGCTTAAAAGATTTGTGTTTTAAAGGGGTAGTGTCAGTGCAATTTGTGTATCAAAGCTGGAAAGAATGCAAGTGTCAGTGTAAAGAAAAATGTGAAGTGTATAAATGTACAGTGTCAGTGTAAGAAAAGGAATAAGATGCTCAAGATCATGAGGCTATAAGAATAATGCTGGAAAGAGGGGGAATATACAGAGACTTTTGTTCGATAACCGTTAGGTTATGCCTACGTATCCTCTCGTGCAATGAGGAAGTCAGAACACCGTAGTTCGACCCAAAGAGACTGAAAGATAGATTGACTGATGAACTACTTACTTGTCTATGCTCAAGTGTATGACCTGTCTGGCTCAGGTGCAAACTGTCTTGCATTAGACGGAAGAAGCGAGTTCTCGTTTATGAATGAAGGTGATGAGAAAAGAATCCCGAAGGAGACGATTATTGTTTGTTTTTGCATTTTTAGTCTTTTATTGCTTTTGAAAGTTTGTCATAAGTTAATGAGCTTAAGCCTAAACCAATGGATTTAGTAAACTCATCACATCTTCCCTCTGATTAGGGGTAATGAGAATACCTTAAGTGTGAAGTCAGCTTCTCACACTTAATCACCTTTGATGCAGGATTAAGATCATTAACCTACTTGTGATTATTTAGATGTTTTTGGTGTTTTTGTTTAGTGTTAAGTAATGAGATTAAGCCATAATCAAAGATTAAACAAACTCATTACACCATCCTAATAGAAGGATAATAGATGAGAGTGTTTAAGCTGAGGAAAGCTCCTCAACTTAATCCATGATTAGGGATTAAACTCATGACAAAACAAAACCTTTATTAGATGGATTTTAGTTAATGATAAGATGATGAAGTGAGTTTTATGATTTGTAAGACAACTTGAGGGGGACTTGTCCATTAACACTAGGGTTAGTCCTTCTTAACCAATTAAGGAAGAATTAGAACCCTAATGCAAGGCCCAAGTTACAAGCTTGATGTCTTGGTGATTATTAAGTGGATTGATTAGAGGATTTAAACACATTAAGGGTTTAACGCTTAGGATTAAAGTTATACACTTCATCCTAATAGAAGGATGCAGGCATAAGCTTAATCACAAAGCCTTAAAGCCTTTAGGGTTTAATCCCTGATTATGAGATGAGAAGAGAAGACTCAAAGAGACACAAAGGTAAAAGCTAAGTGGGGGACTAATCAATATTCACATGCTCGGATGGTCCTAGGTTAGTGAGGCTCACTATCCTAAAGAAGAAAGAAAGAAGAAGAGAAAGATGAAAGGAGAAGCTCCATGGTGGCCTAGGCACACCTCAAGCAAGGCAAGAGATAAAGAAGATGAGGAAGAAAAATTAAGATGAAGAAGACATAAGATAAGAAGATGAGAATGCAAAAATGGAGATAAGATGAATAATGAATAAGATAAGGAGATGAGAATGCGATATGGAGATAAGATGACAATGCACAAACAGAGCCTACACCAGTAGGACTTCCAGATGCAACAGCATGCAATAAGATCAATCGGGCCATCAGTGTTACCTAACGGAGAAGGTACGTTGCCTCTTCAAAACGCATAAGAGAAACTCGGGAAGAAATTTCAAGTCTGAAGCGGATTCAACAGTTCAAGCACAAATTGTCAAATATCAGGGCATCAGACCAAAGTCAAGTATATGCTTCCACCATCGAGAATTCCACGAACGTTAACAAGTCAACAATCCATGAACAAACAAGTCAACTGCAAAGTTATCACCAAGTCCAATTCGCCATCCTCGAAATAAAGTAATAAGCCTACAAAATATCAACAAAGCTAGAACCAAAATCAAATACAATTATATTTAATTAAACTTTAAAAAATTGAACAATCAAAATTATATTAAAATTAATAAACAAAATTAAAAAAATCTAATAATAATAACCACTCTACATTAAATCTTCCGCAAATTAATTAGAATAAGATATAATAATAATAATAATAATAATAAAGAAAAAAGAAATAAACAAAAGAAGAGAGGGAGATAGCGCTGGCTGATATTGTAGTGCTTATAGCAAAACGAAGGGGCTAGGCCCAACAACATCAACTAATAAAATCTATTTTATTAACAAAAATAAAAAATAAATAAAAACAATAAATAAAAAGCAAGGATTGAAAGGAAATCAGTCAGAAGAAGAAAAGTAAAAAAAAACACGATCCCCAAATGCAGTTCATCGAGTCCGCCATCGAAAACGAATCATGCAAGACCAGAGATCACAAATCGCGGCGTCCACGGCTGCGTTCAGATGAGGCTTGTCTTCTTGTTGTTGGAGGTTCTTCGTCGGAAAACCAACAACATCACCACGCCGGAACTGCTCTTCCATTAATATCACAAATTCGCAAAATCCCCCCTCGGAATCATTATAGCAAACACGAATTGGTGTCAGATCGGAGTTTGCCGGCTTGAGGATTCGTGATTTGATGATGAGATCGCCGGATTCTGGGCTTCGCGGCGGAGACGGTGAGGGATGCTTAGTGGTTGGCGGTTCATCATGGTTGTGATAGCAGCTCCGACACGGTTAAGGTTTTCTCTCAAGCTCGTCGTCGAAACTGAACCTCTGTTTTCTGGTTTGTGCTGCCTCAACTCTCTTCACTCCTTATTTCGGATCTATTGCCACTCTTTTTCTTCTGTCCTGAATTTTCGGTGTTGTTGAGTTGTTTCTGGTGAAGGGATTATGGTGTGGTTGTGTTTGTCTGTGTTGATGGTTGAAGAAGGTAAGGGTGATGAAGGTGCTATGGGTTTGCTGTGTGCTGCGTCTTGTGCGTGTTGTTGATGACGTTTTTGAATCTTCTCATATGCGTGATGCTTGCTGAGACTGTGTTTTGAGTGTGGCTTGCGTTTCACTTGTATTTGTGTTGCATTTTGCAGGGTGTCACGCGTGAAGCTACGGCGTGAACGACTTAAGTTGTTGGCTGGTGATGACGTGGTGTTGTGGTTTATTGTGAAACTGGCTGCGTTTTGTTTGCCTCAGCTGCGTTTTGGCTGCTGAAAATTCGTGTGCAGGTGCGTTTGGAGTTGTGGCTTTGCATTTCGGCTGGTGTTTTGTCCTTGTGCTTGTGCTGCTTGCCGTGTGATGCTGGACGGCTTTGTTGCTGTTGTTTGAGGCGTGTGAACTTGATGTTGGTTTGAAAAGTGTGCAGCTAGCTGAGAAGAATGGTTGTGTATGTGGATAGGTTTTTTTTTGGTGGTAGAAAGTGTTGAAGGAGTATTATTCACTTGTGGCTGTTGAAGTTTTGTGGTGATTGAGGAAAAATTTGCGGTTGCCCACTCTTGGGATTAGGGTCTTTTCATTTTATACTTAGGTCAACTTATGTCAATTTTCTATTTCCTAATGGGCCACCAAAAAGGATGTGGGCTTTATGAAATTCATTTATTTGATAACAATTTTGTTTTGTTTAATAATGTGAATTGGACTTGGTAAATAAATATAGGAGAATGGCTTTTGATATGTGCTTTGGAGTTTTGAATGTAAACTTGAATAAGAAAAATGAAAAATGGATAATGGATTAACTTGCATCAAAGAAAGAAAAAAAAGGTATTGAGAAATTGAATTATAATATGGATATTAACAAATGGGTATCTTTTAAATGGATTTTACACATGAAATTGGGTATGGACATGACTGGATTTAGCATGGTTAACAAAGAAATAATTGACAATTAAATGTGGATTAAGAAAAATGGTAAGAATTAAAAGAACTGATCTTATATGGAATGGACCAACTACCACCAATATGAACACAACCACATAACTTCGATTTTTAAACTTGCAACCAATCTTGCACCACTGTCACCAAAAAAAACCACTAATTGAGAACAACACAACTACCACTGATAATTCACCATTGAAATAATGACTATCTGAATTAAGCGTCTTCTGAATTTCTGACTAAACAAATCATGAACCACTGCTTAAGACCCTGATAAATTCCTCACAACCACTTGATATTGGGCACACTTTGACTAACAAATAACCCACCGAAACCAATAACTTGAATTGAAACAAGCTCCTGAGATGCTGAGAAGAAAATAGTGGCCTTGTAACTTGACAAAGAGAAGACCTCTTATTCACCCTCAATTACTGATGATGTTCCAGATGCGCCAAGAAATAGTCTTCACACGTGAAATCCTTGAAGGTTACTAAAACAGGGAAATAAACCCTAATTAGTGACAGGAGAAAAGAGAGGATGATGCCACTGATGGCTGTATAGCTGAAACTTTGAATTCTCTGATAATCCGCAGATAAAAACGTGAAACCCAAATTCTTCAGAAAATGTGATCCCATGTCTCAGGAGACTATGCAAATGGTATGCATTCTAAATGTTAATGACCAAATGAAAATGCAAATGAGATGCAAATGAAAGACAGGCGAAGAAAGAAAATCAGAGGGCAAATTTAGGGTGTCTACAGTGATTGACCAACAAATCTTCAAAACTATCTTCTACGTGATGGACATTCAGCCTGCCTATAGTTGTTTGTTGGGTCGGCCATGGATTCATGTCGCTGGCGCTGTGACGTCGACCCTTCATCAGAAGTTAAAATACGAATGGGAGGGCCAAGTTATCACAATCTATGGGGAGGAGGATATCTTCGTTAGTCATCTATCTACTTACAAGTATATTGAGATGGACGTAGAGATCCATGAGACAATGAGCCAAGGGTTTGAGGCCCTCAATGTCAATGAAGCAACAGCTGAAGTGTCTGGTACTTCAATCTCTTCTTATAAGCAAGCTAAGAAGGCTGTTGAAGACGGGAACACCCAGGGCTGGGGCAAGCTGCTGCAAGTTCAGATCAAGGAAGACAAGTTTCGGGTTGGGTTACAAACCATCCCGACAGGTCCAAGAGGAGGTTGTTGAAGCTCCCAAGTTTATCAGTGGGGGAATGCTAACCCCTGATGTAATCAACAACGTGGAAGACGAGGCTGAAAGTGAATTCAACCTGGAAAGTTGGATTCGTCCAAGGGTCCCAGGCCAGCAAGTCCTCAACTGGTCTTCCCAGGAAATTATAAGGATTACTTCAGCAGAGTAATTATTATTTTCTGTTTAAACATGCATCAAGTCCTACATCTTGCCCAAGGTGTCAGGACTCATTTTGTAATATGGCCATATTTGTATTTTGTGCAAATGAATGATTAATGAACAAATGGACATCTTTTGCAAACGATCTTTTCGGTCACTGTTTTTCATTTTTGTTATTTTCGCACAAAACAATAAATGGCAATGTTTTTCAATAATAACTCCATCCACACTTTTTTTTAAATAAAATAAAATCAATCACTAAAATGAAAAAATCTCCACCCTTGTAGTGATAATCCTCCAGATTGCACTCACAACAACACTGTTATGACCTTGTATGACTTCGACAATCCAATTAATCAAGCAGATGAAGGGGTTGACGAAGACTATGATTTGCCTGAGGAGTTGGACAGGTTGTTAAGACAAGAGAAAAAGTGATTGCTCCTCATCAGGAGGAGGTTGAGACCATCAATCTTGGTACCGAAGAAGATGTGAAAGAGGTGAAGATCAGGGCCAGTCTGCAAGCTCCAGTGAAAGAACAACTCATCAGTATGCTTCGAGAATATGTCGACATCTTTGCTTGGTCCTATCAAGATATGCCAGGTCTGGATATGGATATTGTCATGCACAGGCTGCCATTGAAAGAAGATTGTCCGCCAGTTAAACAGAAGTTGCACCGTACTCGCCTAGACATGGCCATGAAAATCAAAGAGGAAGTACAAAAGCAGTGGGACGTCGGTTTCCTTGCTGTAACTAGTTACCCACCGTGGGTTGCTAAAATTGTAGTTGTACCTAAGAAGGATGGCAAGGTGCGTATGTGTGTTGATTACCGGGATCTGAACAGAACAAGCCCAAAGGATGATTTCCCATTATCTCATATTGATGTATTGGTAGACAACACAACTCAGTTCTCGGTATTTTCTTTCATGGACGGATTTTCTGGATACAATCAGATTAAGATGTCACCTGAAGACATGGAGAAGACAAATTTCATCACACCTTGGGGCACCTTTTGCTACAAGGTAATGTCGTTCGGTCTGAAGAACGCCGGTGCAACATATCAACGGGCTATGGTAACATTATTCCAGAATATGATCCACAAAGAAATCGAGTACTATATGGATGATATGATTGCCAAGTCCCTCACAGAAGAAGATCATCTGGTGAATCTGCTGAAATTGTTTAAGCGTCTGAGGAAGTATCAGTTGAAGTTGAACCCCAACAAGTGCACATTCGGGGTACGTTCTGGTAGGTTGTTGGGTTTTATTTTTAGTGAAAAAGGAATTGAGGTTGATCCCGATAAAGTCAAAGCCATTCAGGGGATGCCTGCACCTAAGACTGAGAAAGAAGTTTGAGGGTTCTTAGGTAGATTGAACTACATCTCAAGGTTCATATCTCATCTCATCGCAACCTGCGAACCCTTGTTCAAGATGTTAAGAAAAGAGCAAATAGTCAGGTGGAATGATGATTGTCAGAGAGCATTTGACAAGATCAAAGAGTATCTGTAAGAACCTCCAATTCTTATGCCTCTAGTCGAAGGAAGACCTCTAATCATGTATCTGACAGTATTAGAAGAGTCAATGGGGTGTGTGTTGGGCCAACATGACGAGTCTGGTCGAAAAGTGTATGCAATATACTACCTAAGCAAAAAGTTTACCAACTATGAACAACGTTATTCACTGCTTGAGAAAACTTGTTGTGCTTTAGCGTGGGCTGCTCACCGACTAAGACAGTATATGTTGACCCATACTACCTTATTGATCTCAAAGATGGACCCAGTCAAGTATATATTTGAGAAGCCAACACTTACCGGAAAGGTTGCAAGATGGCAAATGATTCTGACAGAGTATGACATTCAGTACACCTCTCAAAAGGCCATCAAGGGCAGTGTATTGTCTGACTATCTGGCTGAGCAACCCATTGATGATTACCAGCCTATGAGATTTGACTTCCCTGATGAGTACATCATATTCTTGAAAGCAAAATATTGTGAAGAGCCTATTCACACTGAAGGGCCTGATCCAGAAGAAGCATGGACCATGATGTTTGACGGGGCAGTTAATTGCAACGGACGTGGAGTTGGTGCAGTGCTTATTACACCTAAAGGGGTTCATATTCCTTTCTCAGCAAGGCTCGCCTTTGCCTGCACTAAAAACGAAGCAGAATATGAAGCTTGTATCATGGGTCTTAAGGAAGCCATTGACCTCAGGATCAAAACCTTGAATGTATTCGGAGATTCAGCTTTGGTGATCAACCAAACCAACGGCAAGTGGTACACTCATCAGGAGCATCTGGTTCCCTACCGTGACTATACGAGGAGATTGTTGACCTTCTTCACAACGGTTAAGCTTGAATACATCCCTCGAGATGAGAATCAGTTTGCAGACGCTTTGGCTACCATTTCATCCATGATCAAAGTACAAGCTGCTAACTATGTGCCTCGGATTTTGGTATCCAGACTGGACCGACCGACATATGTCTTCTTTATAGACATTGTTGCTGACAACAAGCCTTGGTTCCACGACATCAAATTCTTCTTGGAAACTCAGACATGCCCACCTGGGGCATCGTCAAATGATAAGAAGACATTAAGAAGGCAAGCCAGTAGCTTCTTCCTCAATACTGATGGTTCTTTATACAAACGAAACTTCGACATGGTCTTGCTCAAATGTGTTGACAAGAAGGAAGCAGACCTACTGATGCACGAAGTACATGAAGGTTCTTTCGGTACCCATGTCGGAGGACATGCAATGGTAAAGAAGTTATTAAGATCGGGTTACTATTGGATCACAATGGATGCAGATTGTTGTGCCTGTGCCAGAAAATTCCACAAGTTCCAGATCTACGCAGATAAAGTGCATGTGCCTCCGAATCCTTTGAATGTAATATCTTCACCTTGGCCCTTCGCCATGTGGGGAATTGATATGATTGGAAATATTGAACCGATTGCTTCAAATGGTCATAGATTCATCCTGGTAGCCATTGATTACTTCACCGAATGGGTTGAAGCAGCTTCATATGCAAACGTCACTAGACAAGTGGTAGCTAGATTTATGAAAAGAGATATCATCTGTCGATACGGAGTTCCCGAGCGAATCATTACTGATAATGGTTCCAATTTGAATAACAAGATGATGGCAGAACTTTGTCGGGACTTCAAAATTCAACATCACAACTCTTCTCCTTACAGGCCAAAGATGAATGGCGTTGTTGAGGCAACTAACAAGAATATCAAGAAGATTGTGCATAAGATGGTAGTCACCTATAAATACTGGCATGAGATGCTATCATTTGCCTTGCATGGTTACCGAACCTCTATCAGAACATCTATCGGGGCAACACCTTATCAGCTTGTGTATGGTATGGAAGTTGTCCTACCTGTTGAAGTTGAACTACCCTCCTTACGGGTAATGATGGATGTGAAACTGGATGAAGCAGAATGGGTCCGATCCCGATATAATCAACTAAGTCTGATTGAAGAAAAGAGATTAGCAGCCATTTTTCATGGGCAGTTGTATCAGAAGCGAATGAAGAAAGCCTTCGGTCAGTAAGTCAGACCTCGGGAATACCAAGTGGGAGAGCTTGTGCTGAAAAGAATTCTTCCTCCTCATACAGACCACAGGGGCAAGTGGACACCAAACTATGAAGGTCCCTATGTGATAACTAAAGTCTTCTCGGGCGGAGCACTGATGCTTGCAACCATGGATGGTGAAGACTTCTCGTCTCCTGTGAATTCAGATGCAGTTAAAAAATACTTCACATAAAATGACCCGCTGGACATAAAAAACAGAATGTAAGTCCAGGCAAAAATAGGGCATCCCGGCGAGTCAAAAATAAATAAAAAACTCGGACAAAACTAAGGGAAAAACAAAAAAAATGTACACCCGCTGAGTTGAAAAGCCACATCGGACAGCTCAGGCAAAAATGGGTATCCCGGTGGATTGAAAACCCGAAAGGGCGATCCACGCAAAATCAGGGAATAAGAGAACAACTGCATTCTGAATTCGTCTGTATCACTCACAACATGGCAAGCTTCGAAAGGACAAAGCGTCAATCAAAATCAACCTTCTTCAGAAAGCAAGATAAGAAGAACGTCAAGGTCATACGGGTCATAGCAAGGAAGCTCACTGAAGAGTCAACTTCAAACATTGCCAACACTTTTATTTTCTCAATTTACAGCAATCTCCTCATTCCAGGGGATTCGCTTTCTTAACTGTACTTGATTATTCAGGGCACACACATCAATAAAATTAGAATATTCAGTCACACCTTGTTTCTTTATTTTTACCTCTTGTTTTTGTTTGCAAAATGTCCAGAATTCGTAATACAACATTTGCATAAAAGCATATAGGCCATTTCTTTTTATAAATGCTTGCAGGAAATATGAATTCTTAAGCAAATCTAACTCCTATGACGGAATCCGGTTGAGGATATCTCGGGACACTTTTGCGTTTCCTTTGTCTTAACAGGTTGCAGGTACTCAAGGCAAACGATCTTGCGCAGCATGGGGCATATCAAGCGTAGTATCCCCAGCCAAGCCAGCAATCACTTCATCAGCATGACTCTTGGACAAGTATTTCCTCGCAAAGTTTTTATACCCCCAGGGGATCCCTTGAGGAATTCATCAATCCCCAACGTATTACTTCCCAGAAGTTATCTCCTCCCCAAGTGGGATCTCCCGAGCAATACTTGACGGTTTTTTCCCCAGCAAAGTGGTCAGGAACTTTCTATTCCCCATCAGAGTTGCCAGGATTTTCTCATCCTCAGCAGAGTCGGTGGATTTGCTTCCCCACAGAGTTGTCATTCTCTCCCCAGTAGAGCAATACATGAAATACTTCCCCAGCGGAGTTGCTGAAACTTCCTCGTCCCCAGCGGAGTTCTCCCTCCAGACAGATAAACCAGAGATCTTTATCCCCATAGGATCTGGATCTCGGATCCGTTTTCTCATTTGCATAATCATAACATCCGCATCATTTTCCCCCAAAATAAGCGTAGCATTCCGTCTAATACGGAGCATTACGGCAAAAATCAAACATTTGCATGATCATAAGCCAGGTTCGAGCCCGTCACCTGCAAATGTCAAAATCACTTCACCAACAATATATAAAACCCATATCCCCTGCAGATAAAAGACAAGACATCCCCTTTGCACTCTCAAGTACAAATGCCTATTCATATTTATACATGCTCTTTTTTTACACTCGTCCGTGTCATACTTCCCCAGTAAAGTCGCTAGAATACCTTCTGCATCCTCAATACATATATTTGTGCATACTTGTACATATTCTTTTTTGACACTCACCCGTGTCATGCTTCCCCAGCAAGTCAAACACTCGTCTGTGTCCCTTGCTCAATCCCTTTTTGACACTTATCTGTGTCTTGCACATATATCCCCAGCAGTTCATACCTGTACATACTTATCCAGAAGTCTTCGATACTCGTCTGTATCTTGTATATATCACCCCTCCTTGGCAGATCAACACTCGTCCGTGTTCCTTGCTTAACCGATTGATACTCGTCTGTATCATCTCCCTTAAACACGTGTCAGCGTTTGTTTCTACCGATACTCGTTCGTATCATGGTCCTAAGGATGCTCGTTCGCATCTTTAGTCTGTACACACTGTCAAACACTTATAACTTTTATTTTAAAGCGTAAACACTCGTCCGTGTTTACATCCCCACAAATACAAAACAACTTTTTCTATCCGACATTCGTCTTATGTCGTGATATTTTCGGCAGCCGTCCCCTGCCAGGTGATCGTCCTTCACCTCTGGATGACCGTCCCTCATCCTTTCCCTAGTGGAATCCCCACTGTTGGAACTTTCTATCCGGCATTCGTCCTATGTTGTGATAAACAGCATTCGTCCCTTGCTAAGTGATCGTCCTTCACCTTTTGATGACCATCCCTCATCATTTATTCGATGGTCGTCCCCATCATTGATCTTTTTATCCGGCATCCGTCCTATGTCGCGATAATCCCCAAGAACAGTTGTACCCTGCTAGGTGATCTTCCTTCACCTCTTGATGATCGTCCTTCATCATGCTTATCTGATGGTCGTCCCTATCGTTGACCTTTTCTATTTGGCATTCGTCCCATGTCGAGATAAAGAGCAGGCCGTCCCTTGCTAGGTGATCGTCCTTCACCTTTGATGACCGTCCCTCATCAAATATTTCATTTATTCTTTAACCTGATGGTCGTCCCCGTCGTGGTCCCTTTTCTCGATGATCGTCCTTCATCAGTCTTACCTGATGGTCGTCCCCAACAATGTTTACCTTACCATTCAACCTGATGGTCGTCCCCGTCAGTGTTTCCCTCATTCCTTTGATCCCCCAAAGAATTTTATTTCCTTACCCGATGGTCGTCCCTGTCGCAGTTTCTTTATTTCCCAGCATGATGGTCGTCCCCGTCATTGCTTTACTTACCATTTTACCCCCAGTAGTCCTCCTCTGCTCGATGGTCGTCCTCTATTGCTTTCACTTAATAAACATATTATACTATCTGTTACAATTTATATCCCTTTTCTTCTTCTCCCCAGTGAGTGCAAATTTCGGACTGTCTTTGGTATTCAACCACAAGTTATCTTGTTTGTCTGTTAAGTCAGGCGCTTACATCCCGCACAACTAACCCATGCTTGAATAGGGGCAGCTGTAAACACCCCAAATTTTCTCTCACTTTTTCTCACACCATGGCTTGTGATCTTTCATTTTTGCATTAGCATAAGCATATCATATCCCACTGCATAGTTCATTTCATCTGAATCTAGGGTTTGTGATCTGAGCAATCCAAGAAGTGATCTGAGCCATCCCAATTGTCTTGAAGCTTTCCAAGAGGGTCCATGTGTGTTCGATGATCATAATATGCTCCCCAAAGTTCATAAAAGTCAAGGGATCACAAAGCATGGCAAAGGCATCGAGGCAGACTGAAGATTTCCTACACAGATGACCTAAAATTAGGGTTTTGGTTTCAGAGGCCTTAATCCCAATTTTTTTGGTCATTCTTGTTTCTGATAGTCTCAATATGTTATAAGGATCATGTGTACCAAATTTTATGAAGAAATTCACTGTGGAAGTCATCTGATCATTGGGTAACTTCTTGAGAAAGTAAAGTCAAAATCAGGGCATCTGAGGCCTCCATCAAGGGTACCAAAGGGTCACATTCATCATTTTGAGGTTCTATGATCTTTATTTGATCTTAGAAGTGGTTAGAAGTTCACAATATTGGAGGATTTCAGGCCAAATACAAACTTGCTATTTTTGGAAAGGACTTGTAATGGAAACTTTCTATTTTGGGAAAGATATTCAACCTATTCTTTCATGACCAAAAATGCTTCAAATGAAAATTCTGTGGACATTAAAGTTGTAGATTATGTCTTCCCATTTTCAAAAAGTACAAGAACATGTCTTGATTCATCCTAGAACTCAAGATATGGCCTTTCAAAGTTGGCAAAAATCCTATAATTTTCAAGTGTGCACCAAAGAGGGAATTTTGCAAATTCACTTGCCAAGCCATTTCATGACCTCTAATTGACCTCTAAACATCATATCAACATAATGCAACATATTTGGACCAGAATTGTGCCTTGGATCATAAGAAACCATGCCTCATTTTCACAAAATGTTCAAAGAGGGAAAATGCATAAAGCTTGCAAAACCTATGATATCTCTTCATCCAAGTGATCCAGCTGCACAAATTCAATCCTAGGGCTCTCCACAAACTCAGTTGATGCCAAGACACCCCTAAAAACAGCTTTGAACCATGCACATACCTCAAGTACATAATGTTGACATTTTTGCAACTTGGCCCATACCAATCACACTATGCCACCACCCACTTTCTGATCACTCTCATTGGCCTATACTAACATTATGCAGCTTATTTCATAACACACACAAGCCTGAATCCTCCCACAACTGAGTTTTCACAAAACCCCCCAAAATCTTCATTCATTTGAAACTCACTCCTCAGCCACTCAAACTCAAAACTTTCACCAACAATCATCTCCACACATCATAAGGATCATTTCCCACCCCTTGCCATGGCCTGAAAACCCCTCAATCTCAAACACGATTTCTGCCTTAGCAGAACTGGAACGCACAAACCAGCCACCATAAACTTGTTCTAAGCATCACAACATCCTCAGAGGGTCCATTGGAGTTGATTTGCATCAAAGGAAGGGTCAAAAAGCTCAGAATCAGAAAGCTCCATCTCAGGTAGCCATCTCAAAACATTTTTTCCTGAAACTCCATTTTAAGTTCTTAAATGATTCTATGTGCTCCCCTGATCATGGGGATGTGATTATTTTTGAAAATGGTTAATAAACCAGGATGTATGCTTGCTCTGAAACTTTTTGACCTAAACATATTTTCCTTCGATTCTCCATTTTTGTGCATAATAAATGAATTTTGATTATGGATTCTTGTTCTATGTTGTTTGATGGTCATTTCTAGAGATTTTCGTGAAGTTTCATAGCCTAGGGAAGAAGATAGATTGAAAGCTCACCGAAGAAGATGATCGGAACACTGTTCCGGTCACCTGAAAGTCATTTGCCCTAATCTGTGTAATTAGTGCCAGTTTGAATCTCCACCCTTATATCTTAGGTTTACCGCGCGTACGAATGACTCAGATTCGTCCATTAACCCTAATTCAATTTTAATTAATTTAATTTTGTTTAATTAATTAAAATTCCTCATATTCAATCCTGGCCCTTTATTCACGCGCGCAGTCAACCCCTTTTCCCCAGGTTTAAATCTCAGCCACTGGATCATCATACTTCACATTTATTTTTATTTTTATTTTATTACATTTCTTTTGTCCAATTTATTTAAAATAGCAAAAATCATCAAAAAAATCTCAAACTTTTCATTTCAGTTTCAAATATTTTTCTTAACCTAAAAACATTTTTTATTTTAATTTTTGCATTAAAAAAGTATTTTTAAAACATTTAAATGTTTTATTTAATTAATTAATTAATTTTAATTAATTAAATATGCATTTAAGTTTCTAAAAATCACCAAAAAAAATCATGAAGCATTCTTAAACATTTAGAAACATTTTTAAACTCACCATACAAATTTCTTTTTAGATTTGATCATATTTTCACAATTTTCTTTGAATTAGGGTTCTTAAATTTCACATATTTTAACCCTAACTTGAAAAATTCATTTCTGCCTAACAATGATGAGTTTGAACTTGGTTCTTCTTGCATTGTTTCACATATTGCATATAGTTTCTAGGTTATTTATCTCATATTTTTATCTTGCGTTTTCAATTTGATTTGCATTTTCCCTTTAGAAGCACTCAAAAACCCTAGTTAACTTAGGAATTTCATAACTTCCACTAGGATTGGCTTTTGACTTTATCCTTTGAGGTGTGATCTTGTATAGGTTTAGAGGTTGTTTGAGCTCAAGTTCAATTTTTTATCTTGGTGTATGCTTCTGTTTTGGTCATATGCATCTCATGTTGCCTTAAAACCCTAATTTTGCATCTTCATTTGCATTCTTCTTTGCATATCATGAACTTGTGAACTTGCCATGCCATTCCACTCTTTTGTATGTCATCTAAGACATCTTAGGACATGTTTGAAACATTTCTTGATCATTGTTGCATCATTTTGTTATGCTTTGCATCCATTACATTTCATGAACATCCATGTGTTTCATGCTTCTAAACATGCTTCCATTGCATCTCATCTTTGCATGATCATTCATATGCATCTTGTATGACTTTGCATCATCTCATATGCCATTTACATTGCATATTCACTTCTGAATTTGGTCTTTGCACCTTCATTTGTCTTATTTCTTTTCATTTCATTCCTTATGCATTCATACTAACATTTCAGGAACCTTTTGGTAAGTTATCTGGGAGGTGGATTTGCCTTTACCTCCCACCTTTTCTTTACTTTGCATTTGCATTCTTTAATTGTCTTTGAAGTGAACTTGTTTCACTTATGTCTCTCTTTCTCCTTTCTTTTCTCCTAAGTTACTTATCTTCTTTAGGAAGTAAGTAACTTATTCTTCTTCCTCCTTCTCTTTTCATCTGCTCTTTCCATGGTGGCCTTCTTGAAGATCTTTTCTCTTAAGCATCACAAACCATAGGATAACCAAGAATGATAATTTTTAGGGTTGTGTATATTCCCCTTAGTCTTTTACCTTTGAGTCTCCTTGCGTCTCTCTTTTCTCATCTCATAATCAGAGACTAAACTCTTAAAGTTTTAGGACTTTGAATTAGGGTTATGTCTGCATCCTTAACTTAGGATGGAGTGTATAACTTTAATCCTTAGTGTTAAACCTTTAATTTGTTTACACCTCTTAATAAAAACACATTAATAATCACTAAGACTTTATCTTGTAACTTGGGCCTTACATTAGGGTTCTATCTCTTCCATATGGTTAAGAGGGACTAACCCTAGTGTTTAATGGACAAGTCCTCCTCAAGTTGTCTTACAAACCATAAAATCCACTTCTTAATCTTACCCTTTAATTAAAATCCATTTATTAAAGGCTTGTTATATAACGAATTTAATCCCTAACCATGGATTAAGTTGAGGTATCTTCCTCAGCTTAAGTGTTCTCATCTATCATCCTTCTATTAGGATGGTGTAATGAGTTCACTAATCTGTGATTGAAGATTAAACTCATTACTTAACACTAAACAAAAACCCAAAAACATCTAAATAATCATAAGTAGGTTAATGATCTTAATCCTTCATCATTAAAGTAATTAAGTTGAGATGCTTATCTCATACTTAAGTAGGCTCATTATCCCTAATCAGGGAGGATATAATGAGTTTACAACCCTTGATTCCGGCTTAAGCTCATAATCCTATGTAAAACACCAAAAGCAATAAAAAACTGAAAACACAAAAAACAAACAATAATCGTCTCCTTCGGGATTCTTTTCTCATCACACTCATTCACAAATGAGAACTCGCTTCTTCCGTCTAATGCAAGACAGTTAGCACTCGAGCCAGACGAGTCATACACTTGAGCATAGACAAGTAAGCAGTTCACAGTCAATTTATTTTCAGTATCTTTGATTCGAACTATGGTGTTCTGACTTCTTCATTGCACGAGAGGATACGTAGGCATAACTTAACAGTTATCGAACAAAAGTCTCTTTGTCATCCCCCTCTTTCAGCATTCTTTTCTAAGCCTCAGTTCGTGAGCAATTCACACCTTTTGCACTGACACATGTATCTTTCTTTCCTTAGCTTTTGCACACAGATAGCACATACATTTACCCCTTTTAAACACAATCTTGTAAGCGTGGATCCCGTCGAGTACGACGGACGGTCTGGGTGCTAATACCTTCCCAGGTCGTAACCAACCCCCTTTCTCAGTTTCTCTGGTTCACAACCGTCTTATCCATCTCTTTCCAAGTTTATGCAGCATTACCTTTCCTTCCGGATAAAAATGCCTAGCTGGAGACTCTATTCAACCCTTTCTCTTTCGCCGACGGTTCGCGTTTTCACCAGGACGTAAGTCCGGGGAGCGAAAACATTCACACAAGGTTGGGGGCCAGATGCCAGATTAGATGCTTCAGCATGTGTGCACATTGAAATCAGAGTAACTCAGTTAGTATTAAGCCTAGTTGGATATATCGGGTCAGTAGTAAATCCTCATACATGTATTTATACCACTCCACTACACACACCATTACTCCCATGTTTTTGCCATAATTTGGAAAATGCGTGAAAAGAAGGAAAAATTAGAGGAATACTACTAAACATCTCAAAACAAAGAACCAAATTTTCCTTCAAAGACTACCCAATTAAATATTTTCTCCAATGCAAATCAATCTTCCAAATCTTCTAAATCCAAATCTTTTCCCAAACTGATTTGGATTAATAAACCACATCCAAAAGACATTTTATGATCGTTCCATAATAAATAGAGTTTTTATAACCAAATGTAGTACTAGCAATCTTCGCGCCCATATGTCCCACAACAGGTTCCATACATCTTGCTTCTTATTTTGCCTATAAAAGTAAACCAATCAAGGAAATAACAATATATCTACCACTTTGGCTATTTTTTAGGCATAGCGCGACATAAACACTTCTTTAAGATTGCACCATGGCTAGTTCTCAAGAGACTAACATAATCAAAGAAGTGTGTTGTTTTCTTTTTGTTTCCCTCTTTTCCTAAAAAGAGACCAAAGGCATAAAAATAACCATAAAAAACCTCCAGCTTCAGGATCCAGAACAAAAGCTTGACATGAACAACATCCAACTAGACTAGCATACATCTTTAGCCCAAAAGACTTCAAATCAGGAACGGGTACCATATAATCAGACCACAAGAGCACATACAACAAGGAACACCAAAATATCAGTAGCAACAACAACAAGTTAATATGAAAAATCTCCAACATTTCTCCATCCAAACCCATATTAGTTTTATCAACATGTGCAAAGCAGATGTTGGACACAATATCTCAGACATCTTTCCCAACATTTAGAGTGTAACTCAAATTCAGCAACCCAGGAGAAATACTGTCATTCTTAATCACAAATTCCTTTATCAACTTAGGAAAACTAGATCCATCATTAAAAATTGTCTTCAAATACTGACAATCACTAAGAAGCTCTATAATTTCATAATATTTCAGTGCTTCAACATAATATTCCTTTTCAAAATCCATTTTCCTATGAAGAACAACATTCCTTTTCTTCTTCGCTAATTTCCTACTAACAACCATATATTTATCCTTTTTCTTGGGAGTCTTCTTTACCTTGGTAGGATTAGGAATCTTCTTGTAAGTAGTCCTTTTACTAAGACTAACATCTTTAGAAAAACTTTCATTTACAGGAGCAGACCCATCTTGAACTTCATTGTTCTTAGAAATGGAACCCTCATCAGTATAAACAGGAGCATTAACACCATCATCAATGTTGTCACTCAAATTATTCACTACATCATTCACCATATGAATTTGAAACTCTATCTCCAACATGTCGAATGAGATGTCCAACACATGTGTATGAAAATCGTGATCTCCCATATTGGTTTCCTGGATCTCACCGGTAACAATAATGTCCGGGACATGTTTCCTGCCATACAACTTATCACTAAAATTTAAAAAACTAAGAGCACTATTTTCAACTTCACCAAACACAAAATCATGTTTTTGAATAATCAAAATTTCATAACAATGAGAAGGAACCTCAATAGGAAGAATTATACCATAATCGCTAATCTTCTTTAGCTTCTTCTTCTGAACCATTATTGGTTGTTCAATTGGGAGGACCTCCAACTCAACCATCAACCTTTCCTTCAATGACAACTATTTGCATGAGTCTAATAAAGTCCATAAGTGTGATTTAGAAACAAGAGTAAAATGTTGAAACATCTTATATGACCTATTAGTTTGCTTCCCAACTTGACACACGTCAGAAAATTTACCTTCTTTAATCTATAATTTTGGTAACCCCTTGACATCATCTTCAGATATGATCCATGCTCTTAAACTTGGATAAGGCATGATAGATCCATATATAATAATTGTCTTTAGATCTTGAACTCTTAATTAGAACCTCTTTATCTTTGCTAGAGATAATACATTTAAACTTGTTGCATATAACATTGAGAACTTAATCACATAGTAAACTTATACTAATCAAGTTAGTAGTTAATCCTTCTACCAATAACACATCATTAATAAAAGGAAAACATGAACTAACCAGTTTGCTTATGCCTTAGATTATTCCTCTAGCTCCATTACCAAAGTTAACATAACTATTAAAGTAGGGATTTAACTCTTCAAGATAGTTCTTTTCATCAGTCATGTGCCTTGAATATCCACTATCAAAATACCAATATTCTCTTGAGGGAAATCTAAGAGATGTATGAGCTATAATACATATGACAATTAATCCATACAAAGGTACCATTAAAACAATGATTACAATATTGATGGTTGATAACAAGGAAAAATGTGACACTTCTACTGAGAAACCGGAAAACCCATTCCTTGTATAGCGAGAAAGTATGCGAGATCCCAAACAATATCTCTAATAATAATAGCTACCATGGCCAACTATGATGTGTTCATAATCCTCATCTATGAAATAAGTTCTTGCGACATCATGTAAGCGGAAAGGAAGTCAATTGGGGGAAGCTTATCATGGAGAAAATGTATAAATACCTGACTAATTTGAAGCTTCCATTGTTCTACACCTCGTTTGTTCAGTACCTATATAGATTTCCACAACGTTTGTCGGGTTCTAGAAGATATGCCTGAAGCTCCAAAGGAATTTTAATCAACTGATGTGAAGCAGATAAAGTATTATCAGGATAATGAAGGTTAATTATACATGAATGTTCATGGTAAAGTTTATGATAACAAGTTTATGGAAAATATGGATGCTTCTAAAGGCTATGTTCTAGGAAGGGTTTTTTCTCCAGCAAGCTCATTTGCTCCATTTCCTCCTTCCACATATATTATGCCTCTATCTATGAAGGCATACTTGGATGTGTGTAAGGACCAAATTCAGACCATTTCTTAGATTCTAGAGAAGCGTTTGATTTCTCATTTTGATGATGAGGTTCCTGAAGTAAGAACTAGGGAAGACCATATGGTAGCTTTGGTTGGAAGGATCAAGGAAGCAATTGCCGCTCTAAAGGGTTCGAGGTTTTCTTTTGATCTTGATCTTGACACCTTTTCATATAACCTACCCTAGTTGCCATACATATCATAACATCCTTTTCATTGTTCTATTTTTAGTTTATTTATGTTTATCTGGACGTCTTCTTATGTTATTTTGAATAGTATGCTAATGTGGTTAAGAATTTTGGATAGTTGTATTTATGGCATAGTTTTGCAATTTTTGATCATGTTTATATCATCTTCTATATTCTTTCATCTCATATATTTTTTGAAATTGTGTTGATCACGCGCATGTATGCTTGAATATGATTTTCAAGTTTTAAATTAGTTTGCTATCGTATGGCATTTTGTATAGGCTTATATGTTGTTTAGGGTTCATCTTTGTGTGTCATATTTGTTTTTGCCTTTCTCTTTTTGATATTTTTCAAAGGGGGGGAGGTTATGATATATTAAATCATTTTATTTATGAAGATTAGGTGTTTAATGCAGGGAGAGATTGAGAGCTCAAAAATCGACCAATCATTCCATTAAAAATGTGTTTTTTTACCCTTTGCAATTTGATATATGTCAAAATATTGGATGTAGCTTGAATCAAAAGTTAGAAGTCTTAAATAAATTTTTTTGTAAGGCTTGATTCGAATCAGACAATCTGTGATATGAATTAAAAATATACTTGGAAGTGAAGAATTTTCCCTCGCCGGTCTGATTCGAATAAGGGAAATATGTGATTCAAATCACAATAATTTTTGTCTAGAATCACAGGAAAGTTGATTCAAATCTTGTAGATCACATTTTCTCTAAAATTTAATGCAATCTTAATCACACTCTATTTAGCTTAAATCACACACCCATACATGATTCAAAACACAAAAATAACAAGATATTCACTTTAATATCTCTGATTCAAATCATTCTTTCTTTGATTCAAATCACAAACTTATTATTTGACTTGGATCACATTGTATGTTTCCTACCTTTGTGTGCCTTATCACTTGCACCTATTTAATCATTTTTCTTGTCTCTTTTACAAATGATGAAAGTCATGCCAAATATGTCCATTGAAGAAAAAAGTGATGATCACAAGTGATATCATGTGCAGTCAAGAAACATCAAGTGATGCCAAGTGATGAGAAATTCTTTTGATAAGCTATTGAATATTCAGGAAACAGAACCTAGAATCTTCATCAAGAATCCAAAATTTCTTTGTCAAGAACCTTGAAATAAACCATGAAAATTTTATTCATTCACAAACATACCATCTTCATGATTCAACATTGTGAGAAACTTCCTAGAATGTTAAAAGTGAGAGAAGTTTGTAGTTCTTTTGTGTAAGATCCTTTAGATAATATTATTTATCTTCAACATTATACCAAGAACCCATTGTTGTGCTTCTCAACTCTAAATATTGAGTGTGAGAGGTATATTAAGGTACATTATGGAATCAAATATTTTAATGTGATATTTTGTTGTTTGTATCAGAAAAAGATTGTTTCTTGTTCACATTGTTGATTGGTGTTTATCATGCAAAAGAAGAGTTTTCTCCATACTCTAAGGAAAACCTTGGTAGATGCGAGTAAAGGTTGTCGTAGAACATAGTTGGGAGGTATCCTCACCCGTTGTTAGAATAATTGCGCTCACACAAGTCTTCGTCGGATTTGAGTAAATGGTGTTGCAAAATTGAAGTTGTGAGAAAAATTATCATGTCTATCAAGTTTATTTGATCAAGATCATTGAAGATCTTAAATGTTAGCAATGGAATAATCTGCATCAGCAGAAGTAATTATTTGTTGTAGATTTGTGTTGGCTAAAGCATTGGGATAAGTGTTTGGGTTGATAATAATTCGTTGTACGAAAATACTTATATATTGAATTTTAAAAATAGTTAAAGAAATTACCATTTCCGATAGTGAAAATCATTGAAGAGTGGAGTAGGCATAACGATGAATAATTATAGAACCACTATATATCCAATGTAGATCTTTCTATCTCTCTCTTTCTCTCTCTTAAATTTTTGTATATTGTCATGTATGTTAGACATTGTTCATTATTAAAATAACATATAGAATTAGATATTGCTTATCGTGTTTTTATCAAATATGTATATGTTTGAGATGGATATAATTAGTTGAACATTCAATGTTTAACTTAAGATTGTATTGTCTTTAAGTTATTGGATTTAAATATCTTGTCAAATAAACATCAAGTTCCATATGGAGCATATTTCAGTGTGATCTTCTTCATTGAAGGGAGTGACCAAGAAAATTGATCCTTGAAATGCTTCACACTATCCGAATAAACATGAAACATCCCAGTGCACTGCCAAAGAGATATCAAACCCTGACCATTTGTTGCAGCAGCCGAGCTACGGTAAGCTTTAAAAAGAAGAAAGAAGATAGTCAAGGTTGACACACTCTTCTTATATTTGCACTAGTACTGAAAGACTTTAACGTAAGCCCAACTCACTGAGTATAATTGTGAATGAGTAACAAACAAATGGAAGACATAAACTTGTCAAAGAAAATCTGTCATAATTTCTACACACTATCTTATCTTCGTTGGAAACAAATACTCCCAATCACATGATAGACCTACCTTGGTGAAAGCACAATCCAAACCGCTCTTAGAGAAAAATATATAGGTAGTGTCCAATGTCTCCTGACTCACATTGAAGAGTTGTTCCCTCTTTTCATACAAAGTATAGTAGATGGAATCTTCATTCTGAAAAATTATGCCAACACATAAGAAAGAGAAAGATAAGTACAAGAACTCATCCAAAAAAAATACAAAAGTCCTATCACAACATATATATGGCAAAAAGGCTCACAAAGATGCCAAACTAATAGACAATAGGTTGAATACCTCGATTAGCATTTTCTAATTGGACTAAATGGATAAGAATTTCTCGTATGAGAATGAGTTCAAACTCGCGACATACTTATTCATTTACAAGTTATTAGCTTATAAGAATGTGAAGTGTTACAAATTATTTAACGCTCCATATTGAATAATCATTTGAAGGTCTTTGTCCGACCAACCTCATTAGTCGTGTTAATATTTAATTATAAGAAAATGTAAAAATTGTTATATTTAATATTCTTTTAGAAATAATTTATCAGATTGTATTATTAACATATTAATTACTAATAATACTAATAAAAAACTTTAATAAATTATTTCTAATAAACCGGTTAAATATAGTAATATTTACATTAATATATTAACTAAATTATAAATTTGGTTTTCCTATTTTATCTGATTCACGAAATTAATCTTCTATTTTAAAATCAAATAATTTTGATCTCCCTCTAATTTTTTTACACTACAAATTGGCGAAATATAAGTTGTTTAAATAATGTATTTTATTTTTGATGTTCCACAAAAAAATTTCGATATGATGATTTGTCAATTTTACAAGTGACACAGCATTTAAAATTTTAAAAATGGAGAAATCCTTAATTTTAAATAAAAAAATGTGAAACGAGACTAAAACTGTATAATTTTCACATATTAAGCCATCTTAATCCTAGTGCAATAACTTAAGCCATCTTATTTTTAAATACGAGTGATATAATTTATTAGTTTATAAGAATGTGAAGTGTAAAATAACATCAAATAATACATTTGAAAGATTTTGTCTGACGGTCTCATTTGTCATGTTAATATCTTGATTATTAAAATAAATATAAATATTATTACTTTCAATAAAATTATTAGAAATAATTTATTAAATTTTATTATTAAATTAATAACAATACTATTAATTATATTTTATCAACAAATATGTGTTAGTTGAGTTAAGCGTAATATATTGGTCTAGTTTAAGAAAATATTTATTTATTAATATAAAAAATTTGTTATAAATCAATATGATTTTAAAAAAAATACTAGTAATAAAATTAATAAATCAGTGTTAAATATAATAGTATGTATGTTGGTTTCAATATTAATACAAATAAAATCAACTTTTTAGTAATAATAATGAAACAAACATCAACTTACAAACTCACTGAATAATTTTAAAAATTAATTTACTGCAAAGAGATTGGACCATAGTCAGAAAATATAATTATTTGGTCAACCCTGAAAAGCCAAAAAAAAAAAAAAAAACAGAAGTAGTGGCACATGGATAAAAAATGCAAGGTCAAAAAAGAATAAACAATGTAAATGGTTAGTCTTTTACTAGTAATATATTTAAAGTCAAATGAGAATATTTTCTTTTCTAAACTTTACAATAATGGGATTAACATCCTTCCACTTTGTCCCCCTCTTAATCTGATTGCTTTTATCTTTTTCAATTCATATTATTCTTCTTCTTATTCTTTCTAGTTTCTAATTCTTCTTTTGCTTTCAGCCATTGCTTTTTCTTCTATCAATGCAATTTAAAGTCTCTCTCTGTTCAAAAAGTTTCGGGCCCATCTTTGGTCCAATCTTGTGGGCCCTTCTTTATGGGCTGACTTCATGCCCACATCTATCCTTTATTTGCTTTTCAGAGTTTTTCAATCTGCTGATTATATGTTTACATATGTCAAAGTAAATTTTCAATACCCTACTGTGCTTTTAGATATTGAATTATCAATATCTATAATTTATATATAAAAGAGAAAAAGTATTGATATTTGTAATTTAAACTATATTAATATTATAAGTTTTGTGTAATTCTGTTAAGACAATTTAGTGAATAATTGTATATAAATATTTGATTAGAAATGTGTTTAAATGGACGACATCTCACCTATTCACATTTTAAAGATGAAATTCTAACTAATAAACTACTAGGCAAATAAAATAAGTTGTGTATATTGTATATTATGATTATTTATTTATCATTAGTTACACTTACAATAAGTGATCAAACCCAAAACTACTTAACCATCTTAGTTAATTATTTGTATAATCTCAACTACTTGATAACTTTCTGCAATATCTTAAAATAATTTTGCCTTTACTTGATCTCTAAGAAATAGGTTTCAAAGTGGACTAATTCATATAGGTCGGTCTGTCAAGCCCGAAAAATCATAGGATTTAGGTTTTAAAATTAGAGCTCATATTTTTTTTAAAAAATTATCTCAAAAAATATATAAATAGTCCATTTAAGGTCGGATAGGCTTAAATCCATCTAGAACCAAGCTCGAATAACATATTGCAACAAATTTTTTTAATCAACCCTAAAATATCCAAAATTTGCCAAAATCAGACGGTTTAGAGTCAGATAACCCATTTTAACATTTTAACAGCTAGCTACGTGCCACACAACTCAATATACAATTAAAAAAAGTTATTTAAAATAGGCAAAGTGTATCCCTAAACATATAGAAATGCGGTATTAATAATATCTTTGTGTGTTGGTGAATAACTTGTCTAAATATTGTCCCGTCCCATCCTTCTATTCACATAATTTCACTCTCCATTCTAAATTATTTTCCCACTAGCTTTAACCCACAATTGACAAAAATGCCACTGCAGGGGACATGGTTGAGGTTAATTTGGCTTTGAATGGAGGGCACCATACGCTAAAACATATCCTTATAGGCCCAAACATCCTCAATTGAAGACAAAAACAAGACAATTTCTTAATTATTATACCACTACATTTTTTTTTTGACAATTATTGTCACTACATGACAAACAATATAATTATTACTTGTATAACAACCTTATGTGTAAGCCATCACATTGTCATAAAGATGTGTTTATTTAGCCTTAGGTGAAAAGCAAAGGGGACCCACTAAACAAACAGCCATTGATTAAATTTGAAGAATAATATACCTGCAAATGATATGCCAAAGGACATCTTGAGTTGTTCCATGACCATTTTTCTGTTGTTTTTGTACTCACTACCATGATGGAAATGAAATGTTTTACTATAGTAAGATCCTTTTTATTTAGAGAATTTTTCCATCCACTCTATAATACTCTCAATCATTTACTATATTTTTAAATATACTTTTTGTTTCTGTTGATATATTTCTGAATATATTATTTTGTTGGTTTATGTTAGACGATAATGAAAAGAAAAATATACTTCACTTCTTCCATTGTCGGTTTTATTATTTGCACACACAAAATGTACATATTAATTTATAAAATATATTCAACACTATTAAAAACAAAATTTGTTGTTAAATCTATTATGTATATTTGATTTTGAATAAAAGAAGTGAAAAGTGAAAGTGAGAAAGGAGAATGGTTTTTCGTACGAATTATATTAAAATATATTTTACAATTACATTTGAGAAAAAGTTTCGTTAGTATATCCATGAAATAAATCAATAATTTAAATATAAAAAATGCGTTCAGAAATAAATCAGCAGAAATAATAAAAATAATAATTAAAATGTATATAATACCTAAGAGACATAGAATAAGAAATTCTCTTTTATTTATTATTTTATCTCCTGTATAAAAAAATGTATGGTACTCTTTCTTTTATTGTATGTGAGAACAATACATAAATAATTAGAATCTCGGGTGAGTTTTTCTTATTCTCATTTCAAAGTTCACTATTGAATTAGATTTAGAAAACATTAAAATCATTATTATTGGAATTTTTTTAACACATCAATTTTTGTATTTTATAAACAGTGATAGTAATAATTAATACTTTCTGTAATAATTTGATGATGGAGTATTGATAATGCATGAGAGACAATGACTGTAATAATTCTACTACTCATGTACCAATAAGAGCAATGATACATCAAAATTGTTCAATGACTACTTTTAAAAAATTCAATATAGATACATGTTTCAATTATGACGAAGGTTCTTGATGAATAGGTGATGATATTTATTATTATTTAATATTTATAAATATCTTTTATAGAATCGGTGAATTTTCGAGTAAAAGATGAGTTAAAATGATAAAATAGTGAGTAAAATAATGAAAGGAAGACATATTGGAAACTGAAAATGATTATTATGACAGAAATTGAAAAGATAAAGTTGCAAGAATAAAATAACTATATTTATTTACAATCTCCACCTCATGATTTCTGTAAAATAAAAAACTAAAATTGAAATCACTCTTTAAAACACTACCATTATTCACAACCATCACTCCCATGATTTGTATAAATAGAAATTAAAATTGAATTTCATCTTTAAAATACTGACCAGGGTCGTTCTTGCATTTTCCCTCTTATATGTTTCGTACCAAATAGGAGTGCTCATTGGAAATTTAGAAAAAAGTATGAAGAGAAATCAAGGGAAAAAAAAAACATAAAAGGCCTATGGATTTCTCACAATCGCGATGACCTCATTATGGATGTGGCAGAAAAGTATCGTGATCTACATCGTGGCCACGATGCAAATTTATAAACGCAAAGGAAATTTCCAACACGAATTAAGAGAGTCTTGAAGTCATTTGAGATATATTTTTTCAGTGATTTTTATGTATTTTTCATATCAATGCATGGTATTTCATTGTTTAATTATAAGTAACTAGATCTCTCTTGATTAGGTCTTAGAATATGTTTTTTTTACTATGTTAGAAAAAATTTGATCGTTTGATGTTATTTGAATATTTTGATTCTATAATTTATATTCAATTGATTTTGTTCTTAATGTTCTTTGTGTATTGACGAGCGCGCATATGAAATTAGATGAGTATGAATTATTGATCGTAAGTCTATTAATCAGAAATATAGCACTTGTTTAACTTATTAATTAACCGGTACTAGGTAATTCTAAATTGTGATTAGATAATTAACACACACAGATCGTCTAGTTTTACTTAAAATTCATCTAAGGAATTAGAAAGATGTTGTCTAAATTAGTGAGTTATACACCAAAGAATTGGATATAATGAAATTCTTAATTTACTAAAATTATAAGCCAATTCAATTCAAATAATGCACAATCATCACATCAGCAAAGGAAAGTTAAGGGATTTGAATGAGAACTAACCACTTTTTCACTATCATATCTTTTACTAAATTTTATTCGCGTAATCACTTTTGCAAACCAACCTGAAGATCCTTCGTATTACTTTAATCGCACAATTACAACCTTGTTAAATTTACAATGCATGTGGAGACGATCTTTATTTTATTACTTCAAATGTATCAGTACACTTGTTAAGAAAAGTCATCAAAATTTTGGCGACGTTGTCGAGGATTGTTGATAATTTCCATAAGGCAATTTTTGTGCGATATTTTAATTTTAATTTTTGTTTTAATTTGTTATTATTTAATTGTATTTTTTCTACTCTTATTCATTTTGGTTTTGTGGAGTGCTACTAAGGTATTGTTTGTTTGTTTATGCGGGGTTCGAGTTCGACACTGATACCGTTAGATTCAGAGATTGAAAGAACATCGTGAGTAATTCAAAAAGAAAAAAGAGAAGCACTACTAGCTAAAGAAGAGCTAGAAGAAGAGATGGTTAATCCATGACGATAAATGATGGGGGACTATTACAGGATGACTCGTGTTAGCCATATATCTTTAGATTTTCAACCAACTAACCCTGTAACATTCGATATTAAAAGTATTATGCTTCTGGCATTAAAAGACAACATGTTAGATGGACAAGGTTTCAAAGATACTTGGGAGCACTTGGATAAGTTTTGAGACTTATTAGATGTGCAAGCCAAATCATGTGATCAAAGATCGGGTAAAATTACACTTGTTTGGTTTTTCATTGATAGGTAGCTTAAGATTGGTTGCAGTACATCCCAATTGGTACAATCCAGACCTGAAAGGAATTGGAAAACAAATTTCTGGAAAGGTATTTCTCTAATGCTCATTTTGTAGAAAAGAAATTTCAAATTTCAAATTTTGATCAAGGTGATTCTGAGTCATTATCTGATGCATGGGAAAGATTCAAGTTGTTCCTATGGAAGTGCCCAATCATAATATGAGTGTAATGGAACTTATGACTCATTTTATCAAAGGTCTAAAATTTTCAACGAGAATGTTGTTGGATGCCTCAGCTAGAGGCTCATTAATAAGTAAGGATGAAGACAAGGTAATTGAAAATATGTTTCAAATGAGTATTGGTCAAGTGATTGAACAATGAAACTCAATGGTGTTCTAGAAGTAGATTCTAATACATTCGTGTTGGCTCAACTATAGGTTATTTCCAAATAGTTAGTTGCAACAACACTTGGTCAAGCAAATGTGAGTCAGGTTCAAACCTTAATGTGTGATTTCTGTAGGGAAGGACATGTGAATGTAAACTATGTACCATAAAGGGTTAATGTTGAAGCTTGGTATGAAAACTTTCAGAAGAATAATCCTTATTCCAACACATACAATCATGGTTGGAGATATTACCCAAATTTTAAGTTGAGCAATAATCATACTTTGAATGCAAACCAAGGAGATTCACAAGTTCCTTAAGCACCACAACGGAAACCATCACCACTCAATAAGCCTTGACCAATTTCATGAAAGCCACTCAGACAAGTTTTGAACATGTTGAAAAGAAACAAGAGGGGATGTTTAAAACCCAATTGAAAATGACCAAGAACCAATACATCATAAGTAATAATACTGAAGCTTCCATAAAAAAAAATAGAAATGAGAATTAGTCAATTGTCTCGACAAATGGCAGCAAAAGCTAGTTCAAGTGGGAGATTTATTGGTAACATTATAGATAATCCTAAAAATGATAATTCCAAAGCCCTTGAGTTGATAAATAGAGTGTTGCCTTCAAAATAAAAGGTTATTGATGAGAGAAAATAAATAAGTTAGGGTGAGAACAATATTGTAAAAGAGGTGGTGGTTGAAAAAGAGATTGAGAAAAAATCAGAGGGAGAAAAAAGTGAGGAAAGTGGTGAAGATGAAGTTAGTGTTAATACTCTTTGACAAACTCATAGATATAAACTCACCTTTGAGAAGGACTAAGAAACAAACCCTAAATGAACCCAACTCGGAACTACCAAATTAAATCAAATCGCCTTACCCGATCTTGAAGAAGAAACCAAATAAGGAAGTGGAAGTGGGTCAATTTAAAAAGTTTAGGGACATGTTGATAAAAATATAGGTTAACATTCCATTCTGTGAAGCACTCAAACATATGCTTGTTTATGATAAATTCATGAAGAAGCTCTTATCAGGAAAGCATAAATTGAAGTAGGACAAGAATATTGCTTTGGCGAAAGAGTGCAGCACAAAATATTTTGGAGCCTTTTAAAGTTATTTCCCTTTCTTGTGCAAAATATTTGTTGACTATTGCGGATGATTTTTCTCGTTTTACTTGGGTTTTTATAATGCTTCATAAAAGTGATACAAAAAAATTTCTAACCAATTTTTTACTCTTATGTGAAAACCCAGTTCAATGCTACAATAGCAAATATTCAGGTTGACAATAAGGGGGGTTTTCTCTATGCAAGAATTTTGTAAACAACAGGGCACTAATTATCAATATTCTTGCATTTATACACCTCAACACAATAGGGTGGTTGAGCGTAAACATAGACATATCTTTGATTCAACTCAAGCTCTTAGTTTTTAATCTCTTCTTTCTTTATACTTTTAGGCAGAATCGTTGTTGTTCATATAATTAATAGGTTGCTCACACCTATACTTTCTCACTGAACTTATTTCAAAAAAACTTTATGAAAAAACTCCCTTTATTCCTGCCTTGGAGTTTTAGGATGTCTAATTTATGCTACAAATGTTCATGTGCCTCATAAGTTTTCTCCTCGTGCCTTAAAATGTGTTTTTTATTGGTTATCCAGTTGGTCAGAAAGCTTACAAATTATATGATATTGAATCTAATAAAGTTTTCACTAGTCATGATGTAATTTTCCACGAGGATATTTTTCCCTACGAATCCATTTCTTCTTCACCGCCTAAATAAATTATGTCAATATCCATTATTGTCTTAGATTTCTCACTCATCCAGCCAACACATGCATAATTTAACCCTAGCACTTTTGCTTCTCCAATAGCCCATTTGTGTTATTCTTAAAGAACCCATGTTCCCCATGTAGTCTTGAGTGACTATGTTTGTAATCGAGTAATTTATCTTATTATTCACCGCAACATAGATCATTTATTGCTACTATCACTAATGATATTGAACCAACATGTTATGAACAAGTTTCTTTTGAGTCTCGTTGCAAAATAGCAATGCAATACGAGTTACCTATTTTATAGGCCAATAATACTTGGTTTCTCACACCTCTCCCTCCTGGAAAGCAAGTTATTGGTTGTTGTTGGGTCTAAAAAATCAGACGCACGTTAGATGTTTCTCTTGAATGCTATAAAGCATGGTTAGTAGCAAAATGTTAAACACAACTTGAAGGGATTGATAACCATGACATTTTTTCACCTACTATTAAAACGGTTACAATATGTTGTTTATTAGTTTTGGTAGCCGCTCAAAATTGGTCACATCATGAACTTGATATTCACAATGCATTTCTTCATGGAGGTTTTTCTGAAGAAATTTATGTCTCTTACTTCTAGTTTTTAGCGACAGAGGGAGAACCTTGTGTGTCGCCTCAACAAATCCTTATATGTATTAGAACAAACCTCTCGCCAATTGTTTGTAAAGTTCTCTACATCTATTCAAGGTGTTGGATTTATTCAATTGAAAGCAGTTTACTCATTGTTTATGTGTAAGAAGGAAAATCTTTTAATGCCTTACTGACCTATGTTGATGACATCCTCATAATTGTTAATGATCTCAATGTCGTAATTGTTCTTAAACAGTTTTTGCAATCAATTATGGATTAAA
The DNA here is from genome assembly GCA_963966055.1 of Lathyrus aphaca. NCBI lineage: Eukaryota > Viridiplantae > Streptophyta > Magnoliopsida > Fabales > Fabaceae > Lathyrus > Lathyrus aphaca. The sequence goes on along the minus strand of OZ014519.1, from coordinate 707,405,878 downwards.
GATTTGGGTGACTTGAAGTATTTTTGGGCATATAGATCTCGGTCAAAGAAATGTATATTCATTTCATAAAGGAAATATACTTTGGAAATTCTAAAAGATTAAGGATTGGGAGCTAAGCCTTTGAATTTTCCCATGGAACAAAATGTAAATCGTCAAATGAAGAAGAATTGTTGAAAGATTCATCCTCATATATGCGACTTGTAGGATGTCTAATTTATTTGACTGTTACTTGTCATAATATCACCTACTCAATGTACATATTGAGTAGATTCATGCATGTTCCTTGCAAACCTCATATGGAAGTTGTCATACAAATATTGAGGTATCTAAAGAACAATCCAGGCCAAGGTTTATCTTTCTCTTCCCAAAATGATTTATCTTTACGTTTCTTTTGTGATTCAGATTGGGGAGGTTGACTGATATCCAAAAAATCAACTACGGAGTATTGTATTTTTTTTATCCTCTTTAATTTTTTGGCGAACAAAAAGACTGTAACACCCCAAAATTTGCCCTTTTTTTTCATATCATCTAACATATATTTTCATGCATTGCATTGCATTCAAGTCATATAGAATAAAGCATACATCATTGGTTGAGGCATCAAGTTCAGGTGTTTTCCAGTGGATATATCAATCATCAGGTCTCAGGGTCAAAACAAGATCAAAACGAACAACGCAAATGCATTTCTAAGGTTTTCCACCAAAAAGAGGGAAAATTCAAATTTTGCTTGTGTTAACCGGTTAACACGTGTAATTTTTTCCCAAAAATTCAGATTTTCAGCATGAGGGAATTTTGCCTTTTTTTCATTTTTATTTTATTTGAATTTATTTTATTTTATTTAAATGTGAATTATTGGGAAGGATTTAGAATGATTGTCAAGCATAATTCTCAAGCTAATTCCTAGTCACCTTTCTAAGCAAATTTCAATCCTAATTCCAAACCATGTTTTGGGCCCCAAACCTAATTGGTATTTATACCATTTCTCTCTAAACCTCAAGGGATTGACTTCATAATTTCAATTTCACTCTCAATTTTATGGTTTTCTCTCCACTCTCTTCAAACCCTTGCACATTCAAAGTTCAATTTTCTTCAAAGTTTATCAAAATTCACCTTGAAATTTGTTAATCTTGGAACTAAACTTCATCCATTGAATCTCTACACATCTAATTCTGGTTTTTCTAGTGATTTGGATCTCAATTTTGCATTGAAAGTGCTTTTGGATTAAGCTTCTTGCATCAAGTTCATCATCTTGCATTTGTTTTAAAATTGCTTGAAGAGGAGCATAGGATCTCTGGATTTTTGATCTTGATTCATCAATTGTAGCTTAATCAATACTCACCAAAGCAAACCTCATCTTTTTAGGTTGGTTAATTTCAGATCTACTTCTATTTTTAGCTTATTTGCATTTTCTTGATGTAGATCCATAGCATAATTGCGTTGATTGGTTCATTTGTGGATTAATTTGTGTGTTATTGTTTGTGGATCCAATGTATGTTTGATTAGTGCTTGATTTGGTATAATTTTCGTGCATAACTGATTGGTAGAACCTCTGGTGATTATGGAAATAAGTTGTTGCTGGAAAGTGTTTTTTTATGCAGGTTTTTGGCTACTGGTACAGTGTTAACCAGTTAACACATTGGTTAACCGATTAACACTGTGTTGTTTTGTGCAATTCTGCAAGTTTAAGAGTTGTTAACCGGTTAACATTTTGGTTAACCGATTAACATTGAAGCAGAAGGTGTTTTTTGTGCATTTTCATGAGTGTTTGCACATCATTCCATACTTAATCGTCATGGATCCTTGTAATATCATTTTAGGGGATTGTTAAGAGTTGTTTGCTTGCATGTTGGTGTATGTTTGCATTCTTTCAACACACGAGTTTGTGCATTTATGATACTTGACATAATCGTTGTTTTGTATCCACGAAGCATTGTAGATGATGATTGCATGTTTCCATGAACTTATTTGCATGATAATAATTGTTCAATATGCTGGTGTGCGTTGTCTATGCACTTGTTTCATGTTTTCATAATCACACACTTAAACTTGAAATTGCATGAATGTTGATGGTTGCCCAAAGGTGATGCATGGTTCAATGTTGATGATGTGAATTCCTATTGCATTGTTGCCATGTGTTGAGATGTTTGCATTAACACCTGTTCATGATTGCATATTGATCATAAATGCATTTGGTCTTGCATGTTCACTTCTTGATTATACGATGCCTTTGGAATTCGTAGATGCATATCCATGTTTGCTTGTTGATGTTCATCCATGCTCATTCGTACATGATCATGATGTATTCTTGGTGTGCAATTGTTGCATGATGAATAAGGTTGTGCATTTAATCTTGAGGTTATCATTTTCTCTCAAATATGTCTTGTATTCCACTGCTGTCTTGTTGCATAAATGCTATAAAAAAAAGTGTAATTTGTATTATGTGTTGACTTTTAACACTTGTCTGGGTGTTGAATGTGGACTGTTATATGTTGTTTGTGTTTGCATGTTGTTTTTATGCCCATGCAGGTGCTGGAGCGTTGCGCTAAGTATTGTTTGGGGTTTATTTTCTTATTTTGCTTTGGTTTTCCTTTTGCTTGTGTTTGTTCTTTTAGGTGCCTAGTCCAAACTTAATGTTTGATTAAGTTGGAGTAGGATAGAAACTTTGACCTTAAAATAGACTTTGCATGACAACATTAGGGTGAGTCTTAGTTTCCCCATAGATTTTTCTTTTCTCTCCTTTGAGTCTTCTCTTCTCATCTCTAAACAAAATCAAATCACCTAATAAAGGTTGAATCTCTTCATGTGCTAGGGGACTTATACCATGAGATACTTGCATTTATTCCATATGGGGATGATTTGTAGGGTATCTATCATGATGAACAAGTCTTAGCATGAAGATGTTTCACAAAGAAAACTCAAAAACATTTCTTCATTTTTAAACAACAAAAACAATTAATAATGGAAGTAAGATAATGTGCTTAGGCCTCAAGCGGAAATAAGTGTGAGGGTTTTCCTCATACTTAGTGTGTTTCATATTCATTCTATCTTGGAGTGATGTATGAAGTACACATTCCATCGTAAGAGACTTAAGTACATTCTCTTATGCAAAATACTTCAAGTCAAAAACTCTTAAAACACTTCAAATCAAACAAGAGTGTCTTTCCTTCGTGAATTCTTTTCTCACCTCACTCACTCTCAAACGTAAAAGCACTCTCTTCTGTTCTCGTACAATACGGTAACGCACTCGATTCAGCGAGCCTACAACACCTGAGCCAGAGCCTTGGTCGTTCCCTAAAAGATACAAACAAATAGTTTTCTCCCTAAGTTAGGGGAACTACGTCGCTCTGATTCTCATACCCGTTGAGATACGTAGGCAGTGGGGTAGGGCCCATTTGAGCACAGTTCTTTATTTTCCCTACATTTTTTCGTTCTCTTTCCGTTCTCGCTCTTTCTCCAGTTCAAGTTTAGCAGCAGATGTTTACACTCTTTGAGTAGTACAAGCAAACATGGATCCCGTCGAGTACGACGAACGTGAAGGAGTGTTAATACCTTCCCTTCACGTAACCGACTCCCTTACCTGTTCGTTCGGGTTCACAAGACCTTGTATTTTCCTTTCCCCCGAGTTTGTGCAACATTACCTTTCCTTTTTCTTGGGATAAAAATGTCTGGTTGGCGACTCTTCTTCTTTTTTCGTGTCACTTTCGCGTTTGTATTAGGATGAAAATCCCGGGAGCAACAAAGATAAAAGACACTTTATTTATCATCAACAGAAGAATAATAAAGAACTATGACAGACGCGTGTTATGAGTTGTCTTGCCTACGTTAATTGTTGAAGGAATTGGAGATATTGCACTCATAGACAATATTGTTGTATTGTGACAACAAAGCAGCTCTTCACATAATGTTTAATCCAGTATTTCATAAAAGAACTCCACATATTAAGATAAATTATCATTTTATTCGTTACAAAATTCAAGATGATTTAGTTGTAACTGAATATGTTCTTTCAGCCGAACAAGTTGGCGATATGTTCACTAAACCACTATGGAAGGAACCCTTTCTTACAATGAAACACAAGTTAAGAGTTATTGATATCCGCTTGCCATCATGAGGGGGAGAGTTATTGATATCCGCTCGCCATCATGAGAGTTAATTGTATTCCATGACTCCTATTATAAATATGGTAACAGTCATATTAGTCAAATTAAAATAGTTTGATTGTAGGAATAGGTTACTGAATTATTGAAACAGAATCATCTAATTAGAGATATTAACATGCATCCACTTGACTAACCTTATTAGATGAACTTAGATCCTGTAAAAATACAACTTTACAGTCCAATCAACTTGTAAACATTAAACTACAAGAAATGATCTACGGTGGACTCATATAACCAGCTCTAGAGGATATATTTTAATGTAATTGGAGGTGTTGTTGAATAATACAAAAAAGGGCCGGACAAAACAAGGTTGAATTGCAATAAATGAATGAGAATAACCAATTGTATGTTTCTGGGTCCTCTGGCCTCAATTATGACAATTACTTCCACTTTGTGATGGTTATGTTTATGGAAAAGAGGACCTTCTAACATCATAGTAATTATTGACTCCAGATGAAACGTGGTGAAGCTTCAAATTCTGCCAAATTCAAACAAGCATTAAACAAAAACCAACTACCCCTCCATAACTCATTCTGAACTTCCATTTAAGTATCCAACACTGTTGAGGTTCCATATTATCACTCTGTACTTCTGTTTGTTTAATTTTAGAATCTCAAAATTGTGTCTTGACTCATTTATATATAGTAAAAAAAATGTCTTTATCTTTGAATAGTATTTTCATAGAGGGAAGAGATTGTAATACCACACTACTATAGAATGAAAATGACTTTACATGTAGAGGAGGTGTTTGCTTTTTCTGATATAATGTAACTTCACATTCGAACAACTTGAGTGCCTGCTTCAATTAGTTGAATGGAACATGACATAGATGATTGAGAAAAATGATGACAATGAAAGTTCCTTAATAAACTAAGTGGTTACATGCAAAGATACAGGTCTGTTTTATTATTGAACTATCGTTTGTCGGTATCACTATTCACGATATAAATTAATGTATCAATATTAATAGACAAATGCTAACATTTGGTAAGTGTTCTAGAATTGATTTAGAAGTATAAATTACTCCCTCCATCTCATGGCGAGTGTTTTATTTGAAATAACACCTCTCAAATTATGTTTTCTATAATATACTAATTCATCATATTTTATTATCTGAATCAATGTTCCCGTTATTTTATAAACTAATAAATAAAGCATCACATCAATCAATAACAGGTAAAGCTGATAAAAGACCAGGGTAAACCTAGGAACTTGATACATAAGCCATGACATTGTCTGGTACGCTTCATGATCAAAGCATCTAAGAGAACTCAGACTGAATTCACATTGATGTGAGGAAAATAAATGCAGAGTATGTGGAATCAATAATCATTAATCATATTCGCATACTTGCTGATAAAATATGACATACATACATACATTGCATTTAGTAAAAACTAGTAAATTTTATGCCAAACTACTCTGAATTTTACAGAAATTGAGCTACTGATGCTAATTAACCTGTGCCAACCCTCGAATTTAACAGGACAAAATGGGGGTAAGGAAGGAAATAGGGAGAGATATTTGACATCACTCATTCATTATAGGATGCGAACCAAGTTATCACAGCAAAAACATGATGGTGTTCCAATGAATTCAGACCCGCTCAAATCAATTTCAAATTTTCAGCTGCTCCAAACTCTGCAAAGTCTCTGGTTGTGGTGGGCAATTCTCAGTCTTGTCCGTCTCTAGAATTTTAGCTGGAAGCTTATCTTGTTCAAGACGGGCTGGTAGATCACTTCGAATGGGGGGAGATTCATCTTTTCTTGGTGGCGGAGCAGCAAATACAGGAATAGCTTGTCGAATACTTACCGGAGGAGCAACTCGTACAGGCGGAGCCCGTATAACCTGATGAACTGAGGCGGGTGGTGGAAGAGGTGGTGCAGAAAACACGGGTACTACCGTCCTCATAGCCACCGGAGGTGCAATCCCATGGCAAGGTGATCTCATTTGTCGAATGGGAACATAAGGTGCTGCTCCTGCTGCAGGGAACCTCTGAGAACGTGTCATCCAGTTTTCTAGTGCATAAGATTGTGGCGGCTGCACAATGGACTTGTCACTGGTTGCTGTTGTTGACGGATGCCTGCTTCGCGGATTTTCATTTGATGTTGCCGATGAAGGTTTGTTTCGAGGTCCGGTCTTTGAGCAAATTAGGGGAAGGATCTTTGATGTGGTGGCAGGAGGTTGAGAACTAGTTGGCCTGAGATTTTGAATCTGAAACTTCTTCTGAAATGGAATCGGAGCATTTCGGTTAGACATTGACATCTTTTCCTTCAGACGGTAGTTCAGCAAAGCCCGAGCTATAGTGATCTGTTCTAATTCGTCATTGTTCTCAGGTTCAGTTGAAGAGCTAGCACTCTCTTTTGCCACTGATGAGAAAGGAAATTAGTATTAACTCATATTCAGTCCTTTACAAGGGAAATAAAAAATCTGACTCGGATACATAGAAAATGATAAAGTGGTTTAGAATAACAAAAAAGTAACACTTTATGGCACATAAATACATAATATCATGTTTTCAAAGGAATTTAACTTATAAAAAAATGGGCGTCTAAGAAGGCTTGTTTAAAAAAATGGAAGCACAGTAATTTTTCAAATAGATTGTTCGTGCATCACCCACCACAATACCCTTAGATGGAATTTTCAGCCTAAATCGTTGGCCATGTGACCACATGTTTTAAACAAAATGTGAAAAATCAAGAAAACAGGCTCGAGTTAGGTATTGTGGCCTATGTACTTCAGAAGACAAATTCATGTGAAGTGTGATCATTCATATATTTTCATGAAAAGCAATAAATATTTTAAACAAAAGGTTAGCCACCCGCTTACATTGCTTTAAAGATGACCAAGCTGCCATAGCTGCATTTTTCTCGGCTTGTTTCTTATTCTTGGCAGGTTCACCGGTAAATGTGATTCCAGCTAATTCTACTATCCCAGTAAAAACAGGTAAATGTCCTAGGCCTGATCTGAATGTTGTGTACTGAGGCAATGGAGCCCCTACACGCTGTGCAATTTCCTGTAAGAGGTTCTTGTAAACTCCAGTCTCATCCTACAAAAAGATGAATATGATGAGTATATGAACAAAAAGCTACTAAGGGTACGAAGAAGACATGGAAAGGCTGCTGTATGGATAAGTAGCCATATTAGCCATGAAATCAGGCTAATATAGAAACATATTTAGAATAAGGCTACCTAAAATAACTCCAACAATGGGTCAAAAAACCATTACCATCAGTGTTCTCAAAAATTCTCTTTTGATTTGGATATAATACATCCAGAGGAGAAAATAGTGTCCTGTACCATGTGCGGGATTTCTACATGGTAAGGGGAAAGATCAAAGGCTAAGTATGCAAAGATTATCTGTAATGGGTCTCTAGCTAACACTTCCCTGTATTCCCCACCATGGTAGAAGATTTACAGCAGGTTACCTTATCTTTATCATGTCTTATGAATGCTAACATATATTAACTCCAACTTTTCACTAATAATACAACTTTTCTTCAGAAACAACACTATTTACAATCTATAAAGTAAAAAACATTTCTCCATTTTCAAGTGTTGAGAGTCAAACAAACTTCCTGCTGACAATAACACCAATACAACAAATGCATAACACTCCTCACCAGCTGTCTGATTAAAAATATTTATTTTTATTAACATGGAGATGTGCCAAACATGCGTGGATAGCTCTTGGACAGTTCGCCAACACTCAACTATAGGTAGACAAATCTAGCACACAACTCTTATAAAAGAACTTTGACTTTGTTTTTTAAATAACTTTCGGGAAAGTCAACTATACACAGCCAAGCCAACATATGAATGGTTGAAATTGACATCATTCATTCACACTCTTGACTAACAGCTCCATATATATGTGTTTCTGTATGTAAATATCGTGCACTCATGTCTAGTGTGAATGTCGCTTGTGTTTTAGGAATATAATAAAAAGGTCTATGCATGTGTCGGTCAACAAGAAAAAGTGACTAACAGATTGGATATGACTAATGTAATGGGGCACTTACTGCTGTTTACTTTAGATACTACTGTTAGACAATCTTTTCTATACAAATAGTCAAACACTATAATTTTCCCATCGCCAATCCCCAATTAAAAGTCAACATTATCATCCAAACTAACTTTAATGTAATAGGTTTTTCGTTACTCCTTGTTGAACCAATACAATAATTGGTTTTATACAACATGTAAAAACAATCAATATAAGAATTCAAGTGGAACTTACAGCAGTGTTCATTTACTCAAATACCAGATTGAGAATCTGGGAAACATTCCCAATACTACTCTAGTTTTATGACATTTCTTCGGTAACATAAAATTCAGATATTCAAGTAGCACTGGAAGCAATATAAAGATAGAGAATTCGCTACATTCCTTCCCTGTATCATACTACCAATGACTTAGTCACTAAAAGCGAACCAAAGTGGCACAAAACATTGGTGTATTCAAGGTTTTAAAAAACGGTTTGTTACCGTGACAAAATGGTATTGGAAGGTGCCAATACCATTATTCACCGTTTTTATGCTGAGAAAAAATCCACAGATGAACCGCACAAAACACTGTTACAACAACACCTTTCGAGATGCAGAATTTTTCAGAAAATAATATTTATAAATATGTTGTGAATAATTCACACCGCAAAGACCGCAATCAATAAAGCAGCACCTATACCGACCAAAATCATGAAAGTCTTTACGCAACGGCAGCCGTTATTTAAAACCTAGGGTATATTATCAATTTTTAATTCCTGCATTTCTTAATTTTATTCACAGTAACACATAAAACAAAATCAATAACAATGAAATTGAAAACCTAATCTCCCAAACAAAGCTAAACAGAACTGTTACAGGTGCACATAGATTCAGTGCATGATTCTTTTCTAATCGACACAGTTCCTACCTAATCCTACCTTGAACCATACAAATACAGGGACACTTTGGTCATTCAACAACCAACTCCAAATTCAGTCGTCGACGCAAGAAAACACGTGCTTCCTCACACAGTAACCATGCGCTACGACTCACAAAAGAGTCCAGGTTCATCGGAACACGCAGTCGCGTACGTTAGCAAACATCTCATACTTTAGCTATTTTGTTTTTGTTTCTACTTTTAGTTTCACTACACAAAATTTTCTACCGTAACTGAGTTAAGATAACGAAGAACGAAAAAAGCAAAAACCCTAAAATCAAAAGCGACATTGATAGATAGAAAAAAAAAACTCACGAGGATCTTAGCGGCGAGTGAGTGAGAAGGACCACGGTGCGAAAGCGAATTGAGAGCTACTTCAGCAGCCGAATGTTCAGCTTGGCGTAAAGTTGAACAGTACTGAGGACTCTCGAAGATCTCGCCGTTAAAGTTAACGGTAGCTTTAAACCTCGGCGCATGATCAGGACCTTCTCGGATACAAGTGTATGAAGGAAGATTGAAGCAGCTCCTCTGCGCCAGCTCTTGAAGCTGGTTCTTGTACATTTTCCGATCTCTGTCACTTCGCTCGAGTAGTGGATAAACGAATGAATGCTGTGAAATAGATCGGGTAGGGTGATTCTCCGGCGAGAGCCAGTCCCGGTGGTGCCGGGAAACGGTTACCGGCGATAAGGTTTGGTGTTAGGGTTGGAGGAAGAAAGAATGAGAGAGAAAGTGGAGGAGTGAGAAAGAAGAAGAAGTAGAGAAGAAGAGTAATTAGTGATTTTCTGGTAATAATAATATAAAAATAAAAAATATTACTATTATAAGATTATTTATTTATTGCGTTGTTGTTGGGAGTCAACTTAACGTTACTGCATGGATCTCATATTTTCCTATACTTTATTGTTACAGCAGATTCTTACTTTTTTATTTACGGATTTTAAGTTTTAAATACTTTGAAAATAAATATCTTTAAATTCTTTTTCTACATTTTAAGATTCTTATTATTTTAATTTCGGATAAAAGAAATAACATAATTAGTAATTTATTTCTAATTAAATTATCATCTTTTTATGATAAATAATTAATGCAATGCTAATTTAGAAATAAAGTCATTAAAGGCACTTAATTGATATTTGTTTATATTTAAGACAAAGAAAATGATGAAGACTTTTGTTTATAAATAAAAAAAATTATATCACAAACAACTAATTCATAGTACTTAAGTGAATGATTTGTAGATTACTTAAATAGTTCTTTTAAATCATTCATTAACATATTTTATTTTCAATTACGTGTTAACGTTAAGTAAGAATATTTACAGCAGAATTTGGATACTCATTTATTAATTTGAGATGTGGTTAAATACAAGTGCAAGTAACTGAACCTAGAAATTAAAGGAACCACTAATTCCACGTTTAACAAGTCCTAATAACGTGGATTCTCCTAAAGAATAGGTAAAAGCAACTAACTTCCTAACAAGTAGGAATCTCTTAAAGAAACAGAATACTAAAAACTTAACATCCTCCTTTAAACTGAATCATATATTTATAATATATTAATCAGTTTAAAACTAAACTTGAGCAAACTCCGAGTAATCCACGTAGCTTTACAAATGCTTCCAGCTTTAGAGACTTAGTCGTGATATCAGCCACTTGATCTTCACTTCGACAAAACACCAAATCTATGGTTCTATCAGTAACAAGATCACGAAGAAAATGATATTGTACATCAATGTGTTTACTTCTCCCGTGTAAAACCGGATTTTTAGAGAGTTTGATAGTTGAGCTATTGTCACAATGAATCACAGTTGGTCTATCTTGATGAAAATGTAACTCCTCAAGAATTCTTCTTAGCCAAATTGCTTGGCATGCAGAAGTTGTTGCAGCTATGAACTCCGCTTCGGTTGTGGACAAAGTAACAACTTGTTGCTTCTTTGATGCCCACGATACAGCAGCTGACCCAATCATAAACACATGACCTGATGTACTTCGCCTGTCATTCAAATCACCTGCATAGTCGCTGTCAGTGAAACCAGTCAAAACAGATTCTCCATTTTTCTTGTAGAATATACCAAAATATGTCGTTCCTTTCAAGTAACGAAACACCCTTTTTGCAGCTTTGAGATGCAGCTCTGTTGGTCTTTCCATATACCTACTAATCACACACACAACATACATGATATCCGACCTAGTGGCTGTCAAGTACATTAAACTTCCAACAATTTGTTTGAAGTAAGTACTGTCAACCCTCTCTCCATCATGATCACTTGAGAGCTTCAAACCAGGTTCAGTCGGAGTTCCAACTGGATTACAATTTTCCATGTGAAACCTCTCCAAAATCTCCTGAGCATATTTCTTTTACCCAATAAACAAACCAGCACCTGTTTGCACTACTTCTATACCAAGAAAATATTTCATCTTTCCTAAATCAGTCATGTCAAAATCAGTCATCATAGAACTCTTAAAATCAGAAAACATAGTTTCGTCATTACCCGTGAAAATAAGATCATCAACATATAAGCAAACTATCAATATTTTACCTCCTTCACCAGACTTGATGAATAGAGTATGCTCATATGGACATTTGTTGAAACCTGCCCTCTCAAAGTGATCTTCTATGCAACTATACCAGGCTCGAGGTGCCTGCTTCAGACATATAATGCCTTATTCAATTTGTAAACCTTATGCTCATTACCTTTTACCACATAACCAGGAGGCTGCTCAATGTAGACTTGCTCAAGTAGTTCACCATTCAGAAAAGCGGATTTTACATCAAGTTGAAATATAGGCCATGAATTTTGTGCTGCTAATGAAACCACCAACCGAATTATATCTTGTCTTGCTACAGGAGCAAAGACTTCTTCATAATCAACCCCATGCTCTTGCTTGTAGCCTTTGACAACCAGCCTTGCTTTAAACTTGTCAATTTCTCCCTTTTCATTCAACTTTGTCTTGTAAACCCACTTCACACCAATGGTTTTTTGCCCTTTAGGAAGATCAATTAATTCCCAAGTTTTATTCTTCTCTATGGCTTCAATTTCTGCATCCATGGCTTTTTTCCATTTTTCTTCTTTCACTGCTTCTGTGAACAATATAGGATCAGAGCCTGCAAATAAAGAAAATTGTGCAGTAGTCTCCTCATCAGACAATTCATCTCCACTCACATAATCAATCATCCAAGATGGTCTTCTCCTTTGTCGTTGTGGTTTAGAAATAGATGAGTGGTCTTCATCTGGAATTGAAACACTTGATGCAGGATTTGGCGAAATTTCTCCAAGGGACTGAGTAGGAAGCTGCAATTGTGATTCAGAATCCTGACTTGTTTCGCCAACATCCTCACCATCAATTAAAGTTTGTTGTTTCTCGGTGCTGCTCCAATCCCATGTATTTTCTTCATCAAAGAGAACATCCCGACTTATGACTATTTTCTCGGTAATGGGATTATATAACCTGTACGCCTTGGATTCTTCACTAACACCAATAAAGACACATTTCACACTCTTATCATCAAGTTTTATTCTCTTCTCGTTCGGAACATGGGCATATGTCGTACACCCAAAAAATTTGAAGTGTTCAACTGAAGGCCTGACATTGCTCCAAGCTTCTTGAGGCGTCATGTTTTTCACAGCAAGGGTAGGACTTCGATTGAGTATGTGAGCGCTCCAATTGACTGCTTCTGGCCAGAAAGTCTTTGGAATACCCCTGTTCACCATCATGCTTCGCACCATATTCATAATTGTCCGGTTCTTTCTTTCGGCCACACCGTTTTGTTGTGGTGTGTATGCAGCAGTAAGCTGCCTCCGTATTCCATGCGATTCACAAAAACTTGCAAATTCATGTGAGTTAAATTCACCGCCACGATCAGTACGGAGGGTCTGAATGCACTTTCCAGATTCTCTTTCAACTCGAGCCTTAAAGCTTTTAAAAACAGTAAAGGCTTCAGATTTCTCATGCAAAAAAATAAACCCATATTTTTCGACTATAATCATCTATGAAGGTAATGAAGTACCTTTTGTTTCCATTCGAGGTTGGGTTGATTGGTCCAAAAATGTCAGAATGCAACAATTGTAGAACTTTCTCCGCTCTTCGTGCTTTTGCTTGTGGGAAAGAATCACGATGTTGTTTACCAATAATACAATCTTCACACATTTCTATGGGATTGTTGATATTGGGAAGTCCTTCCACCATGTTCTTCTCATATAGAGTCTTCAAGCCTTTGAAACTCAAATGACCATAACGTAGATGCCACAACCATGTTGGATCTTGCACTCTTGTGGAGAAGCAGTTTTGGACACTATGTTGAATGTGTAGAGGGAACATCCGATTGGATGTCATTTCTGCTTCAGCTATTAGACCCTTCTCAGGATGATGAATTTGACACTTGCTTTGTTGGATGATGATGATGTAACCTTTTTCTTGCAGCTGTCCCATACTAATGAGATTACTTTTCAAATCTGGGACATAAAACACACTAGAAATTGTGTGGGTAATATTATTTTTGACATGGAATTTAATATTCCCTTTTCCCATGACAGAAATGCAAGAATTGTTACCAAGCTTCACATTTTCTCTAAATCTTTCATCCAAATCATAAAACCAAGATTTGTTTCCACACATGTGATTACTACACCCCGAATCTAAGTACCAAGTATCACCTAGTGAATTATCCCTGTCAATGTAAGCCATCAAGAGCAATTCTTCTTCTGTTTCAGAAAAGTGTACCTTGGTTTCCTTCTCTTTGGCAGGGCATTCATATTGATAATGGCCATGCTTGTGACAATAATAACAATCCACCCTTGCCATGTCAAATTGTGCTTCTCAATTGTAAAATTGACGTCCTCTGCCTCTGCCTCTTCCTCGAAATCCCCCATGTCCTCTTCCTGGAGAAATGGTTCTTTCATTAGCAGTGACTTTCGAGGCTTGTTCCTCCACGACATAGCTAACCATCCTTTGCTCGTGAACTAACAATGAACTTTGCAACTCATCAATCGAAAGACTATCAATGTCATTCGATTCTTCAATGGAACACACCACATAATCAAATTTGTGTGTCATTGAGCGAAGGATTTTCTCAATGACGGCAACATCTTCCAATTTGTCTCCATTAATACGCATCTTGTTTGCAATTGACAGTGTTCTTGAAAAATAATCATTGACTGACTCGCCTTCCTTCATGTGAAGAATTTCAAACTCTTTGCGAAGAGCTTGGAGTTGTGCACGTTTTACCCGTGTAGTGCCTTGATACTTCTTCTTCATTGAATCCCATATGTCTTTAGCAGTGTCCTTCTTTAGGATGGTCTCCAGTACAGCACGATCAATTGCTTGAAACAAATAATTCTTTGCCTTCAAATCCTTCAATCTCTGATCATCCAACGTCTTTTTCTGTGCTTCTGTCAAAGCGGATTCATTTTCTGGTACAGTGATGCCATTTTCCACAAGAGTCCAATACTCTTTGGATCTTAAGAAATTTTCCATCAACATACTCCAATGATCATAATGACCATCGAAGCGTGGAATAGCAGGTTGCACAAAGCTGCTATTTTCAGACGCCATTGAAACAACTCTTGCTGCGGCAAGAATGAAAGCTGCGGCTTTTTCAACTCAGGCCCTAGTAGGGAGCTCTGGTACCAAATGTTAAGTAAGAATATTTACTGCAGAATTTGGATACTCATTTATTAATTTGAGATGTGGTTAAATACAAGTGCAAGTAACTGAACCTAGAAATTAAAGGAACCACTAATTCCACGTTTAACAAGTCCTAATAACGTGGATTCTCCTAAAGAATAGGTAAAAGCAACTAACTTCCTAACAAGTAGGAATCTCTTAAAGAAACAGAATACTAAAAACTTAACAGTTAGTTATATTCTTTACACTTTATTCTTTTTCGATAAAAAGTGTTATAATCTTTTCAAAAATGATAAAATATATAATAAATAGAATTCGTGAAAACCTTGTCATCTCTCTAATAATAAGGTTGGAGAAAATATCTTTTTATATATGAATATTTAAATTATGTTAAACTTAACAATTGACATAATTAGGTTTATTAGACACTATCATGCGACACTAAATTGTTACATCAACATGTTGACATCCACGTAGATAAAAAAATATAATTATATAGATTAAAAAGAAGAAAAAAAATCTAAATTGCAAGAAATAAAATATAAATTATACGACAAACAATTTCAAATTTCAAATTTAACTAGTGGATATGTTGATTAAGGAATAAGCAAAAGAATCATTTTCACATTTACCAAAAAAAAAGAGTATTTAAATATATTTGATTTTTTTAATTTTTATAAAAGAAATAACATATTTACTAATTATTCCTAATTAAATATTCATTTCTTTATAATATTAAATAATTAATACAATGATAATTTAGAAATAGTTATTAAATGCGTATAAATTAATTGATAGTTAATTATATTTAAGGAAAAATGATGAAAATCTTTGTTTATAAATAGAAAAATAATGTATATCAAGATGTAATATTCACACAAATGATATATCAACTTACACCCATTGTTCTCTATATTCTAAATCAATTACTGTTCTGGACTGGGCCATGACGGCATGCACGGCACGGCCCAAGACGCGTCGGGCATATGTCCATACGTCCGGACTGATGAACGTGTCGGGCAAAAGCCCAGACATCCAAGTTGATGACACTCCACTTCGACATCTCACTACATGTCGGGCAGAGACACACGCATACCACCAGCCGACCCTCCTTCACAAGTCACCTGCCCATACTACAGACATACGCGTTATGTCGGGTAGAAACCATGTCTGCCAGCTCATCTACCACGTCACCCAATTGCCCTGCATTATCTCCTGAGGGATAGGGGCAGTTGGACCAGGGAGCAGACCTCTGGTCTAGGTCTTCACGCTTCTTACGTGTTCCTTGGCAGCTCCTCCTTGGGCCTAGCTAGATCAAGCTCATTAGGAGCTTTGGCCCAGCGCTGGGGGCTCAATATAAATACCCTTTCATGGCAAAGGGTCAGGTATTCTAACTCACTTTGAAATAACCTTAACTCTGTACCTTTTCTGACTTAAGCATCAGAGTACTTTGCAGGTACACCCCCTCTCTCATTTCATTCTCTGGCCCAGTCTTCAAGTCCTTGGAAGGCCCTCCTGATCAGGTAAGATCAGTGGCGCCGTCTGTGGGAAACTAGCTATCCCCATCTTCATCAACAGAGGATCAAAGCTCATTTATTCCTGTCCTTCCAACATGGCCGGAGAACAACCTAGCGAGCGCAGCCGCCCCCTCGTCGACTACACTATGGACGACGGCACGCAGTCCCATGAAGCAGACGCTCGAGACGGTCGTCCAGCTACCCCGTCTCCAGAGCCCCAAAATAACGGGGACGCCCCTTATGTTCAAAACCAAGGGGCCGAGGCATTTCATCCCATCCCCGTCCCCGTCGAAGGAGACTCCACCATGATTGCTATGGTGAACGCTCTCAACCAGGCCGGTTCTATGCTCTACCAGCAGCACGAGAGAATCATGGCCCTAGAAGCTGAACGACAGGAGGTCCGACCCCAACAGGAGAGGAGGACACAACAACGTCCAGAGACAACAAAGAAGCGAGGACGTCGCTCCCCAGAACCTCACGTCAGCAGGGCACGCGCCCGCCGCGACAATGGTCGATCAGGAACATCACCAAGGCGCAGGCGCAGCCCCGACAACAATGAGCTCTCTCCACTAAGGAGCGACGAGGAAGACTTGCATTGCCCCCTGTCACGGGCAATAATGGAAGCCCCGCTCCCCAAAGGCATGGAAAAACCTCCCAATCTAGTTGTGTACGACGGGACTACCGATCCCGACGACCACGTCGACAACGTCAACGCGATGCTCGACTACCGCAATGACATCACCGGCCACCTCAAGTGCCGGCTGTTTTCAACAACCCTCAGGAAAGGGGCCATGGCCTGGTACAAAAGCTTGGCCCCCGAATCCATCACGTCTTGGAGAGTCATGAGATCCTTGTTCACAAGGCACTTCACGGCTTCCCGTCGTCACCCCAAGACAGAGGCAACCCTTGAAGCCATAGTACAAAAGAAAAATGAAACATTGCGCTCGTACATTGAGCGATTTAACCAGGAAGCTGTCGAGGTGGATACCACCGAACAGATGAAGAAATACCTCCTCGAAAGAGGGCTCTTGCCCGGCAGTGAACTCAGCAGAGCCGTCGGGATCGAGCCTCCCCGCACCTTGAATGAACTTCTGCACAAGGCCCAGGCCTATATCAGATACGAAGAAAAATAAGTAGACCACAATGCTCGCAGCGGCCGCAGCGTTGGAGACACTGATCACCCCAAGCGCGAGGATCCAAATATCCCCCGTCGCAATGGAGACAAGCGAAGAGAAGAAAGACCCCGCGAGCTTCGAGAAGGAAGAGGCCCCGCAGGCCGATACAGCGAGTACACTTTACTGACAGCTCCCCGAGAGCGCATCCTCGCGAAATGCATCAACTCTAATTTCAAACAGGGCAGAGTAAGGTTCCCAAAACCATCTGCACCAAAGCCTCACACCGACAAATCCAAGTACTGCAGGTTCCACAGGAGCCACGGGCACGTGACCGAAGACTGCGTCCACCTGAAAGACGCGATAGAGATTTTAATCCAGGAAGGGCACCTAAGACAGTATACGAGGAGGAACAAAAACCCCAAGCATGACGAGGAAGAGAAGAAGAGACCCCGGGAAGACACGCCCCCCGACAACTCTCCTTATCAAGTGGCCCTCTGCGTGTCACGCCCAGAAGATTTCATTCTCCCCGAGACACTGCCCGAAGGCAGAATCACTGCACTCAGCCCCTGGGAAGATTTCCCGACCACACTAGTCATATCAGGTGGAGGGATTAACGGTGAGGCCGCTGCCCTCTCGGTCAAACGCAAGTTCGACGGGCTCCTTCTGACTGCGCCCGAGCAAAAGGCGACGCTGATAAAATATCGGGGCAAATCCAACCCAATATCCTTCTTTTTGGAGGAGCTTCCGGGCGGATCCCCGAACTCGGGCATCCCACTATTGATCAGGGCAAGGATGGCCCAGTTCGACGTCAGGTGCATCCTGGTCGATCAGGGCAGCTCGGTGGATATCATGTACGTCCACCTCTTCAAAACTCTGAAATTAGACAAGACCAACCTGGCCCCCTACGTCGGATCCGACCTCCAGGGATTCAACGGAGCAACGACAAGGCCGTGGGGTTATGTAGAACTCCTCGTCACCTTCGGGGAGCAGGGAACGGCCAGGGAAATCAAAATCCAGTTCCTGGTCGTGGACTGTCCATCCCTCTACAATTGCATCTTCGGACGCCCGACATTAGCCGAACTCACCGCGGTCCCATCCACCGTCCACCTGAAGATGAAATACTACACCAAATTGGGCCGCGTAGTCACCATCCACGGTGACATCGAAGCTGCCCGACGGTGCTACGATGCCGCGGTAAAAGGACAGTCTACGGTCAACACAAAGAGTAACAACAAAAAACTCAGGGCCGAGGATCCTCCCCCCCAGGGAGTTAACGCCATCGACCTCGACTGCCGCATTGGTCTCGACGAAACTGAAGGATGGAAGCCCGCCGAGGAACGATCTCCCGAACACCCGTTCCGACCAATCCCCGACGGAGAGTTCGAACTCATCCCTCAGGGGGACGATCCAGAGAGGACAGTAAAGATAGGCAAGGGATTGCCCGAGGGAACAAAGGAGAAGCTCGTAGCATGCCTCAAGAAGAACTCTGACCTCTTCGCCTGGAATGCCGCAGAAATGCCCGGCCTGGATCCTGAGATCGCGTGTCACCAACTAGCTTTAGATCGGGCAGTCAAACCCATAGCACAGCGTAGGCGCAAACAATCTCCCGAGAAGGCAGAGGCTGCCGAGCGAGCTGTAAAAGACCTCTTAGAGGTAAATTTTATTTCTGAAGCCCAGTACACAACCTGGCTCTCTAATGTAGTCCTCGTTAAGGAAAATAATGGAAAATGGCGTATGTGTGTTGATTATACTGATCTTAATAGGGCTTGTCCCAAAGATGATTTCCCCCTCCCTAACATAGACATGCTCGTAGACAATTCTGCAGGTTTTAAACTCTTGTCCTTCATGGAGGCATACAGTGGATATAATCAAATCCCTATGTCGACCACGGACAAGAGACACACGACATTCATGACCCCGATGGGCAATTACTATTACAACGTAATGTCGTTCGGGCTCAAGAACGCCGGTGCCACATACCAACGCATGATGAACAAAGTCTTCAAGGAAGAAATAGGGGACATGCTCGAGGTATACATGGACGACATGATCGTCAAGTCACACGAGGAGGTTAACCATGCTCGGCACTTATCCAAAGTTTTCGAGCAGGCGAGGCAGTGCAAAATGAGGTTCAACCCTGAAAAATGCACGTTCGGAGTACGAGCAGGAAAATTCCTGGGTTTCTACCTCACCGAAAGGGGGATTGAAGACAACCCCGACAAATGCCGAGCGTTCTCGGAATTCCCAACCCCGGGGACCAAAAAATCAATCCAGTCCCTTAACGGGGTGCTCACCTCACTCTCCCGTTTCATCGCCAAGTCCGCCCAGCATGCGCTGCCATTTTTCAGACTCCTTTGTAAAGAAGCCAGCTTCGACTGGACCGACGAATGCGAGCAGGCATTACTCCATTTAAAGAAGGTTCTCTCCGAACCCCCGGTCTTATCACGACCATTAGAAAAGGAAACCCTATACCTATATCTGTTCGTAGCGACCGAGGCCGTCAGCGCCGTCCTGATAAGGGAAACCGACGAGGGACAGAAACCAACCTATTTTACGAGCAAGGCACTCCAAGGCCCCGAGCTCAGGTATCAGCAAATTGAAAAGGTCGCCCTGGCCCTCATAAATGCAGCGAGGAGACTACGTCATTACTTCCTCGCACACACGATAAAAGTAAGAACCGATCAGCCGATCAAACAGTTGCTTGGCCGGCCAGATATGGCCGGCAGAATGCTCAAATGGTCACTAGAACTCTCTGAATTCGACATACAATACGAAAATAGAAAGGCTTTGAAAGCCCAAGCACTGGCCGACTTCGTCGCGGAAATGACCAACTGCTCAACACCGGCAGACGGCGCCCATAAGTGGACGATCTTCGTCGACGGCGCCTCCAGCACATCAGGTAGCAGAGCCGGGATCATCCTCGAGAAAGAAGACGGGATCCTGATCGAGGTCTCGTTAGCACTAGCTTTCCCGGCGTCGAACAACCAAGCCGAATACGAGGCTTTTATCGCCGGTCAGAGATTAGCCGAGGACCTAGGAGCAAAGGAAGTAAAAATATCAACAGACTCCCAGCTCGTGGCCTCACAAGTACGAGGAGAGTACCAAACCAAGAACGACAACCTTGTCGAATACTTATCTCTTGTCAAAGAAAAACTCGAAAAATTCGAGAAGTGGGAAGTACAACACGTACCTTGCGAACACAACACGCGGGCCGATATCCTCTAAAAACTAGCCAGCACGAGGAAGAAGGGCGGAAACAAATCCGTAATCCAAGAGATCCTTCCTCGGCCTAGCATCGAAAAACGTCCTCCTCCATTCGAGGTCAACGCGGTCGAGGATGCTCATTGTTGGATGACACCTATCTACAATTACCTAACAAAGGACGAACTCCCCGTCGACCCAAAAGAGGCGGCCACCACCAAACGACGGGCATGCTCGTACGTACTCCTCGAAGGGAAACTCTACCGTAGGGGGTTCTCCATCCCATTACTCAAGTGTGTCGAGGAAGAGAAAGTCCCCGACATACTTGGAGAAATACACCGGGGGATTAACGCTCAGCACCTCGACGGGCGATCACTCGCGCGAAAAGCCCTTCGTGCAGGCTACTACTGGCCGACCATGCAACATGATTCAAAGGAGCATGTAAAAAAATGCGATAAATGCCAGCGACACGCCGACATGCACCTCGCGCCCCCGAACAATCTAAAAACACTCTCCTCTCCATGGCCCTTCGCGTGGTGGGGCATGGACATCCTCGGACCTTTTGTGACCGGATCATACCAGAATAAATACCTCATCGTAGGGGTGGATTATTTTACGAAATGGATTGAAGCAGATGCATTGGCTAAAATAACCGCACAGAACATTCTTCGATTCTTTAAACGCAATATCCTCGCTCGGTTCGGCGTGCCCCAGGCCCTCATCACGGACAATGGAACACAATTCACGGACGGGGGATTCCAAGACTTCGTCGCCAGCCTAGGTACTAAGCAGCACTTCACATCCGTCGAACATCCGCAGACGAACGGGCAAGCGGAGGCGGTCAACAGGGTAATCCTATGTGGCCTTAAACGCAGGCTCGGTGAAGCGAAGAGGGCATGGGTCGAGGAGCTACATAGCGTCCTATGGGCTTACCGCATGACACCACATTCCACCACCGGGGAGACCCCATTCCGACTGACTTACGGCACCGAAGCAGTCATCCCGGTGGAAATACGGGAACCGACGAGACGCGTGGAGGAACCCCTAGACGAGGAAATGAACGACGAGGCACTTAGAGCCGAGCTCGACCTCGTCGACGAGATCCGTTCCGAAGCAGCCCTCAGGGAAATGTCCCTCAAACAAAAAATAACACTACGCCACGACGCGAAGGTCATAAGAAGAGAATTCCAGGTGGGCACCCTGGTCCTTAGAAGAAACCAGAAAAACCCAAAAGAGGGTAAACTGGCCGCCAATTGCGAAGGCCCCTACCGCGTCCGCGACAAGACGAGCAACGAGGCCTATTACCTAGAAAACCTACAAGGGGAAGAACTCGCTCGACCATGGAACGCAGAGAAACTTAGACAATATTACAGCTAAATACATCACGGGGAGACGTGGGAGGTACGACCACGCTCTTCGTCTCCAAAACGACAGAGAGGAACTGCAAGACCCGGGGACAAACCGACCCCTCCAGCGAACACAACCCTCCCCGATGATTGGGATCTCGATCGAGCACCAATGTCGAAGTACCACGACAGGCAGGGCGCCCAGCTCGCGATGGGAAAGCCCACGCCTCGAAGTCGGAGTCCCAAACAACGAACTCGGTCTTCGATCCAAACGGGCACGACGCCCGACACTTCATCGGTTCCCTAAACCGAGGAGACTAACCATGTCGAGCAGAATATAACAGTTCATAAACATAAGAAAATATGGTACGTAACCGAACAAAAAGAATGACCAAAAAACGTTCATATATTTAAGAGCAACGGCCGAGGCCAAGTACGCCCGAAGGCCAAATTACATATGCCCGAAGGCCAAAATACAGAAAAGGCACGCAGGCCATACGTCAACAAGGCACGCAGGCCATATGAAATACAAATAAAAAAAATAAAAAAATAATAATAATAATCAAGACTCCTCCCGGAGCTCCTCCTCAGCATTCTCCACCTCATCTTCATCATCCCCCAACTCCTCCTTGGCTT
Organism: Lathyrus aphaca; assembly: GCA_963966055.1. NCBI lineage: Eukaryota > Viridiplantae > Streptophyta > Magnoliopsida > Fabales > Fabaceae > Lathyrus > Lathyrus aphaca. The sequence continues at coordinate 707,383,356 of OZ014519.1, read as the reverse complement.
CGAAAGGGCACACAATCTCCCCCTCCCGGACACAGTAGTTGTGGGCTGACCCCTCCGTCACCAACTCAGGATTCAGAAGCCTCAGCTGTTCGACAGCATTGTCAAAACCCTCCTTGAACACAGCTACGAGGTCCTGGTTGAGGGAACGTATGTGCCCTAGCAGCTCACCACGAGAATCGAGTGCGAGCTCCTCCTCATTCTCATCAGCCAAAGGACGGACCTTCTCCTCGAGAGATGCGAGCTGAGCCCGCAATCCAACATTATCCTCAATCAACTTCTGGTGCCCGGCCACCTGCTCCTCCAAGTTCACCTTGGCCGCCTTCAGCTGATCCCGCTCCTTTTCAACCTCTTCCAGTTTTTTCTTCAGCCCCTCCTGCAGCTGGTGCTCCTCCTTGTAGTCCGACAGATCCTTGGACAGCTTGTCCTTCTCAGACCAAACCTGCACAAGAGCATCTTCCAGGGAAGCAGTGGAGACTGAGGTATCAGTTAAGACCATGGCCGTCTCCATCACCCGGATGACAGCTGCCAGGTCTCTTGCCAGCTCCTTGCGCCGGACACCAGCCTCTTGATCCAGAATGGCCCTTGCCTCAGGCGCCGGCACCGCGATCGCATCCTCGGCTTTGAAGAACGACCGCTCCACATAGCAAGGGGGCAATAGGTAGCTGCCGGGTCCGCCCGGACTCCCACTTCCCAGTGACGACCTCGAGAGAGTCCCCGCCGGACGCTTCCGTTTGTGGAGAGGAGAGGCTGATTGAGGTGGGCTGTCAGGAATATTTATCGTCGACGCCCGAGGAGGAGAGGAGGGCACCGGACTCGCTGTGTTCGAGCTCCCAATCCCAGCATCATCAACGGCCACCTGAGCACGAGCCACTGTTTTCTTCTTCTTTTTGGGTACCCTGTCCGGCACACCAACCTGGTTGGCCAGCTTAAGGACCCGGTCGCGCGCAGTGGGCATAGCACCTGTAAAACATTACACACAAACGTTAGCGAGCGAAAACATAGACAAAAATAAAGACCAATAAAAATCTGCCTACTCAATAATTCCAAAGCCTTATCCTCGGTCCTGCACTCGAGCAAGGCTTTCGTATTAATAATGCGGGTCTCAGTGATCGGCACTCCAGCCTCGTCGAGATAAGGCACACCCTGTCGATCCGTCCAGACCCCCAGATTGAAACTCTGCACATAATCAACCAACTTCTTATATGCGATCCTATCCTCGACGCCGAGCATTGCAAATTTGACCCTATAATGAGCAGTAGTGAGGTCGAAATGATCACGCTGCCACCTCAGCGGTATCTTCGACATCAATTTCTCCTCCCCATTTGCTGCCCGTTGATAGTAGTAAAGGGAATGTAGGGCGACACGGGTGATCGGTCTCACCACATACCACCGACCCTTGAAGTGACGGGCAGAGTCCACGTACGTCTTGAACAAACGTACGGGCTGCTTAAAAGAAACCCAGCTGTGGCGCCCACGGAGACCGGACCGCTGGAGGTGGAAGACATGGAAGAAAAGGGCTCGAGTGCACCCAATGCCAAGGAAACGGCAGACCAACTCGAACGCCCGCATAAAAGCGAGGGCGTTGGGATGCAGTTGAGACGGCGCCAGCCGAAGCCATTTGAAGATGGACATTTGGAATGAATTAAAGGGCAACCTGATCCCCGCCTCCCAGAAAGCGAACTCGTACATCGTGAACTGCTTCCCCGGGAAATGATGACATATACGGTCCGCCTCCTTGGGGGCATGGCAATGCCAATTCTCCGGATCTTCCCAGCTTCTGTCCTCGACCACGGCGTAAGCGGGGATAGCCTCGTCACAGAAATAGGACTCCTCCTCCAAAGGTTCATCCGCAACCCAGGAGAGATCAATCTGCCCGGAGGACGAGGCGTGCTCAGTACCATCCCTGGCACTCCCATCCCCGACGGGTAGACGAGCGATGACCGCATCTTTAGACGAGGACCCAGAGTCTTCTCTCCTCGGTCGTAAACGCCCGGTAGCACCTGAAATGCAGACAGAAAGAGTGAATTCGACGTCATATCAAATCGACCCTTCCACCGCAGGTCAAGTGAAAGGGCGTAGCAGCAACGGACACTGACAACGTGTTCGACGCAAGAATACGCGTGTTCTTACGAGACCGGGCAGAAAGCTCATATATGCTTATGCAAATCTTGCCCGGCGTATGTAATTTCTGCCCGGGACAGTCTAACCCTAACCCTATTTTACCATCTATAGTCCATTTTACCATTCCTAAGTCAAATCTAACCAACCTACTACAGGTATAACATACATTTGCAGGCATTTGGCACAAAAAGAGAGAAAAATAAGGGGTTAAGGAAGCAAAATGGCACCTGACATATTTGGAACTGAGAAAGAGACGGTGGCGCACGAGCAGCGGCGGGGGTTCAGGCAGCGAGACGGGCGGACGCAGGGGGATTCTTCAGAGCTTCCGGCGAACGTAGGAGCGAAAAAGTGAAAATGAAGTCACTCAACTTCATTTTATAGTCCCAGGCGCGTGGGCCAACGCACTAGGTCATCATTGCCTACTGCCTACGCCGCCTTTGCACACAAAACGAAGCAACGTCATTAAGATTGAAACACGTCTATCCAAAAAGAAACTGAAGAGACGCCGGGCATCTATCCATCTCCCCGACTCATCAGAACGTCTTGTCCCCGCATTAAGCCCTCGACCTCTACGAGAAAGGTACGCACCCGTCGATGACTTTTCATCCCCGACACTACCGGGGCATCGAGCCCCATAGAGAGAGGGATGTTGCGAGCAAGTCTATTGGAATCTTCCATGCCATATGCCCACGCTTTTTCCTCGACACGGGAACCCCGGTTGCAATACAAGTCATCACTCTAACTCAGAGACTCGACTTAGGGGGCTCCTGTTCTGGACTGGGCCATGACGGCATGCACGGCACGGCCCAAGACGCGTCGGGCATATGCCCATACGTCCGGGCTGATGAACGTGTCGGGCAAAATCCCAGACATCCGAGTTAATGACACTCCACCTCGACATCCCACTACATGTCGGGCAGAGACACACGCATACCACCAGCCGACCCTCCTTCACAAGTCACCTGCCCATACTACGGACATACGCGCTATGTCGGGCAGAAACCATGCCTGCCAGCTCATCTACCACGTCACCCAATTGCCATGCATTATCTCCTGAGGGATAGGGGCGGTTGGACCAGGGAGCAGACCTCTGGTCTAGGTCTTCACGCTTCTTACGCGTTCCTTGGCAGCTCCTCCTTGGGCCTAGCTAGATCAAGCCCATTAGGAGCCTTGGCCCAGCGTTGAGGGCTCAATATAAATACCCTTTCATGGCAAAGGGTCAGGTATTCTAACTCACTCTGAAATAACCTTAACTCTGTACCTTTTCTGACTTAAGCATCAGAGTACTTTGCAGGTACACCCCCTCTCTCATTTCATTCTCTGGCCCAGTCTTCAAGTCTTTGGAAGGCCCTCCTGATCAGGTAAGATCAATTACCAACACATTTTATCTTCAATTACATATGTTACATTCTTCTCACTTTATTCTCTAACCATGTAGAATTTCTCAATGCATTTTTCTTTATGTATACTTACTAGAATCTTTCATGAAATGTCTTAATTATCAATAATATTATAATAACCTTCATAATCTCAAACTCTTTAGAATTAAACTAGATTAGATTTTATTTTTTTAGAATTTCAATAGTTAATTTTCAATCTCGTCAAAAGAGAACAAAATTATAAGATGTTTATTTATATATGGTATAAACATGTGTTCGTTCCTTTTAGTGGGACTCAAAGAACTTTGGGCATCATATAGAATGGATAAAGATTTAGACTTCAATTGAAGCACAATTTTTATGATCTTCACGTTTTTAGGATAATTATATGTTGAATTTGGTTAATTTAGCAAAGTATGATACATTGAGACAAGTTATGTTTTTACGATAATCATATGTTGAATTTAGTTATGTAGCAAAGTATGAGACAATGAGACAAGTTACGTTTTTACAATAATCATATGTTGAATTTAGTTATATGGCAAAGTATGAGACATTGAGACAAGTTACGTTTTTACAATAATCATATGTTGAATTTAGTTATGTAGCAAAGTATGATACACTGAGACAAGTTACGTTTTTACAATAACCATATGTTGAATTTAGTTATGTAGCAAAGTATGATATATTGAGACAAGTTTTTGTAATGGGCATATTATATGATGTGTTGTGATGTCGATGATAAAAAATGATGTATTGGCTATGGTGGCAATGACAAGATTCTGCAATTATTAAAAAAAAATTGTATACGGATAAAAATGTTACATATTAAAAAAAACAAATTAAATATATAATAAATAAATTTTGTGACAACTACAAGAAAATTAAGATTTTACGACATAAAAATTACGACAGTTACTTGATAATCGTCGTAACTCTCATATAGAGACGGTTGTTACGACGGTTTACACCAACTGTCCTTACATTTTTTTTTAAAAAAATATTACAACAGTTATGATTAAACCGTCTTTAAATTAAATTCACGACGGTCACAAGAACCGCCCCAAAGTATAGATCACCACGGTACAATAACCGTCGCCTCCTAAAGTATCAAATAACTTACAATTTTCAGCCTAAAAATATCCAAATGCAATCACACTTTTTAACATTGCAACCTTGATAAAGCTGGAAAATTCATCAGAGGCCACGACGTGGAACCACCGTCGCCCCTCTACTGAAAATTTATCAGAACGCTAATTCAACACATAATGAAAATTTATCAAAGCGTTATCACTGGAAATTTATCAAATGGAGCTATTTCACTTTTTCTTTGTACACGGATGCTTTGGTTGAGCGGCATCAATACAATTGTTAGCAACTTCAATGGTTTAACTTTGAATCCGAGCATCCTATCTCGTTCTTCTAAGCTCAAAATCCACTCTTTTGTGTTTGGTGAGTTCGTGTATGGTTGCAAAAATAGGGCATCAAATCCACTTCCTAACTCACATCAAATTCTCTTTCTGTAAGTTTTAATATCCTTTTGTATATATGCTTCTGTCAATTAGTTTTTTTTTATTGATGCTTTTATCGATTAGGGTTTTCTAATGAAATGATAATGATGGAAACACTATGTCACTTATTATAATGTTTTAAAAGAAAAATAATCATACAGAATGTAGAGTGATAAAATATGTCTCGTATATATTCTTAATTAATTTTCTGATGGTTCTTCACTCCCTCTTCAAGAAACAATATCGCCATCTTACTCTTCTTCTACATCCGGACAAAAGCAGGTTTCACTTCACTGATCATGCTTTCAAGCTTGTTACTAATGCTTGGGAGGTTCTCTTCAATCCAATCAAAAGTCTCACTATGATAAAGAGCTTTTGTTTTTCTCTCAGTGTTGATTTTTATGTTCCCGGGTTTGGTTTAGCAAGACAAGGTGTCAAGGCCGATTGGTAGAACTGGTAAGAATAGGAAGGCCCTGGTACTGGCCACGACCTTGTACTTGGACCTGAAATAGGAATCGGTCCACGAAACAGTGCTTCTTATGCTAGAGATGGAATAGCTGCGAATGAAAATGCGCATAGAAGAAACGCGACTCTTTGGACGACTTTTCCTTACTGTTACCGTTTGTATCAGTTCCCTAGGTTGTATAAGGGTTTCTGTTAGAAATTTCCTAACTGTAAAAGATCTTTTCATTGTGTTAATATTTTGTCTATGTTGCTGTTAGTTCCGGGACAAAATGTTTATTATTGTTGTTGGGGTTTTTTCTAATGAGTTTTGTGCTTCAGAATGTAGGTTGAGAGGAGAAAGAGACTTACCTGGTTTCTGAAGTTGTGCCATAGCCAGAGACGGTTTTGGTCCTAATATCGGCCCAGCCTACTTCGTTTCATAATGTTCCTTCTTCGGGTCAGCCTGCTTTAGTGCATCCGGCTTTGTCGCTGACAAATTGGATGTTGGCGCCTGTACCAGTGGAGAATGGTGAGAACATTGTAATGCCGGTGGCACCGATGGAAGTTACGGTTGCTACGCTTGCAAGTGTGACAACAAGATCAACTGTCGTAACAGGGGGTTGTTTTGAATGGTGTTGCTGTTAGAGGTTCGAGATCAGGTAAGAAACGTGGAAGACCGAGGAAGTATTAATGTTCTGTTAACATACATTAAATAGAGAAAGAAGTTGCTGAAAAAAGACCCTGTATTATTCAATTGCTTCATTATATTTTGTTTTGATGTAGAGGAGCTTAATGCAATGAAGGAAGTTAGCTGTAATGAAAATAACCCTTCCATGGATTATACCACTCAGTTGACTTTGAATTTCCAGCAACATATTTGTTGCTCACACTCACACTATTCTTGATCGACATATTTTGAATGATTAAGTAAGGCATCTCTTATCCAATATTTAACTTATTTCATACAGATATAATTAGAATATAATGGCTTTTGTTAGTTTGATGGAATATTAGCCTCGAAAACTAAACTAAAGCTTGGATATATCAAGTTGTTGGCGGTGGACTTTTCCATGATAATTTGATGCTTTCACCTAATGTGTGTCATTGGGATTTATCACGGGATTTTGGGGACTATGGAGATCATTGTTTCTCATCAGAACTAGGACACATAAATATGTCTTTTTCTTGAATAACATAGTTGACACAATTTATGTGTTTATGGTGCTTAAGAGAATTAATTTTCAAAGGTGGCTTAGAAGTTTGCAGGTAATATTTTTCTTTTCCCTTGTTTACACTAACTAGCCTTCATATATTTATTAAGAGACATCATTTGATTTGTTTGTAATTTGTACAGGAAAAGTTTGCCTAAGCATCTCTAAATGAAGCATTTGCATCTCTGTTGAAGAAAGGTAGCAGCTGATGAGACAAAAATAAAGGAGTTCAAAGTTTTGTTGTAGTGATGATGTCCGTGAACAGGTATGGTTATATACATTTAATGTTAAACTCCTATTTCTAGATTATAAGTGTTATGCTTGATGTGTTTTTGTGAATGCCATTGAGGTTGAGCTGAATGCAAGTGTTTCGAGTTTTATTATTTCTTGGACAATCTAATATGATATATCTCATCTGAAGTTTGACATCTTTCTCGTGTTTTTGTGGACTGTCAGGCTGTGTGGATATTAGGAAATGTTGTTGGAGATTCACCTAGGTTTCGTGATCTTGTTCTCGGTCATGGAGCTTTGCTTCCTCTGTTGTCTCAATTGAACGAGCATATATGCCAAACTTTCTATGCTCAGAAATGCTAGTTGGACTCTCTCAAACGTTTTTCAGGTGGAGCTACAACCTAGTTTTGATCAGGTTTGAAGTTATACATAATATTTCTAAAATAAGATTCTTTACTTACATAGATGAGTTATTACAAGGCTCTATATACATATACACAAATGGGTTTATATACCCAACACCTAGAGTTTTAACAATGAGTTTAGTACCTTCGTATTTTGTTTTTAGATAATCCGTGGTAATGAAATGAATTTCTTCTACTTTCTCCATTTGTTTAATTTTTCTTGTTTCTATGGCTGCTTACATCAACACATTTGTATGTTGAAAAATAATTAAATTGCTTAATGTCTGCCAATGTTTATATTGAAAAATTATGAAATTACGGTGTGTGCAGCTCTGTGTTGTCTTATTAGTGCTTTATTTTGTCTTGTGGAACCAACAGGAGGAAAAGTTATAGTTGATGGAATAGACATATCATCTATAGGCCTTCATGATTTGAGGTCACGTTTTGGAATTATACCTCAAGATCCTACCCTTTTTAATGGGACAGTAAGATATAACTTGGACCCTTTATACTTAACTCCATTTTTTCAATCTAAGTCTTTGAACATAGCGAGCTAAAGTTTCCTTTTTTTTGTAGTATTTGGTGCAGGTAAAAGTGGGTGCATTAACCAAGCATGATCTACTTTAGTTAAACTTCTACAGGTTTGTATGTGCACCTAGTCTATGATGGTTTCTATCTTATGTTCACTCTCACATGTGTTCAAAACTAATTTTATTACTGGATCACAGTATGACCCTGAAATAACTCCTGAAAATGTCTGATATCATGGCCCACCTCAAGTAATTTGCATACTTGAAGTTCCAGTGGTCACTTGGTGAGGATTCAAAGCGCAGAGAGGCATTTGTTAGGCTACATGTATCATATGTTTTCGTCTTGTGTATTGTGCACTTACCTGAGCTTGAATATTAATCAACCATCCTTTATCTTGCCTAGAATTTAGCTATGGAATGTTCAAATGTACCAAACATTCAGCCAGTTACGCACCCGGTCTTCACAAGTGGTTTAAATCCAAGTGTTCCTCTCCTTGCTCGTGTTTATCTGAATCTTGGCTCCTGGCAGTGGGCACTTTCTCCTGGACTGGTTGAGGAATCCATAAAAGATTTTTAATGGTCATAATTTGGATCTTTAACATAAAATAATATTGATCAATTTTTAATTTTGTTTCAATATTTGTAGATATATTCGATGCATTCTCAAAAGCTACTCAATATGCAAATAAATGGGCCAAAGCCTGGCATAAATGGGCATTGTTCAATACAAAAGTGATGTCTCATTACACTTTAAGAGGTTTCCCAGACATTGCAGCTCAATTTTTTGTTTCTGCTGTCACTGGATACTTTCATTCTATAGCATGTGCAGCAAATTCGAAAGGTGTTGACGGAGTTTACAGGTAAGCTCATATTTCTGCTATTGTTGTGATATGAAACTGTTTCCAACAAATTTGTTTATAAAGGCCCTATTTTCAAGCTCTTTTCAATACAACAACAATATCGACAACCAAACTTTTTCCACTATGTGGTGTTTACATTGTTCTTCAAATATGAATCGAGCTATAATGTAATTTTCTGCATATATCATGAATTTTACTCCAAATGAATTTCATTTTAGTTATCTTTAACTTTAATCTATGCTGATGGGTTGTTTGCATTTTTTTGTTGATGGGTTGTTTAGTAATTTATCATCATCTTTAATTATTTCATCATTTCGTAAATCATTAATTTGATCTTTAATTCATTGCTTAATTATATGCATGTTTATTTCTACAAAAAGGTTTGGCTCGTTGCGGCAAAAGTTGCATACTTAGATGGATAAATTACCTTCGACCTGATCTCAAGCGAGGAAACTTCACTCGTGAAGAAGATGAACTTATCATTCGTCTCCACAACGAAGTTGGTAAAAAGTATGTATTTTTCTCTCTTTATTTTTTGTTCATAATTCATCTTTTTATCTTTTCAATTTTAGGTTTAATTTACCTCTCCTCTCATAAACTAATTTGTAATAAACTTTAATTTTTTTCTCTCAGATGGTCTCAAATTGTGCAATAATTGAAGAGTAGAACAGACAATGAGATCAAGAATTACTGGAATACACACATCAAGCGGAAACTCTACGGCCGTGGAGTTGATCCTTCAACACATAAACCACTCAAGCCTGTCTAGGCCACGGCCGCTGCCGGTGCTGGTGCTAGTACTTCCTCAACAACCACCGCCTCCGTCGTTGCTTCTCAAACAAATCTTATCAACAAACTGACTCTGATTCCTATGGTCCCCACAACCAGTGGCAGTAGCGTAAGCCATAAGAGCTTAAACACGAAAATCGTGTTTCTGTTATTCAGTTTCAACGACAGTCTAAATAATAAGTTAGCTGTAACTGAGCCACAAGCGGTGGCACCGTCACAAGGTGTGTGTCTTTGTAATCAAGCTTTACATTTACGTGGAAACGGACCTTGTTGCTGCATGAATATCAGGTCTACTACAAACAGACCTGGGAGTTGCAAGATTAATAATGGAGGCTGTTTGTATGATGCCTGCAATGGCCATGCATTTTCTATTTGTGTGATTAGTAACCTTTAAGTTTCTTGACCCAATAGTTTTTTTTTCTGTTTGTGTGGTTATTTATATCTCCAATAGTTTTTTCCTTTAAATGGTTAAAGTTCTATTTGCTTGTAAATCCAAAATTTGAAACTGAATTACTACACAAATTGTTGGAATACTATATTAGAGTAGCTTTAGTAATTTTGAATCCTATATTTTTTATTTTTTATAGTATAGCTAAAATATTGAGGGTAGCAATATTTTTTTGTAAATATTCTAAATTTACGGCGGTTCTAACCGCCGCAAACTACAACGAAATATCACAATATTCAGGTTACGTAGGTTCAAACCGCCACAACTATTTTAAAATTTAATTTTACAAATAAATTACTTGCTGATTTACCTCTGGAAAGTGAATTTCCTAGGCATTTACCTATAAATGTACCTATGGAACAAAAATTTGCGACGGTTGAAACCGTCGTAATCAACAATTAAAACAAAAATCAAACATAAAATTACGACGGTTGGTGACAGTCGCAGTATGAAAATTAAGTCAGTTCCTTACCAGTCGTGAGAGATAACGGCGGTTGGTACGACGGTTTTGACAATCGACGTGATACGCCCCCGCGACGCACGTTTCTGCAACAGTCCTAAAACCGTCGTGACTTATAAATTATGTCGGTTTTAACCGTCGTAACTTGTAAAAATAACCGCCGCAATCTGCCATTTTTCTTGTAGTTGTTTGTGACAATTCATCAACGACATAAGGGGAAGAAGGCCCGAAGTAGAAGCACCCCTAGGGGACTTCGTGGTAGTAGAATGACCAATTACAATTTCTCCTAACCATATTCTTCGTTGTAAGAGAATGAGTGTTTCTTCATCCTTCATTGAATATACATACAATTGTTACCAAAATACATCATAAGCAAGCAAGTTGAAAATGAAAAAGCCAAGAGCTTTCAAGACACACTGTTGTACCCCAAAATTTTCCCTCACATGTTCAAGACAATATATCTCAATAGGTCTTCTAATAGTCACAATATTCTCAATTGCTCAAAGGGATTCAAGGTTTCATCCGACAAAGTTTCCTCCTAAGCAATAGATCTTAAATTAGGGTTTTGAGTTTCCCAAGATAAATTGGACTTTTAAATCCTCAAGTGGACTTCATGGTGTCTCATATACTTCAAAGGATCCTCATGTCAAGTTTCAAGGCTTACCCTACAAGTTTGGTCAGTCAGATGCTCAGATGATCCAAAAATCAGTTAACTTGGTCAAAAAGTCAACAGTGGTCAACATACAGTCAAACTTCAAGATTTTTGGTTAACATCAAGATTATGATGTTAAATTCATCATTTGATCAAGGGTTGATCATGATTCTTTAAGGAAACCTCAAATTCATCAAGAACCAAAAGTTAATAAATTAGGGTTTTTATAGGAAAAGTCAATTGTACTTTGACCTGCCATAACTTTCACATGCTTTGTCAAAAATTTCCCATCCAAATGTCATTTTGAAGGAAATTCAATTCCCTACAATTTTTTGTCTCACAAGCCAAGGCCAGAAATGCTTTATTTGAGAGATATGAGCCAAAACATTACGGGTCCTTTAAAAAGTCAACAAAATGTCAACGTTTTCAAAAGCTCATAACTTGAAAATGGAAGATCAAATGAACATGGGACCAAAAGAAGTAGTTAGAGGACACTCTAAGCTTTCTAAAAAGTCCAAGAACACATACATGAGATAAAAATTGAGAGAGTTATGCATTGTTGAAGTTGGGTAAGTTTAAGGAGGTGTATAAAGCAAGTAATGACCAAAACTCAATTTTTTTTCCAAATGGGCCCATATTTTTCTAACCCAAACTTAATCATAAGATAATTCACGACCCATAAGTCATAATATCTGATTTTTTATATTTATTTTATATTATCTTGGATTTAATTTATTTAAAATCAATTTTAATTAAAATAAATATTGAAAAATCAAATATTTGATCTTAGGATTATTTTGGATTAGATTTTGATGTTTATGATCATAATTTGGATCCCAAATTCGTTCAAACCAAAGGAGAAGGTCATAACACCAAATTTTCATTAAAATAGAAACTTCCTTTCTTCACTCCAAAGCAACCAAGCTTCCTTCGCCCTAGCCCAAATTTTTTGACCTAAATTACACTTCTATATATACTCATCATACACACAAGTCATGACAACGAAAATCTTACACAAAAAACCTAAAAGAATTTTTCAAAAAATAGTCAAATTAGGGCAAATTCTAAAAACACTTCATAGCAAGTTTTCAGCCTTTTTCTTCATCCAATCATCATCAATAAACCTCCAGGAGTTTATCCCAATTGTTAGTGAAGGGTAAGGACGCGTGAAGCATGCCCTCCATACGCATGCCACCATTAACATCTTCTTGAATTTAAATCTTTCAATTCATGGCATTTTAACATATTTTCTTTTCATAACAATGTTTATAATCGTGTATTGATGCTTTTTGATCACTTGTTTTTGAGGTATAATGCAGGATATGAGAACCACCATTGTTAGGGCATGAAGGAGCTAAGCTTCGAAATTCACGATTCAGCTTTTAGGCCAAATTAATTGTAAATTTGCAGCAAAATTCGCAGGTAAATTCGCAGCAAAATTCGCAAGTACCAAGGAAGAAGACGATGATGTGGCATAGCCTGGTTGGCCGATTCTGGGTTTTAATGTCTGTTTTAATATATAAATATTGGTTCTTGTTTCTTATCACGCGCAGGTTGGCAGCTCAGTTGGCAAGGGCGGTGCTTTGGTAACCTGGGGGTGAGTTCGATACCCAACGACCCCCTATTCTTTTTGAGTGTTTTTTTCTTTTCATATTTTCCTATTTCCTTATTTCATTTTTCTTTTAGTCTTTATTAATTAATTCAATAATTAAATAACCTTTTAAAAAAAACAATAATAATTCATAAAAACAATAACTTCTTTTTTTTTCTTTTGTTTTGTAAATAAATAAAAATAAAAAACTTTATAATTAAATTAATAATTGATTTAAAATTTCAAAAAAAATCATAAAAAAATTTATTAGCTTAATTATCTTTTCTTAATTAATAAATTTATTTTTTACAAAAAAAATTAGTTTTAAGTTATTTTATTAATCAATTTCATAATCAAATTTTTATTTAACCTAGTAATTAGGATTTAACTAAATTTTAATTTTTCTTTTCTAACCCTAATTTACTTAATCTTTTGACATGATTTTGATTTTTAGCAATTAATATTTTAGACCTAAATTTATTTTTCTTAATCATATTTTAATTAATTAATTAATTAAGTTCCTTCTTATTAAAATTAATTATTATAAAAAAAACTATTAATTTAGGTGTTAGGACGTTAAAAAACATTCTCCTAATTTTATCTTTATTTTTGTTATTTAATTTTATTAGAAAAAATGTATAGGATTATTATCTATCTTGTAACATTTAAATTTCCGCACTTTTATTTTCCGCACTCCCCTAATTTCAAATATGTATCCCCCTCCCTATGATGTAATAATTTAGGGTTTATTTTCCGCTTTTAAATCCGTAAATTATTAATTGGGTGGTTAGTAATAATAGGGTGTGAAAAGAATGCATGTGAACAATAAATGGACTTAGCCCATTAATTAAAAGATAAAATAATCGAATACAACACACTTCTCACACATACACCCCTATGGTTTCTCCTCTTGTTGCCTTACGAAAATGGTCAAGTCCCTCGAACGTAGGGGTGTCTTAGCATGGTTGCCTAAGTAAAAATCATCAAGTCCCTTCGATATAAAGATCATAGTCCCTCAATGACCCTTCGAGTTGCCAATGAATAAATGATCTCGTCCCTCGATGACCCTACAGAAAATGATGATAGTCCCTTCGAATTGCTAAGATACCATTACTTGTTGCCTTCTATAACCATACGATGACCATATGTTTATCCCTTAAAATCCAAGGATAAAACTACTTACTAACTAATAGTAATGACAGTTCTATCCCTAAAGAAACGAAATAACAAGAAAGATCTTACAATTTAGGGTAAGTAGTTCTTAAGTACTTGCTCAAAAAATTTCAAATTACTCTTTACACCTCACATTTTCAAATACTTTCAAACTAAACACTTTGTATACATTCATACGAGAATCATTACAAAGATAAAGTCTTTGTGAAAATATTTTCTAATCACACACTACACTATTTTCTTTCAAACAAAGTAAAGTGAGGTAAGCAGTTAAGAGCCCATGGATAACCATGGATACAAAGGGTGCTAACACTTTCCCTTTGTATAACATATTCCCTGAACTCAAATCTTTTTCAAAGGTCTTTCCTGTTCTTTTATGCCTTTCTTTATTGGATAAAATAAAAGTCGGTGGCGACTCTTGCTATCTGCAACATAGTTTTTGTAAACAAAAATGACCAAGTTAGTTCTCCCATCGGGTTACACACACCAATCTGAATATTGACCAACATCAATAAATTCCCCGTCAAGATTACCTTCACGGGAAAAAACATAAATGTTTCAAGAATAAATAGAGTCTTCCCACAAAGTGCGGACATCCTCCTTTGATTTTTGGCTCAAGATGGACATTATTTTCTCCAGACATAGGAAAGCAAAAAAATCAAGAGAAATGAGGCAAAAAACTGTAAGAGATAACTCAAGGAAATGGAGAGTTGACTCTTCAAAAATTGTATGTTGGCATGCTAAAGAAAATAGGTCATATCAACTTTTTGAATCACTTCCACGTAATACTCAAGTATTCTAGTTCCCAGGAGTCATTATGATAGTACCTTCGATAAATACTTTTAAATCATAAGACACATTAAAGGCGCAGATTCCCAAGACCGTAACGCCTTCTCTTGACTTATAATAGAGTGGCATAATAGAAAATTGTCGAGGCAGACAATACACACTCTTGCATTGCCATGCAGAGACAAGGACTTAGGGGGGAACTATTTTGGGGCGACCATAAAGGTTCTCAACCGACCATTCAGAATGGAAGGCAATTTATCTAAATCCTTCTCAACATGTGTAGCTATCCGAAAGACGGATGCAGGTGATTCAAGTACTAGATACATTTAACGACTCCCTGCATTGTATACCGACTAAATACCAGCTTGTTACGATCTCTCCATTATAAATAGAAAGCACACTAGTTTCATGTAGATAATTTCAAATTCACTCATATCCATCACATACTAACTTGAGCGTTGGAGTTCTAACCTTGTACTTCAGTCCCCTCACAACCGTATCAGAAGCCCAGATTCGTTGGAATCCTCTGTAGTTATTGACCTTCACTCCACTTTTGATTCTGCAACGTAATATATATATATATATATATATATATATATATATATATATATATATATATATATATATATAATTGTAGTTAATTTAAAACAAATCATATTTTTTAAAATTTAAATAGCAATTAATTTTTAAATATTATAATTTTAATGAATTAATTATTGAATAATAGTTTTTGTTTATATTTTATTAAGTTTCAATTTTTTATATTTTAAATTATATTTTTTGGGATAAATCAATAAATTAATTTTTATATTAGGTTGATTTCTAATATACTATTATGCTCTTTTTAATTAAATTTTTTATATTATAAATTATAATCTTAGGGGGGGGGTATGGTAGTCGTTGTATGTGTAGAAGTAAGTTTTTTAACGTCTCCACTGTAATATGACTTTAAGAATGGTTTATCAGAAGTTTGGTGGTTTGTGAATACATAAATTAAAATAAATTTTTTATTTTACGGTTGAGAAAACTTGTTAAGGTTAAATTTTATTGACCCATTAATATATAATTATAATTATTAATATTTTTGCTCACTGTTCTCATTGTAGTTCATGTCTGAGTCAACGATGTGAGATCAATCCTATTATCTAATAGACAGTTTCTCAACTTATTAACCAATGCGATAGAATTAATCCTCGGTAGTTCGTACATATATTCAACCTAAATCAATAGTTAGATTTTAGCATATCCAATAGATGAGAAGTTTGAATCTACTAATGATCGATACTTTTCACATATTAAGTCATACCATGAAAATATGTTTTAGGTAACTAATAAAAAACAAGCATTGAGAACAAATAATCTATCAATATTAAAGCATAAGAAAATTACATATAACACCATGATCGTGATCAATACATAAGTGTTTGACGACTGCATCTAACCCCAATAAAAGAGAAATTAGCTACGCTTACCCATCATAGCTTTACAATTAAGGCTTAGAAGAAAGACATTCAAAAATATCTATTTTTAATTCCTATAATAGCATTCCCCCCCCCCCAATGCTTCTCTCTTTTCCTCTCGTGTTGTGTTTTTGGTATACAAGGGATTTCTCTCACTCCCTGTCAAGAAAATTAATTAATTATACAAAATTATTCTCAAATGAATTGTAGGGTATTGATCTACCATTATCACTAAGTGAGGCTTAAGGCTTGCTTAGCGTGCCTACTTTCTTCTCCATTATGTCATGACAACTCATCAAAGTGGATTTTGCTGCCATATTTTCACTCAGCGAGCCCCTCTTTTTGCTTAGCGAGAAAACTTTACCTTCACCTTAAGTTACTTAGCCCACAGGTCATTTAAACCACCTTGTTTCCTACTAAGCAAAATTTAATAGCGCTTAGTAAGCTTGTGACATCGCATGTCTGAAAGATGAGATTTTAACATCGATTAAAGAATTTTAACATCGCTTAGCGAGCCTGTTGCTGAATATTTGCTCTAATTTGTCCTATTTTTTGTTGCTATATTCACTTGTATTATTAAATAGCATATTTTAAATAATCATACAAGTGTTTTATCTTCTTTTTAAGACAAATTAAGGGTTTTCTCATTGACTACTTGCAAATTAAGTTAATAAATACTTTTTTTATACATATTTTAGGTAGTTATCAGTAGCTCAATCGATATGTGTCAACTTGGTTAAATAAGTGTAAATCGTTGGTCTAAAATTTAATCTTCGATGATAACATTTATTTATATTTAAATATTCAAATGTATTTATGTAAATGATATTTATAAAATAAAAATTTAAAGAATATATATATATATATATATATATATATATATATATATATATATATATATATATATATATATATATATATATATATATATATATATATATATATATATATATATATATATATATATATATATATATATATATTAGGGATAAATCAAAGCCAAAATAAACATTTTAACTTGAGATATAAAATATAATAAATTTTAATATTCACTTATTATATCATGATGTATCATCAAATATTTAATTAAAATAAAATATAATATAATTCTCTTATCCTTATTGTGTACAACTGTTTTGGCCATATTATTTGCTTAATGAAGAAACAATGTTGCATTGTGTGTGTGTGTGTGTGTGTGAGAGAGAGAGAGAGATAGATAGATAGATAGAGAGAGAGAGAGAGAGAGAGAGAGAGAGAGTTCTTTGAAGTCCCACATCGCTTAATTTTGTGAAGAAAGAGGGAGCCCATTGCTATATATATGATTAAAATTCTTCATTCCAAAATACACTAGTCAAAAGTACTTTAAGCTTATATTTGATTTTTTTGTTTTCTTATACTCTTGTATTAGAGTGTTGTGAGATGTAGTTAAATATTTTCTTTGGAGAGTTGTTGGAAAAAGTAAACAATGCATATAGAAAAAAGAGGAACACAATCACAACACAAGAACATAACGGGAAAAATTCTAAAATCGAAGTAAAATCATGACCATTATACATGGACAATCAGAAAATAACAATATGCAAAAATTATTACAATACATAATACACCCTTAACTAACCCGACCCTTAGTACACCCACACCCTCTGTAACATCCCAAATTCGATTATGATTGATTGTTGCTTATTTGAGTCTATAAGGTGATTTTGACGATATATGATTATGTGGCACAATGCATTGTGGTGAAATTATTTTAATAATATTAATAGTGAGAATAATTATATGATATTATTCGAATTATTATTTATTAATTAAATAAGAGAATTAGATGTAATTAGGGTATTGTGGTCATTGATGATGAATAAGTGAAGGTAAAATAGGGAGAACCCATTCAGTGATATTTGAAGGAGAATAATGATGGGAAACCATTATTCGTGATATTTTGAGAGAATAGACAAGTTGCTCTGAAGAACCAAGGGAGAAGAGGCTTGGGTTAGAGAGTTGCAAAAGGGAGAAAGGAATTAGATTTCTACTCTAAGGTATGGGGAGTATTGCATTTCAATGTGTATGATATAGAGTTAGATGTTATTGGAGATTTTGGGGTTTTAAGGGAAAACCTAGGATTAAAGATGTAAAATTGATGAATTTTGATGATTTGTTTTATGATGTTTGTTGTGATTGATGTATATGTGTTAGATATGGGTTTTAATGACTTAAAATAGGGTTATTGGAGTTAAAAATGTAGTTTAAGGGTGTGAAATCACAGTGGGAGAAGTGTTGACATTGCAGACACTTTTGGCTGAATCGCAGAGCGGACTCAGCCCGGTTTTTGGCGCTTAGCACGGTCCCTTCGGGCAGCTTATTTTCAAAACTTCGAAAATTCATAATTATTGATATGTAAGTCAGTTTGGGCCGTCGTTCGAATTATTGGAAAGGTGACCTTATGTACTTTATGTTAAAATTGTTTTCAATGATAGATTTCCAACTATTCAATGTGCAATGCATGTTTTCTGTGTATGTTCCAATGTGTCGAATCGTGAAATGCATATCGGTCGCATGAATGTGTGTTGTGATTGTAAATTATGATGTTGTATGATGTTTTTGTTAAGTTGTTGTAGCATAC
The DNA here is from genome assembly GCA_963966055.1 of Lathyrus aphaca. Taxonomy (NCBI): domain Eukaryota; kingdom Viridiplantae; phylum Streptophyta; class Magnoliopsida; order Fabales; family Fabaceae; genus Lathyrus; species Lathyrus aphaca. The sequence continues at coordinate 707,364,683 of OZ014519.1, read as the reverse complement.
CATGCAATTATGATCGATTATAGTATAATGTGTGGTGAATTAACCGGTAAATGTAATAGTGGTTGTTTATGATGTAGTTGAATGTTGTGGGGTATTGTTGTTGTAAAGATGTTGCTATGTGTTTGTAACACGGTGGGAGAACTGACTTTCTATAAATGTCGCGGATAGCAAGAATCGCCATCGACTTTTATTTTATCCAAGTGGAAAGGACATAAAAGAACATGAAAGACCTATTTTTAAAAGACTTGAGTTCGGGGGGCAGGTTATCTAAAGGGAAGGTATTAACACCCTTTATATCCATGGTTATCCATAGGCTCTTAGTTACTTAGCTCACTTATTTGTTTGAAAAAGGAAAGTGTAGTGTGTGTTTCGAAATTTGTCTAAGTACTTTGTAACGATCCTTGTATGGATGTATACAAAGCCTTGTTTTTGAAGATGTTTGAAAAATAGTGAGGGGTGAAAAGTATTTTCTTGAAGTGTGAGCAAGTAACTTAGAGTTCCTACCCTAGACTAGTCTTTAATGTTCTTTTATATTCTTTCAAGGGTAAGATTGTCCCTATTATTAAGGAATAGGTAGTCATTACCTTGGATTTTATTAAGGGACGGGCGTAGGGTCATCGTATGGTCAATGAAGACAACTGGAGGGTGTCTTTAGCAATTGGGAGGGACTATCATCTTTTAAACCGAAGGGACAAGATTATTTATCGTAGACAACCTCGTAGGGACTTGATCTCTTAGAATTTGAGAGGGACTAGATGATTTATTTTATGGAGGGACTTTGCTTAAGACATCCTACTTTCGTGGGACTTGACCATTTTAAAGGCAACTTAAAAGAGGTAACCCTAGGAGGTGCAGATGGCGATCATAGATCGACTTACGTGTGTGAATGATTTATTTTCAAATATTTATTCTTTTTATTTAATTTTCTAAATTCGACTAATTACAATTAGGTTTTCACTCCCTATTTACTAACCATAAATAATAATAATAATAATAATAATAATAATAAACAAAGGAATTAAAACCTAACTATTACACGACTTTGGCGCAATTACAAAAATAATAAGAAGGAAAATAAATTAAAAAATATTACAACCCGGAAGCAATTACATAATAATAAACAAAAAAAAAAGAAAATTCGACAATTAAAACGAAATTATAATTAAAATTAAGAGAATTAGGGTTAAGCAAAGATTAGGGTTGTCTTAAAAAAGAATTTTTTTTACTTTAATTAAGAAGATTTAAAATTTAGAGAGAAGTTAAATTAGTTATGAATTATAATAAATTTATAGGAGTATATATACAAGTATTTAGTTATTTATATTATTATAAAAAAATTAATTATAAATTTTAATTAAAATAAAATTATAAAAAGAATTTAAAAAATGTTTATTTGATTCTTATTTACAAATAGAAAAACTATATACAAACTATTATTAAACAAAAAGTTTTTAATTAATTTATAAATATTATGTATATAAAATATCTTAACATGTTAAAAGAAAACTAAAAATATTTGATGAAATTTCTATTAAGAAAATTATTTTTTGTAATATCTCATGATTAATTAGGTTAATGGTTTTTTTAGGTTAATTATTCAATAATTAAAAATTAAGAAAAACAAAACTAAGGAAAAGAAAGAAAACAAGACGTAAAAAGAAATTGGGGAGGCCTGGTTTGGATCCTATGACCTCCCCTTTACAAGAATGAAGGATAATCATTGGGTTGCGCTGCGCGCTTTGTACATAGGCCAGTCAATGTAAATTATATTATAATCCTGCAAAATAAAATAAAAATTAAGAAAAAAAAGAAAACTTGGGAGTTGAACCCATGTTTATTGGTTCTCATGCGTGTCTACCTCACCAACTGAGCCACTGCAGCCTTTGTGAATTAAAACGTAAACAATATATAATAAAATAAACTCAAATTCAAAAAATTCAATTTCGCGCCACCGGTCTTCATCTTCTACCTTTTATCTGCGAAAAAAACTGCATTTTCTTCTGCGAACTTACCTGCGAATCCAGCTTTGTAGGATTTCCTAGGTTTTCTTCAACGATCACGATACCTGTAAAATTTCACCAAATTGAGAGTACCATTGCACTCAACATAATAAATCCAGTTCATTTATGCATTTAGAATTCATTTATATTTGTTAAATTAGAAAAACTTAATTTGAAGGGATAAACCCTAATAATGGACGATTATGTTTTAGGTCGTGGCACTTCATAAAAACTATCCAGAAAGCTTGCATTCTTCCATCTAAACACAAACGACAAACAAAATTAATCATTGATGCATAAAGTTATGGAATCGAAAAAATTAAAGAAGCGAAGAACATGGATTCAATTATGGCATATGGGCATGGTTTTGTTGATGTAAGTGATGCAAACGTGTTCAATGAACACCCATGAAGATGTTGCAACCTTTCAAAACCTTTAAAACGATCTCAATTGGCAAAACCGGTTTTGAGTTTTTATCTGATTTTTGAGATTTTTAATAATGCCTCCAAGCCTCCAATTTTCGTCCCTCATGCAGTGGTCTTGTTGTTGTATAAGTAGTAAATAAGATTATGTCAAAAAAGTTGGGCCTTGTTCATGGATTTGAGTTACTTGTTCATGAAGAAATAATCAACCATAAATGTAAAAAAAATCAAATATCTCCTTACCAATATGGTCTAGCACGAATTTGAATCTTTTCAATCAGCTTTAAATGTTATAAGATTCATTCCCAAACCAATATTTGATCTATTATTTGATTTTTTTTATATTTTATTTTCATTAAAATTGAATTTTAACAAATAAAATCCAAAATAATATAAAATAAAATGAAAAAATATGAATAAATGGTCATTGGGTCGTGCATGGCTTTATCTTTGAGATCGGGTTGCAATTTTATGGTCCCATTTGGAAAAAATTGAAGTTAAGGCCTTTTTTGCTTCATACACCCCTTGAAAATTTCCCAACTTTGACAAGGCACAACTCTCTCAAATTTAAGGCTATGAAGGTGTTCTTGGTCTTTTTAGAAAGCTTGGAGAGTCCTCTAACCAACCCTTTTGGTCCCATGTCCATATCTTTTACCCTTTTCAAATTATGAGCTTTGGAAAAAGTTGACTTTTGTTGACTTTCAAAAGGACCTATAATGTCTTAGCTCATACCTTCCAAATGAAGCATTTTTGGGCTTGGCTTGTGAGACACAAAGTTGTAGAGAATATAATTTCCTTCAAAATGAGATTTGGATGGGAAATTTTTGATGAATTATGTGAAAGTTATGGCTGGTCAAAGTTCAGTTGACTTTTCTTATGAAAACCCTAATTTAGAAACTCCTGATTCTTTATGATCTGAAATTTCCTTGATGAATCATGATAAACCCTTAATCAAATGATGAATTTTACCTCATAATATTGATGTTGGCAAAAAAATCTTGAAGTTTGACTTTAATTTGACCACAGTTGACCTCAGTTTGACTTTTTTTACCAAGTTGACTGATTTTTGAATATTCGAACATCTGACTGGTCAAACTTATTGGGAAAGCTCTGAAACTTGACATGGGGATTCTTGAAGACATGTGGGATGTTATGAAGCTCATTTGAGGCCATGGAAGTCCATCTAGCTTGGAGAAATTCAAAACCCTAGTTATGGATCCATTGTTCAGGAGGAGGCTTTGTCTGATGAAACCTTCAATCTTTTTGACCAATTGGGGACCTTGAGAATCTTGTGACCATTGAGAAATCTTGAGACACATTTCCTTGATTGTAGGAGGGAAAATTTTGGGGTACAACAGTGCTGCATATGATATGATACTTATGTTGATCTAGAGGATGACGATAGGGAGTTTTTGTGTTATGATGTCATTTATATGTTGAAACTTGTATGATGATTATGTGATGATTACTTATGTAATGATGGTCATGTGAATGATGTTATTATGAGGATTTAGACATGCATTAGTGATGTTATTTAAGGATGATATGACTAAATAAATAGATGAGGTGCATGTTTTGATGTTTGTACATGCTATGTTACGAACATGATGATCAAATGAATTATGATATTTGGTTTTGAAATGAAGTTGTGATGCTATATTATGATGTTTATGATTGTTATGTGATGACGATTATGTGTTGATGGATTATATGATTGGTGTATAGATGTTGTATGTTGAATATTACGATGAATTTTACATGAATGATGATGCAAATGTCGATTATGTTGATTATGTTGAAGTTGTTGCATTATTGCATTCATGGCATACCTATGATGTTGGAGGCTTTGATCCCATTGTGTGGATCAGGATGATGTTGTTTATGTTGTGCTTCCTTGTAGAGGGTAGATGACCTAGTGTCCATCACATGTTAAAATCAGTACCACATGCATTTATGAAGTTGAATTTTATTCTTGGTGGCATAGCATAATTACAATTGTGTTGATTAGATGATTTGATGAATTATGTTATATGATGGCTGAGAACTTGAGATATGTTGTTATATGATGAATGTTGCTTATATATCTTTACTTTATGTCATTTATATTGATTTGTGATTACTCACCCTGCTTTTTTGAATGTTGCCTCTACAATGGTAATGTGCAGATAACCAAGATTAGTTCGCGGTGCATGAAGTTCTAGCCTGGAGTTGTTTAGCTTATTTTTGTAGAGTTCTATAGATGGTGCCTTGCTCTTGTAAATGTAACATCATATGGAAAAACGCTTAAGTGAATATTATGTTGTTTTGTTAGAATGATATTTATGAGTTATTATATATCGATTTTAGTTTATGATGATTGTTGATAATGACCAAAAGGTCTTGATGTTTTGATTAAATAAAAAGAAGATATTTGAATTTATGATTCCGCTGCAAAGATTGAATTTAGTTGTGAATATTACTAGAGAAATTAATATTTTAAAAATGTTTTAAAACCCCGTGTTACAGAGCGGGATGTTTTAAATTGATGTTTTATGAAGAAATGTGACACCTTTTATGATGTACTCTGGTTTATTTAAGTATACATATCGCGTATATTATGTCGGGTTAGAAAGGTGTTACATTAGTGGTATCAGAGCAGGTCAGTCTATCCGGCCAAGTTATCTAATGTTATTTGTTCCTTAGTATACGACATATGTGTGAAACACTGTCGGTACTTGCTTGTTTTATAACCGATTTTCTCCATTTGTTGGTTTAAAACAAGTGGGGGAGAATCTATTGCTTCTCTGAGTTTTTTTGGTTGTGGAATGTTGGATCGGTGTGTATTGGATTGCAAGAGTGCAAATGTTGTTAGGACAATGTATTCTCGGTTCTGGAGGGAATGCGGAGATAAGGCTTGTGTCAACTGAGAATTTGTGCCTTAGGCAGCTTAGTGTAAGAGATGCAAGGAACTTCATGTAGCTTAGTAAATATGGTTTATGCTCCATTGTGATTGTTGGCTATCTATTGACAAATTGAGGAAGCAATCACCCTTAATCTCTTATTGATAGTAGATGAAATCGTGTTAGATGGAATAAACGTGTCTTGACATCTTAGATGGTGTGTACGGTAAAGTAGAATGGAGTTAAGTCGAGTGCTTACAAATGGTTGTGATGAGTCGATGCAGATTATTATATTTGAAGATAAAGAAAGTTTGAGTTTCTTGTCTGTCGGTCAAGTTGGAAGGTCTTGAGGGAGAACGACCAGGTATTGTTGATGTTTGCTTATCGAGGCATAAAGAGCAATGTGACGGCTAGTGATATGTCAGTGGTGTGTAGTTCCTTATGTTTTCCCGAAGATATCCGCAACTTGTCCCTAGAGCTTGAATATAAGTTCGATAAAAGTGAAGAGTTGTTTGTTTCGTTAAGCAAGGGGTTAAGTTTATGAAAGATGGTGCAAAAGTGTTTACGACGTGAGTTTCTTTGAAGGCATAAGGAAATGCAGTGGTTGGTGATTTGTCTAAGGTGTATGAATTTTGGATGTGTTCCCATGTGATATCAATAGTTTTTTTGCTGAAATTGTAGAGGATGCTTAACACGCTAGAGGGTGTTTAACACATACTGGATGAAAAGATACCCTTCGAGGCAGAAGTGAGCTCGCTTAGCGTGGGTTACTGGACTAAAAAACGTGTTTTTATTGATGAAATTGAGTGGAACCGTGTATGTATGTGTTTTGTAACGATGTGGTGTTGCTATAACTTGTGATATGTGTTAACGTGCGATGTGATGGTTATTTAGTGATGTAAGTGATGAACTACATTATGGTTGAGTTATATGAGTGTTTTAATAAACATGATGTTGATTATGAAGTGCTATTATGGTGATTTGTAAATGATGTTATTGTGACGTAAATGAGGCGATTATAAATAATAATAAGATAGCCTATTTGGTGATTAAGATAGGAATTAAGGATATTCCGAAGACAGTTATCAGGATAAGGTACGATCACCATGAGAACATTGTGATGTCGTTTGGTGTATCCAATGTACCTGGTGTGTTCATGGAGTATATGAATAGGATTTTTCATGAGTATTAGAGGATAATTTTGTGGTGGTTTTCGTTGGTGATATTTTGATATATTCTAAGTCTGCAAGAGAACATGTAACACCTTTGCAAATTGTGTTGCAATTATTAAGAGAAAGGAAGTTGCATGCCAAACTATCTAATTGTGAGTTCTGGTTGTAGGCAGTAAGTTTCCTTGGTCAGGTGATTTCTAGTGGTGCAATAATTGTTGATCTTTCTAAGATTGATGTTGTGTTGCAGTGAGAGACTTTGAAGTCTGTCATTGGAATAAGAAGCTTTATGGGATTAGTAAGTTGTTATCGCAGGTTTATTGAAGGTTTTTCTAAGTCGGTATTATCGTTGACTTAGTTGACTCAGGAGGTTCAAACATATGTGTGAGATGTTGCATGTGAGGAAAGTTTTGTGGAACTAAAGAAGGAGTTAGCGAGTGCTCCGATATTGATTTTTTCTAATCTAAGTGAGTCTTTTGTGGTTTATTGTGATGCTTCGAAGATGGGTCTTGGTGGGGTGTTGATACATAATGGTCAAGTGGTTACTTATGCTTCCATACAATTAAGAGTTCATGAAGGGATTATCCTACCTATGATTTAGAATTGGTATCAGTGGTGTTTGTGTTGAAGATTTGACGACATTATCTTTTTGGATCTAGAATTGAGGTGTTCAGTAATCATAAGAGTTTGAAGCACTTATTTGATCATAAAGAGTTGAATATGAGACAGAGAACACATATGGAATTGTTGAAGGATTTCGATTTGACTTGAGTTACCATCCGGGTAAAGCAAATATGGTTGAAGATGCCATGAGAAGGAAGACATTGCATATTGTAACACGGTGGGAGAACTGACTTTAGTTATGTTGCGGATAGCAAGAGTCGCCACCGACTTTTATTTTATCCAAAGGAAAGGCATAAAAGAACAGGAAAGACCTTTTAAAAGATTTTTGGGTCCGGGGGGTAGGTTATGTAAAGGGAAGGTGTTAGCACCCTTTACATCCATGGTTATCCATGGGCTCTTAGTTACTTAGCTCACTTTAAATTGTTTTTGAAAAGGTGAAGTGTGTGAATAGGAATTTTCATAAGAGTTAATAATGATCCATGTACGGATGCGTAAAAACTTGTGTTTGAAAATTGTTTGAAAATTTGTGAAGTATTTGAATGAAGTGAGCAAGCAACTATGAGGAACCTACCCTAAAGTTTTAAGTCTTCCTGTTCTTTATCCTTTAAGTGATAAGACTATCCCTATTATTAAGGAATAGGTAGTCATTACCTTGGATGTAAGGGACATATGAGGGACATCTGTTTTATGAAGGCAACTGTGGGGTGTATTAAGCATTTAGGAGGGACTGTCATCATTATTCGAGAGGGACTTGATCTTTATGAAAGACAACCATTAGGGACTTGATGACTTTTCTTTTAAGGGACTTGCTTTATACACCCCACTTGACCTTATGATTAGGCAACATTGAGAGGTAACCCTAGAAAGTGAGATGGCGATTAAAAATCGACTTACGTGTGTGAGTGTTGAATTTTATTTATCTTTTAATTAAAGTGATCTAAATTCAATTTTTAAATAGAATACATGTTTACACTCCCTATTTTACTAACCATGGCATAAAAATTAAATATTTACAAAAATTTACACCAAGGAGCAATTACAATAATTATAATAAACAATTAAAATAAATAGCAAATGAATAAATATAAATAATAAGCAAAAATAAATAAATAGGCAATAATAAATATAATAGGGGTTAGTAATAATAATAATAAAAAAAATTAAATAAGGTTAGTGAAATAATAATAATAATAAGCATAATAATAAAATAAATGGATTAGTAATAATATGATTAATAAAATAAATGGAATTAGCAAAATATTATAAGAACATAATTAAAATAATAAACAAAAGTTAGATTTTTAATATAGTCAATTATTTAAAAAACAAGAGGAAATATGAACAATTAAATAATTATTATAATATTTTAATTTATGTACAAATTATTAAATTATTTTTAATCATATTATAATTACAAAAATAAAATTATCATAGGTTTAATTATTTTTATGCACATATTTAAAAATTATTTATATATATAATTTAGATTATAAACAAATTATAAAAATATTTACATATTATATGAAGAAAATAAGTTATAATTATACTTACAAAATTTAATTATATTTAATAAATATGTACATAACAATTATATTTATAAAATTTAATTATAATAAATATTATATTTACAAAAAAGATTAGAAATTTAAATCATAAAATAAAATTAATTTTTTATTATTTAGAAAATAAATTAGGTTTTACAAAATTAGGGTTTGTTTAGAAAATATTTTTTAAGGTTTAATTTAATATACAAAATTATTTAAATAAACATACATATATTATAATTTAATTACATAATAAAAAAAAATTTAAATTGAGAAAAATAAAAGCTTAGAATTTTAGAAAATATAAGTGTTGTTTTAGATATTTATTAAATATATATACATGCATAATTTATTTTTTAATTAATAAATAAGAAAACAATTAAGCAAATTAGTTAAATAAATTAAAACAGAAAAATGGTAAAAAGAACTTACCTTGGCTGGGTTTGAACCCATGACATCCTGCTTACCAGCAACAACAACAACCACCAGGCTACCATGCACATAACCAATAGAAGAGAGAGTGAAATTGGTTTTGTTTCTTGTCTGGAAAAAATCAGGAAAAATAAATAGAAGCAAAAGGCCTGGGGGAGGATTGAACCCAGGACCTTTGAAGCTAACACGCATACACAAGACCAACCCAGCTAGATGAGCAATTCTGTTTACAAACCATCAAATAATAATAATATATTATGTTCAACGTATAAATGAGAAAACACAAAAATATTTGTCACAGCCAGGTTTCGATCCCTCGCCCTCTCATCAAACGCACGCCTGGCTTTCCACTGGGCCACACAACCTGTGGTGATAACAAACCAACAAGATAACATAAAATATTTTAAACACAATTTGAATTTTTCTGAACGCGCCAACAGCTTCTTCTTCAACCTCATGACCTGCGATTTTACTTGCGAACTCAGCCACGAATTTTCCTGCGAAAACAGAATGGCAACAAAACCTACGAAAGCCAATGATCAACAAAACTATAAAATTTCACAAAATTGAATCCACAAACATAGTCCAGAGGTCCATTCGAATCAATCCATGGTCTTAGAATTCATTTATGTTTCGTAAATCATAAAACCCTAATTCTTGGCCGAAACCCTAACTATGGCCAATTCTGATTCAAGCCATGAAACTTTGGTTTATTTGTCCAGAAACGATCTACACAACATCACAAACAAGATTATGCAAACAAAATTCAATGAAAAGCCATAAATTAATGGAATCGAAAAAAATATTTTTAAGAACAAGCAAGCTTCGGGTAGAGCAATATGGCATAGTTTCGATGCATGTGAGTGATGATTCATGATCAAGGAAGTCCAAGGAGTCTTTCTATGTTCTTGTTTTACCTTCAAATGTCCTGAATCAAAGAATCCGAATGTGAGTTTTGTGAAGGTTTTTGAACAATATGAACTTACTCTTAGGGAAGTGGAATCCGTGTCTTTGTGATGGCAATGAGTTTAGTACTTATAGGTGATTGATTTTAGGTCAAAAAATTGATTGGTTATGTGAAGAATTTGATATGAAAAGATCCACAATGATCATGCCTTAAAAATCAAATATTCATGTGTGAATGCTTGCTATTTTTGGACAAACCTCATGATTTCTTTCCTCTTCAATTCAAATCAATATTTAAGACTTTCTAGAAGCTTAATCTCAATCAAATCTTACATTTTCATATTTTATTTTTATTTAAAATGATTTTTAATGAATTAAATCAAAATAAATAAAAATAAAAAAATAAAAAATCTGATTTTTAATGGTTTGGGTTGTGCATGAAGTCATTGTATGGGTTGGGTCATTATTTGGCAAGCCCATTTGGAAGAAATTGGTTTTAGACCTCCATTTTCATCATAAACCAACCCAAAATTTCCCAACTTTGCAAGGGCACATATCCTTCAATTTTAATGGTATGAGGGTGTTCTTGGATATTTTGGAAAGCTTGAAGAGTCCTCTAACCAACCCCACTGGTTTCATGTCCATATCATTTGCCATTCTCAAGTTATGCCCTTTTGAAGTTGTTGACTTTTTGTTGACTTTCAAAAGGACCTATAATGTCTTAGCTCATACCTTCCAAATGGAGCATTTTTGGGCTTGGCTTGTGAGACACAAAGTTGTAGAGAATTAAATTTCCTTCAAAATGAGCTTTGAGTGGAGACTTGGTGATGATGTATGTGAAAGTTATGGCTGGTCAAAGTTCAGTTGACTTTTACTAAGGAAACCCTAATTTAGAAACTCCTGATTCTTGATGATCTGGAATCTCCTTGATGAATCATGATCAACCCTTGATCAAATGATGAATTTTACTTCATATAATTGATGTTGGCAAAAAATCATGAAGTTTGACTTTGGTTTGACCACAGTTGACCTCAGTTTGACTTTTTAACTGCTTTGACTGATTTTGACTTATCTGACCATCTGACTGAGCAAACTTTTGAGAAAAGTCTTGAAACTTGACATGGAGGTTCTTACACACATATAAGATGTTATGAAGCTCACTTGAAGTCTTGGAAGTCCATTTAGCCTGATTAAAGTCAAAACCCTAGTTTTGGATGCACTGCTTAGGAGATGCACTGTCTGAGGGAATTGTCAACTCTTTTGACCAATTGTGAACTTTGTGAACCTTGTGAACCATCATAAAATGTATTGTGATACTCATGGGAGGTATTGTGAAACTTGTGAACCTTGTGAACCTTCATGAAGTGACTTGTAGACCTCATGAACCTCAGGAAGATTTTGTAAGCATTGTGAAACTTGTGAACCTTGTGAACCTTCATAAAGTGACTTGTAGACTTCATGAATCTCATGAAAGGTATTGAGAGCATTAGGAAGCTTGTGAACCTTGTGAACCTTCATGAAGTGACTTTTAGACTTCATGAACCTCATGAAAGGTCTTGTAAGTGTTGGGAAGCTTGTGAACCTTGTGAACCTTCATGAAGTGACTTGTAGACTTCATGAGCCTCATGGAAGGTCTTGAAAGCATTGTGAATCTTGTGAACCTTGTGAACCTTCTTAGCACACAAAGTCTTATATTGTGAGGGCAAATTTTGGGGTGCAACAGCTGCCCCTGTTCAATTTTCTGAAACCTGAGGGGTTAGATTGGTATATTTGCCAGTCGTGACCTGGAAGGTTGAAGGGGATTGAACACAAAAGCCCAAAAATTTGCACTCAAAAATGATACAGATGGCTAGTTGAATATGATTGAGTGGGCTTAAAGATGCCACTTGGAGAAACTAAAGATGGGCTTAGAGATGCCATCTAAAGAACTGGATGTGATGATAGCTTTGTGTTGATACTGGATCTCAGTACTAGGTCTTCGTATAGGCCGTCTCTGAATCGTTTATAATTTGAATTTGTTGAATAGACCAGTAGAAATAAATCTTCATAACGATTATCTCTTATGGAAATATCTTGGATTAGGGAATAGATCTTTTTACAGACCGTTTGCCTACTCTCCAAGGTCAAAAGAACGTCAGGATTTGTTCTTTTGAAAAATATCTTGAACCAGGGAATGGATCTTTGTACAGACCGTTTGCCTGCTATTCAAGGGCCAATAGATTAAATCTTCTGAAAATATCTTGAACCAGGGAATGGATCTTTGTACAGACCGTTTGCCTGCTATTCAAGACCAGATAGATGAAATCTTCTGGAAATTTCCTGGATTAGGGAATGGATCTTCTTACAGACCGTTTGCCTACTCTCCGAGGACAAAAAAGTGTCAGGATCAAGTCTCCTGAAAATATCCTGGATTAGGGAATGGATCTTTGTACAGACCGTTTGCCTACTCTCCGAGGAAATAGATTAAATCTTCTGAAAATATCTTGAACCAGGGAATGGATCTTTGTACAAATCGTTTGCCTGCTATTCAAGACCAGATAGATGAAATCTTCTGGAAATATCCTGGATTAGGGAATGGATCTTCTTACAGACCGTTTGCCTACTCTCCGAGGACATCTTGAGTAATGTATGGATCATCTCTGACCCGTTGTGAATTGTTGATATTGTTTTATCTGCATATAACTATCTTGCAAGGCGAATGTTAGTTTATGCAATATGTATGCATGCATAGTATGATGCACCTAAGTAAATGTATTATGTATTTATGGATATGTATGTTATGATATGATGTAAATGATGTATGTATGATATGATACTGCTGGAAGCGTCTGGATATCTTCGTATAACAACTGCTGGCCTGGGAAAATAAATCCCGATTAGTTGTTGAAGAATATATTATACATAACCTTCCATATGCTGGGGATGGCAAGGTATAGATAACCTCCCGGATGCTGGGGATAATAAGGTATATATAACCTCCCGTATGCTGGGGATAGTAAGGTATACATAACCTCCCGTCTTCGTCCGTCGTACCCTTATTGGAAAGTAAATTCCCGTATATCCGTATGAGGATAAAAGAGATGGATATAAATTCCAGGGGAGATGAGACTTTATGAAGATGGATTCGTCCTACTGAGGGTTTGTAACTGTCTTGTAAAGATGAACCGGCGAAGCTTCGTTGAAATCCTTCCCTCGTTTGTCCTTAGTAAATACTATTACTGCATTTTCATGCATTTCTGGTAAACATCAATCATATTAAGCATACATGCATTTCTTGTAAACATCCATCATATTCAAAAGCATACATACATTCAAACACAATCAATGGACGTTTCGCTTATGTAAATAAGGGTAAAAGTAAATCTGGATTCAAAAGATGGAATTTATTTATATCAAAAAGTGACCCATACACGGGTAAGTTTGTACAAGGAGACATAAACCCTAGTAAGAGGATTTTGCCATGAAGTTTTTACAAAACAAAGAGAATCAGCTATGTGGGAAATGATCCTATTGAGTTTCAATTCTACTATTGCCATTATCTTCAAGTATCTCATCTTCTACTGTTGAGACGGAAATGATTGGATTGAGCTTTATCTGTTCAAGCTTGAGTAAGTAGTACAACTGGTTGCAGTTTCATGGGTGATCCAAACGAGACATAGTCATACGCTTTAATCCCTAACTTTTTCCTGGATTGCCCTTTCAGGTTTTCAATCCACCGGGATACCCTTTTTTGCCCAAGCCGCCTTTTCAGGTTTTCGACTTGCCGGGTGCACATCTTTTTATATATATCCCTAATTTTTGCCCAAACCCTTTTGGTTTGCCGGGATGCCCTTATTTTTGCCTAGGCCTGTCAACCTAGCGGGTCTCTTTTTATGCGTAGTATTTTTTAACTATGTCTGCGTTCACAGGCTGTGGGAAGTCTTCACCATCCATAGTAGTGAGTATCATGGCACCTCCTGAGAACACTGTCTTGACTACAAATGGTCCTTCGTATGTTGGAGTCCACTTGCCTCTAGGATCACCCTGTGGTAATATGATACGCTTGATTACCAAGTCACCAGCCTGATATACCTTTGGCTTAACTTTCTTGTTAAAAGCTTTGATCATTCGTTTCTGGTACATCTGGCCATGACAAACTGCTGCTAGCCTTTTCTCATCAATCAAATTTATCTGGTCAAGTCGGGTCTGAATCCACTCATCTTCATCCAAGCCTGCATCCTTCATAATTCTTAAGGAGGGAATCTGAACTTCAATGGGCAGAACTGCTTCCATACCATAGACTAAGGAGAATGGGGTTGCCCCTGTTGAAGTTCGTATTGTAGTACGATAACCATGAAGAGCAAATGGTAACATCTCATGCCAATCTTTGTAAGTAACAGTCATCTTCTGTACAATCTTCTTAATGTTCTTATTAGCGGCTTCAACTGTCCCATTCATCTTTGGACGATACGGAGAAGAGTTGTGATGCTTAATCTTGAACTGCGTGCAGAGATCAGTAATCATAGTGTTTTTCAGATTAGAGCCATTGTCAGTGATAATCCTTTCAGGGATGCCATACCTACATATGAGATTATTCTTAATGAACCGAGCCACAACATTCTTAGTAACAGATGCAAATGAAGCTGCCTCCACCCACTTTGTGAAGTAATCAATAGCAACCAGGATGAAACGATGTCCATTAGAAGCAGTAGGCTTGATCTCACCAATCATATCAATTCCCCACATGGCAAAGGGCCAAGGAGCAGTCAACACATTCAATGGTGATGGAGGTACATGGACTTTATCAGCATAGATTTGACACTTATGACAAGTTCTGGAATGTTGATAACAATCAGCTTCCATGGTAGACCAATAGTAACCTGCTCTCAATATCTTCTTTGCCATAGTATGACCACTAGAATGAGTGCCAAAGATCCCATCATGCATATCTTCCATAATCTCAATTGCTTCCTTCTTATCCACACAACGAAGCAAAGTTGAATCATGATTGCGCTTGTACAAAATGCCATTGCTCAAAAAGAACTTAGCAGAGAACCTTCTCAGAAATTTCCTATCTTTGACAGAAGCCCCTTCAGGGAACTCCTGAGTTTCAAGATATCTTTTTACTTCATAGAACCAAGGCTTCTCCTCTGCCCCTTCTGTGTCAATCTCATTGCAATATGCAGGCTTTTCAAATCTATCAATAGTAATCTTGGGAGCTTTATCATCCCAACTGATCTCAAACATGGATGCCATGGTGGCTAAAGCATCTGCCAACTGATTCTCTCTTCATCGAATATGTTCAAAGGTAATCTCTTTGAAATGTGGGATCAAAGACAACACATGCTCTCTGTAAGGAATGAGGTTATCATGCTTAGTATCCCAATCTCCTTTGATCTGACTAACTACCAGGGCTGAATCTCCATACACATCAAGGAATTGAATCTTCATATCAATAGCAGCTTTAATACCCAGGATACATGCCTCATACTCAGCCATGTTGTTGGTACAATAGAAACAAAGTCTGGCAGTAATCGGGGTATGATAACCTTCAGGGGAACTAATCACAACACCAACACCATTACCAAGTGCATTAGAGGCACCATCAAAAACCATAGTCCATCGGGATCCTTGTTCAGGTCCGTCATATTGTCCAGGTTCTTTGGTAATAGTCATAATATCTTCATCAGGGAACTCAAAACTCATTGACTGGTAATCATCCACTGCTTGATGAGCCAAATGATCAGCAACAACACTTCCCTTGATGGCCTTCTGAGTAGTATATTGTATGTCATATTCTGTCAAGATCATTTGCCATCTTGCAATTCTTCCGGAGAGAGCAGGTTTCTCAAATATGTACTTGATTGGATCCATCTTTGAGATCAACAAGGTAGTATGAGTCAACATATACTGTCTTAGTCGGCGAGCAGCCCATGCCAAAGTGCAGCAAGTTTTCTCGAGCAGTGAGTATCTCGTTTCACAGTCGGTAAACTTTTTGCTAAGGTAGTATATTTCCTGCTCTTTTCGACCAGACTCGTCATGTTGCCCCAATACACACCCCATTGAGTTGTCTAACACTGTTAAGTACATAATCAAGGGTCTTCCATCAACTGGTGGCATCAAAATTGGTGGTTCCAGCAGATATCTCTTGATTTCATCAAAGGTAGTCTGACACTCATCATTCCATTCCATCACCTGATCTTTCTTCAACAACTTGAAGATTGGCTCACAGATGGCAGTTAATTGGGAAATAAATCTTGCAATATAGTTCAATCGTCCCAAGAAACCTCTAACCTCCTTCTCAGTACGGGGAGCTGGCATCTCTCGTATAGCTTTCACTTTTGCAGGATCTACTTCAATACCTTTTCCACTGACAATAAAACCCAGGAGCTTTCCAGATCTAACTCCAAAAGTACACTTGTTTGGGTTTAATCTCAACTTGTATTTCTTTAACCTCTCAAACAATTTATGCAAATGATCAAGATGTTGTTCTTCATTCTGAGATCTGGCTATCATATCATCCACATATACCTCTATCTCATGATGAATCATATCATGAAACAAAGCCACCATAGCACGCTGATATGTTGCCCCTGCATTCTTCAAACCAAATGGCATCACCTTATAGCAAAAGGTGCCCCACTGTGTAACAAATGTTGTCTTCTCCATATCTTCAGGAGCCATCTTGATTTGATTGTAACCAGAGAAACCATCCATAAAAGATAATACCTTATGCTAAGCAGTGTTGTCTACCAGAACATCAATATGAGGAAGTGGGAAGTCATCTTTGGGGCTGGCCTTGTTCAAATCCCTGTAGTCCACACACATACGTACCTTACCATCTTTCTTAGGAACTGGTACCACATTTACAACCCACTGAGGATAAGAAGTTACTGCTAAGAACCCTGCATCAAACTGTTTCATTACCTCTGCTTTGATCTTTTCTGACATCTCAGGACGCATACGACGAACCTTCTGCTTCTTTGGACGACAATCTTCTTTTACTGGTAAACGGTGAACTACAATGTTTGTATCTAACCATGGCATATCTTCATAAGACCATGCAAAGATCTCCACATAGTCACGTAACATCTGAATCAACCTGCTCTTGACACTGTCCTCTAAATCAGCCCCTATCTTGACCTCTTTCCTGTTTTCTTCAGTTCCCAGATTCACAACTTCGACTGGCTCTTCATGTGGCTGTATAGCTTTCTCTTCTTGTTGTAACAACCTAGCAAGCTCTACAGGTACTTCACAATCGTCCTCATTTCCGTCTTCAGTTTGATAGATCGGATTCTCGAAATTATAATTGGCAATAGTAGAACTGTTATCAACAGGATCCAGAGTGGATGAGGATCTGCATTTTAGTGATGTGGGTGTGTGTAAGAACACATAGCTGATAAAACGAAAATAAAAGAAAAGAAAGACAAGGAACACAATATTTACGAAAACGAAACGTCCACTGATTTTATTGAATGAAGTATGCAAATGAAATGACAGCCCGTAACAAGCACACCATTGTGCCCCGGGTAAGGCACAAGGCTTAAGAGTTCAATTGTTCAAGAAATTACAAACTTAAAAGCAACAACATAGTAATAGTATTTACTCCTGACTAAAGGAGATAGGGATAACATCTTCAGCTTTCCAATTGTTGAGTCCAGCACCCACAGTAGGAAAAATCCAAGCATCCAAATTGTAGTCTTCATCATAGTCTCCCACAGCATTGATCTGATCTTTCATAACTCCTTGATTGGTGATAGCACGAGCACGACGAACAGCCTTCTGGGACTCTGCAGTGAAACCCAAACCAAACTTGTCAGACTTGTATGGGATATCAGGAAGCTGACCCCAAATAGTACAACCACCTTCATCCACCACAGCTCTAGCATCATTGAGGGAGGCCATTGCCATTGTTGGAGGTTTTCTGGTGACCACGGGAACTTTCTTCATAACAGGAGGAGCTACATAGTCATTAACAACCCAAGGAACCACTTCAAACGTCTGACACGGAGTCTCAATGTATTCACCTTCCATTTCCAGATACTTGAAGGTATTCACATGGCTGACAAAGTATTCTTCTTCTCCATAGACAGTAACAACCCTTCCTTCTACCGGATATCTCAACTTCTGATGTAATGTGGAGGTTACAGCACCTGCCCCATGGATCCAGGGACGACCAAGCAGACAAGAGTATGAAGGACGAATATCCATCACATAAAATGTAGCAGTAAAAACCTGGGAGCCAACTTTGATTGGAAGATCAATTTCCCCATGTACTACTCTTCTAGAACCATCAAAAGCCTTCACCACAATGTTGCTAGGCTTCAGCACAGCATCTTCAGGACTCAGCTTATTCAGGACTTCCTTGGGCAACACATTCAGAGAGGAACCATTGTCTATCAGTACGTGTGACAGGGTAGTGCCCCTGCATTCAATTGAGATATGCAAGGCCCTGTTATGATCCCTCTTGGCTGGGGTCAAATCAGTATCAGAAAATCCTAACCCATTGTCATAGGTCAGGTGGGCAACACAATTCTCAAACTGATCCACAGAAATTGCACTGGGTACACGAGCAGTCTTCAGAAATTTGATCAAAGCTTTTGCATGAGCTTCAGAACATAATAACAAGGACAGTATAGAAATCTTTGAGGGAGTATGCCCCAGCTGATCAACAATATCATAATCACTCTTGCGAATGATTTTCAATACTTCTTCCATCTGCTTCGAGAGATCATCAGCAGTTGGCACATCAGTAAATACAGGTTCAATAACAGGGCCTTTGCCCCTAGCATCAGTGGTGGAAGCAGCAGCAGGAGTAACTGTATTCTTGGAAGTAACCGGAGGAGAGAAGACTCTTCCACTACGTGTGATCTTACTAGATCCAGCAATATTGTCTACATCAATAGGCACATCAGCTACAGGCTCTTGCTTAACACCATGGATGTAAACATCAGATCCGTAATGCCAAGGCACAGCTTTGTCAGACGTATACAGGATAGGACCAGGAGTAGTAATGACCACAGGAGCAACTCTGGCTTCAGCAACAACTTTCACAGGACCTTCAGCAGTAATTTTGATTGGACCCTGATGGGTGATTTTAATAGGTCCCTTTGAAGTGATCCTTACCGGCACTTTGTCAACCATGTCAACCTCTTCAGTCTTCTTACCTTGCGTAATATGATCTACCATACTCTCCACGGAAGGTGGTCTCCTTTCGAACACTATGGTGTAATTATTCATGAGACATTGAATTCCGTCCTTCAACCTCCAACATTTATCTGGATTATACTCGCAATAGACACAATCTTCATGACAACCCGGAAAGAACCCAGCTTGTACTAACTTCTTCCTGATGACAGACAATGGTGTGGTCAACTCCGTAACTGAATGAATATGTAAATCTTCATCAATGGCATTGACAGTCTTCTCGTGATTTGGCATTGGAGCAGTAATCACATTTGGAGTACCCGGAGGGTTAAACTCAATCTCTCCAGCATCAATCATATCTTGAATTTTGTTCTTCAAGACCCAGCAGTTATTAGTATCATGTCCCTGACAGTTTGAATGGTATGCACACCGTGCATTGGGATTGTACCTGGGAGAGGTAACATTGGGATTCTGAGGAGCCTCTTTCAAAGTAATAAGTTCAGCCTTCAACAAGTGTTGCAATGCCTGAGCCATTGACATGTTGATCTTCGTGAACTGCCTTCTAGCCCTCTGTTGGTTGCCCTGTGGCTGCTCTGTTGTTGCAGGAGTTGGATTTGAAATATGAACTGCACTAACAGACTGATGCCTTCTGTTACGATTAGGATGACCATAAACAACATTGGATTCTTTCTTCCCAGTGGGAGGCTTCTTTGCAGCACCTGATGAGGAAGTACCCACTTGGATCTTACCATTCTTTATACCATTTTCTACTCGCTCTCCTGTCATTATCAACTCAGTGAAGCCAGATGATGAGCTCCCAATGAGATGACTGTAAAATGGACCATTCAGCGTACACATGAACATATCAACCAATTCCCTGTCAGTTAAAGGGGGTTGAACTCTTCCAGCTAAGTCTCTCCACTTCTGAGCATACTCCTTAAAACTTTCTTTGGCACCCATAGACATGCCCTGAAGCTGCATGCGAGTGGGGGCTAAGTCAGCATTGTATTGATACTGCTTATAGAAAGCTTCAGCAAGATCATTCCAGTCCCTGATGTTGACACTCTCCAACTGATAATACCACTCCAGCTGAGCTCCAGATAAGCTCTCTTGAAAAAAATGGATCCACAGTTTCTTATCAGCAGTGTGAGGTTGAATTCTTCTGACATAAGACCTCAGATACAGCTTGGGACAAGAGACCCCATCATAAACAACAAATGTAGGAACCTTGAAACCAATGGGTATGACTACCCCAGATATCAGACTCAAATCTTCAAAATCCAGCCCAGATGACTTCTGCAACTCCATGGCATCCATCCTATCCACCAGCATTTTGAATTTGTCTTCATTAGGGTCATGGTAATAATTAGCCTCAGAATCAGAGTCCCCCATAGTGTTGTGGAGACTGCCTCCCTCTTTTTCAGATTCCTCAGATTCATAGTCTTCAGCTGGTTCTTTGGTCTTGGCAAGACCTTTGAACCTTCTTCCCATGTTGATCAAACCAGCTGACCTTCTAGTCTTCTTAGTCTTCTTGGCCAACAGTGCCTTCAATTCATCCTGCCCCTTGGACAGGTTCAAGATCAGCTCTTGGAACTGTGCATTTTGTGCCTGGAGATCCTTAACTGATTGTTCAAGAGCCATTGCTGAAATAAACAACGAGAAGATGAGAAACCTGTGCGCAATTATAAACCTGTGATGCAATGAAATGATATGTGAATGCATATGCAATGTTTTCAAGGACCGCAGGATTTAAATTTGCTTAAACAAACAAGAAGGTAAACTTTTATTAGTAATAAATTTGTTTTGCCTTTTAGGCTTACAAAAAATGAAATGAAATAAGTACAAAAGATGGGGTTTTAAGTCTCCCATGGACGTTTCCTCTTTGTGTTGAGGTATGAGTTGAGGTTCCGTTCTTCATGAAGTAGCTTTGTTAGTTCTAGGATTCTTTCTTGGCTTGCTTTGTAATGAGCCTCGAAAGTATCCCTTTGCTCCTTCAGTTGGATCCATGATCTCTGCAAGTCTTCCATATCAGTAGGCATGTCTGGGTGAAGGATGGTATAAGCTGTGTCTCCTTCAGCAACAGGTTCCATGGTAACTGGTAGGATGGCAGGATATGGCATCATGAGAGTCTGAGCACGAGATCGTACCCATCTGAGATAAGCTTCCATAGGAATAGTGTACTTAGGCTCCAGTGTCTTGCTGTCAACCCTGTTTACTTTTCCCCATGCTCGTATGAATCTCTGACGGTAACCCTGATGATCGTTGTCGTAGTCAAACACAATGCCCTGAATCAACATGTCATGTGGACCATCACTCCGGGCGTAACCAAACTGTCGTAAAGCTAGAGAGGGGTTGTAGGTGATGCCTCCTCTTATGCCTAAAAGTGGCACATTAGGAAACTCCCCACAACGGTCAATGATGGTGACATCCTCCATAGATCTGGAGCACCAACGAATGTCTGAGTGAGAAAGTGACATGATCCTCTTGAACCATCTGAATCCTTGCTCATTCTTCATTACTGAGCGAGGGAGGTGAGAAATAAACCACCTAGAAAGCAAAGGTATGCAGCACATCAAAGTTCCTCTTGCTCTTGTAGTACGGGTATGAAGAGAATGTAGGATGTCTCCAAGCAATGTAGGCACTGGATTGTGACTCAGAAATATATTGATGGCATGAACGTCTATGAATTGATCTGGATTGGGGAACAATACTAAGCCATATATCAGCAATGCTAAGATCTCCTCAAAAGCATCATAGCTCATGGCTTTCAAGAACAACTGAGCTTTCTCTATCAACACCTTAGCAAGAATACCCTTGACTCCGCTTCTCGTTTCTAGAACAATGTCAGACTTCTTCAGATGTAGAGCTGCATCAATGACCTCTGGTTTAAGCTCTTTCTCCAAGCCTGTGAAGGGTCTTTGATCAAGAACAGGTATACCCAGAAGTTTAGAGAACTCCTCCATGGTTGGAACCAGCTGATAGTCAGGGAATGTAAAGAAGTGGTGCTTAGGGTCAAAGAACTGAAACAACACACTCATCATGTCTTCATTGAACCCTGAAGTGACTAAATCCAGTAGGAGACCATATCTCTTAATGAACTGGGAATGATCAGACACTTGAGAAACCAACTCTTTAAGCTTAGCAGGTATGCCCACAAAGTTGATCCTGATGGTGTTTCTACGAGCAGAAGCCATGACCTGCAACAAAGAACAAAGATAAATCCTTTGGTCCTTGAAATGGTTAGTGAAAATGATATGCTTATGATGCATGATGATGTCATGATGTTATGTTCAAACATGTGGCACACACAAACAAGTCACACAATAGCCCTAGGTTTAAAGGCTTGCATGAGGTTTAAGGTAAGTACCCTCCCCTGAAGTTAGATGGTTCATCCTGTCCTACAAAAGTAACCAGGTTCTAAGGGATCTCAATATCACTGATCCTTCACAAGGGTGGTTGTTCAGAAGGCAACTTACTTGCCAACCAAAACCCTCCAAGTTTAAGATCTCAATGAGCGTAGTATCGAGTGTCAACCAACTTCAGTTTGCACCAAAGCCGGTTACCTCACTACTTTCTAAAGGCCAAGATGAGATAACTAGGGTTCTAAAAGTTAGTTAGTGCATTGACAACATATGGCAGCCTCATATTATCCTCAACTTGACTTAAGGAACATAAGCACCAACCAAGAAGTCACACTAACTATGGCCACCAGATCAACCATATCGGTATACGCCGTACAGTTTCCTTGGTCTATTTCCATTTACCTAAGGTACACTAGATCCGGGTTAGGATCTTTCACACATAAGAGCACCCCAACAGATAAGTATAAAGCAAACAAGGCAAACAATTTAAAGTGATCTAATTCCTAAGGGTACCCCTCTTAAATTTAAATCCCCAGCAGAGTCGCCAGTTCTGTAACACGGTGGGAGAACTGACTTTAGTTATGTTGCGGATAGCAAGAGTCGCCACCGACTTTTATTTTATCCAAAGGAAAGGCATAAAAGAACAGGAAAGACCTTTTAAAAGATTTTTGGGTCCGGGGGGTAGGTTATGTAAAGGGAAGGTGTTAGCACCCTTTACATCCATGGTTATCCATGGGCTCTTAGTTACTTAGCTCACTTTAAATTGTTTTTGAAAAGGTGAAGTGTGTGAATAGGAATTTTCATAAGAGTTAATAATGATCCATGTACGGATGCGTAAAAACTTGTGTTTGAAAATTTGTGAAGTATTTGAATGAAGTGAGCAAGCAACTATGAGGAACCTACCCTAAAGTTTTAAGTCTTCCTGTTCTTTATCCTTTAAGTGATAAGACTATCCCTATTATTAAGGAATAGGTAGTCATTACCTTGGATGTAAGGGATATATGAGGGACATCTGTTTTATGAAGGCAACTGTGGGGTGTATTAAGCATTTAGGAGGGACTGTCATCATTATTCGAGAGGGACTTGATCTTTATGAAAGACAACCATTAGGGACTTGATGACTTTTCTTTTAAGGGACTTGCTTTATACACCCCACTTGACCTTATGATTAGGCAACATTGAGAGGTAACCCTAGAAAGTGAGATGGCGATTAAAAATCGACTTACGTGTGTGAGTGTTGAATTTTATTTATCTTTTAATTAAAGTGATCTAAATTCAATTTTTAAATAGAATACATGTTTACACTCCCTATTTTACTAACCATGGCATAAAAATTAAATATTTACAAAAATTTACACCAAGGAGCAATTACAATAATTATAATAAACAATTAAAATAAATAGCAAATGAATAAATATAAATAATAAGCAAAAATAAATAAATAGGCAAAAATAAATATAATAGGGGTTAGTAATAATAATAATAAAAAAAATTAAATAAGGTTAGTGAAATAATAATAATAAGCATAATAATAAAATAAATGGATTAGTAATAATATGATTAATAAAATAAATGGAATTAGCAAAATATTATAAGAACATAATTAAAATAATAAACAAAAGTTAGATTTTTAATATAGTCAATTATTTAAAAAACAAGAGGAAATATGAACAATTAAATAATTATTATAATATTTTAATTTATGTACAAATTATTAAATTATTTTTAATCATATTATAATTACAAAAATAAAATTATCATAGGTTTAATTATTTTTATGCACATATTTAAAAATTATTTATATATATAATTTAGATTATAAACAAATTATAAAAATATTTACATATTATATGAAGAAAATAAGTTATAATTATACTTACAAAATTTAATTATATTTAATAAATATGTACATAACAATTATATTTATAAAATTTAATTATACTAAATATTATATTTACAAAAAAGATTAGAAATTTAAATCATAAAATAAAATTAGTTTTTTATTATTTAGAAAATAAATTAGGTTTTACAAAATTAGGGTTTGTTTAGAAAATATTTTTTAAGGTTTAATTTAATATACAAAATTATTTAAATAAACATACATATATTATAATTTAATTACATAATAAAAAAAAATTTAAATTGAGAAAAATAAAAGCTTAGAATTTTAGAAAATATAAGTGTTGTTTTAGATATTTATTAAATATATATACATGCATAATTTATTTTTTAATTAATAAATAAGAAAACAATTAAGCAAATTAGTTAAATAAATTAAAACAGAAAAATGGTAAAAAGAACTTACCTTGGCTAGGTTTGAACCCATGACATCCTGCTTACCAGCAACAACAACAACCACCAGGCTACCATGCGTATAACCAATAGAAGAGAGAGTGAAATTGGTTTTGTTTCTTGTCTGGAAAAAATCAGGAAAAATAAATAGAAGCAAAAGACCTGGGGGAGGATTGAACCCAGGACCTTTGAAGCTAACACGCATACACAAGACCAACCCAGCTAGATGAGCAATTCTGTTTACAAACCATCAAATAATAATAATATATTATGTTCAACGTATAAATGAGAAAACACAAAAATATTTGTCACAACCAGGTTTCGATCCCTCGCCCTCTCATCAAACGCACGCCTGGCTTTCCACTGGGCCACACAACCTGTGGTGATAACAAACCAACAAGATAACATAAAATATTTTAAACACAATTTGAATTTTTCTGAACGCGCCAACAGCTTCTTCTTCAACCTTATGACCTGCGATTTTACCTGCGAACTCAGCCACGAATTTTCCTGCGAAAACAGAATGGCAACAAAACCTACGAAAGCCAATGATCAACAAAACTGTAAAATTTCACAAAATTGAATCCACAAACATAGTCCAGAGGTCCATTCGAATCAATCCATGGTCTTAGAATTCATTTATGTTTCGTAAATCATAAAACCCTAATTCTTGGCCGAAACCCTAACTATGGCCAATTCTGATTCAAGCCATGAAACTTTGGTTTATTTGTCCAGAAACGATCTACACAACATCACAAACAAGATTATGCAAACAAAATTCAATGAAAAGCCATAAATTAATGGAATCGAAAAAAATATTTTTAAGAACAAGCAAGCTTCGGGTAGAGCAATATGGCATAGTTTCGATGCATGTGAGTGATGATTCATGATCAAGGAAGTCCAAGGAGTCTTTCTATGTTCTTGTTTTACCTTCAAATGTCCTGAATCAAAGAATCCGAATGTGAGTTTTGTGAAGGTTTTTGAACAATATGAACTTACTCTTAGGGCAGTGGAATCCGTGTCTTTGTGATGGCAATGTGTTTAGTACTTATAGGTGTTGCACCCCAAAATTTGCCCTCACAATACAAGACTTTGTGTGCTAAGAAGGTTCACAAGGTTCACAAGATTCACAATGCTTTCAATACCTTTCATGAGGTTCATGAAGTCTACAAGTTACTTTATGAAGGTTCACAAGGTTCACAAGTTTCTCAACATTTACAAAACCTTTCATGAGGTTCATGAAGTCTACAAGTTACTTTATGAAGGTTCACAAGGTTCACAAGTTTCTCAATGCTTATATAACCTTTCATGAGGTTCATGAAGTCTACAAGTTACTTCTTGAAGGTTCACAAGGTTCACAAGATTCACAATGTTTACATAACCTTTCATGAGGTTCATGAAGTCTACAAGCCATTTCATGAAGGTTCACAAGGTTCACAAGGTTCACAAGGTTCACAATACCTCCCATGAGGTTCACAAGAAATTTTATGATGGTTCACAAGGTTCACAAAGTTCACAATGGGTCAGAAGAGTTGACAATTCCCTCAGACAATGCACCTCCTAGGCAGTGCATCCAAAACTAGGGTTTTGACTTTAATCAGGCTAAATGAACTTCCAAGACTTCAAGTGAGTTTCATAACATCTTATATGTGTGTAAGAACCCCCATGACAAGTTTCAAGACTTTTCTCAGAAGTTTGCTCAGTCAGATGATCAGATAAGTCAAAATCAGTCAATGCAGTTAAAAGGTCAAACTGAGGTCAACTGTGGTCAAACCAAAGTCAAACCTCATGATTTTTTGCCAACATCAAGTATATGAAGTAAAATTCATCATTTGATCAAGGGTTGATCATGATTCATCAAGGAGATTCCAGATCATCAAGAATCAGGAGTTTCTAAATTAGGGTTTCCTTAGTAAAAGTCAACTGAACTTTGACCAGCCATAACTTTCACATACTTCATCACCAAGTCTCCACTCAAAGCTCATTTTTAAGAAAATTTAATTCTCTACAACTTTGTGTATCACAAGCCAAGCCCAAAAATGCTTCATTTGGAAGGTATGAGCTAAGACATTATAGGTCCTTTTGAAAGTCAACAAAAAGTCAACAACTTCAGAAGGGCATAACTTGAGATTGGTAAATGATATGAACATGAAACCAGTGGGGTTGTTTAGAGGACTCTTCAAGCTTTCCAAAATGTCCAAGAACACCCTCATAGCATTAAAATTGAAGGATATGTGCCCTTGCAAAGTTGGGAAATTTTGAGTTGGTTTATGATGAAAAAGGAGGTCTAGAACCAATTTCTTCCAAATGGGCTTGTCAAATTATGATCCAATCCATACAATAGAACTATGCACGACCCAAACCATTAAAAATCAGATTTTTATTATTTTTATTTTTATTTATTTTGATTTAATTCATTAAAAATCATTTTAAATAAAAATAAAATATGAAAATAAGAGATTTTATTTGGATTGAGTTTCTAGAATGTCTTAAATAATGATTTGAATTGAAGAGGAAGGAAATCATAAGATTTGTCCAAAAATAGCAAGCCTTTATGCAAGAATATTGGATTTTCAAAGCATGATCAATTTCAATCTTTTCATATCAAAATTTCCATACAACCATTCAATGTTATGACCTAAATTCATTTACCTATAAGTACTAAACACAACTCAATCACCAAGCCACGAATTCTCTGCCTCCAAAAGTAAGTTCCATTGTTCAAAAATTCTTCACAAAAGTCACATTCGGATTCTTGGATTTAGGGCTCTAGAAGGTAAAACAAGAACATGGAGAGCTTCCTTGGACTTCTCTGATCATAAACCATCACTCATATGCATCCCATACATGCCATAATGCTCTACCCGAATCAACTTTTGTCTTGAAATTCAATTTTTCGAATTCAATAATATATGCATTATAAATTGTTTTTAATGATTGATATGTGTTTATTATGATGCCTAGAACAATTCTGGACAATTGGATGGAAGATTCATGGCCTGAAACGAAATTCACCATAGTTAGGGTTTCGGCCAAGAATTAGGGTTTTGTGATTTACGAAATATAAATGATTTCTAAGACCATGGCTTGATTCGAATGAACCTCTGGACTATGTTTGTGCTTTCAATTTTGTGAAATTTCACAGTTTGGTTGACCATTGAGTTTCGTAGGTTTTGCTGGAACTTGTTTTTCGCAGGAAAATTCATAGCTGGATTCGCAGGAAAATTCGAAGGACATGAGGTTGAAGAAGAAGCTTGGCGCGTTCTGGGAAATTTGAATTGTGTTTTAAATATTTTTTGTTTTATTGTTGGTTTATTATTACAAGCGTGTGGCTTGTCCCAGTGGAAAGGCTTGTGTATGTTTGACTATGGGACCTGTGTTCGAATCCTGGTCTCGTACAATCTTTTTTTCTATTTTTTCAGGTTAATTATGAAGCATAATATATTATGTTCTATTGCCATTCCAATATCAGATGGGCTCTTCCAGCCGGGTGGTTATGCGTGCGCTTGAGTGTTCAAAGGTCCTGGGTTCAATCCTCCCCCAGGCCTTTTGCTTTCTTTTATTTTCCTGATTTTTCCAGACTAGAAACAAAACCAACTGAAGCCTATTCTCTTTCACCTGCGTGCTGATGGTCCAGTGGTAGAGGCTGTTGTTGGTAAGCATAGGGGACTGGGTTCAAATCCCAGCCCCATCAGGTTTTGATTTCCTTTTTCTTTTGCTTTATTTTTTTATTTAATTACTATTATATATAAAATAAATTAAAATTATATTGTTTTGTTATTTTCTATATTATAAAATATATATTATGTGTTCTAGTTCCTAAAAATTTATTTTTTTTAAAAAAAAAGTTAGTTTTTGTTATTGTATATTTATTTAAATTGTAAAATATATATATATATATATATATATATATATATATATATATATATATATATATATATATATATATATATATATATATATATATATATATATATATATATATATATACTATTTAATTAAAGGAATTGTCATCATATTATAAACCTTAAAAAATATTTTCTAAGTAAACCTTAATCTATTTTTCCCTAAATAATTATTCAAAACTTAATTCTTATTTTTTTTATTTTGTAAATATAATTATTATACATATTCATATAATTAATTTTTTTTTAAATATTATACTTAATATAAAATTTTGTAAAATATGATTAATTTTTTTGTAAATATAATCTTTAAATATAATTATAATTTATTTTCTCCATATAATATGTAAATTTTTTTTTTCTAAATTGTTATATATAAATAATTTTTATGTGCTAGAAATAATTTAATAATTTGTACCTAAATTAAAATGTTATAATAATTACTTAATTGTTCATATTTTTAAATAACAATCTATATTAAAAATTTAATTTTGTGTTTATTATTCTCATCATGTTATTATAATATTTTTGCTAATTCTATTTATTTTAATTATTGTTATTATTACTAACCATATTATTATTTATTATTTTTGCTTATTATTATTTCACTAACCTTATTTAATTTTTTATTATTATTATTACTAACCCCTATTATATTTACTTATTGCTTATTTATTATTGTTGCTTATTATTTATATTTTGCTTCTATATTTATTTGCTATTTATTTTAATTGCTTATTATAATTATGTAATTGCTCCTTGGTGTAAATTTTGTAAATATTTAATTTAATTTTTATATTATGGTTAGTAATTTAGGGAGTGTAAACATGTATTCAATTTAAAATAAAATTTAGATCACTTTAATTATAAGATAAATATAAATTAAACACTCACACACGTAAGTCGATTTTTAATCGCCATCTCACATTTCTAAGGCTATCCCTCAATGTTGCCTAATCATAAGGTCAAGTGGGGTGTATAAAGCAAGTCCCTTAAAAGAAAAATCATCAAGTCCCTAATGGTTGCCTTTAAAGATCAAGTCCCTTTTCGAATAATGATGATAGTCCCTCCTAAATGCTTAATACACCTCACAGTTGCCTTCATAAACAGATGTCCCTCACATGTCCCTTACATCCAAGGTAATGACTACCTATTCCTTAATAATAGGGATAGTCTTACCATTTAAAGGATAAAGAACAGAAAAGACTTAAACTTTAGGGTAGGTACCTCATAGTTGCTTGCTCACTTCATTCCAAATTTTCAAACACTTAACAAATTTCAAACAAATTTTCAAACACAAGTTTTTACGCATTCGTACATGGATCATTATTAACTCTTATGAAAATTTTCTATTCACACACTTCACATTTTCAAAAACAATTCAAAAGTGAGCTAAGTAACTAAGAGCCCATGGATAACCATGGATGTAAAGGGTGCTAACACCTTCCCTTTACATAACCTACCCCCCGGACCCAAAAATCTTTTAAAAGGTCTTTCCTGTTCTTTTATGCCTTTCCTTTGGATAAAATAAAAGTCGGTGGCGACTCTTGCTATCCGCAACATAACTAAAGTCAGTTCTCCCACCGTGTTACAGAACTGGCGACTCTGCTAGGGATTTAAATTTAAGAGGGGTACCCTTAGGAATTAGATCACTTTAAATTGTTTGCCTTGTTTGCTTTATATTATCTTGTTGGGTGCTCTTATGTGTGAAAGGTCCTAACCCGGATCTAGTGTACCTTAGGTAAATGGCAATAGACCAAGGAAACTGTACGACGTATATCGATACGGTTGATCTGGTGGCCATAGTTAGTGCGACTTCTTGGTTGGTGCTTATGTTCCTTAAGTCAAGTTGAGGATAATATGAGGCTGCCATATGTTGTCAATGCACTAACTAACTTTTAGAACCCTAGTTATCCCATCTTGGCCTTTATAAAGTAGTGAGGTAACCGGCTTTGGTGCAGACTGAGGTTGGTTGACACTCGATACTACGCTCATTGAGATTCTAAACTCGGAGGGTTTTGGTTGGCAAGTAAGTTGCCTACTGAACAACCACCCTTGTGAAGGATCAATGATATTGAGATCCCTTAGAACCTGGTTACTTTTGTAGGACAGGATGAACCATCTAACTTCAGGGGAGGGTACTTACCTTTGAACCTCATGCAAGCCTTTAAACCTAGGGCTATTGTGTGACTTGTTTGTGTGTGCCACATGTTTGTGATTGAACATAACATCATGACATCATCATGCATCATAAGCATAACATTTTCACTAACCATTTCAAGGACCAAAGGATTTATCTTTGTTCTTTGTTGCAGGTCATGGCTTCTGCTCGTAGAAACACCATCAGGATCAACTTTGTGGGCATACCTGCTAAGCTTAAAGAGTTGGTTTCTCAAGTGTCTGATCATTCCCAGTTCATCAAGAGACATGGTCACCTATTGGATCTAGTCACTTCAGGGTTCAATGAAGACATGATGAGTGTTCTGTTTCAGTTCTTTGACCCTAAACACCACTGCTTTACATTCCCTGACTACCAGTTGGTTCCTACAATGGAGGAGTTCTCTAAACTTCTGGGTATACCTGTTCTTGATCAAAGACCATTCACAGGCTTGGAGAAGGAGCTTAAACCAGAAGTTATTGCTGCAGCTCTACATCTGAAGAAGTCTGACATTGTTCTAGAAACGAGAAGCGGAGTCAAAGGTGTTCTAGCTAAGGTGTTGATAGAGAAAGCTCAGTTGTTCTTGAAGGCCATGAGCCATGATGCTTTTGAGGAGATCTTAGCCTTGCTGATATATGGCTTAGTATTGTTCCCCAGTCCAGATCAGTTCATAGACGTTCATGCCATCAACATATTCCTGAGTCACAATCCAGTACCTACATTGCTTGGAGACATCCTACATTCTCTTCACACCCGTACTACAAGGGCAAGAGGAACTTTGATGTGCTGCATACCTTTGCTTTCTAGGTGGTTTATTTCTCACCTTCCTCGCTCAGTAATGAAGAATGAGCAAGGGTTCAGATGGTCCAAGAGGATCATGTCACTTTCACACTCAGATATCCATTGGTGCTCCAGATCTATGGAGAATGTCACCATCATTGACCGTTGTGGGGAGTTCCCTAATGTGCCACTTCTAGGCATAAGAGGAGGCATCACCTATAACCCCTCTCTAGCTTTACGACAGTTTGGTTACGCTCGGAGCGATGGTCCACATGACATGTTGATTTAGGGCATTGTGTTTGATTACGACAACGATCTTCAGGGTTACCGTCAGAGATTCATACGAGCATGGGGAAAAGTAAACAGGGTTGACAACAAGACACTGGAGCCTAAGTACACTATTCCTATGGAGGCTTATCTCAGATGGGTGAGATCTCGTGCTCAGACTCTCATGATGCCATATCCTGCCGTCCTACCAGTTACCATGGAACCTGTTGCTGAAGGAGACACTGCTTATACCATCCTTCACCCAGACATGCCTACTGATATGGAAGACTTGCAAAGATCATGGATCCAACTGAAGGAGCAAAGGGATACTTTCGAGGCTCATTACAAAGCAAGCCAAGCAAGAATCCTAGAACTAACAAAGCAACTTCATGAGGAACGGAACCTCAACTCATACCTCAACACAAAGAGGAAACGTCCATGGGAGACTTAAAACCCCATCTTTTGTACTTATTTTATTTCATTTTTTGTAAGCCTAAAAGGCAAAACAAATTTATTACTAATAAAAGTTTACCTTCTTGATTGTTTAAGCAAATTTAAATCCTGCGGTCCTTGAAAACGTTGCATATACATTCACATACCATTTCATTGCATCACAGGTTTATAATTGTGCACAGGTTTCTCATCTTCTTGCTGTTTATTTCAGCAATGGCTCTTGAACAATCAGTTAAGGATCTCCAGGCACAAAATGCACAATTCCAAGAGCTGATCTTGAACCTGTCCAAGGGGCAGGATGAATTGAAGGCACTGCTGGCCAAGAAGACTAAGAAGGCTAGAAGGTCTGCTGGTTTGATCAACATGGGAAGAAGGTTCAAAGGTCTTGCCAAGACGAAAGAACCAGCTGAAGACTATGAATCTGAGGAATCTGAAAAAGAGGGAGGCAGTCTCCACAACACTATGGGGGACTCTGACTCTGAGGCTAATTACTACCATGAGCCTAATGAAGACAAATTCAAGATGCTGGTGGATAGGATGGATGCCATGGAGTTGCAGAAGTCATCTGGGCTGGATTTTGAGGATTTGAGTTTGATATCTGGGGTAGTCATACCTATTGGTTTCAAGGTTCCTACATTTGTTGTTTATGATGGGGTCTCTTGTCCCAAGCTGCATCTGAGGTCCTATGTCAGAAGAATTCAACCCCACACTGCTGATAAGAAGTTGTGGATCCATTTCTTTCAAGAGAGCTTATCTGGAGCTCAGCTGGAGTGGTATTATCAGTTGGAGAGTGCCAACATCAGAGACTGGAATGATCTTGCTGAAGCTTTCTATAAGCAGTACCAATACAATGCTGACTTAGCCCCCACTCGCATGCAGCTTTAGAGCGTGTCTATGGGTGCCAAAGAAAGTTTTAAAGAGTATGCTCAGAAGTGGAGAGATTTAGCTGGAAGAGTTCAACCCCCTTTGACTGACAGGGAGCTGGTTGATATGTTCATGTGCACGCTGAATGGTCCGTTCTACAGTCATCTCATTGGAAGCTCATCATCTGGCTTCACTGAGTTGATCATGACAGGAGAGCGAGTAGAGAATGGTATAAAGAATGGTAAGATCCAAGTGGGTACTTCCTCATCAGGTGCTGCAAAGAAGCCTCCCACTGGGAAGAAAGAATCCAATGCTGTTTATGGTCAACCTGATCGTAACAGAAGGCATCAGTCTGTTAGTGCAGTGCATATTTCAAATCCAACTCCTGCAACAACAGAGCAGCCACAGGGCAACCAACAGAGGGCTAGAAGGCAGTTCACGAAGATCAACATGTCAATGGCTCAGGCATTGCAACACTTGTTGAAAGCTGAACTTATTACTTTGAAAGAGGCTCCTCAGAATCCTAATGTTACCTCTCCCAGGTACAATCCCAATGCACGATGTGCATATCATTCAAACTGTCAGGGACATGATACTAATAACTGCTGGATCTTGAAGAATAAAATTCAAGATATGATTGATGCTGGAGAAATTGAGTTTGATCCTCCAGGTACTCCAAATGTGATTACTGCTCCAATGCCAAATCACGAGAAGACTGTTAATGCCATTGATGAAGATTTACATATCCATTCAGTTGCAGAGTTGACCACACCATTGGCCATCATCAGAAAGAAATTAGTGCAAGCTGGGTTCTTTCCGGGTTGTCGTGAAGATTGTGTCTATTGTGAGTATAATCCAGAGAAGTGCTTCAGGTTGAAAGACGGAATTCAGCGTCTCATGGATAATTACACCATAGTGTTTGAAAGAAAACCGTCTTCTGTGGAGAGTATGGTAGATCATATTACGCAGGGTAAGAAGACTGAAGAAGTTGACATGGTTGACAAAGTACCAATAAGAATCACTTCAAAGGGTCCTATTAAAATCACTCATCAGGGTCCAATCAAGATTACTGCTGAAGGTCCTGTGAAAGTTGTTGCTGAAGCCAGAGTTGCTTCTGTGGTCATTACTACTCCTGGTCCTATCCCGTATACGTCTGACAAAGCTGTGCCTTGGCATTATGGATCTGATGTTTACATCCATGGTGTTAAGCAAGAGCCTGTAGCTGATGTTCCTGTTGATGTTGACAATATTGCTGGATCTAGTAAGATCACACGTAGTGGAAGAGTCTTCTCTCCTCCAGTTACTTCCAAGAATGCAGTTACTCCTGCTGCTACTTCCACCACTAATGCTAGGGGCAAGGGTCCTGTTATTGAGCCTGTATCTACTGATGTGCCAGCTGCTGATGACC
This sequence comes from Lathyrus aphaca, assembly GCA_963966055.1. Taxonomy (NCBI): domain Eukaryota; kingdom Viridiplantae; phylum Streptophyta; class Magnoliopsida; order Fabales; family Fabaceae; genus Lathyrus; species Lathyrus aphaca. Next base: position 707,330,092 of record OZ014519.1, on the reverse strand, counting down.
TCTCTAAGCAGATGGAAGAAGTATTGAAAATCATTCGCAAGAGTGATTATGACATTGTTGATCAGTTGGGGCATACTCCCTCGAAGATTTCTATGCTATCCTTGTTGTTATGTTCTGAGGCTCATGCCAAGTCCTTGATCAAGTTTCTGAAGACTGCTCATGTACCCAGTGCAATTTCTGTTGACCAATTTGAGAACTGTGTTGCCCACCTGACCTATGACAATGGGTTAGGATTTTCTGATGCTGATTTGACCCCTGCCAAGAGGGATCATAACAGGGCCTTGCATATTTCAATTGAATGCAGGGGCACTACCTTGTCACATGTGCTGATAGACAATGGTTCCTCTTTGAATGTGTTGCCTAAGGAAGTCCTGAACAAGTTAAGTCCTGAAGATGCTGTGCTGAAGCCCAGTAATTTTGTGGTAAAGGCTTTTGATGGTTCTAGAAGAGTAGTACATGGGGAAATTGATCTTCCAATCAAAGTTGGCTCCCAGGTGTTTACTGCTACATTTTTTGTGATGGATATTCGTCCTTCGTACTCTTGTCTGCTTGGTCGTCCCTGGATCCATGGGGCAGGTGCTGTAACCTCTACATTGCACCAAAAGTTGAGATATCCGGTGGATGGAAAGGTTGTTACTGTCTATGGAGAAGAAGAATACTTTGTCAGCCATGTAAACACTTTCAAGTATCTGGAAATGGAAGGTGAATACATTGAAACTCCGTGTCAGACATTTGAAGTGGTTCCCTGGGTTGTTAATGATTATGTAGCTCCTCCTGTTGCAAAGAAAGTTCCTGTGGTCACCAGAAAGCCTCCAACAATGGCAATGGCTTCCCTCAATGATGTTAGAGCTGTGGTGGATGAAGGTGGTTGTACTATTTGGGGTCAGCTTCCTGATATTCCATACAAGTCTGACAAGTTTGGTTTGGGTTTCACTGCAGAGTCCCAGAAGGCTGTTCGTCGTGCTCGGGCTGCTCGTATCACTAGTCAAGGGGTTATGAAAGATCAGATCAATGCTGTGAGAGACTATGAGGAAGACTACAATCTGGATGCTTGGATTTTTCCTACCATGGGCGCTGGACTCAATAATTGGAAAGCTGAAGATGTTATTACTGTGTTGTTATATTTTAAATTTGTAATTTCTTGAACAATAAAACTTTCAAGCCATGTGCCTTACCCGGGGCACAATGGTGTGCTTGTTACGGGCTGTCATTTCATTTGCATACTTCATTCAATAAAATCAGTGGACGTTTCATTTTCGTAAATATTGTGTTCCTTGTCTTTCTTTTCTTTTATTTTTGTTTTATCAGCTATGTGTTCTTACACACACCCACATCACTAAAATGCAGATCCTCATCCACTCTGGATCCTGTTGATAACAGTTCTACTATTGCCAATTATAATTTCGAGAATCCGATCTATCAAACTGAAGACGGAAATGAGGACGATTGTGAAATACCTGTAGAGCTTGCTAGGTTGTTACAACAAGAAGAGAAAGCTATACAGCCACATGAAGAGCCAGTCGAAGTTGTGAATCTGGGAACTGAAGAAAACAGAAAAGAGGTCAAGATAGGGGCTGATTTAGAGGACAGTGTCAAGAGCAGATTGATTCAGATGTTACGTGACTATGTGGAGATCTTTGCTTGGTCTTATGAAGATATGCCAGGGTTGGATACAGACATTGTGGTTCACCGTTTGCCAGTGAAAGAAGATTGTCGTCCAAAGAAGCAGAAGGTTCGTCGTATGCGTCCTGAAATGTCAGAAAAGATCAAGGCAGAGGTAATGAAACAGTTCAATGCAGGGTTCTTAGCAGTGACTTCTTATCCTCAGTGGGTTGCAAATGTGGTACCAGTTCCTAAGAAAGATGGTAAGGTACGTATGTGTGTAGACTACAGAGATTTGAACAAGGCTAGCCCTAAAGATGACTTTCCACTCCCTCATATTGATATTCTGGTAGACAACACTGCTCAGCATAAGGTATTCTCTTTTATGGATGGTTTCTCTGGTTACAATCAGATCAAGATGGCACCTGAAGATATGGAGAAGACAACATTTGTGACACAGTGGGGCACCTTTTGCTATAAGGTAATGCCATTTGGTTTGAAGAATGCAGGGGCAACATATCAGCGTGCTATGGTGGCTTTGTTTCATGATATGATTCATCATGAGATAGAGGTATATGTAGATGATATGATAGCCAGGTCTCAGAATGAAGAGCAACATCTTGATCATCTGCACAAGTTGTTTGAGAGGTTGAAGAAATACAAGTTGAGGTTGAACCCAAACAAGTGTACTTTTGGAGTTAGATCTGGTAAACTCCTGGGTTTCATTGTCAGTGGAAAAGGTATTGAAGTGGATCCTGCAAAAGTAAAAGCTATACAAGAGATGCCAGCTCCCCGTACTGAGAAGGAGGTTAGAGGTTTCTTGGGACGATTGAATTACATTGCAAGATTTATTTCCCAGTTAACTGCCATCTGTGAGCCAATCTTCAAGTTGTTGAAGAAAGATCAGGTGATGGAATGGAATGATGAGTGCCAGACTGCCTTTGATGAAATCAAGAGATATCTGTTAGAACCTCCAATTTTGATGCCACCAGTTGATGGAAGACCCTTGATTATGTACTTAACAGTGTTAGACAACTCAATGGGGTGTGTGTTGGGGCAACATGACGAGTCTGGTCGAAAAGAGCAGGCAATATACTACCTTAGCAAAAAGTTTACCGACTGTGAAACAAGATACTCACTGCTCGAGAAAACTTGCTGCGCTTTGGCATGGGCTGCTCGCCGACTAAGACAGTATATGTTGACCCATACTACCTTGTTGATTTCAAAGATGGATCCAATCAAGTATATATTTGAGAAACCTGCTCTCTCCGGAAGAATTGCAAGATGGCAAATGATCTTGACAGAGTATGACATACAGTATACTACTCAGAAGGCCATTAAAGGAAGTGTTGTTGCTGATCATTTGGCTCATCAAGCAGTGGATGATTATCAGTCAATGAGTTTTGAGTTTCCTGATGAAGACATTATGATTATTACCAAAGAACCTGGACAATATGACGGACCTGAACAAGGATCCCGATGGACTATGGTTTTTGATGGTGCCTCTAATGCACTTGGTAATGGTGTTGGTGTTGTGATTAGTTCCCCTGAAGGTTGTCATACCCCGATTACGGCCAGACTTTGTTTCTATTGTACCAATAACATGGCTGAGTATGAGGCATGTATCCTGGGTATTAAAGCTGCTATTGATATGAAGATTCAGTTCCTTGATGTGTATGGAGATTCAGCCCTGGTAGTAAGTCAGATCAAAGGAGAATGGGATACCAAGCATGATAATCTCATTCCTTACAGAGAGCATGTGTTGTCTTTGATCCCACATTTCAAAGAGATTACCTTTGGACACATTCCACGAAGAGAGAATCAGTTGGCAGATGCATTAGCCACCATGGCATCCATGTTTGAGATCAGCTGGGACGATGAAGCTCCCAAGATTACTATTGATAGATTTGAAAAAGCCTGCATACTGCAATGAGATTGACACTGAAGGATCAGAGGAGAAACCTTGGTTCTATGAAGTAAAAAGATATCTTGAAGCTCAGGAATTCCCTGAAGGGGCATCTGTCAAAGATAGGAAGTTTCTGAGAAGGTTTTCTGCTAAGTTCTTTTTGAGTAATGGCATTTTGTACAAGCGCAATCATGATTCAACTATGCTTCGTTGTGTGGATAAGAAGAAAGCAAATGAGATTATGGAAGACATGCATGATGGGATCTTTGGCACTCATTCTAGTGGTCATACCATGGCAAAGAAGATATTGAGAGCAGGTTACTATTGGTCTACCATGGAAGCTGATTGCTATCAACACTCCAGAACTTGTCACAAATGTCAAATTTATGCTGATAAAGTCCATGTACCTCCATCACCATTGAATGTGTTGACTGCTCCTTGTCCCTTTGCCATGTGGGGCATTGATATGATTGGTGAGATCAAGCCTACTGCTTCTAATGGGCATCATTTCATCCTGGTTGCTATTGATTACTTCACGAAGTGGGTGGAGGCAGCTTCATTCGCATCTGTTACTAAGAATGTTGTGGCTCGATTCATTAAGAATAATCTCATATGTAGGTATGGCATCCCTGAAAGGATTATCACTGACAATGGCTCTAATTTGAACAACACTATGATTACTGATCTCTGCACGCAGTTCAAGATTAAGCATCACAACTCTTCTCCGTATCGTCCAAAGATGAATGGGGCAGTTGAGGCTGCTAATAAGAACATCAAGAAGATTGTACAGAAGATGACTGTTACTTATAAGGATTGGCATGAGATGTTACCGTTTGCTCTTCATGGTTATCGTACCACAGTACGTACTTCAACAGGGGCAACCCCATTCTCCTTGGTCTATGGTATGGAAGCAGTTCTGCCCATTGAAGTTCAGATTCCCTCCTTAAGAATTATGAGGGATGCAGGCTTGGATGAAGATGAATGGATTCAGACTCGACTTGACCAGATAAATTTGATTGATGAGAAGAGGTTAGCAGCAGTTTGTCATGGCCAGATGTACCAGAAACGAATGATCAAAGCTTTTAACAAGAAGGTTAAGCCAAAGGTATATCAGGCTGGTGACTTGGTAATCAAGCGTATCCTATTACCACAGGGTGATCCTAGGGGCAAGTGGACTCCGACATATGAAGGACCATTTGTAGTCAAGACAGTATTTTCAGGAGGTGCTATGATACTCACTACAATGGATGGTGAAGACTTCCCACAGCCTGTAAACGCAGACATAGTTAAAAAATACTACGCATAAAAAGAGACCCGCTAGGTTGACAGGCCTAGGCAAAAATAAGGGCATCCCGGCAAACCAAAAGGGTTTGGGCAAAAATTAGGGATATATATAAAAAGATGTACACCCGGCAAGTCAAAAACCTGAAAAGGCGGCTTGGGCAAAAAAGGGTATCCCGGTGGATTGAAAACCTGAAAGGGCAATCCAGGCAAAAGTTAGGGATTAAAGCGTATGACTATGTCTCGTTTGGATCACCCATGAAACTGCAACCAGTTGTACTACTTACTCAAGCTCGAACAGATAAAGCTCAATCCAATCGCTTCCGTCTCAACAGCAGAAGATGAGATACTTAAAGATAATGGCAATAGTAGAATTGAAACTCAATAGGATTGTTTCCCACATAGCTGATTTTCTCTGTTTTTGTAAAAAACTTTATGACAAAATCCTCTTACTAGGGTTTATGTCTCCTTGTACAAACTTACCCGTGTATGGGTCACTTTTTGATATAAATAAATTCCATCTTTTGAATCCAGATTTACTTTTACCCTATTTACATAAGCGAAACGTCCATTGGTTGTGTTTGAATGTATGTATGCTTTTGAATATGATTTATGTTTACAAGAAATGCATGTATTGCTTAATATGATTGATGTTTACCAGAAATGCATGAAAATGCAGTAATAGTATTTACTAAGGACGAACGAGGGAAGGATTTCAACGAAGCTTCGCCGGTTCATCTCTACAAGACAGTTACAAAACTCTCAGTAGGACAAATCCATCTTCATAAAGTCATGTCTCCCTTGGAATTTATATCCATCTCTTTTATCCTCATACGGATATTCGGGAATTTACTTTCCAATAAGAGTACGACGAACGAAGACGGGAGGTTATATCTATCCTACTATCAAACGAAGACGGGAGGTTATATCTACCTTACTATCAAACGAAGACGAAGGTTATATATACCTTGTTATCCCCAGCATACGGAAGGTTATGTATACCTTATTATCAAACAAGACGGGAACAAGATCCTCATATTCCTCAACAACGAATCGGGATTTATTTTCCCTGGCCAGCAGTTGTTATACGAAGACATCCAGACTCTTCCGGCAGCATCATATCATACATACATCATTTATATCATACCATAACATACATATCCATAAATGCATAATACATTTACTTAGGTGCATCATACTATGCATGCATACATATTGCATAAACTAACATTCTCCTTGCAGGATAGTTACATGCAGATAAAACAGCATCAACAATTTACAACAGGTCAGAAATGGGAAGGTTATGTAAAGGGAAGGTGTTAGCACCCTTTACATCTACCCCCCGGACCCAAAAATCTTTTAAAAGGTCTTTCCTGTTCTTTTATGCCTTTCCTTTGGATAAAATAAAAGTCGGTGGCGACTCTTGCTATCCGCAACATAACTAAAGTCAGTTCTCCCACCGTGTTACAATAGGTGATTGATTTTAGGTCAAAAAATTGATTGGTTATGTGAAGAATTTGATATGAAAAGATCCACAATGATCATGCCTTAAAAATCAAATATTCATGTGTGAATGCTTGCTATTTTTGGCCAAACCTCATGATTTCTTTCCTCTTCAATTCAAATCAATATTTAAGACTTTCTAGAAGCTTAATCTCAATCAAATCTTACATTTTCATATTTTATTTTTATTTAAAATGATTTTTAATGAATTAAATCAAAATAAATAAAAATAAAAATAATAAAAATCTGATTTTTAATGGTTTGGGTCGTGCATAGTGCTATTGTATGGATTGGATCATAATTTGACAAGCCCATTTGGAAGAAATTGGTTCTAGACCTCCTTTTTCATCATAAACCAACTCAAAATTTCCCAACTTTGCAAGGGAACATATCCTTCAATTTTAATGCTATGAGGGTGTTCTTGGACATTTTGGAAAGCTTGAAGAGTCCTCTAAACAACCCCACTGGTTTCATGTTCATATCATTTACCAATCTCAAGTTATGCCCTTCTGAAGTTGTTGACTTTTTGTTGACTTTCAAAAGGACCTATAATGTCTTAGCTCATACCTTCCAAATGAAGCATTTTTGGGCTTGGCTTGTGAGACACAAAGTTGTAGAGAATTCAATTTCCTTCAAAATGAGATTTGAGTGGAGACTTGGTGATGAAGTATGTGAAAGTTATGGCTGGTCAAAGTTCAGTTGACTTTTACTGAGGAAACCCTAATTTAGAAACTCCTGATTCTTGATGATCTGGAATCTCCTTGATGAATCATGATCAACCCTTGATAAAATGATGAATTTTACTTCATATACTTGATGTTGGCAAAAAATCATGAGGTTTGACTTTGGTTTGACCACAGTTGACCTCAGTTTGACCTTTTAACTTCATTGACTGATTTTGACTTATCTGATCATCTGACTGAGCAAACTTCTGAGAAAAGTCTTGAAACTTGTCATGGGGGTTCTTACACACATATAAGATGTTATGAAACTCACTTGAAGTCTTGGAAGTTCATTTAGCCTGATTAAAGTCAAAACCCTAGTTTTGGATGCACTGCCTAGGAGGTGCATTGTCTGAGGGAATTGTCAACTCTTCTGACCCATTGTGAACTTTGTGAACCTTGTGAACCATCATAAAATGTCTTGTGAACCTCATGGGAGGTATTGTGAACCTTGTGAACCTTGTGAACCTTCATGAAATGGCTTGTAGACTTCATGAACCTCATGAAAGGTTATGTAAACATTGTGAATCTTGTGAACCTTGTGAACCTTCAAGAAGTAACTTGTAGACTTCATGAACCTCATGAAAGGTTATATAAGCATTGAGAAACTTGTGAACCTTGTGAACCTTCATAAAGTAACTTGTAGACTTCATGAACCTCATGAAAGGTTTTGTAAATGTTGAGAAACTTGTGAACCTTGTGAACCTTCATAAAGTAACTTGTAGACTTCATGAACCTCATGAAAGGTATTGAAAGAATTGTGAATCTTGTGAACCTTCTTAGCACACAAAGTCTTGTATTGTGAGGGCAAATTTTGGGGTGCAACAGCTGCCCCTGTTCAATTTTCTGAAACCTGAGGGGTTAGATTGGTATGTTTGCCAGTCGTGACCTGGAAGGTTGAAGGGGATTGAACACAAAAGCCCAAAAATTTGCACTCACCAGTGCATAAAGTGATACAGATGGCTAGTTGAATATGATTGAGTGGGCTTAAAGATGCCACTTGGAAGAACTGGAGATGGGCTTAGAGATGCCATCTAAAGAACTGGATGTGATGATAGCTTTGTGTTGATACTGGATCTCAGTACTAGGTCTTCGTATAGGCCGTCTCTGAATCGTTTATAATTTGAATTTGTTGAATAGACCAGTAGAAATAAATGTTCGTGACGATTATCTCTTCTGGAAATATCTTGGATTAGGGAATAGATCTTTTTACAGACCGTTTGCCTACTCTCCAAGGTCAAAAGAACGTCAGGATTTGTTCTTCTGAAAAAAATCTTGAACCAGGGAACGGATCTTTTTGCAGATCGTTTGCCTGCTATTCAAGGGCCAAAAGAACGTCAGGATTTGTTCTTCTGAAAAAGTCTTGAACAAGGGGCCAAAAGAGCGTCAGGATTTGTTCTTAACTGCTTTGACTGATTTTGACTTATCTGACCATCTGACTGAGCAAACTTTTGAGAAAAGTCTTGAAACTTGACATGGAGGTTCTTACACACATATAAGATGTTATGAAGCTCACTTGAAGTCTTGGAAGTCCATTTAGCCTGATTAAAGTCAAAACCCTAGTTTTGGATGCACTGCTTAGGAGATGCACTGTCTGAGGGAATTGTCAACTCTTTTGACCAATTGTGAACTTTGTGAACCTTGTGAACCATCATAAAATGTCTTGTGATACTCATGGGAGGTATTGTGAAACTTGTGAACCTTGTGAAACTTCATGAAGTGACTTGTAGACCTCATGAACCTCAGGAAGATTTTGTAAGCATTGTTAAACTTGTGAACCTTGTGAACCTTCATAAAGTGACTTGTAGACTTCATGAATCTCATGAAAGGTATTGAGAGCATTAGGAAGCTTGTGAACCTTGTGAACCTTCATGAAGTGACTTGTAGACTTCATGAACCTCATGAAGGGTCTTGTAAGTGTTGGGAAGCTTGTGAACCTTGTGAACCTTCATGAAGTGACTTGTAGACTTCATGAGCCTCATGGAAGGTCTTGAAAGCATTGTGAATCTTGTGAACCTTGTGAACCTTCTTAGCACACAAAGTCTTATATTGTGAGGGCAAATTTTGGGGTGCAACACATATGTCGATGCTTATGGTGAGAGAACTTTAAATGATTGAGCAGTTCAGAGATATGAGCTTAGTGTGTGAGACGACTTATGACAGTGTGTAGCTGGGAATGTTGAAATTGACTAATGATATTATGGAAGAAATCCGAGCAGGACAACAATTTGATTTGAAGTTGGTTGATCAACTGACCTTGATTAACTAGGGTAACGAATGTGAGTTCTGAATGGATGAGAATGATGTGATGAGGTTCCACGACAAAGTGTGTATTCCAGAGGTTCGGGATATTAAGAAGGATATTTTAGAGGAAGTACGTCGAAGTAGATTGAGCATTCATCATGGTGCTACGAAAAATGTATCAGGATTTGTAGAAGTTGCTTTGGTGGTCGGGTATAAGGAGGGATATTTTCGAGTTTGTGTATGCGTGTTTGATTTGACAAAAGGTCGAAGATGGAACATCAGAATACTTTGGGTCTGATGCGACCATTGAATATTCCATAATGGAAATGTGATAATATTTCTATGGATTTTGTGTCAGGTTTGTCGAAGATGGTGAAGGGAAATGACTCGATTTGTGTGATGGAGAATGGATTAACTAAATCAGCTCATTTCTTACCGATGAGGATTAATTATTCTATGTGGAAATTATTTGGGATGTACATTGAGGAAACCATGAGGTTACTTGGGATAAAGATCCAAGATTTTCGCCGAGGTTCTAGGAAATTTGGCTAGGGGTTTAGGCACTGAGTTGAGGAAGAGTTCTGCTTAGCATCCGTAGATGGATGGTCAGACAAGGAGGAGTATTAAGTACTTGGAGGATTAGTTGATGGCTGGTGTGTTGGGCTTGGGGGGGCATGAAGATCTGATGAGGGAGTTGTATTCGACTCTGTTTTCTTCAGGCAATTTTCGAGGGCGAAATCTTTTTAAGTGGGGGAGAGTTGTAACACCCCGAATTCGATTATGATTAATTGTTGCTTATTTGAGGATATAAGGTGATTTTGACGATATATGGTTATATGGCACGATGCATTCTGGTGAAATTATTATAATAATATTAATAGTAAGAATAATTATATGATGTTATTTGAAGTGTTATTTATTAATTAAAATAAGGGAATTAGAAGTAATGAGGGCATTATGGTCATTGGTGATGGATAAGTGAGGGTAAAATAGGGAGAACCTATTTAGGGGTATTTGAAGAAGAATAGTGATGGGAAACTCATTATTTGAGATATTTTGAGAGAAGAGGCAAGTTGCTCTGAAGAACCAAAGAGGAATATGTAACACCCCAAAATTTTCCCTCATATTTATTACCATCTGACTGGTTTGTGTTTCACATTCACAGTCATGCATTTTCATTGGCTCCTAGGGCAGGAGGTCAAGAGATTCCCGGTAATTTGAATTGGCTTTATCCGGCGATGATTCGGGTGGTTTGTGTCTCAATCAAGTTGGAGCACAGGCTGAACACGAATAATCATGAAGGATGGGCGTATCTTAAGTAATAGGGCCTCTCCTCAGCATGAAAAGTTGCCCATCATCATATCTTTCTCTCAAAGAGTGGTTCATGACAATCATGGTATAGTGGTCCCCTCATTTGGGCATTACTTACAAGTTAATAAGATTGGAGGTTGAATTTGAGGGATTGATTAAATACAAAAAATAGTTTTGAATTCGAAGTTGGGAATGGATTGAATGTGGTAAATGTTGGTCGAAAACATTACTTGGCATTCAGGATACTAGCACATCAATATCCAAATCTATTTTATTAAAACTCATATTTTTATATTCATTGAGGTGAAGAAATCATGTCCTTTCTTTTTCAAAAAAAGAAATTTAATTCCAATTAAGTCCATTTTGAAACCCAATTCCATTTCCCTATTCAATTATAATGAGCCATTTCTCTTTAATTTTCTTGTTCAAATACCCTTATATCATTTTTTTTAGTCATATTAGACTAAACTCAACATTTGTTTTCTTCTTTTTTTATTATTATTTAACCCAATTATATTCCATTATTCATCCTTAATTGTTCACTCCTATGCATATCCATAAGTCAAAATAAATTTTGCAAGCATATTCCGAATATCAAAGTTATTTCGTTTCCTACTCCATCAACTTTTATAATTATGCCAAACATTTTCATGACTAATTAGTCATTTGCTACAACAATTTTCATGATATTGAAGCTACTATCAAGGATACAAATGGGAGTATTCTAAAAAGCTTGAACACTTTGGGTCTATTCATTTTAATGTTGGTGATCTTATGCGGGCAGAAATTTAAACTTGGCACAATGATTCAAAATAGGAAAAGAAGAAAGGATTGTTCCATTTGAGAAGGCAGGAAAAAGGGAAATAGCAAAATCCCAATATAAAAAATACATAAGAAGAAAACCAAAGAAAAAATTCAGTTACAAGCAAAACAGAAACAATTACAGGGTATAACAGAATCATTTAGAAAACTGATAGGAAAAAACGCAAATGGACATCACCCTTCTTCAATCTTGGATCCTCTAAAAAAAATTCAAAAACTCTCTCTTCAATTGAAACTCTTACCAATCTCCAATCCTCTCTGAATGCAGAATTCTCCCATTCTCTGCAAATTCCAGAACCACTTCCTCACATATTCAAAATTCATCACCCCTCTCCAATCTCCAATGACTCTCAATCGCTCTCCTTCATTACCTTCATCAATTCAGCTTCATCACCGATCCTCTGCATTAACAATTCACAATCACGTATCGTGAAAACCGAGTCAACAATAACAACAACTCCATCGCAGATAAACAACAAGATCATCACAGAAGAAGAAAGATCAAAAGGAAATCGGTTGGAGATTACTTACTGGGTTCATTCATTCGCGTCGATACCACATCTACTCTGAAACAGGCCGAAAAGGGATGCTTTCAATTCTTCATTATCAATATTCGATCTTGCAATAAAGCTCCTTCAAACCTCTTTAAACTCTTCCATTCATCCTCTGCATCCTCTCCATCAACCTGCAAATTTTGACAACATCAATAACAACTCTACACATCAAAATGTGGTAATCACCATGTCAACAAGAACACAACATATACCTGGTCAAATGCAGAATCAAAGTTCATCTTCAATCCGCCTCATCAACATCCATCATCGATTTTCGAAGATGTTCATTAATCTCTCTATCTTCAGATTCTTTGACCATAGTTAATTATCACTTTTAATCTTCATCGATAAGAAGCGATGACCTGCAAAAAGATTCAAGACGCAAGAACCTGCAAAAGTCCAGAACACAATAAACTCAGACTCGTGACACAATCAAGAAGAAGAACAAAAAGGAAAGAATTGTAACATACACGCGAAGAAGAGGTATAAACAAATTCATCGTCGGTCCATTCTTCGCAATCGTCGAGATTCGCTAGGTACGTAAAATGCGAATTCACCATGGTTGTGGCTTTGAGCTTCAGAAGATCATTATGTTTGTGCGTTTAAAGATCTAATTCTTGATTTGGTTTAGCTATATTCTACTCGCGAGATGATCTTGTTTATCTGAAATTTTGTTGATGGGTTTGGAAGGAAGACCTAAGAGGAATTAGGTTTATTTTTAGAGGGTGGCGTTTTGAAAGTTGAAGAGAGGTAGACGGTGGCCGCGGTTTGGTCTTCCCCGGTAGCGATTTTTTCTTTCCGACGGCTACTAGGGTTTGTGCGAAAGGGAAGAAGAAGAAGTTGCACAATGAGTTCTTGAGAGAGAGAGAGAGAGAGAGAGAGAGACATTTGTGGTTGAGTGTTAAGTTAACGGGATTAGGTTTATTATTCAGTAATTAATTTTTGGATTTTGGGATTATGAAAATAAAGACTCATAAGTATGGATTAATTGCATTGTTTAAGGTTTTGAAAAGGTCATTAAACTTCAATTAAAATTCCACCGCCCTTGTTAATTCTTAGAGATAAGGATTAGAGATTTTTTGGAGATTCCAAGCCACATCGGCGGTGACACTTGTCACCGTCCGGTAGGCTCTCCCAGCGGTGATTCTGTGCGTGCTTTACACCATAGTTATTAGGATCATGCGCCCTAAGATCCATCGGATATGAATACCTTAGGCAAGACTCTAATCAAACAGTCCACATTAAGTCAACATGTTTGACCGCGGCCCCATAGCATACATCCTCCAAGCCCTACGCTAATGGGCCTAAGGTGTTGCTTTTTGCACCTCCCCCGCAGGCCCATATGCTCATCTTAACAACAAATATTTCTATTTATACCCCCCTTTATTTTCTATTATTTTTTTAATTTCTGTTTTTTATACCTTTCAATTTAAATTCAGTAAAAATACCAAAAAGCATAATAAAATTCCCCAAAAATTATAATATCCTTTTAATTCAATTTAGAAACTTTCTACATTTTTACTTTCTGAATTTTTGCATTTTTCAATTTAATTTCGATATTTTTCGTTTAATTGGTTTTAGATTGAATTCCACATGGATACATAATTTTGTACATTTTATTTCTCCCACTTCCTGTAACATTTTTGGCCCATTCTTTTTGCTATGATTAGAGGACAAATAATAGAACCTAGAATATTTTTGGTGTATTTTTTAGGCCATTTTATCCACTGTTTTAGTAGTGTGGTTTGTATAAAATTTTGATTGAATCTTAGATAGATTTAAGTGACTATTTGACATAGTTAGACTTTGAATTTTTAAGAGATTTTTTAATACAATGATTATAGTCAGGTTTGAGACCCTAGGGAATTAATTTCACATTTTTTCCATGACTTTTGATGTTTTTGTCATCTTAATTCATTTCCATCATATTATTGCACATGCATTTTCATTTCATTTACTAACAATTTTCTTTTTGTGCAAGGTATTTTTCGAGGATTTGCTTATGGACTTTGATTGTGTTTTATTATGCCTCGATTATATGTTTGTGGATTTCACTTTGTGATGTAACACTTCTATAGTTTCTATAACTAGGATAGAAAAGATAAAACGAATCGATAGAAAACCAAAATCTCAAAAATAAATAAAGACTCGATCCAACGTCGAGTAAATTTTCAAATAAATAAATAAAGTTTGATGTGACTTTAGGATTCCTCGATTACCATCGTTCCATTCCATTACACCAGAAGCAAGCCTTGTATGTTGCACACCATAAGTCGTGCATCTCAGCACCACGCAATCGACCCACCCGATCCATCATTTCATCCCATCTATGTTTCATACACGTTTTTACCCACCATGACTTAGGAGGACCATATTGTTCACTATTTGTACTCACATATCTAGTTTAATATCTCTTAGGTAGATTTAATTTTTCAAACCTCACTAACCATAGGTCATCTTTAAACTCAACTAACTTGGGTAAGTCTAGTTTCCCTTAGAGTTTTTCCTTTTGCAACTTGAGTCTCACTTCTCATATTTAAGAAAAATCAAAACACTTAATAAAGGAAAATGTGTACAATGCGCCACGAGCCTTAAGCTATACGGGAAATGATTAGTGGAGGTCTCCTCCACTCTTCTAGGATGCTTTACAAACGTTCCATTGAGGGCGATCTTGGAAAGTATTCGCTCCTGTGTCATAGTCTTTAGTGTTGTACATACAATAAACATAAATTCAAAACACTTCTTCTAAAAGACAACAAACCAAGACATCACGTATTCTCCTCTCATCTCATACTCCTTGCGGACGAATGTGACGTGTCTCAACAGTTCAAACAGCGACACGGTAAACACCCTCAAGTCAGAGCCGGTAACACCTGAGCTAGAGCTATGGCAATGTCATCCTAAAAAACATAAGCAAGTTCCATCCTTAGTTAGACGAACTACGGCGACTCTGATCCTCATTTATCCCAATGAGGTACGTAGGCAGTGGGGTAGGGCCCATTCGAGCACAATCTTTATTTTCCCTACATTTTCCCCTTTCTTTTCGATCTCATTTCCATTCCATTCTAGATAATCATTCTTTCATTCAAACAACATCGTATTTCTCACCCTTTGAAACAGACTTATAAGCGTGGATCCCATCGGGTACGGCGGACGGATTGGGGTGCTAATACCTTCCCAATTCGTAACCGACTTCCGGACCCAGATCTTTGGTTTGCAAGGCCTCGTCATTTTCCTTCTTCCTTAGGTTTGTGCAACATTACCTTTCCCATTCCTTCGGGATAAAAATGTCTGGCTGGAGACTCTACCTTTTTCGCGCCACTTTCGCGTTTGTACTAGGATGAAAATCCCGGGAGCGACATAATAGGCTAGGGTTGGAGAGTTGCAAAAGAGAGAAAGGAATCATATTTCTACTCTAAGGTGTGAGGAGTATTGCATTTCAATGTGTGTGATATAGAGTTAGATGTTATTGAGGATTTTGAGGTTTTAAGGGAAAACCTAGGATTAAAGTTGTAGAATTGATTAATTTTGATGATTTGTTTTGTGATGTTTGTTGTGATTGATGTATATGTGTTATATATGGGTTTTAATGACTTAAACTGGGGTTTAAAATGCAGTTTAAGGGTGTGAAATTGCAGTGGGAGAAGTGTTGTCATCGCAGACACTTTTGGTTGAATCACAGAGCGGACTTAGCCCGGTTTTTGGCGCTTAGCGCGGTCCCTTCAGGCAACTTATTTTCAAAACTTCGAAAATTCATAACTTTTGATCCATAAGTACGTTTGTGCCGCCGTTCGAATCGTTGGAAAGCTGGCCTTATGTACTTTATGTTAAAATTGTTTTCACTGATAAATTTCCAACTATTCGATGCGCCATGTGTGTTTTCCATGTATGTTCCAATGTGTCGAATCGTGAAATATGGACATCACACGTATGAATGTTTTTAGTGATTGTAAATTATGATGTTGTATGATGTTATTGTTAAGTTGTTGTGGCATACAATGCAATTGTTATCGGTTATGGTATGATGTGTTGTGAATTAACCGGTAATGTAATAGTGGTTGTTTATGATGTAGTCGAATGTTGTGGGGTATTGTTGTTATAAAGATGTTGTTATGTGTTAAATATGATATGATACTTATGTTGATCTAGAGGATAACGATAGGGCGTTGTTGTGTTATGATGTTAATTATATGTTGAAACTTGTATGATGATTATGTGTTGATTGCGTATGTAATGATGGTCATGTGAATGATGTTACTATGAGGATTTAGACATGTATTAGTGATGTTATTTAAGGATCCTATGATGAAATAAATAGATGAGGTGCATGTTTTGATGTTTGTACATGCTATGTGACGAACATGACGAACATTTGTGAAATTTATAAATGACCACTAGACTATTATGTTTTAGATGTATATTTTTCTTTAATAATGTATGTATTATAAATGAAATTCAAATTTTAAATATTATTAAAAGAATTTATTAAACTAATTATCATTTAAATTATATATTTTCTAATTAATAAATTAATATAAATATATATTTTATTTGATAAAATAATTTTTTTTTTTAAAATCTGAAACTTCCACCATATAATAAAAATTGAAAAGGAATTAAAATATTAGTGACCGAATTTTCGGTCACTAAAGTTTCGGTCACTAGTTCAATCACTAAAATTTTTTATAAATTAATTTTTTTATACAAACGCTATTTGAGACTAAAAATAACGGTCACAAAATTTCAGTCACTAATTTGATGGCTAATTTTATTTAGTGACCTTTAAAATTTTACTAACTTGATGTCCAATTTCGGTGGCTATGGTGACCGAAAACTTTCAGTCACTAATTTGGTCACTAAAAGCGATTTTTCTAGTAGTGTATTAAAATGAAGTTGTAATGTTATATTATGATGTTTATGATCGTTATGTGATGACGATTATATGTTGGTGGATTATATGACTGATGTATAGATGTTGTGTGTTGAGTATTATGATGAATTTTACATGAACGCTGATGCAAATGTCGATTATGTTGATTATGTTGAAGTTGTTGCACCATTGCATTCATGGCATACCTATGATGTTGGAGGCTTCGATCCCATTGTGTGGACCAGGGTGATGTTGTTTATGTTGTGCTCCCGCGTGGATGGTAGATGACCCAGTATCCATCACATGTTGAAATCAGTACTACATTCATTTATGAAGTTGTATTTCATTCTTGGTGGCATAACATAATTGCAATTGTGTTGATTAGATGATTTGATGAATTATGCGATGTGATGGTTGAGAACTTGAGATGTGTTTCTATATGTTGAGTGTTGCATGTACATCTTTACTTTATGTCATTTATATTGATTTGTGATTACTCGCCCTGCCTGTTTGAATGTTGCCTCTACGTAGGTAACATGCAGATAACTAAGATTAGTTTGTGGTGCATAAAGTTCTAGCTTGAAGTTGTTTAGCTTATTTATGTAGAGTTATATGGTGTCTTGCTTTGGTAAATATAACATCGCGTGTGAAAACGCTTAAGTGAATATTATGTTGTTTTGTTAGAATGATTTTTATGAGTTATTATATGCCGATTTTAGTTGATGATGATTGTTGACAATTACTAAAAGGTCTTGATGTTTTGATGAAATAAAAGAATATATTTGAATTTATGATTCCGCTGCAAAGTTTGAATTTAGTTGTGGATATTACTAGATAAATTATTATTTTAAAAATGTTTTGAAAACCCGTGTTACGGAGCGGGAGGTTTTGGATTGATGTTTTATGAAGAAATGTGACATCTTTTATGATGTACTCAGATTTATTTAAGTATACCTATCGCGTATATTATGTTGGGTTAGAAGAGTGTTAAACTCTCCAAAACAAATATTTAACTACATTTGATTGTTGCATCTTGGAAAGAAGAATTTGAATCCTATATATAGCTTTGGACTCCCTATTCCTTCACAAAACTACGCGATGTGAGACTTCAAAGAATTTGTATCTTATATATAGTCTTGGACTTTATTTTCATTCACAAAACTTATCGATGTGAGACTTCTCCAACATGTATATATATACTAAACTAACTCCCAACAATATCCACCATGATTAAAAATAATACATTAACTTTTATTGTCTTTGTAAAAACAAGAGTTGTCTCTGCATTCCATCTATATGTTTTGATGATAAGAATGAAGTATTTGTGAAAGAACTATTTTATATTCTAATGTTTGTTATTGTGCAGATCATGATTATTGAAGATATCATATCAAACAAACATTATCAGAATGTGTGCTAAAGATTATATACGAGTTAATATGTGTAACATAATTCACAAGCGTACTGAAGAAGCAAGTATTCTTCTATATTTGACCATAATAAGAAATATCCAAGGATGTATGATATTGTTGTTGCAATGCTCTTGTGAATTTTGTTCTGAGAGTGATTCTGATTCTGAAGCTAGAGAAGCTTCTGAAGTTGTAATCTTCGAAGAACTAAGTGTTGAAGACTCTGATGACTTAAAGTTTTGAAGACTGAAGGTTATGAAAACCTAGTGCAGAAAAACTCTGAAGACTTAAGGATTCTGAAGATCAAGGTTCTGAATACCAAGTGCTGAAGACTCTGAAGATATATTCTATATGCACAAGGTTCTGAAGTGAACCGAAGTGATCATTGGATTGAAGAAGAACAATGGTTGTTGTCTGAAATGTTCTTAAAGTGAATCAAGATGAAGTAGTAATTATATGTTCTCATCAAAGATCAATAAAGCTTTCAGAAGCTTTTGAAGAAGAAAACTTCAGCAATTCAAGTAGGAAAAATTCAGGGTATGACACCACCAATCTGACAATTTCCAATCTTGTGACAGGGGCATATACTTAAGATTATTCGAGTCCTGCTCTCTGAAGAAATCGTCGAGTTACCAATATCGCCTTATGTCTTGCTATCGACCCATCAACTTTGTGTTTCAACCTAAACAACCACTTCACTTCGATAGCTTTTGTACGTGTCAATAATTTGACTAACTCTCATGTGGTTTTTTCTTTCTATTTCTTGCAACTCTTAGACCATAGTATACTTCCACTTTATATTCTTTAAAGCCCCACTATAGTTGATTAATTCGGAACCTTCAAGTAAAGCAAAATTAACTAATTCTCCATCCGGTGTGGCTTCATCATCTCAGTCACTTTGTAGTCTTGAGGTCTTACTGGACGAACTCTAGTTCCTTGAGGTCTATAGTTTATTCTAGCCACACCCTTTTTAACCTCGACTACGTCTGGAATATTATTGACTATTTCGAATTCAAATCTATTATCTTCTTCAATTTCAACTGTTGTTGGGGTGTCATTAATTGGAATTTCTTCGTGCTCACTACTTTCTTCATCAACACAATAACTCATCAATGGCTTGACAATTGCATCACCTGAATTCCAATCCTAGGTAGAGTTTTCATCAATCACAATGTATGGACTCATCACAATTTTATTGTTCATTGGATTGAATAACCTATATGCTTCAGTATTGAGATATCCTACCAGAATCATAGGTTCACTCTTGTCATTAATCTTCATTCTTCTCGCATCAGGAACATGCTTATAACAAATAGAGCCAAACACCTTCAAATGACTCACTGATGGTCGTTTTTCGCTCTATACTTATTCAATAATCTTATGAAGGTAAGGAAAACACACAAGAAGGGGGTTAAATTGTTTTTGCAAAAATGAAGTTACTTATGAACCAGAGTTCAGATTCTAAAACAAAATTCAGAATCTAACTGATAGATGCAGCGGAATAAGAATCAGAAGTAAAGTAAAAATGCACTGAACACACAATAGTTATATTGGTTCCTCTCTCATCTGAGTGTACTCCGGTCCCCTTGATAAGCAAGAGAATGTCCATTATAATCAACCAGATTAAACTTGCTTATACACACTTGTATAAGACTTTCCTCTTGCTTAGAGCATGTGTCTAAGACTTTTACCTTGCTTAATCAGCTCATGACTAAGACTTTTTGCTTAGAAAATATATCCAAGACTTTTCTGTTGCTTAGACCTCGTGTCTAAGACTTTTCCTTGCTTGAGCCACCTGCTCAAGACTCAACATATGCTCAAACCTACAACAAGAGACTTTATATCTAAACTGACTATTTAGAGAATAAATGACTTACAACAAGACCAAATAGTAATCAAAGGTGCTTAAAATGTTACAACACATTATTACATAAATTCTTAGGCTACATAAATAAAAAAAATCTCTTAGCAGTTTTAGTTATGATCTCAGTGCATGTATATCTCAATTGTAGTTGTCGTTTTATTTCTTGAGTTGATATTTACATCATCTACTCCTTTTATCGCATAGGAAATATAGACATTTTGGAGCTTCCCCAGCAGCTATAATCATATCAAATCTTCTAGTATATATTATTTTCCAATAAATTAAGTGTTGGAACTATCAACAACTGGGTTTTCCACTAAACATGATCATTGTCCAAAGGTTTTATCCAATATTCAAGTACATCACAATCCTGTAGAAGATAATGTCAATAAATCTCGAGTTCCATGTTAGTAAAAATGAGTTGACACTACTCATAATCAAAAGTAGAAGGAGCACATAATTGATACTGAGGTGTACTAGATATCGCACTCTGATCAGACATTTCCAACTAGACTGATCAGAACTGAACCAAAGCCTTTTCTGCGACAGAACTTAGTTCATCAAGTAAATATAAGCATGCACATAGAAGCAAGCTAGTTAGAAATCCTAATTTATTTTTAAATACTTTATTATCATCAAAATAATTTTGGAGGATTCATGGTATGAACCAAACTTGTCTCAACACCTTGTTCTTCAGCTTCTTGGTAGAGCACCTATTCAGAATATAAACAATAGGGGAAACAACTTCACCCCATAAGGATTTTGGAAAATTCTTCTACTTCAACATGTATCTTGCCATGTCCAATATGGTCATTTTTCTTCTTTATGCTAGTCAATTATGTCGAGGTGTGTAAAAAGAAGTTAACTCATTATCACTACCATATTATGCACATAATTATTCAAACATCTTTGATGTATATTCACCACCTCCATCTATTTGCAGAACCTTGATCTTCTTTTCACTCTGGTTTTCAACAAGTATTTTGAATCTCTTAAAGATTGCAAATACTTTGTCCTGTCACTTGATCACATAGATTATAAGATTTTGACTATACTCGTTAACAAATGAGACAAAACATTTATTTCCACCAAAGGTATAATACTCAAATGGGCCACATACATATGCATGTGTTACTTCTAGTATGCAAGAGGATCTCATTGGTATAGTCGAAATAAAAGACTTTATGGATTGCTTTCTGACTAAGAAACCTTCATTGATTTTGTCGGGAATCTCAAGACTTGGTATACCAATTACCATATCTTGAGTAATCAGTTGGTTGAGTGATCGAAAATTCAAATGTTTAAACCTCAAATGCCACAACTAACTATGCTTGTGGTCGACAACATTTTTTAGACATCGGACTTCAGTCGAACTGATCATGGTCTTGAATGTCCTATTCTTCGACAAAGGATATTTCAAGACCAGATTATTCTGAGCGTCGAACAGTTCCAAGACTCTATCTTTCATAATCACTGAGAAATCTTTTTTGACCAGTTGTCCAACACTTTGCAAATTGCACTTCATTCCAGGTACATAGAGTACATATTTGATCATAACTTTTCTTTCATTGCTCCTTTGAATAACTATGTCGTTAGTACCTTGTGCTTGGAACGAGCTATTATCAACATGTTTAACTTTACTCTTATTCGAATCGTTGAAATCTGCTAACCACTATTTTCGACTAATCATGTGAATTGAAAAGGCCGAGTTGAGGAACCAGATTTTGGAGTTGACATAGTCATCTGCAACCGCAACCATAGCCATCATATATTCAGAATCATTTGAATCTTGGCATGCAAGGTTCGCTCATTCCTCCTTGCCTTTTGTCGCTCCATTTTATTTATTGTACCAACAAATTTGGGTCAAGTGACCCCATTTTTTATAGTTATAACACTACACACCTTTTTTCTCTTTATCTTTTTTATAGGAGTTCCCTTATCCTCTTTTCGAAGATTCATAAGCCTTGTCATCAACCTTATGTTTTTCAGGGTTCGAACAAGACTTATTGCTCTAAGTCTTATCTCATTTTCCTTTTAACTTCTTGGAACCACCATGCTTTTTCCAAGTTTGAGCCTGCAGTGCTTGTATAAAATCTTGAATCCTTTTCCTTTCGACAATCCTAATCTCATGTGTCTCCAACGAACTAACCAAATCTTTCAATTTCAGGGTTTCAAAATTGTTAAATTATTGAATAGCTATGATAACATTATCAAAGTGAGAGGTCAATGTACATATTACATTCTCATCTATCATCTTATTAGTTAGGGTTTCACCATAACCCTTCATGAGATGGACGAGATCCTACACATTCGACACATAGCTTAAAATCTTTTCATATTCTCCTATTTGCAGCAATTCATATTTCCATCACAAAGTATATAATTTAATGACTTTGACTTTTACCCCTCCTTTATAATACTTGACAAGAATATCTCATGCCTCCTTCGGCGATTCAGCATGAGAGATCTTGTCGAAATTCTCAGAATCTACCGCCAATTGAATGCAATACGCTATCTTGCAATCTTTTTTCTTGGCCTCCTTGTTCATGACTCTCTGAGTAAGTTGCATTCTCAACAAGCTCAGGGACGCCATTAGTTACCACTTATATGGTTTCATGAAAGACAAATAGAGGTTGCATTTGTTTTCTCCATAGGATCAAATTCTTGTCGTCAAGAATTGGAAGAGAATTCAAAATGCCATTAGTATCATTCAACTTTGCAGAGCGATTGATTAAAAATCTATGATCCCGGAAACACAATCACCGACGTGTGATTCTTGAAAACACGATCAAGAATCTAATTGGGGCTCTAGATACCAATTTGTTAGTGTGTGAGACACTTTTAGTGAGGAGAGAGAGAGAATAAGGAAATAAGAATTGATATTATTGAATTATGATTGTGCTACAAAACCAAATTACAAAGTATCAATTTATATATAACTAAGTGACTTGACTACTAAGTAACAGATAAAAGAAACCCTAAACCCTAATTATCTTTAGGTTTGGGTCCCACACAACTTGAATTTATATTACTTATATCTCAACACGTGCATGCAAGAAATAAAATTGCAAAAAAGTGATGTGTGAACTAACCGACAACAAACCGATATTTTGAAAATGGTGAACGAACTCAATTTCCAACACAATAACAAATTTAATAACGAATAACTGACTAACAACTATAACAAGCAATCACGAAAATTTATAACTAAACAATAAGAGACATTGAATTTAAAGATGACAAAGAAACAACGATAAACCATCAAACCATTCTAGAAAACTAACACCAAATCAACAACAAAATGGTTTCCGATCAGCTTCTAAAAACAAAATTGATGAACAAGCCACAACAACAACATAGCAACGACAAATCATCAAACGCGTCTAAAATAATATTGCATTAACTAATTCAATGAATGTTGGAACCAAATTTTAACCATAAAATTGACGATGTATGGAACCAAATTTTCATGTAAATAATAATCAATCAACGACAACTTTGTTGTAAAACAATAATGGAGATTTCGACGAACCCCAAAGAAGTTAGAAGATATTGCAGTTTGAAAATATCGCACCGCCACCTCGTATCTCTATATGATTACAATGGTGGATTTTAATGAGAGAGAGAGAGAGAGAGAGAGAGAGAGAGAGAAATTGATGAACGACATTAGATGAAAGAGAATAATGAAGAGGAAAAAAGCCGTGATTTTAAAAATATGTTGCTCATGTCCCAAATATAACGTTTAAAATATGATTTTGTTATAAGTTTTTTTTAAAGTGATTTTATCTTATATTTTTAAAATTATTTTTTATGATAATTTTTTGAAAAATAATATAAGTTTTTCCAAAAAATTTATTATAAAATATAAAAAAAAAAGTTTTATAAAAAGATAGTTAAAATTGTTCTAAGTTCTTTCAAATTTTTGAAAAATAATTAAGTTATTTCAAATTTGTTTAATAGAATTTAAATAATTTTTCAAAAATATATGTATCTAAAAAATCAATTTTATAAAAATATTATTTAAAATAGCTTTAAATTGTAACAGATTTCTAATTATTTAAAATAAAGTTGTAGTATAAGATTAAAAAAGTCGTAGTAGAAGATTTCTTATTTTTTATTAAAAGTTTTTTACACAAAAATCCTTAAAAGAGTTATAAGAAAACTCAAAGCTTTAAAATCATCTTTTTAAATTTAAGGATACCTTTTTTAAAAATATACAATTTATAATATCTTAAAATTTCTAAGAAATATATATGGTTAATAAATATCAAAAATATTTTTTAATTTATAATAAACAAATTCAAGGATGATCCTTACCATTTTTGAATAAGTTTTAATAAAACTCATTTGTTAAAAAGTAAAATCAACTTTTTTTTTTTAAAGTTGAATCAAGATTTTTGTTGTTGTCTTTCATATATTTTTTAAACTCCATGGCATGCCAAGTGAAAAAGACATACCAAAAGATTGAAAGAAAATAAACATACAATGACAAGATAGTTTAAAAAGAACAGCATAATAAAAATAGTATATTCTAAAGTGCACTTTGTTTTAGTGGAGAAAAGGGGTGCAAGTAAATGTAGCTTTTTTGGTAATGGATTATGGAGTATGAAAGGGGGTAATGGAAGGGTATTATGGTCATTCTATTCTCATTCTCAAATAGAAAGCACATTACTCCATGTTTTAGTGATTTATTTATGGAGGATTTTAGGTTGGTGAACAATGAACATAATCTTTTTTAATTTCTGGAATTGGTGACACAAAATATAGCTAGATTGCAATAAAGAAGTTTAATTGCAACTTTGACAAATTGGAGCCACCGAATCCATTAAATGTACATCAATGAATGAAGAAATAAAAGTTGAATTCACCTTATCCTTATCAATATTAAATAGAATTGAGTATCATATGCTTTTACAAGTTTATTATTGGTTTAATTAATTGAGGGAAACAGAAGATGACATAAGTGGGTGAGGATATTAAGAGGGGAAAAGTTACTATGGAGAAAATTATTTTGAATTAGAAATGGAGAGGAAAAACATTTAAGAGAATTATTTAGATTTTTTGTTTTTTGTTTTTAAATTAAGAGAAATTCTTAACACATCCCATAAGTTAAGTTTTTTAGGTATTTTATGTGAACATCTTTCTATTTTAGATGTGTAAATTAGGATGCATTTTTTTTTTAATTTTAATTTTTCAGTTTTTTTTGGATATGCACATCCGGTACAAGTTCGCATTTGCAAATACGGAAGAAAACCAGATACAAAATACAAAAAATTCAACATTGTTTCTTACATTCATAACATAAAATAGGGATTACATTCAATTCGACATTACATCAACTGGAATTTAAATATTACAAAGATCAATAGTCTGGTGAACGCTTGCACATCTCTAAGATGTCATTGATTGTTCTTTGGACGATCGCCTCGAACTTGAGCGGAAATTGTTCTTCGTAACCGATTTTGTTTGCCACATCGCTGTAACATCCTCTTGATTCTTGAGCTCAACATTGTTGTAAGCGACGTTCCCTTCATTGTCAACCGAAGATGGACGATACTCAAGCTTCGCAACCTTCTGTTTCTCTCAGGAAGGTAGGAGATGTTCGATCTCGTCAATGATCTCGCTAACGCAAAACCAAGAACATATGTCTTATCCGTAGACGTAACATCAACCATCTCAAATAATGGAAATCAATACTTGTTCGTCTTGTAGGTACAATCGAGAATGAACACGTCGCGAACGTGTTGAACAACTTTACGAAATCTGGATGAGTCCAAAAAATATCTCAGACCGTAACTCCATCATTGTGATATCTGTACCGAGACATGTAATTGTTATCATCCAACAATTTCAATAGTTGTTGCATCTCACTTCTATCTCCCCTAATTGCTTTGTTCGTTTGATACCGAATGTTATACACTTGCTTTATATTTGCTACATTGTTGGGTTCCTTCTGTTTCAACGTAACAAGTATATTTTTCGGTTGGACAAAGATTCAATGTCATGTCGGTAATACATGTCTTCTCTTCCGACTTGAGCCGGCATAAACTAGGATGACCTTTAAACTTTGAGCATAATTTGTGATTATGTATACCACAAACAACATTAAATCTCCATTTTTTGGAAGCTAAAATATAACCACGAATCTTAAAAGGGCACTCGCATTTTCTACTACCAGTGTCATCTTTTTTTAACTTCCGTAGAGGAACCTGATATTTACCACTTCTTTCGCACCCCAAAATTACAAGAGTGTTTCTTCTTTCCGAACCATTATCCGATCTTCCGATATTCACACTGAAACCAATGCTAATAGTCGTTCTACGAATATATGCGAGCATGATATCATAATCATCAAACTCTTGCTTGTTATTAAAGATACCGCCGACATCAACCGACTTTACGATAATCCCTTCAACTTTCGATGATATCATCGAAACTAATTCTTTTGAGATGTTATCAGGGTGCACCATATCTATTTACAAACAATAATATAACAATAAATATATATATAACTAAAAGCTATTAAAAATTGCTGAAAATTAAAATTAATAAGTGTCAGGCATTTTTCTGGATGTGCATATCCGGATAAGTTCATGCTAAATAAGTTACAGATTTACACATCCGGAAGCCGCGTAACTTGTTTTTTTTTCAAAAAGTTGATTGATAATGTGAGCAATATAGTGGATGAAGTTGAATATTTACCTGAAATTCAATCTTCTCTTGCTCCCTTTGATTTGTTGCACCAAAAAGTTGGAGTTTTTGAGTGAGAAATGATATTGATGAAGTAGGGTATTTTTAGGTTGGTGAGAGTGAGTGTGAAATAAGAAAGGTTGAGAATATAGAGAATGAGATAGAGTGATCATGCAGGTTCAAATATATCAGCAATTCTTTCGGATCTGCATATACGAAGACCTTCCGCATAAGCACATCCGGAACAATTTTTTTTACGCCATGGTGCGTCCTGATTTGCACATCCGGAATCAGGGGCATAATGGAATTTCGTGCGGTGTCTAAGAAACTTATGGGGTGTATTAAGAAATTCTCAAAATTAAATTTTTGTTTGGTTGAAAGGATATGAATAAATAAGGCTCTATTTGTTTTGTTTACAAAGAGATATTGTAGGATGTGGAAAGAACAAAACGATAATTATATTATTAAGACCGCCTATAGATTGGTGAGGAGGTTCCAATCAAATCAAATTAGTCATAATGTTAAGGGGGATTGATGTAGTTTGTGGAACATTATGGCACCTCCTAGAACCAAACATCTATTGTGGAATGTTTATAAGGGCTGCCTCCTAACTTGGATTAAGCTACGACAAAATTTTGTTCGGTGTCCTGCAAGTTGTCAACCGTGTGAGAATATGGAAAAAGACGAGGGACATGTGTTCTTTGGATGCATAGTAACTAACCAAAGCTGAAGAGTAGCGGGTTTGTCTTCTATTATAGAACCTCGTCTTCAGAAGTTTAATGATGTTAAGACCCTCATTCTTGATATATGCAGTAAAGAATATAGGAAGATTGCAAGGAGAGTTGTAGTTTTGATATGGGTCCTTTGAAATAACATAAATAATGTGATTTGAAATAATGATAGAGATGAGGAGTCCAAGGTAGGATTATAAGCTTATCATAATTGACATTATTGGTTTAAAGTTCAAGATGTCTAAGAAAGTGAGATCATTCCCCACAACAACCAAATAGTTTGGATATCGTCTATTGAATGGTGGGTGAAATGTGGTGTCAATGTGGGTTTGAATAATCAGAAAGGAATAACTAATAGCGGGTGGTGTGTTAGAGAATGTCTCAGTAGATTCATTATTGGAGGAATATAGTGGGATGTTGGTCTTTTATCAATTATATAAATTAAAGCCTTTTCCATGAAAGAAGCAGTTCAAGCAGCCATCCAGTCGACACCATGGTAAGAGGAAAAGTTCGTTGAAAATTCATAGAGCACAAAACTCTATCCAGTCGACATTGCACGTTATTTTCACTCTGCCTACCATTGGTCCAAGTGTAAGGGTAGCCTTCAAATCCCACCTCTTTTAGACCACAATTATCCAAAGTATGTTTGCTCTAGGATAATTGTGTAATAGTCCTGATATTGCCTCCAAGCTTGTCTGAGTCAAACACAATACCATTGAGGTCACCAAAAAGAATCATTTTCCTCTCACCCCTATCACTTAAATCTTTGATCAAAGTGCCAAGTTTCCTTCTTTTTTGCTTCCTCCGGGTAGCCATAAACGCCAACAAAAGACCACCATTGATCATCCTCTTCTTGCCGAACCAACAATATGGTGCAGAGAGAAAGAAAAAGTGTGAGCCTCCAACTCCTCAATCCACCAAAGACTAATACCCCTGCTTTATCCTTCCCGATACCTCTACAATCCACCGATTGGTCGGATTTAAATCTGAACCTTCTCTTTTTAGACCTAATACCTCTTCTACATTTAATTTAGTTTCCATTAGAAAGACCATTTGTGGGTTTTCAGTACGAATGAGCCTAGCCAAAGCTCGAACTGCTCGAGGACTGTTGGAGTACAAATAGAATAAAGGTTTTGTTATCGATCCACAAAGATTGTTTTGTGATATTTAAGTCGTTCTAAAGTTGTGCTAGTTTAAGACTCAAAGTAACAAAGGGAGTTTTTGGTTTCGGTAACAGAAAGTTTAATTTTTGCATTCAAATAAAAACTACAAGTTAAAAGTGTTATTTGTTGAAAGATTATAAAAAGCACATGCCAAAGTTAGGGTTCGATAGGTCCATTTGCACGTATAGTTTCGATCAAGTAGACAAACTCGTTAAAATGATAAACATAATCACAATATCCTCTCAAAATGTTTATTTCTAACACAAAATATGAGTTTTACCATTTTGATCCATTGATGATCTCTCACTCAATCTATCAAAATGATAGCATTAAATTTCAATACAAAGTGAACACCAAGTCTCATAACTATCTCTAGCTTATGTTCTTTGGTGGATGAAAAACCTAGGTCAAGTGTTGAACACATTTCTCAATCATGAAGCAACACAAAATATATTTCATAAACACAAAGTTTTCACCATATATTCATCATCTAGAGTTCTTACACAATGATCAAAGCCTATACATACAAAGAAAAGACCTATCTACCTTCTAACCTTGACATATAAAAGGTTTAGCTATCCATAACCATGGAAGCTTCCATTGAAAGAAAGAGATGAAGAAGACAAAGCATCAATGACGATCTCCTGACTATTAATGCACCGATTCTTCGAAAATGAAAGAAAATATGAATTCTAGGGGTTTTTCTATATGAACTATCAAGACATCCCAAAAAATGAGTTGTGAAACCCTTTTATACAATCCTGAAAAATGCAACGCTCGCTAAGCGAGCCTTCATTAAATGCTAAACCGCCATTACTCGCTAAGCGAGCTGAGACCCTCGCTTAGCGAGAAACTCACTGACTCTTTCGCTTGGATCTCACTTAGCGAGCTTGTAGCAAGCTCAAACAATCCATTATCTTCAAGAATCTTCCAAAGAGAGTCATCATGAATTGCTTTCTTCATTCCAAATATGCAACCTAAAAATCATAAAACAAAAGTTAAATAATCGATACTATTGCAACAAATAAACTAAACTATGAAAATTAATTAGAAACAAAGCGAAAAAGGCATTAGAAGTCCAAATAAACTCTTGAAAAATGCCAAAAACTATACTACATAATAACATCAATTGGCACTTATCAAGGACTCCCCAATCCCCGACAGTTCCAAGATAAGTTTTTCATTGTGATAGGCGGTGATGGTTGAACTGAAATTCCCCCACCTTCTTCTTTTGATTGCTTCCTCTTCTTATCCTTCAACCCAACCCAACAACATCAACATACCATTTCGTAATCATAACATCAATCAAGTTCCTCTTGACTAACATAGGTTTGGGAGCTGAATCATTTGGCGACTTCGAATTCTTTGTATTCTTCCGTCTGGTCCACTTTTTTTTGGGCAACATGAGGAAGTTGAGTAGGAATTTGATCTGGATAACCCTATTTTTCAGTAGACATTGACATTGTTCCCAACGACTCCGCAACCGTTTCCACATCTAAAATTGGCACCTAAGCAACTAGGCATTCTACCATAGATTTCTTTTTCTAAAGCATATTAGTGTCTCTATTTCGAACCTCTTGTTCTTCCCCCTTATCTAATCCTTCCGATCCACATCTACTTTGACTAGAATCTGCATCGAACAACTCCTTGTTGTATTTACTAGAATTGGATTCTTTTGGTTTGACTTCATCAATCATCTTTGGAAGCGGTGAGGCTCGGAGCCATTACCCGAAGGAAAGGTCGTGTTCTTCGATATCTTCATATCCTTCTTCGTTCAACCCTTCGACTATCTCACAATCCTTAATCTGATGACTCATACGCCCACAAACAAAACAATAAATGGGCAAACGCTCGTACTTGAAATGCAGCCTAAGGATCTTCTCCTTATATTTCACTACAGTGCCTCTTTTCAACAGTTCATGAAGATTTATCTTCACATTCATCCGTAAGAATCTACCATTTTTGTGCGCCTCCTTCAAATCCATTTCTTCAAAGACTCCAACTATGTTGCCTAATTTCTTCGCCATAGTCTCGGATCGAAGGATGAGAGAAAGCTCATAAACCTTAACCCAAAATGAAGCAAAGTGCATTTCCAGATCTGCTGGTTGTTCCTCACCCGATATGCGATTCAAAATGAGTAAGGACCTGTCAAAACTCCAAGGGTCGATTTTGTGGATAAGCTCCAGATCTCTTTTTGAGCCGAACTTGAAGAGGAATAGGTTTTTGGCTAAATCTTGGATTTCCACCGGGAACTTCAGCTTCCACGCGTTTATCATTGTACTCTTGAAGACTCTTATGTTAAAGTTGTTATCTGTCCATAATTTCCCAGTAAGTGTACGTTGGAAGGATTCATCCTTACAAATCTCATCTTCCGCTGCAACTACCCATTCTTCTTCCTCCTTACTCAATGCTACAAAATTCCACTTTTCCATTGATTTCATACCCACCACCCACAAAGAACACCAGCACACCAACACAAGTACACAGAGATAACATAGTGCTAGTAAAGGAAACACAACCAGTAAAACTTACTCAGAAAAAAAATGGGTGAACAGTGAATAAATCAGCAAAAGAGGCTCACTAAGGAGAGAAGAAAACCAAAGACCGGTTGAAAGAGGATTAAGACATCCAGTTGAAAACTCAAACCCTAGCGAGAAGAGGGGCAAACCACGCTAAGTTCTAGAGAGAAGAGAGAAAGTCTCTCTATAGGACATGTGGATTCAACCTTAGAGACATTTAGTTGAGAACAACATAAATTAGTTTTCTTTTTTTTAATGAATATAGTTGATGTGAACTATTAGAAGATAAATAAATTGATGCATTTTATAAATAAAAAAGTTTATTGATTTAAAATAATCGGCAAAGTTAACTAATAAATATAAATTACATCAAAGAACATGTTTATATTTTTCAATATAATTTTGTTTTACATGATATTTATATTAAGATAAACACCTCTTTCAAAAATAATGATTTTATTTAGTCATCAAACGAAAATTAAAATATTATTTGTTTATTTTCACACTTGTTTCAAAATAGAAGCATAAATTAGGTCATATTAACTATTTTAATAGATCTTATTGTCATAAATATAAAATGAAGGGCGGGGGTGTCAATTTCCCTCCGTGAGGCCGGGAATGGGGAACAAAAATCCTCCGAAGGCACTTTGGGAATGGGGATGACAAACATATCCCCCACTCCGTGGAATCCTACCCGCACTATAATACCATAATATCGTAATTAATCTATATTTAACATTTCTATGTAAGTTTATTTGTCTTTTCAAATAACTCGTTTTATAAATAAATGTAAAATATATATGTAATGTTAATAAAAGAGAAAGATTTAAATGATTAATTTAAATTTTTTTATATTTAAAAATTTAGTATTCATGAATCTCAGGATTAAATATTGTTAAAACAATATATTTATAGTAGATGATTAGTTTATTAATTTATTGTGGTTAGTTTTTTATTTTATTTTTTATTAATTTTGTTTAAAATAATAAATAAAAATTTATTAACATTAATCTGAGGGACAAAATCTCCATGTGACGGGGACCCGAGAGGGAGATGGGAAATAAATTTGAGGGTAGAGATTGAGATGAAAATATATCCCCGCCCCCGCCCTGCCTCATTGACCCTTGTAAAGAGTAGCAATGTTTATAGTTTTAGTTAGAATATACAATTAAAAAAATCAAATTAATGATGTATTGGAAATTAAAATTGACGATTTTTTTTAGACATTTTTTTGGGTTTGCATAAGACAAATACTAAGAAGATTTGTATAAGAAGATTTGGATGTAACATGTTTGCATAAGACAATTTTTTTGGTTTGTATAAGAAGATTTGTCCGAAACAACTACTTTTTCAAACATGTTATAAATAAACATGTATTCCAATGGGCTCCTCCAAATAAAAGTCATCATATTAATGTAGGTGCAGAAATCATGTTATCATCTTTAATTCCTCTACTCTCACAGCTGATTATGCCATTATAACATTGACACTTGACAAACTCATAAATATAGTATTAATTTTACATAGAAAGAAAAAACTCTAAAATATTCATTAAATAAACTTTCTCTTGCATGTTTTACAGTACTATTTGATAGGAAATCACCATGAAAAGGGATTGCCTCCTAGCAAAAATATTTCATTTTCAACATCTTTTACCCATTGACATACCCGGTTGCATGTCTTTATTGCCGTAGCCTGCATAAGGTCATTGTACAGAAAAAGTAAGGAAAAAAATCCAAGCAGTAAATGTGTTACTAATTGGATATTAACTGATAGAACTTATACAATTTGGTACAGAAACATAATACTGAGAAATCTTGTAGGCAGTAAAAAAGATACTGAGAAATCTTGTACGCAGTAAAAAAGATACCTTGTCTGCAAGGGGATCAAATGCAGCATAAAGTTCAAAGTCCTGTGTTACCCAACAGAGCAGAACTGTAACATGAAAATGATATTACTAGTCTGATCACTGTTCAACGAAGCATGCAAATGCAATGGAAATTTATATCTCAAAGAAACTAAGAGCAACTTTAACGCAAGTGATCTAAGAAAGAGATTCTTTATAATCCACCATACATACATACATATATATATAGTTCAAAACATACATGGCAGTAACTATAGTTCAACGTTCACTATGTAAACAATGGCAACTAATTATTTCACAGCATTAAAATCTTATAAATATTAATTCAACTGCAATATTAACAATGGCTAATTTTTGTTATAGATATTTACAATCTTACTGTTGGACTTTCCACCTTAATTGTGGCACTTTGGCTTGCCTCATTGCAGCCCCTAACACCTTCTTTGTGTTGGCTTTTATGGGGTGAATTTAATCCCACGTTGCTTAGAGATATGACGTGTGTTGTGTTTATAAGTGGAGGCAATCCTCACCTTACAAGCCGGTTTTGTAGGGTTGAGTTAGGCCCAACCCAAATTTTGAGACTTCCAAGTTACAATAAAGATGTTCTAAGTCAAAAGAAGGTAAATTATGTGGAGGGGTAAGATGTAGATCATCCAAGAGTGTAGTTTTCAGGATCAGGGTTGGTGTTTTACATCACAAAAAAAGGTACGGAATTCCCCTTCTTTTATTGCACCTTGGGAAAAACAAGTGGTCAACTTTTCTAAGGAATCACTCATTCTGAAACATCAAGAGTTGAAGTAGAGAACAAATACCAAGAGAAACATTTGATCCCCACTCATTACTCATAAGAACAAAACATCAGTTCGTAGAAGAATTCAAGAACAAAAAGAGTTGAATCAACTCATAAAATAGACTCATAATATCATACATCCATTTATATAATACTAGAAACTATGAATTAAAATATGAATTACCATAGTTTTCATCCCTTTTAAACTGAGTTTTGTGTGGCCCAATTCCTTTATCATGCATGGATGCAAAAAGTTTCTGGTACGCTCTAAGCAATCTGAAACAATTAAAGCGGGTTATACTTAGACAAAGAATAAAAATGCACAAAAAAGAAAAGAAAAGAAAAGTACCATACCAGCATAAGAAACAAGTTTCTATAAAATTACTACCTTTTCTGCTGCTGAGGAGTGTTAATAGGTGCTGAGAACTCTGAAGATACATACTGATCCAGATATATGCTGCGATATATGAAATGCCACAAACCAGCAGCACCACCAACACCAGAATTAGATTCTCTAAATCTTTCAGGAGAATCTAGTTGAAGCCTATTCTGGCCCAAATGAGAAGATGATCCAGAACGAGATGAGGGTGGCAGATCATCAACATGCATTCCACCATCAAGCAAGGATCTCTGAACTTCACCATGGACATTTGACCTCAAAAGGACCGATTCAATACGAATCCTATGAATTGCCAGGCACATTTTTTAACAATGCATGGAAAATATGGTACATAGAGATCCAAATTTTAGCGAACCATTATGCTCTTTCCTCTTCTATTTTATTTTATTTTTTAATAAGAAATAATGAACAAAACAACAGCAGTGGTCATAATATCAAATTATCCTTTACCTGCAATCCTTAAGATGGTAAAATGCATCGGAATTATTTGTCAGCAACACCAAGTATGTGTCATCCTGCCAGTTATACAAAAACTGTCAGTTATGAACTTAATGTTATAGCATATACAAATTGTTTATGCACTTTTCACTCACATCAAAATAATGGATATAAGCATACAAAAATGCTAAAGAATTGTATCTTGGCAAGCAAACAGGGGAAAATGCCTCTGAGGTCCTGCATGATTATAGTCCACAAAGAGAGTCAGAAAGTGTAAAATGGTATGATAAAGCCAGTAAATCCACTTGCAACTGAGCAACAAAAAAAGTAGTTTTTCAGTTCATAGGATCAACAGAAAACTATGCCATGAAACCATCTCTGAGATGCTAATCTGAAAGATAAAATAATGCCAGTTCTACTTGCCTAAAGGACTCTGTTGACATAACAAAGTTGGTCAGTAGCAGCATATCATCTGGGTGAAGAGAGGCTTTCTGAGCACCAAATAGACTGATTACCTGCCTTCAACCTTTAACGAGTTATTTTATCATTTTATGTCTGCATATGACTTAACAAATTAAGTATAGTGTTAAACCTTGTGTCTGCACATCAGTATTGCAAATAAAACACCAGAATCAGCAACATCTTGCAAAATGGCACCAGCAGCTTGTCTTGTTGCATATGCAAGAGGTAGACAAGTATATGCATGAAGAAATGTAGCTGGATTCCTGATATGATCAAACAAATAACAATGTTAACTACTGTGTATAGCATAGGGTGATAGGAAACCAAAAACATTAAACAAACGAAAACCTCTGCAACTCGCCTGACCAAGGAAAAACACACAGACAACCAAAAACGCATATAATACATACACCCCCATATGTTAGAGAAATATTTTATTAATTCTCCTTTAAAACAAAAAGAGAGACTGCCCAGATTCGAGAAACAAACCAATTAAAAGAGTGGATTAGCGAAGAGAAGACAGTGTCTGT
This sequence comes from Lathyrus aphaca, assembly GCA_963966055.1. Lineage (NCBI taxonomy): Eukaryota > Viridiplantae > Streptophyta > Magnoliopsida > Fabales > Fabaceae > Lathyrus > Lathyrus aphaca. The sequence goes on along the minus strand of OZ014519.1, from coordinate 707,294,414 downwards.
TCCACCAAGCAAGGGCGTCATATCAAACTTTGGATTCTTCTCAAAATATCTATGTACTGACTTTGTCAGTATAACAATCATCTGCATATGTATAAAAACTATGGATGTATCATATAACTGTCACAACAACTAGTCTATTTGAATGATTAAAAAAGAGATGTAATAGTTAATTGAGAAACACAGAAGATGAAGATGAAGGAAACATGAGAAAGTAAATGAACCAATAATTTTTTGTGTACACAAGCATCCAACTCAATTATACCTGGCCGTAAATGAGATCCAATTGCGCTCTTAAGGACTCATAAGGCTCTTCTGTGCAGCTGATACATACTAAGTAAATTGGTCCTTTCACAAGAAAAACTACCTGCGCCATAACTTAAACTAATTAAGATTTCACAATACCAATCAATTTGTTGCTCCATAAGTGCCTAATAAATAAAAACCTCTTTCTGTGAAATCACTAATGAACATAATATGAGAAACTCAGCAACCAAAAGCAAAACATACATCCAGTATTTCTATCTTACACTTAAAAGTAGAGCAAGGATCAGAACATCATTGTGCATAACACTATACTAGTTATGTGGGCTTGAAGTACTGCTTATTAGAAAATAAAACAAATGAAAGTATATATCTATGAACAAAAACTTTTACAAGAGAAAAATGTGTGACCAGACCTGATGTTTTCCAGCCCTCACCAATTTGACACGATCATCCCTGAAAACATAGAAATATATATTTGAACAATCCTTCTCAAATTACATTCAGATAAGGAATCAAATATATTGAATAATATTTTTGTAATTAAAATCTATCAGGCCATAATTAACCAGAACAAAGCCAGCTATAATACCCATTCTCAACGAAGGAAATGATTGCTTGCAAAGTTGCTGAGAAACCAGCAAGCCTGTGTTCATCTCCATACCTGGTACAAACAAAAGTGTGAAACAAGAAATAGAGAAACTGGACACAAGTTTAAGGCAGAAATCATGGATATACATGAACAGTAACTGAGGGAACCTCACGTGAGGGGTTGGTAAACACTAACCTAGAGTATATTGGTTTGCCAGAATGACTCAGAACAAAAAAATGCTTCTTTCTTTTCCTCCATGAAGTAGAACCATCATCCTGCACTTTATTCATTAATCAAACAGGACGTGGTATTACAGGTAAATTCAGCGCAATGCATCATAGTCACAGGGCATGAATTTGAAGAAATATTTATATGAGAAAGCTGAAGTGTTATTTAGCTAAAATTGCGGAACAGCTCATAGTATATACGACAGTTGATTTGAGTTTCTTAGTTTAAGCTAAGACGCCTTCTTCATTTCTATATCGCATCCTCTTCATTTTCATTGTCACTCATGCATATAACTGTATGTTGCGATCATTATCTTAAGCACAGCAGAAAATCCTTAGAGACGCTCCAAACAACCAGTCCCCCAATATAAACTAGTATTTCTACACTTTTTCTTACTCCTGGTCCTATTTAACAGACGATTCTATTTTACCTAGTAAACTCTTTCATCGTATAGTCAGCATGGAAAGTCGAGTGATCTTAAAATTTGGTAACAATGGTGTTTGTTTGATAAACCCTACACTCCAACATTTAATGAATCATCATCCTTAAGAAACAAGTGAATAGAAAGAAGCCAAATTTTGAATTTCATAAGCATTGATTAAAGACTACACTGGTACATAATCACTAGCCTTATGAACAAATCCAAATTGAGATTTCCAAACAGTAAAAAACAAAACTGCATTAATCCAATCCCTATCGGTGCTACTACATAGCTATCTAACGTCACAAGATCGATCACAATGAAACTGTAATAACTATAGGTCGTTGATAACAGTGCGAAAACGGCACAAACATAAAAAAAAAAACGACGAATAATCAACATATATACCTCATCATGATGTCGTTTACCAGGAATCGAAGCAGCATTGGAATCGTTAGGATCGTGAATATTGAATTCCTCAATTTCATGAGAGACGCTTGTGGCAGTGCTGGTGCTACCTCTTTCGGCAGCGTAACCGCTGCTGGTAGGACTTGAGGGTTCGGAGAAGTGTGGAGGAGCAGATCCATGAACGACGCCGTTTGGTTGTTGGTGTGTTGATGGTTCGGCGTCGAAGAGGCTCGGAGAGAGTGGTGGTAAGTTGAATTGAATGGGAGGAGCATCGGAGGGGGGATCGATAGACGGGTTCATTGGTGGTGCAATTCAACTACGACGGAGTTGGATCGGTTGACGCTTGTGTATATTGAGTTACTTTGCTTCCACGATGTTTTCTTCTTAGACATTAATCAATAGTCATTACATATTAATCTAGAGAAAATAATGCATCTATGTTACATTTAAGTTAATCAAGGTTTAGACCAACTTGAACTAAGCTATGTTATGTTTTTATCTTCAAGTATTTTAGTGGATGAATAATTGGATGTCACATATTGGAATATGAATTTTTGGATCTATGTTTCTGCATAACTTCTAAATGTTTTTAAACATTTTATTTTTATCGGTCTCATTTTTGAGAAATTGTGGAATTATATGAAGGTAAAAATACGAAAGCAATCTTAATCATGTGTAAGTCTTTAGTTCAATTATAGAACAAGCAACCCATAATGCGAGTCGGAATAAGCAGATACCTATAAATGCATTTGATCTTTCTAGTAAATATGTATACATACGATATTTAAATGAGAGATTATTGACTATTATTTGAGTTAGATGGACTCCTCACAACCATGAATGAAGTGGGAGCTAGTACCCCCACCTCTATAAATATGAGACATAAATCATGATCATTCAGTAGCTCTTATCATAGCACATTGGTAATTGAACTCGTCATACCATAATCTAGCAAGAACATTTTGTGTCTACCACAGGGCCGCAATAAAGACAATTCTATGACCACACACTAATATGAGAAGATGGTACAGATTTAACCTTTATCCGACGAGAATGAGGTCTTAATCGAAATCTGAACCATTATGAATGGATAACACATCAAAATAGATCTTACATGCACAAGTTCATGAGACTCAACATGACATGATCACCAAAGAGGATCCTGACAAATGTTTGGAGGACACTCGATCTTTGAGTCAAGAAATTTGGGAGGCCCTTGTTCTAGAAAACTCAAAGCCTTCTCACTTGGAGACATTCAATTTAAGAAAGAGCTCCTAAGAACACTTGACAACGATAAATTCTATGACTACCATGGTCAAAGCAACAAAGTCATTGAAGTGTAAGTCCATGTCAGACTCTTAAAAGGATGTTTCACTTTGGTGGTACATAGGTTGGTAATGAACCAAACCAACTCAAAAATAATTTAAGACTCGATGCTATAATTAACTCATGAAGAATAATATTATGAGAATTTGAATTGTATTATTAATATAAGGAATAAATACTTGATCTAAATTAATCAAAAGGCTAATTACATTGATGGACTTCCACGTGAAGATCTTTTACTCCTACAGGATATTTACATTGTCGAACCTTCATTGAAGGATCTTTTATGCCTGAGTAGACTCCTCATTTAACACCAAACGAAGAATCACTCCCAAACGACCTCAAATAATCATTAAGTAACAGAAAAGTCATCACTATAAGAATTTCATAAATAATTTTCGTCAAGAAGGATCGATTAAGTGTCGCTTGAGGGATTCAACTAAGTCTCGCCTAAGGAATTCAACAAAGTCTCGTCAGGAAAGTTCAATTAAGTCTCGCTTGAGGGACTAAACTATGTCTTGCCTGAGGGACTCAACAAAATCTCATCAGGAAGGCTCAATTAAGTCTCGTCTGAAATATTTGAACTAAGTATTGCTTGAGGGACTCAACTAGGTTTCTTCTGAGGGACTCAAGTAAATCTCGCTTAAGGGGTTCAACTAAGTCTTACCTGGGGGAAACAACTAAGTATCGCCTAAGGGATTCAACTAAGTCTTGAGAATCAAACATATTAATAAAGCTTTGATAAGGATCATGAAAAAAAGCCCAAAGATGAGTAAATGACTAAAGCAATTAGGCCTCTACGAGCCCTGTGCTTGAGAGACAGTGTAATGTGTAATTAGAAAAGACAATGAGGGTGGCGAAGACTTATGTTTCGTCCCTTTGTTGGTTTGAGCGCCCCTCTTTTGGATAGGGCGCCTTTTTCTTGAATGCACTGACCAGATCTTTTGTGGCTCCCTCTATAAAGAAAATAGTTGGGGTATATGCATTAGGTCAACAAATAACACAGATGGAGGTGTGAGAATTAACTACACTCCCTGATTTTTAAGGAGTCAACTCTGCATACCCGAAGTGGTTGCTATATTCCAGGAAGTATTAAATCCAAGTATTGGGTGGCTATAAATATCCCAATATAACGATAGAGAAATGAGACCAACGACAACATAAAAAATATACACATTCGGTAGTTTTTTCACCCCACATGAACTAACTTTCAACCTCAAAACAACCTTAAAGCATTTAACTATCCTTAATCACTTAGAGTTGTTAAATATTTATATTTTTAACAAATATAATTAACAACAAAATAATATTTCTAAGCATTTCACCTTTACAAACTTTTAAAAAATTCAATGTGAAAGTTATTCTATAGGCTCTAAACTTTAAAACTTTAAGAATTTGAAGAAAAACGGAGAGTTTTGAAAAAAAATGAGAAAAAGGAAATATAAGAAATAATCTCCATCTTAGGATTGGGTTTTCTTCTTTAACTTAATCTTCCTAAAGTAATAGAATTAAAAAAGTATATTAAATGAGAATTTAGGAAATATTTGGTTTTTCTTCGTGACACCATCTTCCAAAAATGAAAAAATTCAATGAGAATTTAAGAAGGTCAAAGCAATATTTTGAAACTCTGACTTATATTATTATAACACTCTCGATATTAAAAATTTATTAATAATAACATTTATTTATCATACACAACAAAAATAGTTTTTTCTTTTAAACATAAAAGATCGTGTTTAATTAAAGAATTTAATTGAAATGTACTTACAGAGTAAAACAGTTTTACATTGTCAGTGGTCATAGATGTTGGAACAACTTTGACTTTTATTTAAAAACAAATAAAATAATACAAACAGACGATGACAATGAATTGATAGTGTAAAACTTTTTACACTGTCAGTGCATAACAATTAATCCCTTAATTAAATTAACAAGAGTAAAATAATTTTATGTGATTGTCCAATAAAAAATAAATTTAATTGGAATGCATTGACAGTATAAAGCAGTTTTACACAGTGAGTCATAGCCGTGAGATGTTGGAACAACTTTGACTTTCTTATTAAAAACAAATAAAATAATATAAACGGATGATGACGATGTATTGACAATATAAAACTTTTTTTACATAATCAATACATAGTCATTAATCCCATAAAAAGTCACCATTTTGCCATGTTATATCATTATGTTAAAAGTTATATGATTTGATAGGATATTCATCGTTACAATCGTTCATTAATTAATAATATAAAATTATTTTATAATTTCAGCGCACATTTTATTTTTTCCTAAGGGTTGGTTTAAGAGTTGTTTTTGGGAGGATTTTGGAGGAATTTTTTATAAGAATTATATCTATATCTTAAAATACGTGATATTCTTAAAAAATTTAAAAGATAATATATAGATTAATATATAGTTTTTTTTTAAAATATAGATATAATCCTTCAAAATCTCCTTCTAAAATCTTTCGAAAATTAACTCTAAACGAATTTCTCAATTTTCTAATTCATAATCATCTTTCCAAAATCGTCGATTTTCATCCAACCAAACCTTCCAAAAAGAGCCCAAAGAAACATATTACACAGGCAAGCAAACTCAATATAGGCATGTTTCAGTTTCATTCTATATTCTATAGTACTTCTATATTACGTTAGGCACGTTAGTGCCTATGTAATATGTTTCATCATGGGAATTTTAAGGACTCATTTAATTTTTAAAATTATTATAAAATTTATTTGATGGTCTAATTTTACAAAACTATTCTCAAAAATCATTTTTTTATTTAAGAGTTTTAAGAGCTAAAAAACTAAAATAGGTGTTCTGGACTGGCCCAATTCTCACAATTGGGCCAAGCAAACCAACTCAATAGAAGTGTTCGACGTCGAGCAGAGTTGAGAATAGTGGTCTCTGTCGACCACAAGCATACCGACCACGACAAAGTTCCCCAACGGCTAGTTTTGACTGTTACCTATTTTTACGGATTCCTCGATCCGCGCCTCACAATATGGACCAATAATCTTCCATTTAGTCCCTTATATAAACCCTCTCATTTGGGAGGGTCAGGTATTGAATTCTCTGACCTTTATTCTCGTACTTGCTCACTTTTTGCTCGGTTACTTACTTTAGCATCGGAGTGCCTTGCAGGTACACCCCCTTTCTCTCCTCACCGACCGTCTTTCATCAGCTCTCGAAGCTAGCCGTATCGGATCCTGATCTCCAGGTACGATCAGGTGGCGCCGTCTGTGGAAAACTGATTTCCCCGTTCTTCTCTCAAAATCTTCAAAGAACCAAAGTTATAACAAGATCCATGGCTGTTCGGGACAACCAAGAAAACCGATCAAATGATGGCATGATTCTCACGCAACATGAGAGCAACATTCATCCTCCTCCGCACGAGGAAACTGTGCAAGATCACTCGGACGGGAAGACAGCATCGCCTTCGCCCGATCGCGATCAACCTCTGGAGAGTCGCCCAGAAACTCTCTTTCCCTCGACTCCTTCAGGATCGGATTTCGCCGCACTGGCCAAAATCCTGAATCAGACAAACCTGCTGCTCCTCGCCCATGGCGAGAAAATCTGTCGACCACCGTCTCCCGCGAGACCCCAAAGAAGGCGCACTCCCTCTCCCGCCAGGAAGAAGAGGAAAGGGCACGCTGACGAATCAACGGGCGACAAGCGTCCTCGCCAGTCCTCCCCACGATCTTCTCCTCCAAGAAAATCAAGAAGGAGCAGATCAAGATCTGCCTCTCCCCGGCGAACGAAGAAACACGCTCACAGATCTCCTTCATTAAACTCCAGTGACGACGAGGACTCTCGGGGTACCCTCTCGTCAAAAATCATGGCGGCTAAGTTTCCAAGAGGTTTAGAGAAGCCCCCACCGCTAGGCTCGTACGACGGAACCACAGATCCAGACGAGCATATCGAGAATATCGATGTGCTGCTCGATTACCGAGGAGTACGAGGAGCAATCAAATGTCGCCTTTTTCCTACAACGCTGAGGAAAGGAGCGATGACATGGTACAAAAGCCTCGAGGCTGAGTCCATCACCTCCTGGAAACAACTTAGACGCACGTTCTCCAGGCACTTCACCGCATCAAGGCGGCATCCGAAGACAGAAGCTTTGCTCGAGGCGATCATCAAGGGGAAGGACAAACCTTTACGAATTACATCGAAAGGTTCAATAAAGAGGCGGTCCAAGTATCCGCGACCGACGACATGAAGAAATATTTGCTGGAACGAGGATTGCGCCCGTCGAGAGATTTTCACCGAGCGGTCGGCATTGAGACCCCTGTCACCCTCGACGCGTTCTTACTGAAAGCTCAAGCCTACATCCAGTATGAGGAAAAACAAGCAGCCAGCTCGGTAAGAGACGCTCGACGTCGTGAAGATGCTAAGCCCCACCGAGTCGATGAGCCCTCGACATCTCGTCGGGGAAGAGACAAAAGAAAGGACGATCGCTCCCGTGAACCGCGGGAGCACAGAGGACCCGTCGGTCGGTTCCACGAATACACACCTCTCCTGGCCTCCAGGGAGAAAATTTTGTCTGAGTGTGCCAACTGGAGTTCAGGCAAGCAGGGGTACGTTTTCCAAAGCAACAACCCAGCAAACCGGGCACGGATAAAACGAAATATTGTAGATTCCACAAGAGTCATGGCCACAACACAGAAGACTGCATCCATCTCAAGGATGCGATCGAAATTCTTATCAAGGACGGGCACCTTAAACAGTTCACCAAATCCAGAGACACTCCTCGACAAGAAGCGCAGGAGACTCAAAAAGTCGAGGAGGCCATACTCATCCCTGCAGATGTGAACATGCAGGTTGCCCTAAGCATTTATCGCCCGAAAGATTTCTTCCTACCGGATCACACCGAGAATCCGGGGTACCTCTCCACCCATAGTCCATGGGAAACCTTTCCTTCCGCAATGGTCATCTCGGGAGGAGGGTTCAATAAAATCACGGTCGGATCCGTGAAACGGAAATTCGACCAACTGATTGCAAAGGGACCCGCGCAAAACGCCACCCTGGACCCACCAAGGGAGGGCTCGGTACCCCTTGCCTTTTACCGAGAAGAACTCCTGGGAGGGGCGCCCAACGCCAGCATTCCTTTGCTCATCTGGGCGCGCATGGCAAATTTTCGATGTGAGGAGAATCCTGGTGGACCAGGGCAGCTCCTGCGATATTATGTACTCCCAGCTGTTTTTGACACTCCAGCTGAACGAGACACACCTGACTCCGTACGTCGGATCAGACCTGCAGGGTTTCAACGGAGCAGTCTCCCGACCATGGGGCTATGTCGATCTATTTGTCACCTTCGGAGCAGGTGAGACAGCCAGGATGGTCAGAGTCCAGTTCCTAGTCGTGGACTGCCCGTCGCTGTACCAATACATCCTAGGACGACCAACACTAGCCGAGCTAATCGCCGTGTCATCCACCGTCAACCTGAAGATGAAGTACTACACTACTTCAGGTAAGGTCGCCACACTGCACGGAGACGTCGACGCTGCTCGCAGGTGTTTCGAAGCAGCATCGAAGGGTCTTAGCTCAATATCATACCAACCGAATCCTTCGACATCAAATTCACCAGATGTTCCCAGGGATTTCCCTCAGGTGGACTCAATCGACCTGGACTGCAGATTCTCGGACAATAGCGAGGGCGTCCAAAGGACAACAGATTCGCTATCCCGACCAATCCCAGATGGAGAGTTCGAGCTGATTCCCCTGGGAGAGGACCCAGCTCGGTGCGTTAAAATCGGGGCACATATGCCCGACTTGGTGAAGCGACAGTTGGAAGCTTGCCTCAGAGGGAACGCAGATCTATTTGCCTGGAGCGCTGCAGAGATGCCGGGACTCGACCCCGAGACAGCCTGCCATCACCTCTCCATTGACCCAACACACAAGGCGGTCGCTCAACGCAGAAGGAAGCAGTCGATCGAAAAAACTGAAGCAGATGAATTTGCTGTTAAAGACCTCCTAGAGGCTAAATTTGTAACCGAGGCCAGGTACACAACCCGGCTCTCAAATATTGTACTTGTGAAAAAATCTAATGGAAAGTGGAGAATGTTCGTTGACTATACCGATCTCAACCGGGCATGCCCGAAAGATGCATACCCTTTACCTAACATTGATAAATTGGTCGACAATTCGTCCGGCTTCAAGCTATTGTCCTTCATGGACGTCTACTCAGGGTATAATCAAATACCCGTGGGCGTATCTGACAAAAAATACACGGCCTTCATGACCGAATCGGGCAACTACTTTTACAACGTCATTCCCTTCGGTCTGAAAAACACAGGCGCGACATATCAGCGCATGATGAATAAGGTTTTCCGAGCAGAAATCGGGGATATGCTCGAAGTATACATGGACGACATGATCGTCAAGTCTCAACAAGAAACGGACCACGCGTCCCACTTACGAAAAGTGTTCGATCAGGCACGAAAATGCAAAATGCGTTTCAACCCTGAGAAATGCACGTTTGGGGTCCGAGCAGGAAAGTTCCTCGGATTCTACCTGACCGAATGAGGCATCGAGGCCAACCCTGACAAATGTCGGGCATTCGCAGAACTCCCGACTCCTACTTCTAAAAAATCCATACAGTCACTAAACGGGGTCCTCACCTCCCTCGCTCGGTTCGTAGCGAAATCCGCTCAACACGCTCTCCCCTTTTACAAGCTCCTCCGCAAAGAGGCAACTTTCAAATGGACAGAGGAGTGCGAGCTAGCGTTGTCCCACCTAAAAAGGGCACTAAGTGAACCCCCAGTCTTGTCTAGACCCGAAGAGGGGGAGGTACTTTATCTCTACTTTGTCGTTGCAAACGAGGCAGTAAGCGCGGCACTTGTGCGCGGCCTACCCGAGGGGCAAAAGCCTGTTTATTTTACAAGTAAAGCACTCCATGGCCCAGAAATTCGATATCTCCAGATAGAAAAGGTGGCTTTGGCCCTCCTTCTCGTAGCCAGAAGGCTACACCATTATTTCCTGGCTCACACCATCATCGTAAGAACCGATCAACCCATAAGACAATTGCTCGGTCGACCAGACATGGCCGGACGAATGCTAAAATGGTCGTTGGAACTATCCGAATTTGACATCAAATTCGAGGGAAGACAAGCTCTCAAAGCTCAAGGGCTGGCCGACTTCGTGGTTGAACTTACTTTCACTGAGCAAGAGCCGAAATCCTCCTCCAGGTGGATTATTTTCGTAGACGGAGCATCCGGCCCAGCAGGTAGCGGAGCTGGGGTTATCTTGGAGGACGAAGATGGAAACGTCATCGAAGTATCCCCAACTTTATCTTTCCCCACTTCCAACAACCAGGCAGAATATGAAGCTTTTCTAGCGGGCATACGGCTCGCGACCGATTTGGAAGCAGAAGAGATCACAATTTGCACGGATTCTCAGTTGGTCGCGAGCCAAGTCCGAGGAGACTTTCAAGCCAAAAACGATAACATGGCCGAATATCTGGCCCTCGTAAAAGGCAAGCTGAAACGATTCAAAAGTGTGGAAGTCAAACACGTCTCGCGAGAGAACAACATCCGTGCCGACATCCTTTCCAAATTGGCGAGCACTAATAGGAAAGGAAACAACAAATCTGTCATACAGAAAACGCTTCCCCGACCTAGCATTGGACAATCATCGGTCCACGTAGTCATTAATCTCGTGGGCGACACGAGCTGCTGGATGACCCCAGTATTTAACTACCTAAATAAAGGGAATTACCGACCGACCCAAAAGCGGCCAGTACCATACGACGAAGGGCATGCTCATATTCTCTAGTAGGTGGACGTATGTATCGTCGAGGATTCTCTACGCCCCTCCTCAGGTGCGTAGAAGAAGAAAATGTCCCGCACGTACTAAGATAAGTCCATGAAGGAATCAACGTGCAACATCCTGGCGGACGGTTGTTGGCTCGAAAAAATTTTCGGGCAGGATACTATTGGCCCACACTTCAACACGACGCAAAGGAGCACGTTGTTGCACCCCAAAATTTGCCCTCCACAAGACAAGACATTGTGTATTAAGAGGTTCACAAAGTCCACAAGGTTTACAAGACATCTCATGAGGTTCACAAGGTTCACAAAGTTCACAATTAGTCAGAAAATTTGACAATTCCCTCAGACAATGCATCCTCCTAAGCAATGCATCTTAAACTAGGGTTTTGACTTTCATCAGGCTAAATGGACTTCCAAGAATTCAAGATAGCTTCATAGCATCCTATATGTGTTCATGAATCCCCATGTCAAGTTTCAATACTTTCCCAAAAGATTTGCTCAGTCAGATGATCAGATAGGTTAAAATCAGTCAAGGCAGTCAAAAAGTCAAACTGAGGTCAACTGTGGTCAAACCAAAGTCAAACTTCATGATTTTTTCCAACATCAAGTATATGAAGTAAAATTCATCATTTGACCAAGGGTTGATCATGATTCATCAAGGAGATTTCAGATCATCAAGAATCAGGAGTTTCTAAATTAGGGTTTTCACAGGAAAAGTCAACTGAACTTTGACCAGCCATAACTTTCACATGCTTCATCAAAAATTTTCCATCCAAAGCTCATTTTGAAGTAAATTGAATTCTCTACAACTTTGTGTCTCACAAGCCAAGCCCAAAAATGCTTCATTTGGAAGGTATGAGCTAAGAAATTATAGGTCCTTTTAAAAGTCAACAAAAAGTCAACAACTTCCAAAGAGCATAACTTGAGAATGGTAAAAGATATGGACATGAGACCAAAGAGGTTGATTAGAGGACTCTTTAATCTTTCCGAAATGTCCAAAAACACCTTCATAGCATTAAAATTGAAGGATTTGTGCCCTTGCAAAGTTGAGAAATTTTTGGGAAGTTTATGAAGCAAATAAGGCCTTAAAACCAATTTTTGCTAAATGAGCCCACCAAATTGCCATCCAATCTTTACAAAATCACCAAGCACGACCCAATCCATACCTTTTCTGATTTTTTACATTTTATTTAATATTTATTTGAATTTTATTCATTAAAATACATATTAAATCAAAATAAAATCAAAAAATCAATATTTAGACATGATTCTTCTTCTAGAAAATCATCAAAGCCATTTAACATGATTAGATGCTGTCCAAATTCGTGTAAGGCAAAAATAGCAAAAGAATATTTGATTTTTGGACAATTATGATGATGAGGTTTCTTCCACATCAAGCAACTTCAAATCCATGAAGAAAGCCCATTCTTTTTGACCTAATTCAATCCTTATATATACATAAACACATTGCAAGCACAAGGGGACGAATTCTCAGCCTTCAAGCATAAGAACAAACTTCAAACTTTTCAAGAAAAACTCCAGTTCGATTTACCACCTAGAAGCAATTTCAAAGCTTTTTGAAGGTGGCATTAGCTTCTCTGATCATCACTGATCATGTAACAATAATCATTTGCATCTCTAACATCATAAACTGCTCAAACCGAATCAACATTTGCTTGAATTTTTAAATTTTTCAATTGCGATTATTCATGATGTTTTGCTTGTTTTTGGTTAGCTAATCTTGTTTGTGTGATGATATAAAAGCTTTCTGGACAATTCTTTTTGAGTTTAGTCGCAGGAATCGTGAGAAGCCATAGCTAGGGTTTGTGAACCTAATTTAGGGTTTTATGATTCACCAAATATAAATAAGTTTAAAGGACATGGTTAGCTTGTATGAACTGCAAGAATCATATTACATTCATCAATTTAAAGAAATTTCACTGTTTGCTTGATGTTTGAGAATTCGCAGGTTTTAACACGCAGGAAAAATCGTAAATGAATTCGCAGGAGAATTCGCAGGAAAACCTGCGAATTCCAGAGGTAGAAGATGATCTTTGGCGCCATCTGGAAAATTCAAATTGTTAATTTAATATTTTTAGAATTTGTTTTCGTTATATTTCAGTTAACGCACTTGGCTCAGCTGGTTTGTACGTTTGGCTTGTAAATGAATGGTCCTGGGTTCAAACCTCCCCCGGGCCATTTTGTTTTGTTTTTATTTTCAGTATTTTTGCAGGTTAAAAATAAAACAATTATTGCCTTAAACATTATCACCAGCGCGCACCTGGCCTGGTGGCAGCCTTGTTGGTCCAAGAGTGGAAAGGCCTAGGGCGTGGGTTCGATCCCTGCCCCAGGTAATTTTTGTTTTCTCATTTTTTTAATTATTTATTTGTTTTAAATTAATTCAAATTATATTTTTCATGTAAAAAAAAATTATTATTTTAATAATATGTAAATATATATATTAACTTCATATTTTCTAAAGGATCCCTAGTTTATTTTTCTAAAACTTTAATCCTAATTTTTTATTTAAATTAAAATATGTATATATTATTATATATTTATTTTTTGTAAATAATCAAATTAATATTGTAATTTAAATTCTAAACCCTAATTCTATTTTCTAAAAATATGGAACCCTAATTTCATCTTTAAAATTTCTAACCCTAATTTATCATCTTAATTATTTTACTTAAATATTAAACTTAATAAATTTTTCTAATATATATAATTAAATAATTAATCATGTTTTATTTTGTAAATAAATTAGTATATGGTTTATTATTATTAATCATGTTTTATATATTGTTTATTTAATTTGTATATATTTTGTATATTTGTGCTAACCTTTCCTTCTTATAATTATTTTATTATTCTTATTATAATGTAACTGCAAAAGCTTTGTAATAGTCGTAGTTTTTTATTGTTTATTTGTTTATAAATATTCTTGCCATGGTTAGTAACTATAGGGAGTGATAACATGTTTGCGCTTTAAAATTAATTTAGAATCACTTATAAGATAAATATTTGAACATATACACGCACACACGTAAGTCGATCTTTGATCGCCATCTTGCACTTCCTAAGTTACCCCTCTCATGTTGCCTAACTATAAGGTCAAGTAAGGTGTCTTAAAGCAAAGTCCCTTTCATAAAATATCATCAAGTCCCTTTTAAGATTATAAGATCAAGTCCCTTCGATGTTGCCTACGGTAAATGATCTTGTCCCTTTCGAATAAAAGATGATAAGTCCCTTCGTATTGCTAAGACACCTTACAGTTGCCTAAACACAGATGACCCTTCACATGTCCCTTATAACATCCAAGGTAATGACTACCTATTCCTTAATAATAGGGATAGTCTTACTATTGAAAGAACATTTAAGAATAGTAAAGATTTAATTTAGGGTAGGTTCCTTTTAAGTACTTGCTCACTTTTTTTCAAAATACTCTTTTACACTTCACATTTCAAACAAATTTTCAAAACAAAGTCTTTATATATATATCCATACAAGGATCATTATAAAGTGCTTAAGAAAATTTTTAATCACACACTACACTTCTCAAAACAGTTTAAAGTGAGCTAAGTAACTAAGAGCCCATGGATAACCATGGATGTAAAGGGTGTTAACACCTTCCCTTTACATAACCTACCCCCCGAACTCAAAAATCTTTTAAGGTCTTTCCTGTTCTTTTATGCCCTTTCCTTTGGATAAAATAAAAGTCGGTGGCGACTCTTGCTATCCGCAACATAACTAAAGTCAGTTCTCCCACCGTGTTACAGAACTGGCGACTCTGCTGGGGATTTAATAAAAGAGGGGTACCCTTAGGAATTAGATTACTTTAAAATTGTTTGCCTTGTTTTCTTTACTTCACTTGTTGGGTGCTATTATGTGTGAAAGATCCTAACCCGGATCTAGTGTACCTTAGGTAAATGGCAATAGACCAAGGAAACTATACGGCGTATACCGATATGGTTGATCTGGTGGCCATAGTTAGTGTGACTTCTTGGTTGGTGCTTATGTTCCTTAAGCAAGTTGAGGATAATATGAGGCTGCCATATGTTGTCAATACACTAACTGACTTTTAGAACCTTAGTCATTCCATCTTGGCCTTTAGAAAAGTAGTGAGATAACCGGCTTTGGTGAAGACTGAAGTTGGTTGATACTCGATACTACGCTCATTGAGATTCTAAACTTGGAGGGTTTTGGTTGGCAAGTAAGTTGCCTACTGAACAACCACCCTTGTGAAGGATCAATGATATTGAGATCCCTTAGAACCTGGTTACTTTGTAGGACAGGATTAACCAACTAACTTCAGGGGAGGGTACTTACCTTTAAACCTCATGCAAGCCTCTAAACCTAGGGCTATTGTGTGACTTGTTTGTGTGTGCCACATGTTTGTGATTGAGCATAACATCATAGCATCATCATGCATCATAAGCATAGCATTTTCACTAACCATTTCAAGGACCAAAGGATTTATCTTTGTTCTTTGTTTCAGGTCATGGCTTCTGCTCGTAGGAATACTATCCGGATCAACTTTGTAGGAATACCTCCTAAGCTTAAGGAATTGGTCTCTCAAGTTTCAGAAAACTACCAGTTCATCAAGAAACATGGTCACCTACTGGATTTAGTCACTTCAGGGTTCAATGAAGACATGATGAGTGTTCTGTTTCAGTTCTTTGATCCTAAACATCATTGCTTCACATTCCCCGACTATCAGCTGGTTCCTACAATGGAAGAGTTCTCCAAACTATTGGTTATACCTATCTTTGATTAGAAACCTTTCACAGGCTTAGAGAAAGAGCCTAAACCTGAAGTCATTGATGCAGCCCTACATCTGAAGAAATCAGACATTGTCCTGGAAACAAGGAGTGGAGTTAAGGGTATTCTTGCTAAGGTATTGATGGAGAAAGCTCAAATATTCCTGAAGGCTATGAGTTATGACGCTTTTGAGGAGATCTTAGCCCTATTGATTTATGGCTTAGTGTTGTTCCCCAATCCAGACCAGTTCATAGACGTACACGCCATCAACATATTTCTGACTCGCAATCCAGTGCCTACATTACTTGGAGACATCTTACACTCTCTTCATACTCGTACTACGAAGGCACGGGGAACTCTGATGTGTTGCATACCTTTATTGTCTAGGTGGTTTATTTCTCACCTTCCTCGATCAGTGATGAAGAATGAACAAGGGTTCAGGTGGTCTAAAAGAATCATGTCACTTTCACATTCTGATATTCATTGGTGCTCAAGATCTATGGAGAATGTTACTATCATTGACCGTTGTGGGGAGTTCCCTAATGTGCCACTCCTTGGCATAAGAGGGGGCATTACCTACAATCCTTCCTTAGCTCTACGTCAGTTTGGTTACACTCGGAGTGATGGTCCTCATGACATGTTGATTCAGGGTATTGTGTTTGACTACGACAACGATCTTCAAGGTTACCATCAAAGGTTCATACGAGCATGGGGTAAAGTGAACAAGATTGACAGCAAGACTCTGGAACCAAAGTACACTATTCCTATGGAAGCTTATCTCAGATGGGTGCGATCTCGTGCTCAGACTCTTATGATGCCATATCCTGCCATCCTGCCAGTTACTATGGAGCCTGTTGCTGAAGGAGATACTTCTTATATCATTCTTCATCCAGACATGCCCACTGACATGGAGGAGTTACAGAGGTCCTGGATCCAGTTGAAGGAGCAAAGGGATACTTTTGAGACTCATTACAAAGCAAGTCAAGAAAGAATCCTGGAGCTAACAAAACAACTTCACGAGGAGCGGAATCTCAACTCATATCTCAACATAAAGAGGAAGCGTCCATGGGAGACTTAAAACCCCATCTTTTGTATTCATTTCATTTTTATTGTAAGCCCAAGGGGCAAACAAATTTATTACTAATAAAAGTTTACTTTTTGGTTGTTTAAACAAATTTAAATCCTGCGGTCCTTGAAAACATTGCATACGCATTTATACACCATATCATTGCATCACAGGTTTCTTATGTACAGATATCTTATCTTCTCGCTGTTTATTTCAGCAGAAATGGCTCTTGAACAAACTGTCAAAGATCTCCAGGCTCAGAATGCACAATTTCAAGAGTTGATCCTGAACTTGTCCAAGGGACAGGATGAGTTGAAGACACTGCTGGCTAAGAAGAATAAGAAGACTAGAAGATCAGGAGGCCTTATCAATCTGGGAAGAAGATTCAAAGGTCCTGTCAAGACAAAGGAATAGGTTGAAGATTATGAGTCTGAGGATTCTGAGAAAGAGGGAGGCAGTCTCCATAATACTGTGGGAGATTCTGATTCTGAAGCAAATTATTATCATGATCCTAATGAAGATAAGTTCAAGATGCTGGTGGATAGAATGAATGCCATGGAGTTACAAAAATCTTCTGGGCTGGATTTTGAAGATTTGAGCTTAATATCTGGAGTGGTTATACCTATTGGTTTCAAAGTTCCTGCTTTTGTGGTGTATGATGGTGTCTCGTGTCCCAAGCTGCATCTAAGGTCCTATGTCCGGAGGATTCAACCACATACTGCTAATAAGAAGTTATGGATTCATAGAGCTTGTCTGGAGCTCAATTGGAATGGTACTATCAATTGGAGAGTGTCAACATCCGTGATTGGAATGATCTTGCTGAGGCCTTCTACAGGCAATACCAATACAATGCTGATTTAGCCCCTACTCGCATGCAACTTCAAAGCATGTCAATGGGTGCTAAGGAGAATTTCAAGGAGTATGCCCAGAAGTGGAGAGACCTGGCTGGTAGAGTTCAACCTCCTCTGACTGACAGGGAGCTAGTGGATATGTTTATAAGTACGCTGAATGGTCCTTTCTATAGTCATCTCATTGGAAGCTCATCATCTGGCTTCACTGAGCTGATAATGACTGGATAACGTGTGGAGAGTGGTATAAGAAGTGGAAAGATACATGTGGGTTCCTCTTCATCAAGCACTGCTAAGAAGCCCCCTAGTGGAAAAAAGGAGTCTAATGTTGTATATGGTCAACCCAGTCGTAACAGAAGTCACTAATCTGTGGTAGCAGTTCACATTTCCAATCCTACTCCTGCAACACCAGAGCCACCACAGAGCAATCAGTAGAAGCCTCGAAGACAGTTCACCAAGATCAACATGTCACTGGCCCAAGCCTTGCAACATCTGTTGAAAGGGGAACTCATTACTTTGAAGGACCCTCCTCAGAATCCTAATACTTCCTCTCATCGGTACAATCCTAATGCACGATGTGCCTATCATTCTAATTGTCCGAGACATGACACCAACAACTGTTGGATATTGAAAAACAAGATTCAAGATATGATTGATGCTGGAGAGATTGAATTTGACCCTCCTGGGACTCCAAATGTGATTACTGCTCCCATGCCAAATCATGAGAAGACTGTTAATGCCATTGATGAAGTTTCATATATTTCCTCAGTTGCAGATGTGACTACTCCATTATCCGTTATCAAGAAGAAGTTGGTACAAGCTGGATTCTTTCCAGGTTGTAATGAAGACTGTTTCTATTGTGCTTACAAACCTGATAGCTACTGGAAGTTGAAGGATGGTATTCAACGCCTCATGGACAATTACACCATATTGTTTGAGAGGACACCTTCTGTGGAAAGTATGGTTGAACATCTAACTCAAGGTGCGAAGGTTGAAGATGTGGATATGGTTGATAAAGTGCCAGTGAAGATTACCTCCAAAGGTCCTGTCAAGATCACTTCCAGAGGACCTATCAAGATTACTGTTGAAGGTCTGGTGAAAACTGTTGCTGAAGCTAGAGTGGCTCCCATGATTATTACCACTCCTGGCCCTATTCCGTATACTTCTGATAAAGCTATACCCTAGAATTACGGTTCCGATGTTTATATCCATGGTGTTAAACAAGAACCTTTGACTGATACCTCTGCTACTGACGATAACCTTGATGTTGATAATATTGTTGGATCTAGTAAGATCACCAGAAGTGGAAGAATTTTCTCTCCTCCGGTTACCTCCAAGAGTGTAGTTACTCCAACTACTACCTCCACTTCTGAACCAAGTACTGATGCTCGGGGCAAAGGTCCTGTGGTTGAACCTGTGCAAGCTGAGGCACCGACTGCTGAGAATCTTTCTAAACAGTTGGGGCACACTCCCTCCAAAATTTCCATGTTGTCTTTGTTGCTGTGTTCTGAGGCTCATGCTAAAGCCTTGATCAAGTTCTTGAGGATTGCTCATGTACCAAATGAAATTTCTGTGGATCAATTCGAAAATTGTGTTGCACACCTGACTTATGATAATGGGTTAGGCTTTTCTGATGCTGATTTGACTCCTGCCAAGAGAAATCATAACAGAGCTTTACATATCTCTATTGAATGTAGGGGCACTACCCTGTCTCATGTGTTGATAGACAATGGTTCTTCACTGAATGTACTTCCCAAAGAGGTTCTAAACAAGCTCAGTCTTGAAGATGCTGTGTTAAGACCAAGTAATATAGTGGTGAGAGCCTTTGATGGTTCAAGAAGGGTGGTGCATGGAGAAATAGATCTCCCAATCAAAATAGGCTCTCAAGTCTTCAATTCTACATTCTATGTAATGGATATTCGTCTTGCGTACTCTTGTTTTCTTGGGCGCCCCTGGATCCACGGGGCAGGTGATGTGACCTCCACTCTACACCAGAAGTTAAGATACCCAGTAAAGGGAAAGGTCGTCACTGTTTATGGAGAGGAAGAATATATGATCAGTCATGTGAATACATTTAAGTATGTTGAAGTGGAAGGTGAATATGTTGAGACTCATTGTCATACATTTGAAGTAGTTCCTTGGGTTGTTCCTGCTGCTAAAGTTCCTCCTGTTGTTAAAAAAGTTCCTGTGGTTACCAGAGTACCTCCTACAATGGCCTCCCTCAAAGATGCCAGAGTTGTGGTTGAAGAAGGTGGTTGTACTATTTGGGGTCAGCTTCCTGACATTCCTTACAAGTCTGACAAGTTTGGTTTGGGTTTCACTGCAGAGTCCCAGAAGGCTATTCGTCGTGCTCGTGCTGTTCGTATCACCAATCAAGGGGTCATGAGAGATCAGATCAATGCTGCGAGTGACTATAGTGAAGACTACAACCTAGATGACTGGATTTTTCCTACTGTGGGTGATGGGCTCAATAATTGGAAGGCTGAAGACGTTATTCCTATCTCCTTTAGTCAGGAGTAAATACTATTACTGTGTTGTTATTTTTAAGTTTATAATTTTTGAACAATTAAACTTTTAAGCCTTGTGCCTTACCCGGGGCACAATGGTATGCTTGTTTCGGGATGTCATTTCATTTGCATACTTCATTCAATAAAAATCAGTGGACATTTCGTTTTCGTAAATATTGTGTTCATTGTCTTTCTTTTATTTTATTCTTCTTTTATCAGCTATGTGTTCTTACACACACCCGCATCACTAAAATGCAGATCCTCATCCATTCTGGATCCTGTTGATAACAGTTCTACTATTGCCAATTATAATTTTGAGAATCCGATCTATCAAGCTGAAGATGGAAAGGAGGAAGATTGTGAAGTACCTGTAGAGCTTGCTAGGTTATTACAACAAGAAGAGAAAGCTATATAGCCACATGAAGAGCCAATCGAAGTTGTGAATCTGGGAACTGAAGAGAACATGAAGGAGGTCAAGATAGGGGCTGAATTAGAGGATGGTGTTAAAAGCAGATTAATTCAAATGTTACGTGATTATGTGGAGATCTTTGCTTGGTCCTATGAAGATATGCCAGGATTGGATACAGACATTGTGTTTCACCGTTTACCAGTAAAAGAAGACTGTCGTTCAAAGAAGCAGAAGGTTCGTCGCATGCGTCCTGAAATGTCAGAAAAGATTAAAGCAGAGGTGATGAAACAGTTTGATGCAGGGTTCTTAGCTGTGACTTCTTATCCTCAATGGGTTGTAAATGTGGTACCGGTACCTAAGAAAGATGGTAAGGTGCGTATGTGTGTAGATTACAGGGATTTGAACAAGGCCAGACCTAAAGATGACTTTCCACTTCCTCATATTGATGTTATGGTAGACAATACTGCTCAGCATAAAGTATTCTCTTTCATGGATGGTTTCTCTGGTTACAATCAAATCAAGATGGCACCTGAAGATATGGAGAAGACCAGATTTGTTACACAGTGGGCACTTTTTGTTATAAAGTGATGCCATTTGGTTTGAAGAACGCCGGGGCAACATATCAGCGTGCTATGGTGGCTTTGTTTCATGATATGATTCATCATGAGATAGAGGTATATGTGGATGATATGATAGCCAGGTCCCAGAATGAAGAACAACACCTTGATCATCTGCATAAGTTATTTGAAAGGTTGAAGAAATACAAATTGAGATTGAACCCAAACAAGTGTACTTTTGGAGTTAGGTCTGGTAAACTCCTGGGTTTCATTATCAGTGGAAAAGGTATTGAAGTAGATCCTGCGAAAGTGAAAGCTATACAAGAGATGCCAGTTCCCCGTACTGAGAAGGAAGTTAGAGGTTTCTTGGGACGATTGAATTACATTGCAAGATTTATTTCCCAATTAACTGCTACCTGTGAGCCAATCTTCAAGTTATTGAAGAAAGATCAGGTAATAGAGTGGAATGACGAGTGCCAGACAGCCTTTGATGAAATTAAAAGATATCTTCTAGAACCTCCAATCTTGATGCCACCAGTTGATGGAAGACCCTTGATTATGTACTTAACAGTGTTAGACAACTCAATGGGGTGTGTGTTGGGGCAACATGACGAGTCTGGTCGAAAAGAGCAGGCAATATACTACCTTAGCAAAAAGTTTACCGACTGTGAAACAAGATACTCACTGCTCGAGAAAACTTGATGCGCTTTGGCATGGGCTGCTCGCCGACTAAGACAGTATATGTTGACTCATACTACCTTATTGATTTCAAAGATGGATCCAATCAAGTACATATTCGAGAAACCTGCTCTCTCCGGACGAATAGCAAGATGGGAGAACTGACTTTAGTTAAATGTTGCGGATAGCAAGAGTCGCCACCGACTTTTATTTTATCCAAAGGAAAGGGCATAAAAGAACAGGAAAGACCTTAAAGATTTTTGGGTTCGGGGGGTAGGTTATGTAAAGGGAAGGTGTTAGCACCCTTTACATCCATGGTTATCCATGGGCTCTTAGTTACTTAGCTCACTTTAAAATGTTTTGAGAAGTGTCATGTGTGTTTAGAAATTTTCTTAAGTACTTTATAATGACCCATGTACGGATATATATAAAGCCTTTGTTTTGAAAATTACTTAAAAAAATGTGAAGTGTTTTGAAATGTTTTTGAAAAGTGAGCAAGTACATAAGAGGAACCTACCCTAAGTTAAGTCTTTTCTGTTCTTAAATATCCTTTAAATGGTAAGACTATCCCTATTATTAAGGAATAGGTAGTCATTACCTTGGATGTGTGAGGGACAAATGAAGGGACAACTGTGATTAGGCAACTGGAAGGTGTATAAGCAATTCGAAGGGACTTATCATCTTTATTCGAAAGGGACAAGATCATTACGAAGGCAACCATGAAGGGACTTGATCTTTTTATCTGTTAAGGGACTAGATGATATGAGAGAAGGGACTTTGCTTTACACCTTACTTGACCTTTTGTTTAGGCAACTTGAGAGGTAACCCTTAAGAAGTGAGATGGCGATCCAAGATCGACTTACGTGGGTGAGTGTACCAATTCATATATTTATCTTTAAGTTAATGATCTAAATTCAATTTTAAACACAAACATGTTTTACACTCCCTATTTTACTAACCATGGCAATTTAAATAAATAATAAAAATAATACTACAACTATTACATAAATGGCACAATTACATAATAATAATAATAATAAAATAAATTAGATAAATAATCACATAATAAATAAATAAATAAAGGGGTTAGTAATAATAAACAAAATAAATAAGTATAAGATGGTTAGTATAATAATAAATAATAAATTAAAAGTTCAATTTTAAATAAATAATTTTTTTTTAAGATTTTTAATAAAAGAAGTAAATAATAAATATTATATACTAATAAAATATGATTAATAGTCTAATTATTTAATTTTATACACATATTATAAAAATATCTAATATTAATTAAATAAGCATATAAAAAAAAATTATATTCATAAAATAAAGCTAGGGTTTTTAATTGTTTTTTTTAGGAAAATAAATTAGGGTTAATTAATTAATTAATTAAATTATTTACATATAAAAACTATATACAAATTATAAAATAAATATACATAATTAAAATTTATATACAAATATATTAATAAAAATAATTAGGGTTTATAAAAAAAATTAGGTTTTGTATGAAAATATTAGTTTTTTTTTTAACTTAATATACAATATTAATCTAATAATTAAATAAACATATATTAATAAACATTATTTAAGAAAAACATATAAACAAATATATTAAATTAGGTTTGTAAATTTAAAAGAAAATAAAGTCTAATTATAATATGTTTTTAAACATTTTTTAGAAATTTGTTTTAATGAAAATAAAAGAAAATCAAAAATTAAGTGAAAAATATCAAAAACACAAAAAAACAGGACCTAGGATTTGAACCCAGGTCCTTTACCTGGATACACAAGAGCCTAGCCACTGGGCTGCGCGCTACTGGTGAGAACTTTCCACATCCATTTTGTTTTGTTCTCATCCTGGAAAAACAAAGGAAATTAAAGCAAAAAAAAACATTTGGCTGGTTTCGAACCCATGCCCTTCAGTCAATCATGCGTACACCAAAACCAGCTGAGTTGCACGCTCGCTTGTGATATATAACCAGCAATAATTTCTTTTAAGCCCTGTCAATAATTCAAATATGGTTTTCGCGCCAGCCTTCTTCATCTCCTACCTCTGGACCTGTGAATATTGCTGCGAACTTTCCCACAAGTTTTCCTGCGAATTTCAACATGTACAGGACCTACGAAATTCAAACATCAACAAAACAGTGAAATTTCTTCAAATTGATTAGTGCATTATGATCCCCAGAGCTCATACAATCATTCTATGTCCTTAAAAATCATTTATATTTGGTTTATCATGAAACCCTAAAAGCTTGGCTGAAACCCTAACAATGGCCAAATTCATTCTAGGCAGTGAAACTCCAATCAATTGATCCAGAAAGCTTCAACACAATGAAACAAACAAGATTAAACAATCAAAATCAATTAAAATGCAGTAAATTCATTGAATCGAAAAAATCAAATGTTAGATGAAAAGCAATTCGGTTTATGCGATTTATGGAGTTTTGGATGATGATAAGTATTGCTATGCATTCAGTGACCATCAAGGAACATGTTGAGACCTTTAGAATGTCTTGAAAGAGTCTCTAAGGGAGAATCCGAATTGAGAGTTTTTTGATGAATTTTGAAAATTTGGAACTTGTTCTTGAGGCTGCCAATTTCGTGTCCTTGTGTTTGGATCAGTTTGTGTACATATAGTGGATGAAATTAGGTCAAAATATTGTAGGTTTGTTTGGACTTTTGGATAATTGAGATTGAAAAAGATCATGCTTTAAAACTTGAATATCCTTTGATCCAACCTTGCTATTTTAAGACCATCATCATAATTTGCATATCAATCTGATCCAAGCAATATTTCTGATTTTCTAGAAGCAATATCCCCCTTCAAATATTTGATTTCATATTTTATTTCAATTTAAATGACATTTTAATGAATAAAATTCAAATAAATATGAAATAAAAAATAAAAATTCAGAAAATAAGTGGGTTGGGTCGTGCTTGGTATTTTCATAAAGATGGGATGGCAATTTGGTGGGCTCATTTAGCAAAAATTTGATTTTAGGCCTTATTTGCTTCATAAACTTCCCTAAAATTTCCCAACTTTTCAAGGGCACAAGTTCTTGGACATTTTGGAAAGCTTAAAGAGTCCTCTAACCAACCCCATTGGTTTCATGTCCATATCTTTTACCATTCTCAAGTTATGCTCTTTTGAAGTTGTTGACTTTCAAAAAGACCTATAATGTCTTAGCTCATACCTTCCAAATGAAGCATTTTTGGGCTTGGCTTGTGAGACACAAAGTTGTAGATAATTCAATTTCCTTCAAAATGAGCTTTGGATGGAAAAAAATTGATGAAGCATGTGAAAGTTATGGCTGGTCAAAGTTCAGTTGACTTTTCCTAAGGAAACCCTAATTTAGAAACTCCTGATTCTTGATGATCTAGAATCTCCTTGATGAATCATGATCAACCCTTGATCAAATGATGAATTTTACTTCATATACTTGATGTTGGCCAAAAATCATGAAGTTTGACTTTGGTTTGACCACAGTTGACCTCAGTTTGACTTTTTAACTACTTTGACTGATTTTGACTTATCTGATCATCTGACTGAGCAAACTTTTGAGAAAAGTCTTGAAACTTGTCATGGGGATTCTTAAACACATATAAGATGTTATGAATCTCACTTGAAGTCTTGGAAGTCCATTTAGCCTGATTAAAATCAAAACCTAGTTTAGGATGCATTGCTTAGGAGGATGCATTGTCTGAGGGAAATGTCAAATCTTATGACTAATTGTGAACTTTGTGAACCTTGTGAACCTCATGAGATGTCTTGTGAACCTTGTGAACCTTGTGAACCTCTTAGTACACAAAGTCTTGTCTTGTGAGGGCAAATTTTGGGGTGCAACAACTGCCCCTGTTCAATTTTCTGAAACCTGAGGGGTTAGATTGGTATATGTGTCATTCGTGACCTGGAAGGTTGAAGGGGATTGAACACAAAAGCCCAAAAATTTGCACTCACCAGTGCATAGAGTAATACTGACAGTTAGCTGTATATGCTTGAGTGGGCTTAAAGGTGCCACCAGTGATGGGCTTAGAGATGCCATCAGGATGAGCTGGAGATGGGCTTAAAGATGCGATCTAAAGTATCAGGATGTGATGATGTTCTGATGTTGACACTGGATATCAGTACTAGGTCTTTGTATAGGCCGTATCTGAATCATTTATGCAACATGATTTGAGTAGTTGAATGGACCAGTAGAAACAAATCTTCGTGGCGATTATCTCTTCTGGAAATATCTTGAATTAGGGAATGGATCTTTGTACAGACCAATCGCCTACTTCTAAGGGCCGAAAGAACGTCAGGATTTGTTCTTAAGGATCAAAAGAACGTCAGGATTTGTTCTTCTGAAAAAAGTCTTGAACAAGGGGCCAAAAGAGCATCAGGATTTGCTCTTAAGGGTCAAAAGAACGTCAGGATTAGTTCTTCTGAAAAAGTCTTGAACAAGGGGCCAAAAGAGCGTTAGGATTTGCTCTTAAGGGTCAAAAGAACGTCAGGATTAGTTCTTCTAAAAAAGTCTTGAACAAGGGGCCAAAAGAGCGTCAGGATTTGCTCTTAAGGGTCAAAAGAACGTCAGGATTAGTTCTTCTGAATAATGTCTTGAACAAGTGGCCAAAAGAGCGTCAGGATTTGCTCTTAAGGGTCAAAAGAACGTCAGGATTAGTTCTTCTGATGAATGTCTTGAACCAGGGAATGGATCTTTTTACAGACCATTTGCCTGCTATTCAAGGACATCTTGAGTAGTATATGGATCATTTCTGACCTGTTGTAAATTGTTGATATTGTTTCACCTGCATATAACTATCCTGCAAGGGAAATATTAGTTTATGCATTATGTATGCATGCATAGTATGATGCACCTAAGTAATGTATTATGTAATTATGGATATGTATGTTATGGTATGATGTAAATGATGTATGTATGAAGCGTCTGGATATCTTCGTATGACAACTGCTGGCCAGGGAAAATAAATCCCGATTTGTAGCTGAAGAATATGAGGAACTCGTTCCCGTCTCGTTTGATAATATGGCGAAGAATATGAGGAACTCGTTCCCGTCTTGTTTGATAACATAGTATTCATAACCTCCCGTCTTCGTTTGATAGTATGGTATCCATAACCTCCCGTCTTCGTTCGATAGTATGGTATCCATAACCACCCGTCTTCGTTTGATAGTATGGTATCCATAACCTCCCGTCTTCGTTCGATAGTATGGTATCCATAACCTCCCGTCTTCGTTCGTCGTACTCCTATTGAAAGAATAAATTCCCGACTATCCGTATGAGGATAAAAGAGATGGATATAAATTCCAAGGGAGATGTGACTCGAAGTATTTATGAAGATGGATTTTCCCTACTGGGGGGGATTTGTAGCTGTCTTGTGGGGATGAACCGGCGAAGCTTCGTTGAATTCCTTCCCTCGTTCGTCCTTAGTAAATACTATTACTGCATTTTCATGCATTTCTGGTAAACATCAATTGTATTAATCATTTTATGCATTTCTGGTAAACATCAATCATATTCAAAAGCATACATACATTCAAACACAACCAATGGACATTTCGCTTATGTAAATAGGGTAAAAGTAAATCTGGATTCAAAGATGAAATTTTATTTATATCACAACGTGACCTATATATAGGCAAGTTTGTACAAGGAGACAGAAATCTTAGTCATAAAATTTTTACAAAACAAAGAACATCAGCTTTGTGGGAAATAATCCTATTGAGTTTCAATCCTACTATTGCCATTATCTTCAAGTATCTCATCTTCTGCTGTTGAGACGGAAACGATTGGATTGATCTTTATCTGTTCGAGCTTGAGCAAGTAGCACAACTGGTTGTAGTTTCATGGGTGATCCAAACGAGACATAGTCATACGCTTTAATCCCTAACTTTTGCCTGGATTTCCCTTTCAGGTTTTCAATCCACCGGGATACCCTTTTTTGCCCAAGCCGCCTTTTCAGGTTTTCGACTTGCCGGGTGTACATTTTTTTATATATATCCCTAATTTTTGCCCGAACCCTTTTGGTTCGCCGGGATGCCCTTATTTTTGCCTAGGCCAGTCAACCTAGCGAGTCTCTTTTTATGCATAGTATTTTTTAACTATGTCTGCGTTTACAGGCTGTGGGAATTCTTCACCATCCATAGTAGTAAGTATCATGGCACCTCCTGAAAATACTGTCTTGACTACAAATGGTCCTTCATATGTAGGAGTCCACTTGCCCCTAGGATCACCCTGTGGTAATATGATATGCTTGATTACCAAGTCACCAACCTGATATACCTTTGGCTTAACCTTCTTACTAAAAGCTTTGATCATTCGTTTTTGGTACATCTGGCCGTGACAAACTGCTGCTAACCTCTTCTCATAAATCAAATTTATCTGGTCAAGTCGGGTCTGAATCCACTCATCTTCATCCAAGCCTGCATTCTTCATAATTCTTAAGGAGGGAATCTGAACTTCAATGGGCAGAACTGCTTCCATACGATATACTAAGGAGAACGGGGTTGCCCCTGTTGAAGTACGTATTGTAGTACGATAACCATGAAGAGCAAATGGTAACATCTCATGCCAATCCTTGTAAGTAACAGTCATCTTCTGTATAATCTTCTTAATGTTCTTATTTGCAGCTTCAACTGCCCCATTCATCTTCGGACGATACGGAGAAGAGTTGTGATGCTTAATCTTGAACTGCGTGCAGAGATCAGTAATCATAGTGTTGTTCATATTAGAGCCATTGTCAGTGATAATCCTTTCAGGGATACCATACCTACATATGAGATTATTCTTAATGAATCGAGCCACAACATTCTTGGTAACAGATGCAAATGAAGCTGCCTCTACCCACTTCGTAAAGTAATCAATAGCAACCAGGATGAAACGATGCCCATTAGAAGCAGTAGGCTTGATCTCACCAATCATATCAATGCCCCACATGGAAAAAGGCCAAGGAGCAGTCAACACATTCAATGGTGATGGAGGTATATGCACTTTGTCAGCATAGATTTGACACTTGTGACATGTTCTGGAATGTTGATAGCAGTCAGCTTCCATAGTAGACCAATAGTAACCTGCTCTCAATATCTTCTTTGCCATAGTATGACCACTAGAATGAGTGCCAAAGATCCCATCATGCATATCTTCCATAATCTCAGTTGCTTCCTTCTTATCCACACAACGAAGCAAAGTTGAGTCATGATTACGCTTATACAAAATTCCATTACTCAAGAAGAACTTAGCAGAAAACCTCCTCAGAAACTTCTTATCTTTAACAGATGCCCCTTCAGGGAACTCCTGAGCTTCAAGATATCTTTTCACTTCATAGAACCAAGGCTTCTCCTCTGCCTCTTCAGTGTCAATCTCATTGCAGTATGCAGGCTTCTCAAATCTGTCAATAGTAATCTTGGGAGCTTTGTCATCCCAGCTGATCTCAAACATGGATGCCATGGTGGCTAATGCATCTGCCAATTGATTCTCTCTTCGTGGAATGTGTCCAAAGGTAATCTCTTTGAAATGTGGGATTAAAGACAACACATGCTCTCTGTAAGGAATGAGATTATCATGCTTGGTATCCCAATCTCCTTTGATCTGACTTACTACCAGGGCTGAATCTCCAAACACGTCTAGGAACTGAATCTTCATATCAATGGCAGCTTTGATACCCAGGATACATGCCTCATACTCAACCATGTTATTAGTACAATAGAAACAAAGTCTTGCAGTAATCGAGGTATGACAACCTTCAGGGGAACTGATCACAACACCAACACCATTACCAAGTGCATTAGAAGCTCCATCAAAAACCATAGTCCATCGGGATCCTTGTTCAGGTCCGTCATATTGTCCAGGTTCTTTGGTAATAATCATAATATCTTCATCAGGGAACTCAAAACTCATTGACTGATAATCATCCACTGCTTGATGAGCCAAATGATCAGCTACAACACTTCCTTTAATGGCCTTTTGAGTAGTATACTGTATGTCATATTCTGTCAAGATCATTTGCCATCTTTTTATTCTTCCTGAGAGAGCAGGTTTCTCGAATATGTACTTGATTGGATCCATATTTGAAATTAATAAGGTAGTATGAGTCAACATATACTGTCTTAGTCGGCGAGCAGCCCATGCCAAAGCGCAACAAGTTTTCTCGAGCAGTGAGTATCTTGTTTCACAGTCGGTAAACTTTTTGCTAAGGTAGTATATTGCCTGCTCTTTTCGACCAGACTCGTCATGTTGCCCCAACACACACCCCATTGAGTTGTCTAATACTGTTAAATACATGATCAAGGGTCTTCCATCAACTGGTGGCATCAGAATGGGAGGTTCTAGCAGATATTTCTTGATTTCATCAAAGGCAGTTTGGCATTCATCATTCCATTCCATCACCTGATCTTTCTTTAACAACTTGAAGATTGGCTCACAGGTGGCAGTTAATTGGGAAATAAATCTTGCAATGTAATTCAATCGTCCCAAGAAACCTCTAACCTCCTTCTCAGTACGGGGAGCTGGCATCTCTTGTATAGCTTTCACTTTTGCAGGGTCTACTTCAATACCTTTTCCACTGACAATGAAACCCAGGAGTTTACCAGATCTAACTCCAAAAGTACACTTGTTTGGGCTCAATCTCAACTTGTATTTCTTCAACCTCTCAAATAACTTATGCAGATGATCAAGATGTTGCTCTTCATTCTGGGATCTGGCTATCATATCATCCACATATACCTCTATCTCCTGATGAATCATATCATGAAACAAAGCCACCATAGCACGTTGATATGTTGCCCCGACATTCTTCAAACCAAATGGCATCACCTTATAGCAAAACGTGCCCCACTGTGTGACAAATGTTGTTTTCTCCATATCTTCAGGTGCCATCTTGATTTGATTATAACAAGAGAAACCATCCATGAACGAGAATACCTTATGCTGAGCAGTGTTGTCTACCAGAACATCAATATGAGGAAGTGGAAAGTCATCTTTGGGGCTGGCCTTGTTCAAATCCTTGTAGTATACACACATACGTACCTTACCATCTTTTCTAGGCACCGGCACCACATTTGCAACCTATTGAGGATAAGAAGTCACAGCTAAGAACCCTGCATCAAATTGTTTCATTACCTCTGCTTTAATCTTCTCTGACATCTCAGGACGCATGCGACGAACCTTCTGCTTCTTTGGACGACAATCTTCTTTTACTGGTAAACGGTGAACCACAATGTTTGTATCCAAACCTGGCATATCTTCATAGGACCAAGCAAAGATCTCCACATAGTCATGTAACATCTGAATCAATCTGCTCTTGACACTATCCTCTAATTCAGCCCCTATCTTAACCTCTTTCTTGTTTTCTTTAGTTCCCAGATTCACAACTTCGATTGGCTCTTCATGTGGCTGTATAGCTTTCTCTTCTAGTTGTAACAACCTAGCAAGCTCTACAGGTACTTCACAATCATCCTCATTTCCATCTTCAGCTTGATAGATCGGATTCTCGAAATTATAATTGGCAATAGTAGAACTGTTATCAACAGGATCCAGAGTGGATGAGGATCTGCATTTTAGTGATGTAGGTGTGTGTAAGAACACATAGCTGATAAAACAAAAATAAAATAAAAGAAAGACAAGGAACACAATATTTACGAAAACGAAACGTCCACTGATTTTTATTGAATGAAGTATGCAAATGAAATGACATCCCGAAACAAGCACACTATTGTACCCCGGGTAAGGCACAAGGCTTAAGAGTTTAATTGTTCAAAAACTACAAACTTTAAAAGTAACAACGCAGTAATAGTATTTACTCCTGACTAAAGGAGATAGGAATAACATCTTCAACTTTCCAATTATTGAGCCCAGCACCCACAGTAGGAAAAATCCAAGCATCCAAGTTGTAGTCTTCATCATAGTCACCCACAGCATTGATCTGATCTTTCATAATCCCCTGATTGGTGATACGAACAACACGAGCACGACGAACAGCCTTTTGGGACTCTGCAGTGAAACTCAAACCAAATTTGTCAGACTTGTAAGGGATGTCAGGAAGCTGACCCCAAATAGTACAACCACCTTCATCCACCACAGCTCTAGCATCTTTAAGGGAAGCCATCGTAGGAGGTACTCTGGTGACCACAGGAACTTTCTTGACAACAGGAGGAGCTTCATAATTATTAACAACCCAAGGAACTACTTCGAATGTCTGGCACGGAGTTTCAACATATTCACCTTCCACTTCAAGATATTTAAAGGTGTTCACATGGCTAACTATATATCCTTCCTCTCCGTAAACAGTGACAACTTTTCCTTCTACTGGATATCTCAGCTTCTGATGTAAAGTAGAAGTTACAGCACCTGCCCCATGGATCCAGGGACGCCCAAGCAAACAAGAATACGACGGACGAATATCCATTACATAAAAAGTAGCATTGAAGACCTGAGAACCCACTTTTATTGGGAGATCAATTTCTCCATGCACCACTCTTCTTGAGCCATCAAAAGCCTTCACCACTATATTACTGGGCCTCAATACCGCATCTTCAGGACTAAGCTTATTCAGAACTTCCTTGGGCAACACATTCAGCGAGGAACCATTGTCTATTAATACATGTGACAGGGTAGTGCCCCTGCATTCAATAGAGATACGTAGAGCCCTGTTATGATCCCTCTTTGCAGGAGTCAAATCAGCATCGGAGAAACCTAACCCATTATCATAGGTCAAGTGTGCAACACATTTTTCAAACTGGTCTACAGAAATCTCATTTGGTACGTGAGCAGTCTTCAAAAATTTAATCAAGGCCTTGGCATGAGCCTCAGAACACAACAATAAAGACAACATAGAAATCTTGGAGGGAGTATGCCCCAATTGATCAATAACATCATAATCACTCTTGCGAATAATCTTCAGTACTTCTTCCATCTGCTTAGAAAGATCATCAGCAGCTGGCACATCAGTTTGTATAGGTTCAATAACAGGACCTTTGCCCCAAGCATCAGCAGTAGAGGTAGCAACTGGAGTAACTGTATTCTTGGAGGTAACTGGAGGAGAGAAAACTCTTCCACTTCGTGTGATCTTACTAGATCCAGCAATATTATCAATATCCAGATTTTCACCAACAACAGGTGTATTAGCTAAGGATTCCTGCTTAACACCATGGATATAAACATCGGACCCATAATGCCAAGGCACAACTTTATCAGAAGTATATGGAATAGGACCAGGAGTGGTAATGATCATAGG
Organism: Lathyrus aphaca; assembly: GCA_963966055.1. Taxonomy (NCBI): domain Eukaryota; kingdom Viridiplantae; phylum Streptophyta; class Magnoliopsida; order Fabales; family Fabaceae; genus Lathyrus; species Lathyrus aphaca. The sequence continues at coordinate 707,261,348 of OZ014519.1, read as the reverse complement.
AGCCACTCTAGCTTCAGTAACAATCTTCACAGGGCCTTCAGCAGTAATTTTAACTGGACCCGTACGAGTGATTTTTACAGGTCCTTTGGAAGTAATCCTTACCGGCACTTTATCAACCATATCCACCTCTTCAACCTTCGCACCTTTAGTTATATGCTCAACCATGCTCTCTACAGAAGGTGTCCTCTCAAACAATATTGTGTAATTGTCCACGAGGCGTTGAATTTCGTCCTTCAATCTCCAGCAACTATCCGGCCTATAAGCACAATATAAACAATCTTCATGACAACCTGGAAAGAACCCAGCTTGTACCAACTTCTTCTTAATGACAACCAATGGTGTAGTCACATCTGCAACTAAGGAAATACGTGAAACTTCATCAATGGCATTGACAGTCTTCTCATGATTTGGCATGGGAGCAGTAATCACATTTGGAGTACCCGGAGGGTCAAACTCAATCTCTCCAGCATCAATCATATCTTGAATCTTGTTTTTCAATATCCAGCAACTATTGGTATCATGTCCCTGACAATTTGAATGATATGCACATCGTGCATTAGGATTGTACCTGGGAGAAGTAACATTGGGATTCTGAGGAGGGTCCCTCAAAGTGATAAGTTCACCCTTCAACAAGTGTTGCAAGGCTTGGTCCAGTGACATGTTGAGCTTAGTGAACTGCCTCCTAGGCCTCTATTGATTGCCATGTGGTGGCTCTGGTGTTGTAGGAGTTGGATTGGAGATATGAACTGCACTTACAGATTGATGTCTCCTATTACGATCAGGTTGACCATAAACAGCATTTGACTATTTCTTCCCACTAGGGGGCTTATTTGTAGTACTGGATGAAGAAGCACCCACTTGGATCTTGCCACTCCTTATACCACTTTCTACGCGCTCTCCTGTCATTATCAACTCAGTGAAGCCAGATGATGAGCTTCCAATGAGATGACTGTAAAAAGGACCATTCAACGTACACATGAACATATCCATTAACTCCCTGTCAGTTAGAGGGGGTTGCACTCTACCAGCCAAATCTCTCCACTTCTGGGCATACTCCTTGAAGTTTTCTTTGGCACCCATAGACATGCTCTGTAGTTGCATGCGAGTAGGGGCTAGGTCAGCATTATATTGATATTGCTTATAAAAAGCTTCAGCAAGATCATTCCAATCACGGATGTTGACACTCTCCAACTGATAGTACCATTCCAATTGAGCTCCAGATAAGCTCTCTTGGAAGAAATGGATCCACAACTTCTTATCAGCAGTATGGGGTTGGATCCTCCGGACATAAGACCTCAGATGCAGTTTGGGACAAGAAACACCATCATACACTACAAAAGCAGGAACCTTGAAACCAATGGGTATGACCACCCCAGATATCAAACTCAGGTCTTCAAAATCTAGTCCAAAAGACTTTTGCAATTCCATAGCATCCATTCTATCCACCAGCATTTTGAACTTGTCTTCATTAGGATCATGATAGTAGTTAGCTTCAGAATCAGAGTCCCCCATTGTATTATGGAGGTTGCCTCCCTCTTTCTCAGACTCTTCAGACTCATAATCTTCAACCTGTTCTTTGGTCTTGACAGGACCTCTGAACCTTCTTCCCATGTTGATTAGGCCTCCTGACCTTCTAGTCTTCTTAGTCTTCTTGGCCAGCAGTGTCTTCAATTCATCCTGCCCCTTGGACAAGTTCAGGATAAGCTCTTGGAACTATGCATTTTGTGCCTGGAGATCTTTGACTGTTTGTTCAAGAGCCATTGCTGAAATAAACAGCGAGAAGATAAGAAACTTGTGCATAAGAAACCTGTGATGCAATGATATGGTATGTAAATGCATATGCAATGTTTTCAAGGACCGCAGGATTTAAATTTGCTTAAACAATCAAGAAAGTAAACTTTTATTAGTAATAAATTTGTTTGCCCCTTGGGCTTACAATAATAAAAAATGAAATAAATACAAAAGATAGGGTTTTAAGTCTCTCATGGACGTTTCCTCTTTGTGTTGAGGTATGAGTTGAGATTCCGCTCCTCGTGAAGTTGCTTTGTTAGCTCCAGGATTCTTTCTTGACTTGCTTTGTAATGAGCCTCGAAAGTATCCCTTTGCTCCTTCAACTGGATCCAGGACCTCTGTAAATCTTCCATGTCAGTGGGCATGTCTGGATGAAGGATGATATAAGAAGTATCTCCTTCAGCAACAGGCTCCATAGTAACTGGCAGGATGGCAGGATATGGCATCATAAGAGTCTGAGCACGAGCTCGTACCCATCTGAGATAAGCTTCCATAAGAATAGTGTACTTGGGCTCCAGAGTCTTGCTGTCAACCTTGTTCACTTTTCCCCATGCTCGTATGAACCTTTGACGGTAACCTTGCAGATCGTTGTCGTAGTCAAACACAATACCCTGAATCACATGTCATGAGGACCATCACTCCGAGCGTAACCAAACTGACGTAAAGCTAAGGAAGGGTTGTAAGTAATGCCTCCTCTTATGCCTAGAAGTGGCACATTAGGAAACTCCCCACAACGGTCAATGATAGTAACATTCTCCATAGATCTGGAGCACCAATGGATATCTGAATGAGAGAGTGACATAATCCTCTTGGACCACCTGAACCCTTGCTCATTTTTCATTACTGATCGAGGAAGGTGAGAAATAAACCACCTAGATAGCAAAGGTATGCAACACATCAGAGTTCCTCGTGCCTTTGTAGTACGAGTATGAAGAGAGTGCAGAATGTCTCCAAGTAATGTAGGCACTGGATTGTGACTCAGAAATATGTTGATGGCATGAACGTCTATGAACTGATCTGGATTAGGGAACAACACTAAGCCATAAATCAGCAAGGCTAAGATCTCCTCAAAAGCATCATAGCTCATAGCCTTCAAGAACACTTGAGCCTTCTCTATCAACCCCTTAGCAAGAATACCCTTAACTCCGCTTCTCGTTTCTAGAACAATGTCTGATTTCTTCAAATGTAAGGCTGCAGCAATGACTTCAGGTTTAGGCTCTTTTTCCAAGCCTGTGAAGGGTCTCTGATCAAGGATAGGTATACCCAGAAGTTTGGAGAACTCTTCCATGGTAGGAACCAGCAGATAGTCGGGGAATGTGAAGCAATGGTGCTTAGGATCAAAGAATTGAAACAGAACACTCATCATGTCTTCATTGAACCCTGAAGTGACTAGATCCAGTAGGTGACCATGTCTCTTGATGAACTGGGAGTTTTCAGAAACTTGAGAGACCAGTTCTTTAAGCTTAGAAGGTATTCCTACAAAGTTGATCCTGATAGTGTTTCTACGAGCAGAAGCCATGACTTGCAACAAAGAACAAAGATAAATCCTTTGATCCTTGAAATGGTTAGTGAAAATGCTATGCTTATGATGCATGATGATGTCATGATGTTATGCTCAATCACAAACATGTGGCACAGACAAACAAGTCACACCATAGCCCTAGGTTTAAAGGCTTGCATGAGGTTTAAAGGTAAGTACCCTCCCCTGAAGTTTAGATGGTTCATCCTGTCCTATAAAGTAACCAGGTTCTAAGGGATCTCAATATCATTGATCCTTCACAAGGGTGGTTGTTCAGTAGGCAACTTACTTGCCAACCAAAACCCTCCAAGTTTAGAATCTCAATGAGCGTAGCATCGAGTATCAACCAACTTCAGTCTGCACCAAAGCCGGCTATCTCACTACTTTTCTAAAGGCCAAGATGGGATAACTAGGGTTCTAAAAGTTAGTTAGTGCATTGACAACATATGGAAGCCTCATATTATCCTCAACTTGACTTAAGGAACATAAGCACCAACCAAGAAGTCACACTAACTATGGCCACCAGATCAACCATATCGGTATACGCCGTACAGTTTCCTTGGTCTATTGCCATTTACCTAAGGTACACTAGATCCGAGTTAGGATCTTTCACACATAAGAGCACCCAACAAGTAAAGTAAAGCAAACAAGGCAAACAATTTTAAAGTGAACTAATTCCTAAGGGTACCCCTCTTTTATTAACTCCCCAGCAGAGTCGCCAGTTCTGTAACACGGTGGGAGAACTGACTTTAGTTAAATGTTGCGGATAGCAAGAGTCGCCACCGAATTTTATTTTATCCAAAGGAAAGGGCATAAAAGAACAGGAAAGACCTTAAAGATTTTTGGGTTCGGGGGGTAGGTTATGTAAAGGGAAGGTGTTAGCACCCTTTACATCCATGGTTATCCATGGGCTCTTAGTTACTTAGCTCACTTTAAAATGTTTTGAGAAATGTCATGTGTGTTTAGAAATTTTCTTAAGTACTTTATAATGACCCATGTACGGATATATATAAAGCCTTTGTTTTGAAAATTACTTAAAAAAATGTGAAGTGTTTTGAAATGTTTTTGAAAAGTGAGCAAGTACATAAGAGGAACCTACCCTAAGTTAAGTCTTTTCTGTTCTTAAATATCCTTTAAATGGTAAGACTATCCCTATTATTAAGGAATAGGTAGTCATTACCTTGGATGTGTGAGGGACAAATGAAGGGACAACTGTGATTAGGCAACTGGAAGGTGTATAAGCAATTCGAAGGGACTTATCATCTTTATTCGAAAGGGACAAGATCATTACGAAGGCAACCATGAAGGGACTTGATCTTTTTATCTGTTAAGGGACTAGATGATATGAGAGAAGGGACTTTGCTTTACACCTTACTTGACCTTTTGTTTAGGCAACTTGAGAGGTAACCCTTAAGAAGTGAGATGGTGATCCAAGATCGACTTACGTGGGTGAGTGTACCAATTCATATATTTATCTTTAAGTTAATGATCTAAATTCAATTTTAAACACAAACATGTTTTACACTCCCTATTTTACTAACCATGGCAATTTAAATAAATAATAAAAATAATACTACAACTATGACATAAATGGCACAATTACATAATAATAATAATAATAAAATAAATTAGATAAATAATCACATAATAAATAAATAAATAAAGGGGTTAGTAATAATAAACAAAATAAATAAGTATAAGATGGTTAGTATAATAATAAATAATAAATTAAAAGTTCAATTCTAAATAAATAATTATTTTTTTTTTAAAGATTTTTAATAAAAGAAGTAAATAATAAATATTATATACTAATAAAATATGATTAATAGTCTAATTATTTAATTTTATACACATATTATAAAAATATCTAATTATAATTAAATAAGCATATAAAAATAATAATAAATTATATTCATAAAATAAAGCTAGGGTTTTTAATTGTTTTTTTTAGGAAAATAAATTAGGGTTAATTAATTAATTAAATTATTTACATATAAAAACTATATACAAATTATAAAATAAATATACATAATTAAAATTTATATACAAATATATTAATAAAAATAATTAGGGTTTATAAAAAAAATTAGGTTTTGTATGAAAATATTAGGGTTTTTTTTAACTTAATATACAATATTAATCTAATAATTAAATAAACATATATTAATAAACATTATTTAAGAAAAACATATAAACAAATATATTAAATTAGGTTTGTAAATTTAAAAGAAAATAAAGTCTAATTATAATATGTTTTTAAACATTTTTTAGAAATTTGTTTTAATGAAAATAAAAGAAAATCAAAAATTAAGTGAAAAATATCAAAAACACAAAAAAACAAGACCTGGGATTTGAACCCAGGTCCTTTACCTGGATACACAAGAGCCTAGCCACTGGGCTGCGCGCTGCTGGTGAGAACTTTCCACATCCATTTTGTTTTGTTCTCATCCTGGAAAAACAAAGGAAATTAAAGCAAAAAAAAAACATTTGGCTGGTTTCGAACCCATGTCCTTCAGTCAATCATGCGTACACCAAAACCAGTTGAGTTGCACGCTCGCTTGTGATATATAACCAGCAATAATTTCTTTTAAGCCCTGTCAATAATTCAAATATGGTTTTCGCGCCAGCCTTCTTCATCTCCTACCTCTGGACCTGTGAATATTGCTGCGAACTTTCCCACAAGTTTTCCTGCGAATTTCAACATGTACAGGACCTACGAAATTCAAACATCAACAAAACAGTGAAATTTCTTCAAATTGATTAGTGCATTATGATCCCCAGAGCTCATACAATCATTCTATGTCCTTAAAAATCATTTATATTTGGTTTATCATGAAACCCTAAAAGCTTGGCCGAAACCCTAGCAATGGCCAAATTCATTCTAGGCAGTGAAACTCCAATCAATTGATCCAGAAAGCTTCAACACAATGAAACAAACAAGATTAAACAATCAAAATCAATTAAAATGCAGTAAATTCATTGAATCGAAAAAATCAAATGTTAGATGAAAAGCAATTCGGTTTATGCGATTTATGGAGTTTTGGATGATGATAAGTATTGTTATGCATTCAGTGACCATCACGGAACATGTTGAGACCTTTAGAATGTCTTGAAAGAGTCTCTAAGGGATAATCCGAATTGAGAGTTTTTTGATGAATTTTGAAAATTTGGAACTTGTTCTTGAGGCTGCCAATTTCGTGTCCTTGTGTTTGGATCAGTTTGTGTACATATAGTGGATGAAATTAGGTCAAAATATTGTAGGTTTGTTTGGACTTTTTGGATAATTGAGATTGAAAAAGATCATGCTTTAAAACTTGAATATCCTTTGATCCAACCTTGCTATTTTAAGACCATCATCATAATTTGCATATCAATCTGATCCAAGCAATATTTATGATTTTCTAGAAGCAATATCCCCCTTAAAATATTTGATTTCATATTAGATTTCAATTTAAATGACATTTTAATGAATAAAATTCAAATAAATATGAAATAAAAAATAAAAATTCAGAAAATAAGTGGGTTGGGTCGTGCTTGGTATTTTCATAAAGATGGGATGGCAATTTGGTGGGCTCATTTAGCAAAAATTTGATTTTAGGCCTTATTTGCTTCATAAACTTCCCTAAAATTTCCCAACTTTGAAAGGGCATAAATCCTTCAATTTTAATGCTATGAGGGTGTTATTGGACATTTTGGAAAGCATAAAGAGTCCTCTAACCAACCCCATTAGTTTCATGTCCATATCTTTTACCATTCTCAAGTTATGCTCTTTTGAAGTTGTTGACTTTTTGTTGACTTTCAAAAAGACCTATAATGTCTTAGCTCATACCTTCCAAATGAAGCATTTTTGGGCTTGGCTTGTGAGACACAAAGTTGTAGAGAATTCAATTTCCTTTAAAATTAGCTTTTGATGGAAAAAATTGATGAAGCATGTGAAAGTTATGGCTGGTCAAAGTTCAGTTGACTTTTCCTGAGGAAACCCTAATTTAGAAACTCCTGATTCTTGATGATCTGGAATCTCCTTGATGAATCATGATCAACCCTTGATAAAATGATGAATTTTACTTCATATAATTGATGTTGGCCAAAAATCATGAAGTTTGACTTTGGTTTGACCACAGTTGACCTCAGTTTGACTTTTTAACTACTTTGACTGATTTTGACTTATCTGATCATCTGACTGAGCAAACTTTTGAGAAAAGTCTTGAAACTTGTCATGGGGATTATTAAACACATATAATATGTTATTAAGCTCACTTTAAGTCTTGGAAGTCCATTTAGCCTGATTAAAATCAAAACCCTAGTTTAGGATGCATTGCTTAGGAGGATGCATTGTCTGAGGGAAATGTCAAATCTTCTGACTAATTGTGAACTTTGTGAACCTTGTGAACCTCATGAGATGTCTTGTGAACCTTGTGAACCTCTTAGTACACAAAGTCTTGTCTTGTGAGGGCAAATTTTGGGGTGCAACAACTGTCACTTATAAAGATTAGCATGAGATGTTACCATTTGCTCTTCATGGCTATCGTACTACAATACGTACTTCAACAGGGGCAACCCCATTCTCCTTAGTCTATGGTATGGAAGCAGTTTTGCCCATTGAAGTTCAGATCCCTTCCTTAAGAATCATGAAGGATGCAGGCTTGGATGAAGATGAGTGGATTCAAACTCTACTTTACCAGATAAATTTGATTGATGAGAAATGGTTGGCAGCTGTTTGTCATGGTCAGATGTACCAGAAGCGGATGATCAAGGCTTTCAATAAGAAGGTTAAGCCAAAGGTATATCAGGCCTGTGACTTGGTAATCAAGCGTATCATATTACCACAGGGTGATCCTAGGGGCAAGTGGACTCCTACATATGAAGGGCCATTTGTGGTCAAAACAGTATTCTCAGGAGGTGCCATGATGCTTACTACTATGGATGGTGAAGACTTCCCACAACCTCTAAACGCAGACATAGTTAAAAATACTATGCATAAAAAGAAACCCGCTAGGTTGACTGGCCTAGGCAAAAATAAGGGCATCCCGGCGAACCAAAAGGGTTCGAGCAAAAATTAGGGATATATATAAAAAAAATGTACACCTTGCAAGTCGAAAACCTGAAAGGGCGGCTTGGGTAAAAAAGGGTATCCCGGTGGATTGAAAACCTGAAAGGGCAATCCAGGCAAAAGTTAGGGATTAAAGCGTATGACTATGTCTCGTTTGGATCACCCATGTAACTCCAACCAGTTGTGCTACTTAACTCAAGCTCGAACAGATAAAGATCAATCCAATTGTTTTCGCCTCAACAACAGAAGATGAGATATTTGAAGATAATGACAATAGTAGAATTGAAACTCAATAGGATTATTTCTCACATAGCTGATTTTCTTTGTAAAATTTTTTTTTTACGACAAATTCCTCTTACTAGGATTTCTGTCTCCTTGTACAAACTTACTTATGTATAGGTCCCTTTGTGGTATAAATAAAATTTCATCTTTGAATCCAGATTTACTTTTACCCTATTTACATAAGCGGAACGTCCATTGGTTGTGTTTGAATGTATGTATGCTTTTGAATATGATTGATGTTTACCAGAAACGCATAAAATGCCGTAATAGTATTTACTAAGGACGAATGAAGGTAAGAATTCAACGAAGCTTCGCCGGTTCATCCTCACAGGACAACTACAAATCCCCAGTACAACAAATCTATCTTTATAGATACTTCGAGTTACATCTCCCCTTGATTTTATGTCCATCTTTTTTTATAGAAGTACGACGAACGAAGACGGAAGGTTATAAATATTATACTATCAAACAAGACGGGAACGAGTTCCTCATATTCTTCAGTAACGAATCGGGATTTATTTTCCCTAGCTAGCAGTTGTTATACAAAGATATCCAGACGCTTCAGGCTGCATGATTCATACATACATCATTTATATCATACCATAACATATCCATAAATACATAATACATTTACTTAGATGCACCATGCTATGCATGCATACATGTTGCATAAACTGACCTTTTCCTTGCAGGATGGTTATGTGCAGGTAAAATACTATCAATAACTCACAACAGGTCAGAAATGATCTATACATTACTCAAAATGTCCTCGGAGAGTAGACAAACGGTCTGTACAAAGATCCATTCCCTAATCCAGGATATTTTCAGAAGATTTAATCCTGACACTCTTTCGTCCTCGGAGAGTAGGCAAACGGTCTGTACAAAGATCCATTCCCTAATCCAGGATATTTTCAGGAGATTTAATCCTGACACTCTTTCGTCCTCGGAGAGTAGGCAAACAGTCTGTACAAAGATCCATTCCCTAATCCAGGATATTTTCAGGAGATTTAATCCTGACACTCTTTTGTCCCCGGAGAGTAGGCAAACGGTCTGTACAAAGATCCATTCCCTAATCCAGAGCACTTCCAGAAGATTTAATCTATTTGTTCTTGAATAGTAGGTAAACGGTCTGTACAAAGATCCATTCCCTAGTTCAAGATATTTTTCAGAAAAATTAATCCTGATATTCTTTTGTCCTTGGAGAGTAGGCAAACGGTCTGTACAAAGATCTATTCCCTAATCCAAGATATTTCCAGAAGAGATAATTGTCACGAAGATTTATTTCTACTGGTCTATTCAACAATTCAAACCATGTTGCATAAACGATTCAGAGACGGCCTATACGAAGACCTAGTACTGATATCCAGTATCAACATCAAGATATTATCACCTCCTGATATTATGGATGGCATCTATAAGCCCATCTCCAGTTCTTCAAAGTGGCATCTTCAAGCCCACTCAAGCATATACAATTAATCATCAGCTTTAATTTATGCACTGGCAAGTGCAAATTTTTGGGCTTTTGTGTTCAATCCCCTTCAACCTTCCAGGTCACGAATGACACATATACCAATCTAACCCCTCAGGTTTCAGAAAATTGAACAGGGGCAGCTGTTGCACCCCAAAATTTGCCCTCCACAAGATAAGACATTGTGTATTAAGAGGTTCACAAAGTCCACAAGGTTTACAAGACATCTCATGAGGTTCACAAGTTTCACAAAGTTCACAATTAGTCAGAAACTTTGACAATTCCCTCAGACAATGCATCCTCTTAAGCAATGCATCTTAAACTAGGGTTTTGACTTTCATCAGGCTAAATGGACTTCCAATACTTCAAGGGAGATTCATAGCATCCTATATGTGTTCAAGAATCCCCATGTCAAGTTTCAAGACTTTCCCAAAAGATTTGCTCAGTCAGATGATCAGATAGGTTAAAATCAGTCAAGGCAGTCAAAAAGTCAAACTGAGGTCAACTGTGGTCAAACCAAAGTCAAACTTCATGATTTTTTGCCAACATCAAGTATATGAAGTAAAATTCATCATTTGACCAAGGGTTGATCATGATTCATCAAGGAGATTTCAGATCATCAAGAATCAGGAGTTTCTAAATTAGGGTTTTCACAGGAAAAGTCAACTGAACTTTGACCACCCATAACTTTCACATGCTTCATCAAAAAATTTCCATGCAAAGCTCATTTTGAAGGAAATTGAATTCTCTACAACTTTGTGTCTCACAAGCCAAGCCCAAAAATTCTTCATTTGGAAGGTATGAGCTAAGACATTATAGGTCCTTTTAAAAGTCAACAAAAAGTCAACAACTTCCAAAGAGCATAACTTGAGAATGGTAAAAGATATGGACATGAGACCAAAGAGGTTGGTTAGAGGACTCTTTAAGCTTTCCAAAATGTCCAAGAACACCTTCATAGCATTAAAATTGAAGGATTTGTTCCCTTGCAAAGTTGGGAAATTTTTGGGAAGTTTATGAAGCAAATAAGGCCTTAAAACCAATTTTTGCTAAATGAGCCCACCAAATTGCCATCCAATCTTTACAAAATCACCAAGCACGACCCAATCCATACCTTTTCTGATTTTTTTACATTTTATTTAATATTTATTTGAATTTTATTCATTAAAATACATATTAAATCAAAATAAAATCAAAAAATCAATATTTAGACATGATTTTTCTTCTAGAAAATCATCAAAGCCATTTAACATGATTAGATGCTGTCCAAATTCATGTAAGGCAAAAATAGCAAAAGAATATTTGATTTTTGGACAATTATGGTGATGAGATTTCTTCCACATCAAGCAACTTCAAATCCATGAAGAAAGCCCATTCTTTTTGACCTAATTCAATCCTTATATATACATAAACACATTGCAAGCACAAGGGGACGAATTCTCAGCCTTCAAGCATAAGAACAAACTTCAAACTTTTCAAGAAAAACTCCAGTTCGGTTTACCACCTAGAAGCAATTTCAAAGCTTTTTGAAGGTGGCATTAGCTTCTCTGATCATCACTGATCATGTAACAATAATCATTTGCATCTCTAACATCATAAACTGCTCAAACCGAATCAACATTTGCTTGAATTTTTAAATTTTTCGTTTGCGATTATTCATGATGTTTTGCTTGTTTTTGGTTAGCTAATCTTGTTTGTGTGATGATATAGAAGCTTTATGGACAATTCTTTTTTAGTTTAGCCGCAGGAATCATGAGAAGCCATAGCTAGGGTTTGTGAACCTAATTTAGGGTTTTATGATTCACCAAATATAAATAAGTTTAAAGGACATGGTTAGCTTGTATGAACTGCAAGAATCATATTGCATTCATCAATTTAAAGAAATTTCACTGTTTGCTTGATGTTTGAGAATTCGCAGGTTTTAACACGCAGGAAAAATCGTAAATGAATTTGCAGGAGAATTCGCAGGAAAACCTGCGAATTCCAGAGGTAGAAGATGATCTTTGGCGCCATCTGGAAAATTCAAATTGTTAATTTAATATTTTTAGAATTTGTTTTCGTTATATTTCAGTTAACGCGCTTGGCTCAGCTGGTTTGTACGTTTGGCTTGTAAATGAATGGTCCTGGGTTCAAACCTCCCCCAGGCCATTTTGTTTTGTTTTTATTTTCAGTGTTTTTGCAGGTTTAAAATAAAACAATTATTGCCCTAAACATTATCACCAACGCGCACCTGGCCTGGTGGCAGCCTTGTTGGTCCAAGAGTGGAAAGGCCTAGGGCGTGGGTTCGATCCCTGCCCCAGGTAAGTTTTGTTTTCTCATTTTTTTTCTTATGTATTTGTTTTAAATTAATTCAAATTATATTTTTCATGTAAAAAAAAATTATTATTTTAATAATATGTAAATATATATATTAACTTCATATTTTCTAAAGGATCCCTAGTTTATTTTTCTAAAACTTTAATCCTAGTTTTTTATTTAAATTAAAATATGTATATATTATTATATATTTATTTTTTTGTAAATAATCAAATTAATATTGTAATTTAAATTCTAAACCCTAATTCTATTTTCTAAAAGTATGGAACCCTAATTTCATCTTTAAAATTTCTAACCCTAATTTATCATCTTAATTATTTTACTTAAATATTAAACTTAATAAATTTTTCTAATATATATAATTAAATAATTAATCATGTTTTATTTTGTAAATAAATTAGTATATGGTTTATTATTATTATCTTTATTATTTTATTTTCAACTCAAAAATTCTTCAAATTTGTTTATTTAATTTGTATATATTTTGTATATTTGTGCTAACCTTTCCTTCTTATAATTATTTTATTATTCTTATTATAATGTAACTGCAAAAGCTTTGTAATAGTCGTAGTTTTTTATTGTTTATTTGTTTATAAATATTCTTGCCATGGTTAGTAACTATAGAGAGTGATAACATGTTTGCGCTTTAAAATTAATTTAGAATCACTTATAAGATAAATATTTGAACATATACACGCACACACGTAAGTCGATCTTTGATCGCCATCTTGCACTTCCTAAGTTACCCCTCTCATGTTGCCCAACTATAAGGTCAAGTAAGGTGTCTTAAAGCAAAGTCCCTTTCATAAAATATCATCAAGTCCCTTTTAAGATTATAAGATCAAGTCCCTTCGATGTTGCCTACGGTAAATGATCTTGTCCCTTTCGAATAAAAGATGATAAGTCCCTTCGTATTGCTAAGACACCTTACAGTTGCCTAAACACAGATGACCCTTCACATGTCCCTTATAACATCCAAGGTAATGACTACCTATTCCTTAATAATAGGGATAGTCTTACCATTGAAAGAACATTTAAGAACAGTAAAGATTTAATTTAGGGTAGGTTCCTCTTAAGTACTTGCTCACTTTTTTTCAAAATACTCTTTTACACTTCACATTTCAAACAAATTTTCAAAACAAAGTCTTTATATATATCCATACAAGGATCATTATAAAGTGCTTAAGAAAATTTTTAATCACACGCTACACTTCTCAAAACAGTTTAAAGTGAGCTAAGTAACTAAGAGCCCATGGATAACCATAGATGTAAAGGGTGCTAACACCTTCCCTTTACATAACCTACCCCCCGAACTCAAAAATCTTTTAAGGTCTTTCCTGTTCTTTTATGCCCTTTCCTTTGGATAAAATAAAAGTCAGTGGCGACTCTTGCTATCCGCAACATAACTAAAGTCAGTTCTCCCACCGTGTTACACACGTGAAAAGGTGCGACAAATGCCAACGACACGGGGATGTGCACGTAGCACCCCCATCCGAGCTAAAATCATTATCATCGCCTTGGCCATTCGTATGGTGGGGGATGGATATCTTAGGACCATTCGTCGTCGGGTCCGGTCAAAATAAATACTTAATTGTGTGCGTCGACTTTTTCACCAAGTGGATAGAAGCTGAGGCCTTAGCCAAAATCACTGCGCTCAACATACTATGTTTCTTCAAGAGAAACATCCTCGCCCGGTTCGGGGTACCGCTCGCCATCGTGACCGACAACGGCACTCAGTTCACGGATAAACACTTCAAAGAATTCGTCGCATCAATAGGAACGAAACAACATTTCGCTTCGGTCGAGCACCCCCAAACTAACGGGCAAGCAGAGGCCGCGAATAGGGTAATCCTAAGACGTTTGAAACGAAGACTGGACGAGCATAAGAAGCAATGGGTCGAGGAGCTACACAGCGTACTATGGGCATATAGGACCACACCCCACTCAACAACCGGGGAATCCCCATTCCGATTAGCGTATGGAACCGAGGCGGTGATCCCTATAGAAATGCACGTCCTATCCAGACGCACAGAATTCCCAATGGACCAAGACACCAACTCTGAGGCTTTGAGGGACGAGCTCGACCTGATCGAAGAAGTTCGATCAGAAGCTGCTCTTCGAGAGACCATTCTCAAACAGAAAATAGCCGCTCGGTATGATTCTAAAGTCATAAGACGAACATTCGAGGTAGGCAGTCTTGTTCTCAGAAGAAATCACAGGGATCCCCGCGAGGGAAAGTTTACACCCAACTGGGAGGGCCCGTATCGCGTCCGAACAAAAACCGAAAATGGAGCCTATTATTTAGAAAATTTACACGGGGAAGAGCTTGCTCGGCCTTGGAACGCCGAGAAACTCAATCAATATTACAGCTAACTCACAAAGTCGCCTTGCTCAACTCTCAAGTGAGGAGCGAAAGGACCGACTGAAGACTGCGTGCCTAGGTACAAGCACGACAGCCCAAAAATGACATAATCAAGCAGGATCTCCTTTCAAGGGAAAGAGAAACTTTCCGCACGGACGGATACTCAAACGAGTCCGACGTCGCCTAAGTACCACGATCAGGCAGAACCCCAGCTCGCGATGGGACGTTCAAGCCGCGGAGCCCGGACCAATACCTTAGCCCGGACACCGACCAGGAGTAAAATCTCCAGAATCTACTTGGTCCCCCAAACCAATGGAACACAAACAAACCCCGTGCACATTAAATCACATCCAATCAAGTGCAAAAACGCACGACAAACACTTAGCATTTAAAATATAGAAAACTATCCTCCGACGGACGAGCAATTGAACAACGTTGATAACAAAACAAACGACCATTAATTAACATCAAAATGTGAACACAAAATTGCGACCTCGAAGGGCCGACTTGTCCATATTTAATTACAAAGGGGACTACGCCCCAAAAGAAAAACTAAGACATAAAATTACAAGGCACACAGGCTAGAAACTAATTGCCCTCGCCCTCTGGGCGGCCTTCTTCCTGGCGAGCCTCCTCCTGCTCCGGTTGCACTTCGGGCTGATCAGGCTGAACGATCGACCCCGACTGAGAATCATCCACCACCAGGTCCGAAGGAACCACGATCTGGCCATCCTCGACCTTGTACAGGTAACTGATTCAACCAACGTCCAAGGCCAGGTCGGGATGGAGGACCCT
The DNA here is from genome assembly GCA_963966055.1 of Lathyrus aphaca. NCBI lineage: Eukaryota > Viridiplantae > Streptophyta > Magnoliopsida > Fabales > Fabaceae > Lathyrus > Lathyrus aphaca. The sequence goes on along the minus strand of OZ014519.1, from coordinate 707,245,768 downwards.
TATTTGATCCACCGCATTCTGGAAACTGAGCTCAATTGATGAGTTCAGATCTTCCATGTCTTGGTCGATCCGAGCAAGAAACTGAGCCCTCGTTACCATGCTTTTGATCTCGTCATCCTCGTCCTCCTTCGGGCAGAAAGCGTCCTTCAGCTTTTTATTCTGCTCCAACACCTTTTTCTTGTCAACCTCCAACTTGGCAATGACGTTGGCCCGTTCAGTCAACTCCTTGGTCGTGGCTTTAGCTTCTTCGGTGGTCGTCTTCAGTTTCGCCTCAGTGGCAGCCAGCTGCTCCTTCAGCCTACCCATCCCTCTCCTGTCCAGGACTCCCTTCGGCCGTCAGCCAGGCCATTGTCAGGACCCGCATGACCGCACTTGCGTCCTGGGTCAGGGACAACCGCCGGACAGGACGATCCATGCCTTCCAGGAACAAGGAATCCGCACGGTCCACCTCCATGCTCGTCCCCTCGAAAAAATTGCGCTTCACGAAGCACGGCGGCAGCCCATGCTTCGGCTTCAGAGGAGCGTTGGCCGTCAGGTCCACAGTGGCTGCGGACTTGTGTTTCTTCATCAGAGAGCCAGTCGAGGCGCTCGGAGAGCCTTGGACCAAGGGGCCCGACCCCGAACCACTTGTCTCGGTCAGCTTGGTATGCACAACCCTCGATCTTTTCTTTTGCTGCTGGCGCAGGCGTTCTTGGATTTTATCAAGCGGGTTCGATAGAGAGCCTGAAAAAAAGAAAAAGATTAGATTAGTCGTGGACGACAAAATTAAATCAAAGATATGACTAATAGAAATAAACAGATACCAAAGAAGTCGGACATTTCCTGCCCGGTATTGCAGGCCAGTAATTCTGTAACATCGATCAAGGGACGCTCCACAGCTTCCCTCCCATCCTGATCAAGCATAACTTTTCCCTCTCCGTCCAGCAAGGGGGTCGGAGTGAAAGACGCTATCAATCTTCTGAAGGCCTCGAAACTGGTCGCGTCGTCGTCATTCAAAGAGTCCCCCACCTGGACGAACTCACCAACAAGTCTCTCATAATGGGCGTAACTCCAGGAAAAAGGGAACAACCAAAGCCTCCTCGGGATCACCTGCCCTTGATCGTCGAGCTTGGGTTCGTCGTTCTCGTCGGTGTCTATCCCTAGAAAGCTCATCGCCCTCACGGCCACCGCGCTCGCGGGTTTGATCAGAAAGTAGTCAATTTTGAAGGCTCGGATGGATTCTGAATGGGCCTTGAAAATCTTCGTCCTCTGTTTAAAAGACACGAACCCCTTCCGATCAGTTCCTCGCCCGACTTGGCGCTGCAGGGAGAACAGACGGAAGAACAGAGGAAGCGTGGCACCAACACCCATATGGGCACACGTCATCTCAAACGCCTTCAGGAACGCGTATGAATTAGGATGCAGCTGGGAAGGAGCAACGCATAGGTGCCCGAGCACGACACTCACCAAGTCACTGAAGGGCAAAGTTACCCCCAGGACCGAAACTGCATACTCGTACATAGAGAACGCCCGACCTCTAAAATCTGAGAAGATGCGGTCGTCATCTCCCGGGAAAGTTACGACCCAATCAGCAGGGTCGCCGACGACAGGCAGCGGCTCCGCTCGAGGTCTTGAAAATGAGGACACCTTGTCCAACAGATCTTCCACCACCCATTCTTCGGGCGAGATCCTTGTCTGTTCGGGACACTGGGGCGAATCTGTTGATACTCCTTCTTCTATAGTACTCGTGCCCGAATCTCCCGAGGAACTCCCGGAACCAGAGGGGACTGACGCAGAAGATCCTGAATCTTCCGAGGACGTCTCTTCCGAAGACACGTCTAATGGATCCATAAGTGAGTTTTCACCTGAAAAGCAGATGAAAGGCGTCAGTGAATTAGATTAAGAATATCAAATCCACCATTCCACCGCTCGACAAGTGAAAAGGCGCGCATCAGCTCAGGGACTGGGTCCCGAGCTGTAGCCCTGGATGACCATCGCTCGGAGCAATGGCTTACGCCCAACGTCATGAATTACGGGATCTAACCTAAATACTTGTCAAATCCCAAGTCAAGGTCGACCAGCACCTATGTCGACCATGAGTTAGGGTTTGCAGCCGACCGACTACGGTGACAGAAGTCCTAAAGTTTACCGGTTCTAAATCTAAGACTACCGTTAAAACTATCCTAAACCACATGCATTTCTATGGTACCTAAGCTATAAACACCGAAAACAGCAAAAAGGAACCGTACCTTGCGCTTGGGAAGACATTTTTGCAGAAGATATGTGTTCTGGAAACGATGGTCGGCAAGGAGATGCGGTGGTCGACGACTGGGAGCGGTGGCAGTTGAACGAGCAAGGCGTCGGAGAAGAAGATGAAGCGAAAAGTTCAGAATGGGGCCTGGGAACCCTATTTATAAGAGGGAAAACACGTGCAAGCACGCGTGACCCCTACACGCTAGCCCCTAGGCTAGCCGTCAAATCATTAATAAGCGCGAATCCCCAAATATTCCAGCTTTTCGTTTCACATTCTCCCGTCGAGCAACGTACCGGCTGCCCGTTCCTCAAAGGTCGGCAGCGTAAAATTCCTAGCCTTGACACTGCCCGTCCTCGAGCACGAAATCATTATTAAGTCACTGCTCTTTCGCACGAGCAGTAACTTGTGGGGCTCCTGTTCTGGACTGGCCTGTAACACGGTGGGAGAACTGACTTTAGTTATGTTGCGGATAGCAAGAGTCGCCACCGACTTTTATTTTATCCAAAGGAAAGGCATAAAAGAACAGGAAAGACCTTTTAAAAGATTTTTGGGTCCGGGGGGTAGGTTATGTAAAGGGAAGGTGTTAGCACCCTTTACATCCATGGTTATCCATGGGCTCTTAGTTACTTAGCTCACTTTGAATTGTTTTTGAAAAGGTGAAGTGTGTGAATAAAAATTTTCATAAGAGTTTAATAATGATCCATGTACGGATGCGTAAAAAACTTGTGTTTGAAAATTGTTTGAAATTTGTGAAGTATTTGAAATTTGAAATGGTGAGCAAGTAACTATGAGGAACCTACCCTAAAGTTTCAGTCTTTCTGTTCTTTATCCTTTAAATGGTAAGACTATCCCTATTATTAAGGAATAGGTAGTCATTACCTTGGATGTGAGGGACATATGAGGGACATCTGTTTAATGAAGGCAACTGTGGGGTGTATTAAGCATTTGGAGGGACTGTCATCATTATTCGAAAGGGACAAGATCATTATGAAAGGCAACCATTAAGGGACTTGATCTTTGATTATTTAGGGACTTGATGACTTTTCTTTTAAAGGGACTTTGCTTTATACACCCCACTTGACCTTATGATTAGGCAACATTGAGAGGTAGCCCTAGAAAGTGAGATGGCGATTAAAAATCGACTTACGTGTGTGAGTGTTCAATTTATATTTATCTTTAATTAAGTGATCTAAATTCAATTTTTAAATGTAATACATGTTTACACTCCCTATTTTACTAACCATAGCATGAAAATTAAATAATTTAGATATTTACAAAAATTACATCCAGGAACAGTTACATAATAATAATAAGCAATTAATAATAAATAGCAAAATAAATAAGCAAAAATAGAAATAATAACTAAATAAACAAGAATAATTATAATAGGGGTTAGTAATAATAATTAAAAATAAATAGGGTTAGTGAAATAATAATAATAAGCATAATTAAAAAATAAATGGATTAGTAATAAGCATGATTAATAATAATAATAAACAAAATAAAATTTTAATGGCTTAATAGAAAAATAAGAACAATTATATTAATTAATCATAAAATTTAAAATTATAAACAAATTAAATAAATTATGAACATATTATAAGAAATTATTAAACTTGCAAATTTTTTTATAGAAATTATTTACATATATAATTAATTATAAACAATGATGGAATATTTATATATTAAAATGAGATTAATTATAATTTAATTATATTAAATAAAATATATACATAATAATTATATTTACAAAAATTAGAAAATAAAATTAGGTTTTTAATAATTGTTTAGAAAGGATAAGCTAGGGTTTATAAAATTAGGGTTTATTTAGAAAAATATTTAAGGGTTTACAATTTAATATACAAAAATAAAACAATTTATTTACATAAATATAATATACATAAATATGAAAAAAAAATTATGATATTTTAATAATATAAAAAAAAAATGTTTTAATTGTATTTAGAAAATATGACTTATATTTTATTAATTTAAACAAAATTGAATTAATATAATACAATAAATTAAAATAATAAAAAAAACTGCAAAAATACCAAAATGCCAAAATGCTGAAGGCAGGGTTTGAACCCTGGTTCCTTCACTCTTCAGCCCTATCTCCATCCACCAGGTCAGTCTGCACGCGTGTGACAAACAAGTAGCAAAACATTGTTTTATTCTAATCTTGCAAAACAAAAGAATTTAAACAAAAAAAATCGTCCCTGGCTGGATTCGAACCAGGGTTTCTACCTTCCTGCACATATATGCCTTACCACCTGAGCCAACAGCGCGCTGTGAAACTTATATGAAACGAATAAATTATAAAATAAGTGAAATATTTGAATCTGGAATTCGCGCCACTTGCATCATCTTCTTCCTCAGAATTTCGCAGGTTTACCTGCGAAAATTGATGGGAATTTTCCTGCGATTTCCTCTGCGTGCGATAACCTGCGATTTCTCAAACACCAATCAAACAGTAAAATTTCTTCAAATTAATTGGTGTAATGCAATCCTTGAGGTCCATACAATCTAACCATGTCCTCTAAATTCATTTATATGTGGTCAATCGTAAAACCCCAAATTTGAAGCTTAAACCCTAGCTATGGCCGAATGTGATTCCTGTATGAAAATTCAAAACCAAACAACCAGAATCGTTCTATGACACATTATGAACAATATTGAATCATTAAAAACAGTTTATATCAAGTATAACCATGGAATCGAAAAAACTTGAAACACACATAAAACTCGATTCGGTTTAGTGCATTTATGCTGTTTTTGATGCATATGATTATTGGGACATGATCAATGATGTTCAGGGATAAGATTGCTGTCCTTAATTCACCTGAAAAGTTACAAAAGATTAGAATCCAAATTTGAAAAAAATTGATGATTTTGAGAGTTTGAAAGTGAGGTTGATGGCTGCAAAAATTCCTCCCAATGCTTGTGATATGTTCATGTATTTATAGTGAATAGAATTAGGTCAAAATATGTGATCATTCTTTGGACTTTTTGATCATTGAAGATTGAAAAAGATAATGTCTTAAAATTCAAATATTTTTTGATATAACATTGCTATTTTAAGACAATCATCATAATTTTCATATCAATCTAATTCAATCAAGGTTTATGACTTTCTAGAATCAAAATATATTTTAAATCTTCATATTTTATATTTTATTTGAATTTAAAATGATTTTTAATATAAAAAATCATAATAAATAAAATAAATAAAATAAAATTATGAAAATATTAAATAAATTTCGTGCATGATGTCATGGAACACCTTGGGTCATAAAAAGTTCAGCCCATTTGAAAGGATTTGGTTTTAGACCTCCATTTTCACCATAAACCAACCCAAAATTTCCCAACTTTGCAAGGGCACACATCCTTCAATTTTAATGCTATGAGGGTGTTCTTGGACATTTTGGAAAGCTTGAAGAGTCCTATAACCAACCCCACTGGTTTCATGTCCATATCATTTACCAATCTCAAGTTATGCCCTTTTGAAGTTGTTGACTTTTTGTTGACTTTCAAAAGGACCTATAATGTCTTAGCTCGTACCTTCCAAATGAAGCATTTTTGGGCTTGGCTTGTGATACACAAAGTTGTAGAGAATTCAATTTCCTTCAAAATGAGCTTTGAGTGGAGTCTTGGTGATGAAGTATGTGAAAGTTATGGCTGGTCAAAGTTCAGTTGACTTTTACTGAGAAAACCCTAATTTAGAAACTCCTGATTCTTGATGATCTGAAATCTCCTTGATGAATCATGATCAACCCTTGATCAAATGATGAATTTTACTTCATATACTTGATGTCGGCAAAAAATCATGAAGTTTGACTTTGGTTTGACCACAGTTGACCTCAGTTTGACTTTTTAACTGCTTTGACTGATTTTGACTTATTTGATCATCTGACTGAGCAAACTTTTGAGAAAAGTCTTGAAACTTGTCATGGGGGTTCTTACACACATATAGGATGTTACGAAGCTCACTTGAAGTCTTGGAAGTCCATTTAGCCTGATTAAAGTCAAAACCCTAGTTTTGGATGCACTGCTTAGGAGGTGCATTGTCTGAGGGAAATGTCAACTATTCTGACCAGTTGTGAACTTTGTGAACCTTGTGAACCTCATAAGATGTCTTGTGAACCTCATGGGAGGTCTTGTGAGTCTTGTGAACTATGTGAACCTTGTGAACCTTGTGAACATCATAAAGTGTCTTGTAGACTTCATGAACCTCATGAAAGGTCTTGTAATCATTGTGAATCTTGTGAACCTTGTGAACCTTCATAAAGTGACTTGTAGACTTCATGAACCTCATGAAAGGTCTTGAAAGCATTGTGAATCTTGTGAACCTTGTGAACCTTCTTAGAACACAAAGTCTTGTATTGTGAGGGCAAATTTTGGGGTGCAACATGGCCCAATTGTGGATTGGGCCAAGCAAACCAACTCAATAGAAGTGCTCGACGTCGAGCAGAGTTGAGAATAGTGGTCTCTGGCGACCACAAGCATACCGACCACGACAAAGTTCCCCAACGGCTAGTTTTGACTGTTACCTATTTTTACGGATTCCTCGATCCGCGCCTCACAATATGGACCAATAATCTTCCATTTAGCCCCTTATATAAACCCTCTCATTTGGGAGAGTCAGGTATTGAATTCTCTGACCTTTATTCTCGTACTTGCTCACTCTTTGCACGGTTACTTACTTTAGCATCGGAGTGCCTTGCAGGTACACCCCCTTTCTCTCCTCACCGACCGTCTTTCATTAGCTCTCGAAGCCAGCCGTATCGGATCCTGATCTCCAGGTACGATCAATAGGTTTTAGAGATTTTTTATTTTAGTTTTTAATTTGAAAAATTAGGAAGAGAAAAAAAAAATCAAAAAAGATATACACTTTTCATTAATAACAAATTTATAATATTATTTAAATTTACAATAATTTTTAAAAAGAGAAAAAAAAGTGTAAAATATTTATCAATCACAACCATGGATCAGAATAAAACATATTTTTATTTAAAAAAATACTGATATTATCTAGTATTTGTAACTATTTTGATTGATTAGGTGTGTAAAATTGTCTTACACCGACTATGCATCACCTTTAAATCTTTTTAAAAATTAAATTATCAAACATGTTTTCTTTTTCTTTTTTTCTTCAAAACTCATAAAAATAATTTCCAAAATAATTTTAAAAATTAAAAACTAAAACTCATTCAAATGATCTTTAGTTTTTGCAATAATTTTTTAATACACAAACTTCAAGGTCGAACTTTTAGCCAAAAATGTGGTCAACAGCCATTCCCAATTTTCCAAATAAATCCAGCACTCTTCACCCAAATTTTTTAATACGCAAACTTCAACCAAATTTAAAATACACAAACTTTATTTAGAATCCTTTAAGTTCGAATTTTTTAATACGCAAACTTCAACCAAATTTTTGATACTATAGTTTAATGCAACTATTGTATAAAAAAGCTCTACCAAAAATTTGGGAGATGATTTATTCAAAAATATTCCCAGCACAGGAATTCACCCCTGTCAAAAAAGAGAAGGTGCACAGAGTGTTAGACATGAAGGAGACAAAACTTAAAGGATTCTAAATAAATAAATCAGTTCTAGATGTAAAAGTACCGGGAAAAGAAAGATTAAGTGATTAACAATAGACAGTAAGAATCAAACTCCATTCTTATTACTATATATATGTGTTGAATCAAAAGTTTTACCTTGTAAAACATTGTGCACTTTGTATTATCCATTAAGAACTTCTGAGACTGGTAGAAGTACTGGCTGTGCATCAGAGACAATACAGGAGGTAAACAGAAGCTCAATGCATCTTCATGTTAAGAAAATTCATAGTTCAAATTTCGAGCTTAAAGTTTGTATGTTTGCCCCCACCAGGTAGAGTATCATTTATGTAAATGAAGTATGACATCCCAACTACTTGCTATAAAATGTGTGCTTGCTAGAATTCCAATGGCTGACTGGTCTAAGTTGCATATATAGTGGAACTCAAAAACTATGCTTATGTTCTCCATCCGATTAGTATGTTTGCATTCTTAAAGACAACGACAAAACCTCTCCTCTCGCAGTTCAATTTTCGGCACATACTGCTGCTTCAAATTGAGGGATGGGATGAATAATGAAGTTAGGTATGGAGATGCATTAAAGTGGCCATTTCTCCATCCGAATGCAGCAAAACTATTTTAAATCTCCACTATATTCAAGGCGTGCAAGACGTCACAGATTTAATTCACCCCCTTCCGATTATACATAAAGGTTGACACCTTTTGAAGTGAAGCGAACTATGAATTTCAACTTTAGAATACAAAATACATCAAATTTTTACCAATAATCCCGACAAGAACATGCACCATCACTGAAACAATGGAATCTATTATTATCCCTAATGACTATCTCTCTTCCTGTAACTTTTGATATGAGTTTTATTGCCTCATGACAATCGCCACAAACACGAAGATTTTTAACAACACGAATCACATCTTTAGCACCAGTACTGATCAGTGCAAATGCAACAGCTAATTTTTCACTATGACAGCCAAGGAAGTACTCTTTCTCCTCCTCCTCTACATCGAAGAGTACAAACTCGGTGGTCGGTTTATAACCAGCTTCTTTCAAGTCCTTCAATAAGCTTTCAAGCTTTTCATATATCTTTTGTGATAATGTATGGGAAGTGTCTCCAACAAGGAATTCATGAACGACCCCGTCAACTTCAACCCAACTATACCCAGGTAACTTTTGCATCCCCTTATCATTCAATGTTGACCTGATTTTTTCTGCCTCTTCCCATCTATGACTTGCGGAATATATATTTGATAAGAGAACATAATGTCCTGAATTCCATGGTTCTAACTCAATGAGCTGTTTCAGCACATGTTCAGCCAATTGGGTTTCCCGATGTAACCTACATCCACCCAACAATGCCCCCCAAACAATAGCATTAGGCTTCATTGGCATACCCTTGATCAAATTATGTGCTTCAACCATCAAACCAGCACGGGCTAGGAGATCCACCATGCATCCATAGTGCTCAATGGTAGAAGTCACACCAAATACATGACTCATGCTGTTAAAATAACGACGGCCATCATCAACCAGACCAGCATGGGTACATGCACAGAGCAAACCAACAAAAGTATTCTCGTCCGGTCGAATTCCATACTTCCCCATTTGCCCAAAAACTCCAAATGCAGCCCCAAAATGTCCATACATAGACAGTCCAGAAATAACAGCATTGAAGACAACACGATCTTTCTCTTTCATCATTTTGTAAACCCTCAGAGCCTCCTCCACACTTCCACATTTTGCATACAAGTCAATCAAGGAAGTACCCAACACAGGGTTAGACAAAAACTCCTCCTCATCCATCAAACCCTTAGCCCAATTTCCTAACTCCAACGCTCCCAACCTCGCACATGCAGAGAGAACTCCCACCATGGCATAACAATCAGGTCTCACATTTACCTTCCTCATTTCAAAGAACAACTCAAGTGCCTCTCTTGGTAACCCATTGTATGCATAACCTTGAATCATAGCACTCCAACAAACAACATCCTTCTCAACCATTCCATCAAACACACAACGCGCTTCCTCCATACTTCCACACTTAGCATACATATCCACCAAAGAGGTAGCCACAAAAACATTCCTACGCAAACTACACTCACTCATACACCTATCTATCCACCTCCCACTCTCCAAATCCCCTAACCGTGCACAGGCCCGCAAAACACGAACAATAACAAAACCATCAGGTCTCAAACCTGTCTCCAACAACCCTCTAAACAAATCAACAGCCTCCCTACACTGACCAAACTCAATACACCCACAAATAATAGCAGTCCAAGATACAACATTTTTGTCAGGAATATCATCAAACACCTTCCGGGCATCACTTAAAAATCCACATTTAGAATAAAAACAAACAACATTCGTTTTCACAAAAACATCATAATCAAAACCAGTTTTAATCACAAGAGAATGAATAGTCAGACCCAATTGAAAAAGGTTGAGTCTGGCACAAGCTTTGAGGACAAAAGGGAAAGTGAAGTTGTCAGGGACAAGAGAGGCTTTATGCATTGAAGCATATAGTTGAACAGCATCATGGAAACGGTCGTTTGATACCATGCCGCGAATCATGGTGTTGTAAAGAAAGGTGTTTGGGTTTAAGGTAGTTTTGTGGAAAACGATGATTGGGTAGTGGGTGCTGGAAAAGTTTAAGGAAGAGCGGAGGATGATGTTGAGGAGGTAGTTGTCGTGGTGGAGGTTGAGGCGGAGGAGGCGGCAGTGAGCGAGTTTTACATGTTTCAATGATTTCAATCCTTCTGCTAAGCACCATTTCTTGAGCTCTAAGGCCATCTTGCAATGCTATATTTCTCAAAGGAAATCATTGATGGAATGGTGATTGAAAAATAATACTCCCTCACTTTTTATTATAAGTTTTTGTTTTTTCATTTAATATAATAATATGATTTTTCATAAGAAATGTAGTAATTATAGTATGAAAAAGAGATTTTTTTTTTTGAAATATTCATGTTTTTTAATTTTTTTCTTCAAATAATCCACTTTTTAATTTAATTTTCTATCTATTCCACTTTTTGACAATTTTAAGAGGAGTCTCCAATTAAATTGACGATAATGTATAAACTTAAAGAGAAGTCGCCATTTGGACTGAAGACATCATATGCAATCTCCAATCCAATTGACGATAGTGTACAAAAATAGGAAAGATCGCCAATTCATCTGGAGACATAATTGTAAGTGAAATTTTGCTATAAATAGAGGTTGTGTGATCAATTATTTTCGCATATCATCTCTCATCTCTTCTGATATACAAATAATATTGATATCATGTATACACACCGCTATGGGAAAATGATTTTTTCGAGAGAGAAACCTCCGATCGATATGTTATTCTGGAATATCCAAAGTCTTAATAAAAGGCAGAGGGAGTTGAATCGGTGGTTAGAGGAAGAAATTGGTGAAGGTGAAAAAATTCGCAGTATTGAGAGATATAATAGGATGTGTGGGTGGGTGTGAGTTAAGACTGACGCGGAAGCTAGGAAATGATGTTTGGACCTAATGAAATCACGTTGATTGTTATAATTAGTTAGAAATATTTTGTTTAGTTGTTGTATGTGTTGGTTAGATTAAGTTTATTTAAGTTATTGTGATGTTTTTTGTTAATTGCATATAAAAAAAAGTCAACGACCAATGGAGCCATAATAATTGGAAAGACTTTGCAAAAACTTAGTGTCATAAATGGAGGAGTTGTCGTCAGTATGTCTTACGTGACCAGTGATGGCAACCCCGTTTATACATACTTATATGGTTTGGTATAGATCAGTTGTGTAACACCCCATAGTTGATTTTGATTTATTTGATGTATTTGTTATGAAATTTGAGGATTTCTTGATACTATGATATTGTGATGGTTTAGATTAATATTTTGATAATATTAATTTAGAAGTAGTGTGACATTATTTAATTATTTGAGATTAATTAAATAAAATAAGGAAAATAAGAAGAGTTAGAGGAAAGAGATATTATAGTCTTTTGGTAGAAGATTAGTGAGGGTAAGATGGGAAAAGTCTAATGCGGTTCTAAGGGTAAGATTGACTAAGAGGGTAAAGTTTGGAATAGTACGATCATTTTGGAACGATCATACTTTAGGAGAAAAGAAGGAGAGCTCTGAAGAAAAAGGCTAGAAGTTGAAGGTTTGAGGTTTTGCGAGAAGTTATCGAAAGAATTCACGAAACCTAAGGTATGGGGAGTGATTTTGTTCGGTATTATGATGTAGATATAGAATTTGGGGTTTTGAGGGAGAGTCTTAGGGTTATGGAGTTTTTGTTGATGAATTTGCTATATGATGATGATTTATGATGAATTTGATGATAAATAATGATGTTATATGATGTGTTTAATAATACCATGATGTATGTGAAGAGGATTAATGATTTTCTGTTGTGTTGCTGCTAAAAATTGGGTTTTGTTGGGGGGTTTTGTTGCAGATGGGCGATTCTGAGATCGCGGGAATTATTTTAGGAATCGCGATGCTCGCTTAGCGAGCGAATGCAAATTTTGGAACTCTCAAACCCGAGAGTTAGTCGCTTAGCGAGGGGGGTAGCTCGCTTAGCGAGACTTGACACTTTTCGAAAAATTATTTTAATTCTGAAAAACGTTTTAATCGATGTATTTTGTATTATAGGATGTTATGATGTTTTAGTGAAGTTGTATGATGTGTTTAGAGGCTATAGGTGTAGGAATTGGTGATAAAAATGATGTATGATGAAATGAGTGGTTAGGAGTTTATGAGTTAAGATGACATGATTTAGAGGAAAATGTTAGATGAGTGAATAATATGATGATTGACGATGAATGCGGATGCAATGCTTATGATGTTTTGATGAGGTATGCTTATATTGCGTTTTGCATTCGTGGCATAATTATGAGGGGACTTTGGTCCATTGGTAGCTTCAATCCCATCGTGTGAATTAAAGTGATGTGATGTTGTGATGTGCTCCCTTGTTGAGGATTGATGGCCCAGTGTCCATCCATGAGGATGTTTCGGTAGCACATGCATAATAAGAGGTTGCATTTCATTCTAAATGACATAGCATGATTTTCATTGAGTTTGTGTAGTGATATGTTGTATTTGAGGTTGTGTATAATGAGTCTTGTGATGATTGAGTTTGGTTTGAACCTTACGTTTATGAAATCTCATTTTTATATTACCTTATTGAATGTGAATTTACTCACCCTGCCTACCTTTTATGATGGTCTGTTATGCCATCCTGCAAATACTCATGGTTAGCTCGGTGCGTAATCTAGCTTGGAGTTAGTGTGTCGTCGTCGTTTAGTTAGGTGTGAAGTCATGCTCTGTGTCCAATAACATCGGTATGGGATCGCTTGAGAAATTTGAGTTTATTTGGTTTAATTGATTTAAATGTTGTTTTTTTTGCATATTTGAGACTTAATGATGTTTTGGATTAAATTATGAAAATTTTCTTTTAATTAAAGACGAGACGTTGATGTTTTCTTTTTCCGCTGCGTAAATGTTGCATCATAATTTGATGCTTATGATTTTATAACTCGTGTTACGGGACAAGACTTACAATGAGGTTTAATATGTTTGTTTTTGAAGATGTGATACCCTTTTTATCAGTTTACTCTGATTAAATTGAATTATATTCGTGATGGAGTACAAAGGGTGTTACAGGTTGCAACTGGTTTTCTATCCGGAGATAAGTATCTACACGACCCACGCCAGACCAACTACACACAAGAAGCTACCATGTCTAACCAACGAGGAAACTATCAACCTTGTTACTCACAACTTCCTACCCAACTAAATTACCGAGCGAAAAATACACAAACCCACTTTCCAAACATGTCAGACACCCAACCACAATACCAAGAGCGTCCCCCTTACCATGTCCAACAAAATGACTATTATCAAGACGCTCAAACATCACACCATAGCCGACACACACAAACATCACACCACAACCGACAAACACAACCATCACAACCACCCTATAACTTTCAAACATCGCAACCATTTCAACCTTTCACCAACAAAGCCTTCACACCAATGTCCCATTTCAATTGTCTAGGTCGCACACCAATGACCCCATCATTACATCCAAACTACTCTGGCATGAGTCATGACCTCAGTTATGGCATGTCATATTTCCATACACAAGATTTTGTAGAGATGCAAGAATTACTGAGGGAGTCTAGCGTTGTTCCGGAGAACTCAACTCCATAAACACCAGGAGTGAATCAACAACGAGGGCAGCGAGTGCAGCGAGTGAGGGTACCTTGGGGATGTGGGACAGGCGGGCGGTATGCCCAACCCGGTCGTGATCATTGAACTATGTACTTGTAATTTTAATTAATTATTAATATCATTTTATTTTTCATCTATTATTAAAGTTTTTTATTTTTTAAAAAAATTTGGTAAATACACATTGTCTCCAATTGAATTAGGGACCCTTCACAATATTTAAACATAGTCGCCAATTGGAATGAAGATTGCATATGGTGTCTCCAATCCAATTGGCGACACCTCTTAAACCCAATAAGCAGTCGCCAATTCATCTGGAGACTGCTCTTCATTTTTTTAAAAACTGGGGTACTTTGGGAATATTTCTGAAAACTGGGGTATTTAGGGAATTTTCTTGAAAAACATGGGTATTTGGGTAAAAAATCTAAAAAAGAGAAATTATAAAGAGTTATACAAAATTGTCCTTCATTAATGGTATTTGAAAGACAAATTTATATAATTGAAATGAGAAAGAATAATAAATATTTAAGGGTATAGTAGAAAAAATAACATTAATTATTTATTGGTATTATAAAACGACTTATATTGTGTTACAATATATTTTCCTAAAACGATTTATAATAAAAAAAACAGAGATAATACGATTAAGAATTTTGTAAATTATTACACGAGGGAATTATAGACAAATATCTTGATAGTGTTAATTTAGTTTTAAACCCTAAACCATAAACTCTAGCTCAGAGAGCTCATAAGTGGGTTACCATGCAGATACATGCATAATTGTGGCTAACTTTTGCCCGCATTTTTTTGTTATATATAAGTTAAAGGTATGATCCTAGCTCAGAGAGCTCATAAGTGGTGGTGAATTCTTACATTCCCATTAAATTAAAGATGCCTTAAGATTAGATTGAAGGCAAGATCTTTGATGAATATGAAGAGTGAACCGTTCAAGATCAAGTTATTTTCATCTTGATTCTCTCAACGATATTAGAATATGTTTTTCCTCGTGTTTTCTCATGAAAGCATGCCTTTAAAGTTTAGGATAGAATTCATAAGTACATTAATGAACATATGAAAGCCCGCGTTCGCCATTTATGCGTTGAATTGAAATCCATAAAGAAAGGTATCAGTTCAGTCACTGAATTTATGTTGCATTTTAAAACTATTGTGAACTCGTTGCTTATAGTCAGAGATATTGTTTTTGAACATGATAAAATTGATTTCATCCTCAATGGCCTTCTTGAGGAGTTTAATATGTTTGTTATGAAAATATATGGAACTCATGATCCTCAATCTTTTTATGATGTTAAAGTACTCCTCTATATTTAGGAGGCGCAACTTTATAAGTTCCGTCAGGAGCTAGCTATGTCGTCAAGTATGTTGTGGTCGTCGTAACTTAATACTTATTTGTCAATAAAAGACTATGTCATCTCCATTTAAATGTCCATAGATCATGATGACGAAGACACTGAATTAGTTTCACTATAAGGTGAAAAAATGTCAGTATAAAATTCCTTAATAATTTGATCAAATTTTGCTTGCTATAGGTGGCCCTCACACTCTTTCATACATTCATCCCAGAGTTTGCTTCTCTCATGGGCATTAAATGGAATCGGTACTTCCTCCGAATCATCACACTCGTATATTATAACCATAATAAAAGAATTGGCAAAAAGCGTAAAAAAGTAGGCTAACAAATATTGAAGAAAAAAGGACGGGAGTCACAAACGATGAGCAAAGGAATAAAGAAGAAAAAAGTTTTTATGGGAGTGAGCTTTGCAACTGTCAAGAAATTCTATCGACTAAAGTCATGATAACAATTAGCTTCCCCATAAAAGTCATCATGACAAGTACATAGAAGAAATATGACAAATTGATTGTCATTATTACTCTTTTAAAATCCATTGTCAAACGTTAACGTACCATAAAGATGACCCTTATGTCACTCCCGGGATTTTCATCCTAATACAAACGCGAAAGTGGCGCGGAAAAGGTAGAGTCGCAAGCCAGGAATTTTTATCCCGAATGAATGGGAAAGGTAATGCTGCACAAACCTAAGAAAAAGGAAAGGACAAGGTCATGCGAACCAAAGAACTGGGTTCAGGAGTCATTTACGAACTGGGAAGGCATTAGCACCCCAGACTGTTCGCCGTACCCGACGGGATCCACGCTGGTTAGTCTATTTCAAAGGGTGAGAAAATAAAATTGTTGTTTAATAAAATCGCTAATTGGAACTGGAATGAGAGAGGGAACTGGAAAAATAGAACGAAAAGGTACAGGAAAAATGTAAGGAAAATAAAGAGTGTTCTTGAATGGGCCCTACCCCAGTGCCTACGTATCTCATGGGAAATAAGAATCAGAGTCGACGTAGTTCGCCTAACTAAGGCGAGAACTTTGTTTGTGTTTTTTATGAATTGAATTGCTTATGCATATGCTCAGGTGTTGCAGGCTCGTCTGGTACGAGTGTGTTACCGTCTTGCAAAGAGGCAAGTCGTAGCGAGTTCGTTCGTTATGTGTGAATGAGACAAGAAGAGAATTCCCACAGGAAAGACGTGTGTTGTTTGTTTACCGTCTTTTAGAAGAAGTGTTTTTGATTTTTTTGTTTGTGAGACATTCTCATGCTAAGACTTGTTAATCATGATATATATCCTATACCTCATCCCGAGATGGAATGCATGTAAATACCCCATGGTAAAGTCTCCTGGCGCACGAGAAAGCTCGACCTTTATTAGGTATTTTATTTTTATTTTGAGATAGGAAAGAAGACTCAAATCGGAAAAGGACAAAACTAGGGGAAACTAAGACCCACCCTAAGTTATTTATTCAAGGGATGTCCTATGGTTAGTATGGTTTTCTATTCCTAGAAAGAAGAAAAGGGAGCAAGTCTTAACTCACTTCAAGGAATTGAAGATGAGTTTAAACCGCAAAGGGGATGAACAAAGTGAAATGTCGAAGAAGAATAAAATGCTTATCGCAAACATAAGTTGAAATGTAAAAGGATAAGGAAGAAGGTGTATGTAGGATACCCTCTCACACACATGGCTTACCATAACCCCTTACAAAACAAAGGTTAGTAAAATAAGTCCAAAGTGATAAAAGGAAAGAGGTAATCAAGTACCAACATATCCTACCACAATTGTGACCTAAACTAGAATCAATCCTAAGTCTAAGGACACCTAAAGCTAAGAAAAGCCTAAAGTCAGTAGCTACTACAGCTCTCTAGGACACAATCAGCCACTAAATGAAATTAACAATGCAAACAACCTATTACAGCTACCAAACAACATGAAGAAAAGTGTAAAAAGACCAAAACAGAATAATGCAGCATGTCTTTTACA
Source organism: Lathyrus aphaca (assembly GCA_963966055.1). NCBI lineage: Eukaryota > Viridiplantae > Streptophyta > Magnoliopsida > Fabales > Fabaceae > Lathyrus > Lathyrus aphaca. Next base: position 707,228,394 of record OZ014519.1, on the reverse strand, counting down.
GTTTCTGTTCAAAATGCAGCAGTGAAACATGGCAGATTTTCATTTATTTTTCAAATGCAAAAATGGAGTTTTAATGCAAACAAAGGATGTAATGATCAAGCATTTTAATGCAACAAACCAGAAATGCATCATCAACAATGTAATGCAACACATAAACAATCAACAAAGAATGAAAACTATGTGAATCGCGCGGTTTTAACAATATGCAACCTTTCCAATTAAGCGCACAATTGACCAAAACATGAGCGGATCGTAAACACAATGCAAAACAGAATTATGAACACCTATTAACGTGCTATTGATGATGCTAAATCCTGCAAACAACAATCACAACTAACTATGAACACACATTCAACACTTATGTCAAAAATCGGAATCTAACGAAACGCGTGTCAAGAATTATCAAAACTACGCACACCTGTACTAAGTCAGCTCCTAAAAACTCCCTAAAATCACATCCTAAAGATCCATGATGATTGGAGGGGGAATGGATATCAAAAATGCAAGAAAAAACAATAATTTTTCATTCTGGTTTAGTGGTAACCGATTACTACCTATGCAGTAACCGGTTACCAGTTCAAAAATTGGGATTTTTGCAAATTTTAACACAGGTAACCAGTTACTACCTATGTGGTAACCGGTTATTCAGATACCAGAACAAAAAAATTATGCATTTTTCATGTCAAGACCAGTAGCAACTTATTCGAATAAGCTCTATCCTAATGCCTATCAACCTAGCACAATAATCACACCTAAATGCAACATTCTAACACCTATTAACTTTATGATCACTTTACAATTCTAGCTTCTACGATCAAACAAACCAAAAGTATCAAAAAGCAAGAAAATGAGAAGAATACGCTAAGCGAGACGAAGAGAAATAAGTTAAAACAAGAAGTGATTACAGATTCACCAACCTACAAAGCGGAGGCTTGCTTTGGCAATTGTTGCGATGTTGAGCAATACGCGAAAGAAGAGAAAACAAGAGATTCGAAGCTTCGATCCGCAAATGGGCAAAATAAATGCGATTGGTGAGAATTATCCAAAGCCTCTTTCGAATGGTGAAATAAACACCGCAATCGTAGCAACTTCTTCGATAATCCGCTGAATTGATGAAAATGGTGGAGGCTTAGCTTTCGATTCTTCAAGTTTCAATGCAAAACTTGAAGAATCTTGATGATGATGAAGCTTTGGTGTTAGTTTGGAAAATGGAGAGAATTGAGAGAATTGAGATTGTGAGAATGGTGAAAAATGTGAAATGTGTCTAATCTCTTTTGGTCTTGATGAACAAGGTTTATATAGAGGTTAACTTTGGAGTTAGGTTAAGGTTAGGTGTGAGGTTTGGACACTAGGCCTGGATCCTAAGCTAAGGGTTGGTTGAAGTTAGTCGGGAATATTCCTAGAATATTCCATTGGCATATTCTGGGGATATTCCTTTGGAAGGATGTGGAATATTCTAGAATTTGGTGGAAATACAAGGCAAAGTGAAAATGGAAAAGTGATGGGAACAACCAACTGATTTTTGAATTTTTTGAAATTCTGCACGAAGTAACCAGTTACTACCTGTGAGGTAACCGATTACCAATACAAAAACTAGCCTTTTCCTTCACATTTCAACAGGTAATTGGTTACAACCCCTGAGGTAACCGATTACTTCAACTAAAATTTGAATTTAATTCTTTTTGGTGGAAAAACTTGGATATCCGGTCTTGGTCATATTTTTATGAGATTATTTTCCTTTCGAGACCCGATGATTGCCAAATAACCCTTGATCACATGCCCACACCTCGACCAATGATGCATTCACTATTATGTGTTTTTTTTCTATTATGCAATTTATGGATGAATATGCACGATGACGCAGACACAAAGCATAAGTTACTCGGAACCGGTGATAAACAAGAGGGAAAATTTTGAGGTGTTACAACTGCACCTATTCAATCAATGTAGACCTGAATGATTGATAGCAGTGGCTTTCGTACATTCATGGTATGGAGGGATTGAATATCCGAACAAATCGGAAAATTTGCATTCTGTGGGTGAGGGAAAGTAACCCACCTCTCAAAGGGAGAAATGATACAAAACCCATCCGAAGGTAGACTCGGAAAAAGGGTAAGACCACGCCGAAGGTAGACTTACAATAAGATTCGAGATCAAGCCGAAGGTGAACTCGAAAAAGTAAGACCAAGCTGAAGGTGGACTTAAAAATAATGAGATTAAGCCGAAGGTAGACTCGTAAACGCGAGACAAAGCCGAAGGTAGACTCGTTAACGTAAGATCCAGCCGGAGATGGACTTATAATGAATGAGACTAAGTCGAAGGTAGACTCGTAAATGCAAGACTAAGCCAAAGGTGGAATCTTAAACGTAAGGCTAAGCCGAAGGTAGACTTACGATGGAATTCGAGATCAAGCCGAAGGTGAACTCAAGAAAGGATATGAGACCAAGCCGAAGGTGGAATCATAAATGTAAGGCTAAGCTGAAGGTAGACTTACGATAGAATTCGAGATCAAGCCGAAGGTGAACTCAAAAAAGTAAGACCAAGCCGAAGGTGGACTTACAAAGAATGAGACTAAGCCGAAGGTAGACTCAAACAAAGACACGAAACCAAGCCGAAGGTGGAATCGTAAATGTAAGGCTAAGCCGAAGGTAGACTTACGATGGAATTCGAGATCAAGCCGAAGGTGAACTCAAGAAAGGATATGAGACCAAGTCGAAGGTGGAATCGTAAACGTAAGGCTAAGCCAAAGGTAGACTTATGATGGAATTCGAGATCAAGCCGAAGGTGAAATCAAGAAACGATATGAGACCAAGCTGAACGTGGAACCGTAAATGTAAGGCTAAGTCGAAGGTAGACCTACGATGGAATTCGAGATCAAGCCGAAGGTGAACTCGAAAAAGTAAGACCAAGCCGGAGGTGGACTTACAAAGAATGAGACTAAGCCGAAGGTAGGCTCGTAAATGCAAGACCCAGCCGAAGGTGAACTTACAAAGAATGAGACTAAGCCGAAGGTAAACTCAAACAAAGATACGAAGCCAAGCCGAAGGTGGAATCGTAAACGTAAGGCTAAGCCGAAGGTAGACTTACGAAGAATGAGACTAAGCTGAAGATAGACTCAAGAAAAGATACGAGACCAAGCCAAAGGTAGACTCGTAAACATAAGGCTAGGCCGAAGGTAGACTTACGTTGGAATTCAAGATCAAGCCGAAGGTGAAATCAAAAAAGTAATACCAAGCCAAAGGTAGACTTACAAAGAATGTCATGAAAGATGACTCTACAAGGGGACAACAAGCACCTGAGGGTAAGATTAACAAATCCATGATCCTTTGGTTATACATAAAATTCTGTCCGGGAATGTGCATGGATATTCTCTGTAGGAATATTCAAATCATGAATATTAGTTAACAATTGGGCCGTAGTACAAGGTACCAAAATAGCTTATGCTTCGTACGCATATGTTGAATTTGTCTGTGGCGTAATGCTCCATAATAATGGAAATGTTACGTTTTTTTTAGGATGCAATTGTAATGATGATTACTAAATGCAAATGAAAGGGGATCTCCTGATGAGGAGATAACAAGTATCCCAGGTAGCTTTACTGGGGAAGAAATAATCACTGCATTGATTTAATGAATCCCTGCGAGGAAAAGCCACTCCGCGAGGGATAATGTTAATGATACAATGGCTTTGAACTGCCACCATTGCCAAAAATAAATTGGACTTTGATTTTGGAGAGCGGTGATCCTGCTGGGGATGAACTTGATTGGGAGGTACGCCACCCGTAAAACCCTGTTGGGGAGATGATATCCTCTTGACCTGGCTGAGGAAAGAGCATGACGATACTCTGCTGAGGAAAAAAATGTTGGGGGATTCCTCAGGTGCGCAATCTTTCGTTTGAGGGAGAGACACCAATAAGGACTGGAATTTAATTGATGACCTCACTAGGGAAAGCTGCAACCAATGTTGTGCAAGAAGGAAAATCATCTAACTTCTCACTATCTTCACCACTGCTTGGGAATAAGGAATCCTCATGTACTACTAGGGATAAGAAGACTCTAGTGGGGGATAGTACCGCAATTCTCGGCACATAGTTCCATTGTTGGACTTTAATCATGGATGATAAGGTTGTTAGGGCATCAATGAATTGATTCTCATCACGAGGTACATAATGAAGCTTTTCGTCATGAAGAATGTCAACAACCTCCTGGTGTAATCCCTGTAGGGAATCAGATGTAGTTGATGAACAAGCCACCTTCCATTAACCTGATTTATGACCAAAGTTGAATCATCTAAGATGTTGAGGGTCTTAATTCGCAAATTAACCGCGTCCTATATCCCCATTATACAGGCTTCGTATTCCGCCTCATTGTTGGTGCATTTAAATGTCAATTGGGAAGTGAAGGGCAAGTGGGCTCCTTCCGGTGTAATAATGAAAACACCAACTCCGCTGCCATTCATGTTAACAGCCCCATTGAACATCAGACTCCGTTTGGATTCAGGGTCTGGTCCCTCCTCCGGGAGTGGTTCTTCACAATATTTCGATTTGAGGAACATGATATCTTCATCAGGGAACTCAAATCTCATCGGCTGATAGTCTTCAATTGATTGTTGAGACAGATAATTTGATAGTATATTTCCCTTGATAGCTTTCTGAGAAGTATATTGGATGTCGTATTCAGTCAAAATCATCTGCCAACTAGCTACCCTTCCGGTCAAAGCTGGTTTCTCGAAGATGTACTTGACATGATCCATTTTGAATATCAGTAGGGTAGTATGAGTCAACATGTATTGTCTTAGTCAGCGAGTAGCACATGCTAAAGCGCAACAAGTTTTCTCGATCAGTGAGTATCTTATCTCACAGTCGGTAAACTTTTTGCTAAGGTAGTATATTGCATGCTCTTTTCGACCAGCCTCGTCATGCTGATCGAGAACGCAACCTATTGATCCTTCAAGTATTGTAAGATACATAATTAGAGGTCTCCCCAGAACCGAAGGTATGAGGATTGGAGGTTCTTGTAGATACTCTTTGATTCGGTCGAAAGCCAATTGACGGTCATCATTCCACTTGACGGCCTAATTCTTTCTCAAGAGTTTGAATATTGGTTTGCACATAGCGGTTAGGTGAGATATGAACCGTGCAATATAATTCAATCTTCCTAAGATACCACATACTTATTTCTTAGTTTTATGCTCAGGCATATCTTGAATTGCTTTTACCTTCGTAGGGTCGACCTCAATCCCCCTTTCACTTACAATGAAGCCCAACAGCTTACCGGAGCGCACTCTGAATGTACACTTGTTCGGGTTCAACCTTAGTCTGAACTTTCGCAGCCTGTCAAACAAATTGGACAAGTTAACTAAGTGCTCTTCCTCAATTTGCGACTTCGCAGTCATGTCATTCACATAGATCTCGATCTCATGATGAATCATGTCATGGAAGAGAGTCATCATTGCTCGTTGGTAAGTTGCTCCAGCATTCTTCAAACCAAACAACATTACTTTGTAGAAGAAAGTTCCCTAAGGGGTGATGAAGGTAGTTTTCTCCATATCATCTGGCGACATTTTTATTTGGTTGTTGTTAGAACAATTATGGTTCTAAACCTCTAAGAGTTTTGATGATAACAAATATTATTATGCTATAATAGAAGTTCTAATGACTACCTTTATTATTGTGTAGAAGAGGAATTCAATTAAAGGAGACGTGCATTACTAGAAGATATATTGAGCCATTTATAGAAGATACACTTAATGAAGAATCCATCATTTAGTGACATGATTAATTGGCTGCGCATCAAATCCTTACTATCTCTAATTTACGTCTAGAAGATGATGATATTCATAATAAAGACATTAATTAAAGAATATTTTAATTAATGATTAAGACAAGTATCTCTTGTTTTGGAAGGAATTTATGGTATTAACTAATATTCTAAATTAGCTCAAGATGTCTCCAACGGCTACATTTATTCAAGAACTATATAAAAGAATCAAATTGAAGATTTGAACAATACACTCACGGGCAAAGACTGTATCATTTATGCTAAAATATTGTAACTTTCACTTAGTGATCTTAGCTTGATAAGAAGCAAATTAGTTACTATATTATTATTGTAATAGTTGAGTAATATTCCTTGAGTGACTAGTTTAAGTCAGAAGACTCAAGAGGACATTGACTATAGGTCAGTGTGTGTATTCATTTGTTGAATAGTGGATTAAGACCTCAGTAGAGGCAAAATCACCTTGGCGGGTGGACTGGACGTAGTTTGAGTTCAAACGAACCAGGATAAATTAACTTGTCATTAGAAGTTATTTTTAGTTGTTAAAGAAAACCCAATTCCAACCCCCCCCCCCTTCCTTGTGTTTTACGCACCTTCAATTGGTATCAGAGCGCTAGGTTCTGAGAAAAACACTTAACCGTGTCAGTAAAAGATCCAGAAGTTAAAACACATGGCAGAAGCTGGCAATAACAACAATGACTACCAAAATGACAAGATCAACGCTAAACCTCCAGTTTTCAATGGTGACAATTTTGACTACTAGAAGGATGTTCTGGAAAGTTTCTTTCTAGCTCTGGATGGAGATCTCTGGGATATGGTGACAGATGGATACATTCATCCTGTTGGAGCAGATGGTCAGAAGATTGAAAGAAAAAATATGACAACTCAACAGAAGAAGGAATTCATAAATCATCACAAAGCTAGAACCATACTTCTAAGTGTTATCTCATATACAGAATATGAGAAGATCACAAACAGGGACTCAGCTAAACACATGTTTGATTCTCTGAGGATGACACATGAAGGCAACACTCAAGTCAAGGAGACTAAAGCTCTAGCCCTCATCCAGAAGTATGAAGCTTTCAAAATGGAAGAAGATGAGACAATTGAAAAAATGTTCTCAAGGTTCCAAATTCTGGTAGCTGGACTGAAAGTTCTGGACAAAGGCTACTCAACAGCAGATCATGTGAAGAAAATCATCAGAAGTTTACCAAAAGCTTGGAGGCCCATGGTCACTGCTCTAAAGCTATCTAAAAATCTGAATGAAATATCCTTAGAAGAACTGATCAGCTCCTTGAGAAGTCATGAGATTGAACTAGAAGAAGATGAACCCCAGAAGAAAGGTAAGTCTGTAGCTCTTAAATCTAACAAATCTGTTTTTAAAGCTTTACAGGTAGAAGAAGAAGAAAGTTCTGGATGCTCATCAGAAGAAGATGAATTATCTCTCCTATCCAGAAGAGTCCAACAACTCTGGAAGCATCGTCAGAAGAAGTTCAGAAATACCAGAAGAACAAACAACTATTCTAAATCAAAATCTGGTCACAAGAAACCCAGAAGCAAAGAAGTTATATTCTATGAATGCAAAGAACCAGGACACTACAAGAGTGAATGTCCAAAACTCCAGAAAGAGAAACCCAGAAACAAATTCAACATAGAAAAGAAAAAGAGTCTCATGGCAACATGGGATGATTTTGAATCATCTGAAGCTGAGTCAGAGTCAGAAGATGAACATGCTAACATTACACTAATGGCAAACATATCAGAAGATGATCACTCATCAGAATCAGAATCAGATTCAGAAGAGGTATTTTCTAAACTTTCCAGATCTCAATTAGAAGCTAGCCTCTCAGAAATTCTTGAAAAATATCAGAAGCTTCAATTCAAATACAAATACATGAAACAAAGTCTGGTATCTGAATTAGAAGAAGTTAGAAAACTAAAAACAGAAAACTCTGAGCTGAAAGAAAATATTTTTGAATGCAAAAACTCTTTTGAAAAACTTAAAGCTCAGAAGGAATCTGAATTAGAAGATCTAATCAATTCTGATAATGTAGAACCCCAAATTTGCCCTTTTCATTTTAAGCATCATAATACACCATTTGCATCATAAGCATATCATATATATAACATTATAGCATAGAAAAATAAAGCATGACAAGCATCAAGCCCTAGCATGAGGCATATGACCATCTGGGGAGGTGTTGAAGGCCATCTAAGCTAAGACAAGGGTTCTAATGGATTTGTGAGAGGCCTATGATGAGTCTAGACTCCTTTGGCAAGTCCAAGTTCACTTGCAGAAGCTCAGAAGATTGCTTAATCATCACAAGTTTCAAGACAATGCAAGGCTCATAGGCAGTGCGACCAAACTAGGGTTTTGGTTTCAAGGACCTTAACCTTATAATTTTGGCCAAATCTTTTGGGAAATGTCTTCTATATGATAATAGGTTCCTACATGTAAATTTTCATGGAAAAATTCCAAGTGGAAGTTAGTCATTGCCTCAGTTACTTGCAGATGAAGCAGAAAGTCAACTGGGCCCAGAAAAAGTCAACTGTGTCATTCCAAGGGGTCCAACCCCACTTTTTTGACCAAATGAGGTCTATTCAATGTTATAAGATGTTTGGTGAGCTTAAAGTCCAATAATTTTGGTGGTTTGAGGGGTTTTGGCAAAAGTGCACAAAGTTGGTCATGGAAAAGTTACTATTTTTGGCCATTTTGACCTAAAACTTCACAAGACCTTAACTTGATCAAAAAATCTTCAAATGGACCCAAAGTAAACATGAAAGTTGGAGAGTAAGGGATGCCATTTTTAAAAAGTACAAGAGCATTTTCTGGAGATTCATGGTTTTTTCTATATGTCCCTCGAAAAAAGGGGAATTCTAGGGCAAATTGCAAAATTCCAAGGCCAAGCCATTTGCACAAAGGCTCAAAAGTGGATAGTTTGCTATGCTATGTCCAAAGTAAGTTTACACAATCAAAATGCATCACATTTAGGTCATTTGGCTCAAAGAAAAGTGGCAAAATTCGTGCACATGAGAAAGTTCCATAAAACTTGCATTTTACACTTGAATTTGCATAAGGCATGACCATTGTGTGATAGCTTACATCCAAGGGCTGAAATTGCTTGCTGTGAATCATGGGTGGGATGGTGAATGCACATGCAAGAGAGGCCAGCAAATCATGAGCTTGGCATGCTTATGTCACACTTGGGCCAAATTTGCATTTTCACAAAAATCAGCCCTCTCTCACGTGCATTTGTTCTAACCCTTTTGCATTGCCATATATATATTCCATAACAATCAGAATTAGGGTTAGAGGCAGCCAGAATACACACTCATTCTCTCATTCTCATCTTTTATGCAAAATTGCTCATTCTCCACAAACTCTTGCTACAAGAATCCATTCACAAAACTCTTGCTGTATTCTTAATCCTCATCACTCATAGATCATTTCCATACCATTTGTTTGGATTATTCTTCAAGAATCATCCATTTCTCATTTCTTGTGCACATTTGCATTTTGTGCCATAACTTTTGATCTAGGCAAGCTTTCTTCAATCCAAGACCACATTCATACTCCTCTCATCTCAAGGATCATTAAGCACCCATGGATCTAGATTTATAGTAAAGTTTGTTCAAGTGGCCATTTGAGAAGCTTTGAAGCATAAGGAAGCACATTGCTGGATTTACAAGCTTGCAAAGCCTTAGATGCATTTATTTTGAATCTAAGGGGATAAAGAGATCATTTGCCATCATTTTACACCATTCTTGATTTCAAATTTTGGACAACACCTTAGGTACACTCAAATTTCGAATCTCATATAAATGTGTTTGGTTGTGTGTTTTAGAATCCTCATGTTGTGCTGGTTACAATGCTCTTTGTAGTTTGTGAAATGGTTGAGTATTCACAAAGTTATGGTGATTTAAAGTTTCATGGACAATTTTATTTTCATTCATATCTTGAGTTTCTTTGAGTTTTAATTCAATCCAAGCATGTATTTGTGTTTAGTGATGTTAGATTATGTATTCTGGAGAGTTTCATGGCTTGCCGCGGCTTGTTTTGAATTTTCATGTGGATAAGGTTAGGGTTAGGGTTTGTTCATTAATGGTGGTGAAGGTTTAGGGTTTTTCTCATGAAGAAGAAGGTGCAGCAGCCCCCCCAGCGCTATCTGCACCCCCCATGTGCGGCCCATGTGGTTTTCTTAACTAGCGTGTTACTTCTTGCACCCCCTTGGCCCATTTGCTTTATTTTTATTCTTTTTCTTTACCAATTGTATTTCATTTGCTTTTGATCCATTTTAAATACTTCCTTAACTCTAAAAAATCCAAAAAAATTCACATGCACTCGTTGATTCATCTAGTTTTTTATCATAATTTTTCCAGATTTTTATTTTCTTCCCACGTGGCCAAATAAATTCAACATTGAGCATTGCTTTCTTGTGGACTCTCATAGACCAATCTGCCTTGTCCAATTTCTATTTTTCTCATCCTTTAAGCTATGAACCCCATTATTTTTGCATTCAAATCCTAAGACACTCTACTATCTTCATGATTTATCTTGGATTTTTCACAAATTTCCTTGCTGGACTTTGCTTGAGTTACTTGTGCCTTAATTTTCAAAACCCTAAATGGTGATACCTTGCATCCTTGAGCTTCATTGACCTAGTTTGGTGATGTATTTTTGCAAACCCTTTTGGATTCTCATTTCCTTGTGTTTGGAGAGTTCTTGGCTGGTTGGGTAGAATTTTTAAGTGCTTTGATCTTTTTTTTGGGTATTTTCTTCCTCACCTTGCCTTGTTTTGCATCCTTTGAGTCTTATGGTCTCTTTTAAGTTTAGAAGGGCACTTGTGCCAACTTCTCTTCATCTTTTGGGGTCCTTTATAGGTCTATGGTTTCTCCTGGTCTTAGTATAGGGTTTGAATCTCCTTGAGTCTTGGTGTTGGGTCTCTTTTATGTGCTTTATTTCTTTAATTGTTAAGCATGCCTTCATTGCATTTGTTTCACTTCCAATCATCTCAATATGATCTTGTGTTGCTTTGCTTTCTTGTGAACTCTTTGCCATGCCTATATTCTTGTGTAGCTTCTGACTTGTTGGTTCATGCCTTGATTTTATGTTGTTACACTAACCTTGCAGGGGCTATGGTAAGTGTGAGATGTGGGAATTGAGTTCCACATCTCCATCTCTCATCTCTTCTCACTTTGTTTATATGGACTAACATCTTCTTGTTGGGCTTAGGCCTTTCTCATCTCTCATCCTATATTCTTCTTCTTCTCTTGAGATCCTTTTTTTAGGTTAGAAAGACCTCACAAACCCTAGGAACTCCATGCATGCTAACTTAGGATAGAAACTTCCCCCCTAGTTTTTCCTTTTTGCTCTTTTGGTTCTCTTTCTATTCTCACCTCATAATCATAAAAAAAACACTTTAATAACTTTGAAGAGATGCATTGATCCATAGCCTTATTCCATGAGGTATGCTTGTAGTCTTTCCATCTTGGGATAGTACAAGTTTACCTTGTGATGCACAAGTCTGATCAAGGTATCTTCTTCATAAAAGAAAAGCCTAAAAAACACTTCTTCATTTGTAAATAACCAAAAGCACTTAATAATTAAGCAGGTTAGTGAGCCTAGGCCCTAATCTTTGGGTTCAAGTTTTGGGGATCTTCTCCTTACTTGAGTGTGCTTGTTCTATTATTCCATCTTGGAATATAGTGACAAGTGCACATTCCATTGATGAGAGCTTGAGTTCACTTCCTTGTGACACACTCATAAAAGCTTCTAAAAAACACAAACAAACAATAAGCGTCTTTCCTTCGGGAATTCTTTTCTCATCTCCTTCGCTCCGTACGCGAACTTGCTCCTACTTGTCACCTTGCAAGACGGTAACGCACTCGTCGTCCGAGCCTGCAACACCTGAGCAATGGCATAGGCAGTTCAAGCCTTTAATTCACAAGCAATTTCCTTTTAGTACCCCTAGTTAGGGGAACTACGGCGTCTCTGATCCTCATTATCCTGATGAGGTACGTAGACAGCGGGGTAGGGCCCGTTCGAGCACAATCTTTATTTTCCCTACATTTCTACTTTTGCTTTCTTATTCATTTCTTTTCCAGTTCTAATTTCTTTTCATTTTCTTTTCTTTTGCTGCAGTTTTCATACCCTCACCCTTTGAAACAGTTTCTTTTGCAAGCGTGGATCCCGTCGGGTACGGCGGACGATCTGGGTGCTAATACCTTCCCAGGTCGTAACCGACTCCCGAACTCAGTCTCATTGGTTCGCAGGACCTGTGTCCTTCCTCTTCTTTCTTCTGGTTTGTGCAACATTACCATTCCCTTTCTTCTGAATAAAAATGCCTGGCTGGCGACTCTATTCTTTTTCCGCGCCACTTTCGCGTTTGTACCAGGATGGAAATCCGGGGAGCGACAGATAATATCATAAAACAATATGATTATGGTTTTCAAAAATTCCTAGCTAAAAGCATAGATAGAAGCAAAATTGCATCTATGATCTATGGAGTTAACAGAAATGATAGAAGAGGCATAGGCTATGTGAAAACTAAAGAAACTCTGAAGTATAAAAAGATTGATGACATTGTCATAAAAACTAATACTCCTCTAAGTTCTCATTTTACCTATGGTTATAACCATGATCTAATATACACTAGTGAGTCATCTTGTTCCACAAGTTTTGATTTGAAACCTAAAATGAATCAGAAGTTTGTAAAAACTAACAAACAAGGACCCAAAAGAATATGGGTACCCAAAGATAAAATTGTGTATGTTGCAGATGTCTTTAACAGCAAAACTGAAACACCAATCATGGTACCTGGACTCTGGATGCTCACGACACATGACGGGAAGAAAGCATATGTTCCAAAGTCTTGAATTAAAAGATGGAGGCCACGTAGGTTTTGGAGGTAACCAAAAAGGAAAAATAATTGGCTCTGGAACTATTGGTAATGGAAATCTTCCCTCTATCTCTAATGTTCTATTAGTAGAAGGATTAATGCATAATTTATTATCCATAAGTCAATTAAGTGATAATGGCTATGAAATAATCTTTAATCAAAAGTTATGTAAAGTTGTTAGTCAGAAAGATGGAACAATCCTCTTCAGTGGAAAGAGAAAGAACAACATTTATAAAATAAAACTTTCAGAATTAAAAATTCAGAATGTAAAATGTCTAATGTCTGTGGAAACTGAGCAATGAGTCTGGCACAGAATATTGGGACATGTTAATATGAGAAGATTATCTCAACTTAACAAACTCAATCTAGTCAGAGGACTTCCTAATTTGAAGTTCAACTCAGAAGCTCTGTGTGAAGCATGTCAAAAAGGCAAATTTTCAATACCTGGTTTTAAAGCTAAAAATGTTGTATCTTCCTCTAGACCATTAGAACTTCTGCACATTGACTTGTTTGGACCAGTGAAAACTGCTTCTGTCAGTGGCAAGAAGTATGGATTGGTGATCGTAGATGACTTCAGCAGATGGACATGGGTAAAGTTTCTTAGACACAAGGATGAGTCAATTGCTGTATTTTCTAACTTCTGCAAACAAGTTCAAAATGAAAAAGAATTTAAAATTATTAAAGTCAGAAGTGATCATGGTGGAGAATTTGAAAATAAACAATTAGAATCATTTTTTAATGAAAATGGCATCTCTCATGATTTTTCTTGTCCTAGAACTCCTCAACAAAATGGGGTTGTAGAACGTAAGAATAGAACATTGCAAGAGATGGTCAGAACCATGATCAATGAGACTAACATGGCTAAACATTTTTGGGCAGAAGCAGTAAATACAGCATGCTATATTCAGAATAGAATCTCTATAAGACCTATTCTTGAAAAGACTCCTTATGAATTGTGGAAGAATAGAAAGCCCAACATTTCTTATTTTCACCCCTTTGGGTGCATATGTTTTATTCTGAATACTAATGATACTCTGAATAAATTTGACTCTAAAGCACAAAAGTGTTATATGTTAGGATACTTTAAACATTCTAAGGGATACAGAGTATACAACACAGAAATACGTATTGTGATAGAATCTATTTATGTCAGATTTGATGATAAGCTTGGTTCTGAAAAACCAAAGCAGAATGAATTTATTGCAGATATAGAAGTTGATATTTCTACAAACAGAACATCTGAAGATCAATCATCTAAATAACAAAACAAGACAATTACTCCAGCAAATTCTGAAGAACCCACTCAGAAGAAACTATCCAGAAGCAAGGTGAATCATCCAGAAGATAAAATCTTGGGAAAGAAGGATGAACCAATCAAAACAAGATCATCATTCAGAAACTCTGAAGAATCTCTAATGGGACTTGTTTCTCTGATTGAACCAACTTCTGTAGAAGAAGCTCTCTCAGAAAATGATTGGATTCTGGCTATGCAAGAAGAACTTAACCAATTCACCAGAAATGATGTATGGGATCTAGTTCCTAGGCCCAGAGGATTCAACATCATTGGCACCAAGTGGGTATTCAGAAACAAGCTAAATGAGCAAGGAGAAGTTGTCAGAAACAAAGTAAGACTGGTTGCACAAGGTTATAGTCAACAAGAAGGAATTGACTATACAGAAACCTATGCACCATTTGCCAGGTTAAAATCAATTAGACTTATAATTTCATTTGCTGTAAACCATAATATCATTCTATATCAAATGGATGTCAAGAGTGCATTTTTAAATGGTTATATTGATGAAGAAGTGTATGTACACCAACCCCCTGGCTTTGAAAATATAAAATTTCCAGAACATGTTTTCAAACTCAAAAAATCTTTATATGGTCTGAAACAAGCTCCCAGAGCTTGGTATGAAAGACTAAGTACTTTTCTTCTGGAAAATAATTTCATCAGAGGGAAAGTGGATATAACCCTTTTCATTAAAAACATTAAAAATGATCTTGTGATATGCCAAATTTATGTAGATGATATAATTTTTGGTTCTACTAAAAGTGCCTTGGGAAAGGAATTTGCTAAGTCTATGCAGGCAGAATTTGAAATGAGCATGATGGGAGAATTAAAGTTCTTCTTGGGAATTCAAATTAATCAAACATCAGAAGGAACATATATTCATCAAAGCAAATATGTCAAAGAACTTCTAAAGAAATTTGATTTATCAGAAGTCATAATATCTAAAACTCCTATGCATCCTACATGTATTCTGGAGAAAGAAGAGGTAAGTAAGAAAGTAGATCGGAAGCTCTACAGAGGTATGATTGGCTCTCTCCTCTATCTAACTGCTTCTAGACCAGATATCCTATACAATGTATGTTTATGTGCTAGATTCCAATCAGATCCTAGAGAAACTCACTTAACAGCAGTTAAGAGAATCTTTAGGTATCTGAAAGGTACTACTAATCTTGGTTTATATTACAGAAGATCCCAAGATTATAAACTTGTAGGATATTGTAATGCTGATTTTGCTGGAGACAGAACAGAAAGAAAAAGTACTTCTGGAAGTTGTCAATTTCTGGGAGATAATCTAATTTCTTGGTCCAGCAAAAGAAAGTCAACCATAGCATTATCAACTGCAGAAGTTGAATACATTGCAGCAGCTGGATGCAGTACTCAGATGCTCTGGATGAAAAATCAGCTTGAGGATTTCAATATTTATGAGAGTAACATTCCCATCCTCTGTGATAATACCTCTGCTATTTGTCTATCTAAAAATCCAATTTTACATTCTAGAGCTAAACACATAGAAGTTAAACATCATTTCATTAGGGACTATACTCATAAGGGAATTTTAATGTTAAAATTCATAGATACAAATCACCAATGGGCTGATATTTTTACAAAACCCCTTCCTGAAGATAGATTTAATTTCATACTAACCAACCTTAGCATGAAATTATGTCCAGAATGAAAATGCTTTAATTATATGTCTTTAACTCTTAGAAGTTCTGAAATTAATCCTCTATATTATTACCTCAGAAGATACTATGTTCTAACTGTTTCATTCTGAGAACTTATGTTCAAAGGAATAACATGCAGATCTTCAAATCAACAAGTGTCAACAAGGCTCTAAGGAATCCCATCAGAATTAAAACAAGTGTCCAAATTCTGAAGAGTGACAGAACATGCATTGGACAACTGTCCTCTACAGAATGACATCTGTTGATCTTCTGGGAAACTGATACGGCTAACTTGACACCAAAAAGGCAAAAATCTCTTGGGTAACTGTTCCAGAATCTTTTACGCCTTACCCTATGTCAGCTGCATTTATTGCATATAATCATTATGTTTTTAAACTTAATTTTTCCCACTAATTTCTCGTATTATTAAATGCATTTTTTTCCTATATAAGTAACTTTTCATTTTCACTTTCACTTTTTACCCTAATTGCAATTTTACTGAAAAAATTTTCACCCTCACTTTTGCGTTCTCTCTGAAAATTTTCTAAAACCCTAAACCTCAAAAACCTCATCTTAGTAACAATGGCTTCCTCTCCTCAACAACAAGTAGACTTAACTGATGTGTTTTACATTGAACCCATGAAGACCCTTAATACTCCTATTGATAAACTGGAAGTTCTCTGTGAGCTCTTTGTGGATTTCAACAGTCTGAAAGATAATGGTTTTGACCTCTTTCCAGCCGTTCAAGCTCAAGGCTGGGAGAAGTACTTTGATCGTCTTATGGGACCAGTTTTCCCAAAATTGGTAAAGGAATTCTGGGCATATGCAACAACCTCCAACACTCATGTCACTTCGTATGTGCTGGGTAAAAGAATAATAATTTCTGAAGATCACATTGCCAAGCTCATAGAATCTGATGGCAATGGAATAAAGTGTAGTGAAATGGATAAAATGTATGATACAAAGCTGATAGCCAAGGAAATCTTCACTTCTGGCCAACCTTCTAATAAGATAAAGGATCTGAAGATTCCTCTCAGAATTTGGGCCAAGATCATTCTTGGAACAATCTGCCATAGGAAAGCTACAAATTCTCCAGACTATATCAACATGGATCAGCAGTTCCTGCTGTACTTCATTGCCAAACAGAAGAAAGTCAACCTTGCACACACTCTGTTTCAACATCTGAAAACTAGTGTGAAGGAAACAAGAGATGGGGAGAAAACCAAGAGGGATTGGATTCCTCTAGGACGTGTAATTTCTGACATTCTCTGTGAGAATAAGTTGGTGGACTTTCTGGAAGAATTAAAGCAGACACAATTTCTTGAAACAGATGTTGGTAAGCCTCTGAATGCGAAGAATCTGAAGAAGATGAAGTTTATAACTTCTATCCAGAAAGAACCTGTCCTCCATTCTAGAGAAGTTATCACCAACAGAAAGATTCCCCTGGAGAACTTCCCCCTCTTCTCTTCTAACACACCTCCAGAGGTTGTGGTCAATTACTTGGATATATGCAAGAAACATGGTGTGGACCCAATGTTCAAGCCAACAGAACTCACTCAGAAAACTCCAGATGCTGCCTCTGCAAGAACCAAGAAAAGAAAGGCTGGAGAAGGATTGTCTCAGAAGGCTCCCAAATCAACCAGAAGATCAGGTAAAACTTCTGCCTCTAACTCTGAATTCATTTCTGTAGTAGAAGCAGTTACAGTAGAAGTGTCTGAAAACCCTTCTAACCCAATACCTTCTGTTGACATTCCTTCTGCACCTATCCCATCATCTGAACCACCTCAATCCTCTAAACCTATTTCACCTTCTAACCCTATTCCATCTGTTATACCTGCATCTGCTGCTGTCTCATCCATTCTATCATCACTTTATCCACCAGAAGAAGAACACCATCAACCACAAACACTTTCAGATTTTGATATTCCAATTGATACAACACCACTTTCTGATATTGACCGCTCACCAACAACTGAAACACAAACTGCCATGCAACATGTCCTCTTTGACATTGATAATTTCCAACCCCCAGAATCTGTCCAAATCCCATCCTCTGAAAATGTTTCTAATCTTTCCCCCATAAGAGAAAATTCACTGTCTTCATATGTGTCTACCCCTCCTAACTCACCAACTTTTATAACCATCCCTGACACACCACCAGAAGAAACTGAACATGAAAATCCCCTTAGAACCTCTGTTAATATTAAAGCTTTACAAAAATTGTCCTCTGTCTCTAACAAAACTGCCATACCTGCACCTAAACCAAAGCCCTCAAAAACAGACATTTCTGCTTTGTTACTTGCTTTTGAAACAGTAATGAAACTGAAGTTAGAGGATCTGAAGTCTGCTTGCTCAGAGCTTACAGATCCAGCTGCTTCTGACTTTCTATGGGCCACCTTCAGAAAATGGTTTAATGCTGAGACAAAGAGACTCAAGGACATCTGCTATGATATTGCTCACCAGAACTTCTGTGAGTATCTCAAAGCAGTTGTTTCTAACATTAAACAGAATAAACCTCTTCTGCTGGACAATAAACCCTGGACAGAGTCAGGACCTCTGGAAGAAAACTCTGGACTTCAAATGGCTCTGGTACTTTCTGAAGAAGATCATGATGATGAACCTTCTCAATCACCAACAAATGTAGAAGTTCCTGAGAATTAAGCTGCCCCAGAAGTTGAAGATCCTCTGCCAACAAATCTTGTTCTGCAGACCTTGGAAGAGCTGAAGAAGGAAAATGAAATGGTTAAGCAACGCCTGGATAAGCAAGATGAAACCACTGCTGAGTTAAAGACAATGCTTGGAAAGCAAGTGGAATCATCCTCTGAGATCAAGTCTCTGCTGGAGGCCTTAGTTACTAAGATGCACTCCTGATTTTCTGTTTATCTTCTGCTTAGCTTTTTCTGTTTTATCTTCTGTCTCTTCATGAATTTTTAAGTTCTACTGGTTTTGTTATTACTGGTTTTTAATTATAGTTAATGGTAATGTATTTTGCTTCTATTCACTTGCATTGTTTTTCTGCATCTATTCTTTTTGATTATGACCAAAAGGGGGAGAAACGTAGAAGATCCTGATCCATAGCAGTTTACCATGATTTGCCTCTTACATATAAAATTCTAATAAAACTATTTGAGTTGTGATTCTAAAATAAGAACAGGTCAAGTAATCAACTCAGGGGGAGCTAAAGCTAATGAAACTTCTGAAGGATAAAACTTCTGAAGAAATCTTTAAAAGAAATATTTGATTTTATTCAATCAAAGGGAGTTCTTCTAATCCTATTAAACTCTATTCTAAATATCTAAATAAATGTTTTGTCATCATTAAAAAGGGGGAGATTGTTAGAACAATTATGGTTCTAAACCTCTAAGAGTTTTGATGATAACAAATATTATTATACTAGAATAGAAGTTCTAATGACTATCTTTATTATTGTGTAGAAGAGGAATTCAATTAAAGGAGACGTGCATTACTAGAAGATATATTGAGCCATTTATAGAAGATACACTTAATGAAGAATCCATCCTTTAATGACATGATTAATTGGCTTCACATCAAATCCTTACTATCTCTGATTTACGTCTAGAAGATGATGATATTCATAATGAAGACATTAATTAAAGAATATTTTAATTAATGATTAAGACAAGTATCTCTTGTTTTGGAAGGAATTTATGGTATTAACTAATATCCTAAATTAGCTCAAGATGTCTCCAACGGCTACATTTATTCAAGAACTATATAAAGGAATCAAATTGAAGATTTGAACAATACACTCACGAGCAAAGACTGTATCATTTGTGCTAAAATATTGTAACTTTCACTTAGTGATCTTAGCTTGATAAGAAGCAAATTAGTTACTATATTATTATTGTAATAGTTGAGTAATATTCCTTGAGTGACTAGTTTCAGTCAGAAGACTCAAGAGGACATTGACTATAGGTCAGTGTGTGTATCCATTTGTTGAATAGTGGATTAAGACCTCGGTAGAGGCAAAATCACCTTGGCGGGTGGACTGGACGTAGTTTGAGTTCAAACGAACCAGGATAAATTAACTTGTCATTAGAAGTTATTTTTAGTTGTTAAAGAAAACCCAATTCCAACCCCCCCTTCCTTGTGTTTTACGCACCTTCAGTTGTAGCCCGAAAAACCATCCATGAAGGAAAACACTGAAAATTGAGTTGTATTGTCAACCAACACATCAATGTGAGGCAACGGGAAATCTTCCCTTGGACTAGCTCTGTTTAAGTCTCGGTAGTCAACACACATCCAAACTTTGCCATCTTTCTTTGGTACAGGCACGATGTTGGCAACCCACGGTGGATAACTCATAACAGCCAAGAATCCAACGTCAAACTGTTTTTGAACCTCTTCCTTGATCTTTATCACCATGTCAGGTCGAGTTCTCCGCAATTTCTGTTTTACTGGCGGGCAATCCTCATGGAGCTGCAACCTATGCACTACGATATCAGTATTCAACCCTGGCATATACTAGTAAGACCAGGCGAAGATGTCAACATACTCACGGATCATGTCAATCAATAGGCCCTTCATAGATTCCTCTAAGGCAGCCCCGATCTTGATCTCTTTCTTCACCTTTTCAGTGCCTAGGTTTACAATCTCAATAACCTCCTAATGTCATTGAATCTCCCTCTCTTATTGCTTCAGCAATCTGGCTAACTCCTCGGGCAATTCACAATCTTCCTCACCTTCCTTGTTGGCTTAGTATATCGGATTGTCGAAGTCATAGCAGGATATAGCAATATTGTTATTGATGAGACCCATAGGGGTGCATCTGTATGAATAATGATTCATGCTAGATTTTAGAGAGCGGGAAAATTATGAAAAATGAAAATGCACATTGCGATTTATTGTGTGAAAAATGAAATGAAAGACAGGGAACACTATGAATGAATGCAAAAATGTCCATTTTATTGATGATTAGTATTGCAAATTGAAACAATGAAGCCCTTATAATGAGCTATTATGCCTTAGGAAAGACATAGAGCTTTCATACGAGAATAAAACACAAGAAAATTAATTTTTGTGTTGAGTAACAACAGTGTCTGATGACCAACTATTAAGTTTCACTCCTGGGACACTCGTCTTGATCCACTCATCAATTTCGCAGTCGCTATCAATTATATCTTCATGAATAGCACAGACGCTGCTGTAGTCCACCCATCCAGCACTGGAAAAAGTGATCGGGCCTTTACGACCTCTGACACATTGATCTGATGTTGATTAAGCAGGGTTGTAACCGATTCCGAACATATCCTATTTCTTGGGGACCTTTATCGTCTTGCCTCAGCCTCTGTTGATCCCTGATTCCACCACTTTCAGAGCTTGCTTTTAGGATGCGATGGATACAACCTTCCTTTCCTTTTCCGAAAGGGATGTTGATGAGGATGACATGGCTTCAGTATTGACTGGCTCGAAATCCTGGAAAGGGGTCTCATATATCTTAACATCCATCTCCATGTATTTGAATGAAGATAGATGACTAATGAAAATGTCTTCCTCTCCACATACTGTGACAATTTGTCCTTCCCATACAAACTTTAACTCCTGATGGAAAGTCGAGGATATCGCCCCGGCTACATGAATCCAAGGACACCTGAGCAAACAATTGTACGTCGGTTGGATGTCCATGACATAAAAGGTCGTGTTGAACACATGTGGTCCTACCTTGATCGGTAATTCCACTTCTCTGAAAACTGACCTCTTGGACCCATCAAACGCCCTGACTACTAAGTCACTTGGCCTAAGAATCACTCCTTTGTAATCCATCTTGATTAACGCCTTCTACGGAAGCACATTTAAAGATTATCATTTATCAATAAG
The DNA here is from genome assembly GCA_963966055.1 of Lathyrus aphaca. NCBI lineage: Eukaryota > Viridiplantae > Streptophyta > Magnoliopsida > Fabales > Fabaceae > Lathyrus > Lathyrus aphaca. Next base: position 707,206,925 of record OZ014519.1, on the reverse strand, counting down.
CACGTGGGAAAGCACAACCCCTTTGCATTCCATCAAAAATGTGCAGAGCTTTGTTGTGACTGCGCCCCTTTACAATCAAATCAAGATTTGTGAACCCTGTTCTGTGACTAGCGTTAATGCTAGCAACCACCGTCTCGAGTTGGTTCACTTATATTTCTTGTGGCACATAAGCATTATTCGGAATTCTCAGCAATGCCTTCCTATGGGATTCAGAACACATCAATAGCGACAAGATCGAGATTTTTGAAGGAGTCTGTTGCAGATGATCGACTATCTTGTAGTCGCTTTTCTTTATGATCCTCATGAATTCCTCGGCTTCTTTGTCAAAAGTAATGTCTAGATTTGGAACAGGAACATCATTTGTCACAAATTTCTTGCCATTGACCTTAGCCTGGGCATCCACACTATCATTCGGTGGCATTGCACCGTTCCTCAAGGTCTAAGGCACGAACAATCTTCCACTCCTCGTGAATCCACTGACTCCCACATTTTCGACCTGATATGGAGCTGTGTTGGATGTGATTATATCTTTCTTCTGACCGTTGCAATAGAACTTTGCCCCATAATGCCATGGGACGGCTTTCTCACTTTGATACGACATAGGCCCCGGAGTGGTGAACGTGACTGGTGCTACCCTGGTTGGCACCGAAAGTTTGACTGGGGTATAGTAGATAGTGACCATAGAAACTTCCTCTTCTTTAACAACCCAATCAAACTGAATACTTTTGTCATCAATCATCTTTTGAATCCCTGATCTCAACTTGTCACATCCATCGGTAGATTCTTCGCATTCTGGGCAAACTTCCCCACAGCTTGGGAAGATACCTTTCTTTGCTAAACAACCTTTTACTTCTAATAATGAAGTCTTCAAGGAATTAACATCATAAACCATATTCAAACTGTCACCATCATCTATGGCTCCCACGGTTATTCCATGTGGAGGCATGGGATTTTGCAGGACATTCAGTGTAGGAGCAAAGTTGATCGCCTTCAAGTCCAATAAATCTTGCACCTTATGCTTAAGGGCCTTGTAATTTTCTGTAGTATGACCTGAAGCTCCAGAATGAAACTCGCAGTGAGCATTTGCATCATATCAATCAGGAATTTGCCATGGCCTTGGAGGCTTCAAAGTTCTGAGTTGAATCATTTGCAACTGAAGCAGATTATGTAAGAGTTGAGAGTATGACATTGGCAGAACCTCAAAATGTCTTTCGGCCATCTTGGGCCTCGGTTGGTATCCCTTTCGGACCCCTATTATTTGTTGATGAGGTTGTTGTTGGTTGGTTGTTGTAGGGATGGTGACAGATGCAATTTGATAATAAGTAATCTGATTTTCTCTCTTTCTCTGCGAGTACACTGCACCAGTTTCGCCTTATCTTCTTTTTGCAAATGGCTTCTTTGTCCCCGAAGTAGAAGCTCTACCATTATGGATCTTTCCTTGTTTCATCCAATTTTCAACCCGCTCACCAGTCAAAATGATGTCAGAAAAACCACTTGAAGAACACCCTACAAGTCGTTCTATGAAATTCCCTGGAAGGGTATCCATGAACAAATCCACCATTTCTCTTTCGAGCAGGGGTGGTTGTACTCTTGCAGCCAACTCGCGCTACCTTTGTGCGTACTCTTTGAAACTCTCTGAATTTTTCTGGGACAAACTCTGAAACTGAGTTCTGCTCGGAGCCATGTCGATATTATACTGATACTACTTGAGGAACGCCTTTCCTAGTTCCTTCCAGTTGCACACAGCAACCCGTTCTAACTTCATGTACCATTCAAGAGAACTTCTAGACTGACTGTCCTGAAAGAAGTGCATCCAAAGTTTTTCGTCTTTGGTATAGGTAGCTATCTTGCGATAGTAAGCCTGAAGACGAGTCTTGGGACATGAACTCCCGTTGTATTTGTCAAATCCAAGGGCCTTCAAATTCGGTGGGATGATCAAACCTTGCACCAATCCCATATCAGAGACATCAATCCCTAGGGTATCTCTACACTCAAGAACTCTGACCTTCTCTGCTAGCATCTGAAGGTCCGGATGATTTCCCCTCATACCGAACCCCAAATCCTCGTTCAGCAAAGAGAACTGGTCAGCCTGATGATCCTCCACATTCTGAATCAGAATAGGAATATCCTCCGGAGTAGGAGGCCCGCCGACTCTGGTTGGAATAACAGTGGCATTAACTAGATTGCCTTGCGCATCCAAAGTAACTCCGACGACCTGAGGCTCCACCCGCATTTGATCAAGCCTCTGGACAGCAACCCTCAACTCTTGTTGCCCTGGGGAAACACCCTGCATCATGTTCATGAATTCATTCATGCACGTACAAATTTCAGTCAACTCAACTTTAACAGTGTCCATAACGTTTCTTTAATTGCGACGGGTTAAGACGGTGATTTGCACTTCCTCCTGAATAAACAAATAAATTAGGAACCTGGATAACCTGCAAAAGAAAAATGCAAAGATGATATGAATGCATGCAAATGTTGTTTTCTTTCATTCTCAAGGTTATTTATGTCCCCATTCAGGCATTCAAGAATAACCCAGATGGCCTGTGAGAACTTTGACTTTTGGGAAAAGAATAATCCCACAGAGTTTCAGATGAGATAACTTGTGAAGAACCCAATGCTTGGAACACGTGTCATTGCAAAGATAATACTCAAGAATTTGAACCATATCAAATAGCATGAAATGAAGTTTGAGAGTGGCAACAAACTTCCCCGAAGGGTGTCAATTCTTACAGTAAGGAAAAATAGTCGAAGCAACAAGGAATCCCACAACAAGTCAATGGGTAATCTGGTACAAATAAAGGAAACTAGACCCTATGCAACTCCACATTATTCAGCCTCCAGTTTAGGCTCTTGACCACCTGGAATAAGTGAGCGATATCCGGATGGTTCGGGTCTTCAAGCAGATTTTGTATGAGAAAATCCCTCTGATCGAAGGAAGCGTGGAATTCCCTGATCTATTGTAGGAAGATCTCTTAGCTTTCCTTGCTAGGACTAGGCTTAGACCTGGCCTTCTTGATCTCTACACGAAATTTGAGTTCTTCTACCTCCTTCTGAACATCCTCAATTGCTTGTTGCTCTTGAGCTATCTTCTAAATGTAGTCTCTATGTTGTTCGTGGGCTAGCTGGAGCTACTCTTTCTGGTCACCTAATTTCTCCTGAAGATCTTCAATCTTCTGCTTGTACTCAACTTCCACTTCCTTCTGATTCTTCAAGTTGCCTCCCATTTTTCCTGCCAGAGAGTTATTGTTTCATTGGCTTCATCTAGAGACTTCTTGTCCTTTCGACGCTGATTTGTTTTGCGGATTTTAGTCAAACCCTTTTTCTTGAAATATCGCTCTCTTTCTTCAAAGTCTATCTGCTTGACCTTCACCATTTATGCAGCTTTTTGAACCTTTTCCTCTAACTTTTGATTAAGGGTCACCATCATTTGATAGGAACTGTAGGCTTCCTGATTCTCTACCATGAGTTACTGAACTAAAACCTTAAGCTTCTGGCACTCTTCCAAAGGCACGGCAGTCTTAGGTTCCACTACTGCAAGTGGGGTTGGCGTTGAGAATGGTAACAGGACCACTTGAGCTTTCTCCTTTAACCATGTGTCGTACTTGGGAAACGTCTGGTTATTGCTTCTGCCCAAGCATGTTGTACCTCTCCTTCGGATGAGCTTCCAAGAACCTGCAACTTTCCTAACCAACGGAAGGTTGTCCTTTACTAGGAAGTAAAAGATCTGAGCTAATTCTGACTCCTCAGAAACATATTTAAGCGTGTATCCTAATTGACTTCTTAGGAGAATCAGATTGTAATTGATGCCTCCAGTTACTCCTAGAAGTGGCACATTGGGGTACCTCCCACAATTAGTGATGAAGTTCCTTCCTTTTATCCTCATGGTAAACCGGTTGATGTCTTTGACAGACAACATGCTCAACCTCTAGGCCCATATCAGACTAGGATCAGTGAAGACTTCAGTACTCGGCAAGTGCCTCGTGAACCACTTGTAAAACAGAGGAGCGCAACATCGCACCAAACCTCCTCGTTTTTTATCATTCTTGTAGTGCATTGAATAATAGAGGTCTCCCAAGAGAGTAGGCACCGAATTCTTCAACACAAAGAGATGAATGGTGTTTATGTCTACAAACTTGTCGATATCCGCAAACAGAATGATCACGTAGATGGAGAGGGCCAGGATAGCACAAACAAAACTCCACTAATCTTCTACGGTAAGCTCTTCAGCCTTCTTCACCAAGAATTCTAAAGAAAAACTGGACATTCCCCCTTTGGTAGTATTCAGATTCGCAGATACACCATCAGGCGTAGATTTAGCCATCACTGAATTGAAAGGAACCTGATCCTGAAGAGGAACCCTTAAGATCAAAGCATACTCCTCCAATAGAGGACCTAATGAAATGTAAATCATCTGAGTCGAGGGTCATAATACTGCAATAGTGTATGAATAATGCTCCTCTCAGAACTGTCCAGGTCTACCACCATATTAAGAATACCCCCGTAAGCCTTCCGGAAATCTTCAACATGATATGGAGTGATCAGAGACACCATCTGGTTTATCATATATACCTTAGTGTCAAAAAACTTATAATGGATATTCTTCTTCCCGAAGTCTTCCATCTCTGAGCAAGAAGTCCAACCAAAATTGGGAACAGTATGCAACCCTGAGAATGAAAAAGAACACAAATGATTAATGATGTCATGATGTTATGCAATGCAAGGCATGTGATCAGGGACATGTATGTGTCGTTGTTAACCGAATGACCAAGTGTCGGTGAAGATTCATAATAACATTATCTTTGTGCAGGAATTCCAGAATTCACAACCAAATATCATATAGAACTGGATCACATCACAAAGTAACACTGGTAGAGCGAGTATGTTGGAAGTTTAGGGTTCCTACAAACCTGTAAACCCCTTCCAATCTCACGGGTATGCTACCTTGGATCAACATTACGGACTCTCAAAGCCGAATAGCAATAATACGTTCACCATTTCCGAGAAATGGCATAATAACCATATCAGGGAATCAATTTAGCATTATGTACTACTCAGGGAGGTCTCAACTGAGTCAGGGAAAAACAAGCATCCCTTATAGGTTCTCAGCTTCAAGCACTGAATCGAGAAATAATAGTACATCCAGCCCTTGGATACAATACTATCATCATACGAATAATTTGCTTTAACTGAGTTCCTATGAGAGAACCAGGTCATCCTATGTGAGTTCCTAGTGGGACCTCGAATGCGAGTGGGTTTGCCAACTGTAACACGGTGGGAGAACTGACTTTTAGTCATGTTGCGGATAGCAAGAGTCGCCACCGACTTTTATTTTATCCAAGTGGAAAGGACATAAAAGAACAAGAAAGACCTATTTTTAAAAGAATTGGGTTCGGGGGGTAGGTTATATAAAGGGAAGGTGTTAGCACCCTTTATATCCATGGTTATCCATGTGCTCTTAGTTACTTAGCTCACTTAAATTGTTTTTGAAGAGTGTAGTGTGTGATTAGAAATTTTTCTAAGTACTTTGTAATGATCCTCGTATGGATGTATACAAAGCCTTGTTTTGAAAAATGTTTAAGAAAGTGAGGTGTCAAAAGTAATTTTGAAGAGTGAGCAAGTAACTATGAGGTACCTACCCTAGACTAAGTCATGCATGTTCTTATATGTCCTCTCGAGGGTAAGACTATCCTTATTATTAAGGAATAGGTAGTCATTACCTTAGATTTGTTAAGGGACGGGCGTAGGGTCATCGTATGGTCAATGAAGGCAACTTAAGGGATGTCTTTAGCAATTCGTAGGGACTATCATCATTTATTCGAAGGGACAAGATCATTATTCCGTAGGCAACCTCGAAGGGACTTGATCTTTTAAATTTATAGGGACTTGATGATTTTATAAGTGAAGGGACTTTGCTTAAGACACCCCTATATTTGAGGGACTTGACCATTTTATTTTAAGGCAACCAAGAGGAATACCCTAGGAAGTTCAAGATGGCGATCAAAGATCGACTTACGTGTGTGAGTGTTTATTTTCAAATATTTATCTTTTAAAGTTAATTATCTAAATTAATTTTAATTACAAATAGTTTCCACACCCTATTTACTAACCACACAGTTAATATGAAAAATAAATGGCAGAAAATAAAATTCCTACACTATTACATGGCTTAGGGGCAGTTACATAATAATAATAATGGCGGAAAATAATAAAAAAACCAATTATTACAAAGGCGAAGCAGTTACATAATCAGACAAACAATGAATGAATAACATAAAAATGAGTGAATAAATTAGAAAAAAAAAGTTTGCAAACTAGGTTAAGAAAACAATTAGGGTTAGGGTTTGAGAAAAATTTTAAGGTTTAAAAAAAAATTTAGGTTTAGGAAAAAATTTTAGGGTAAAAATTAGGGCGAAATCTGGGTTTTAAGATAAAGATTAGGGCTAAATTTTTAGGGTTTAAAGTTTATGAAAAAAAATTAAGACTTAGGTTTAAAATTAAGGTTTGGGGAAAAAAATTAAGGTTTATGAAAAAAATTAAGGTTTATAATAAAAAATATAAGTTTAAAAAAAAAAAGATTTTGTTTTATCTTTTAGAAATCAGTTTAATAATAATAATAATAAGGAAATTCAAAGAAAATACATAATTTGATGAAAAAGAAAAAAAAATAAAGTTAGAGATACCCAAAATATTGGGGGTTGGTGTTGAACCCTTGACTTTGCCTTTGCCAACAAAAACCTTCAGCCATTACGCTACGCCACGTTTCTTTGCCAAAATGTTGAGAATGAGTATTGAACCCACGTTTCTTTGCCAAAATGTTGGGAATGAGTGTTGAACCCACACCCTCATACTTTCAACCTTAGGTCTTTGTCACTAGGCCAATCAGCGCATGCCACACACCATCTTCTTCCTCCCACCTGCATATTTTTGGTATATACTATTGAAAGAATAAAAAAAGAAATAAACAGGATCAAATAAAATCGCTGCAGATTTTAAAATAATGAAAAATAAGAAAAACGATTAAAATAAAATCTAAAAAATATTAAAACGATGCTAAAAATCTAATAAAATCAAATAAAGAACGCACAATTTTTTTATAGATTTTTTTGAGAATATGAAAATAGAAAATAAATCAAATAAAATAGAAAAAAAAGGAATTTGCGATTTTGAGGGTAGAAATCTTTTAGAATTCTATTCTAAAAGAGTATTGTTTGTTGATTTTTTTCTGAACTTCTGGAAAAAAATTCGGAGTAAATCGAAACAGTAGTACTTACCTGACTTACCTGTCAGCCTGGAATTCTTATCACTACTGCAGCCTTCGAAGTATCGACAAAAACAGATTACAGCAGATTAACCAATAGTTTAGTTCTCCATGGTGCCCTATGATTCCTGCATCGAAACTTAAATCCAACTATCCAAAAACCATCTACACAATCAAACAAACATATTATGTAATCAAAATCAATTAATCATGCATAAATCATTGAAATTGAAAAAAATCAAAAGAAAAGCAAGAATATGAATTTGGTTTGTATGATTTGGCATGAATTTGATGATGAGGATGATTGGAATAGGTTCAGGAAACCTCAAGGATTCATTTGCAGCCTTTAATCAACTTGTAAAAGTGATGGATTGTGGAAACCTAATTTTGAATTATGTGAAATTTTAAAGTATGAATACCATCCTCTTGCTCTCCATCCTTTCTTTTTTTGTCTTGTGATGTTGTTGTGGTTATATAATAATGTAATTAGGTTAAGAATTTGGGCCTTGGTTGGAGTTGTATGGGTTGCTTGAAGGTAAAGAAAACTATGGTCAAAAATATAAAAAAAAACAAATGATATGTTTCCAAATTGGTTGTGCACAAAATTAGAGAGTATCAAATCAACTTAAATGATGTTTAAGAGCTTCTAGAAGAAGAATCAAATCAAATATTTGTATTTTCATATTTTATTTTGATTTAAAATGAATTTTAATGAATAAAATCCAAATAAATAATAAATAAATTATAAAAATCAGAAAATATTTGAATTGGGTCGTGCTTGATGTTATCATGAAGATTGGGTTGCAAAATGATAGGCCCATTTGGAAAAAATTAGATTTAAGCCCTTATTTTCTTCATACACCCCTTGAAAATCTCCCAACTTTGACAAGGCATAAATCCCTCAATTTTAAGGCTATGAAGGTGTTCTTGGACATTTTGGAAAGCTTAAAGAGTCCTCTAACAAACCTCTTTGGTATCATGTCCATATATTTTCCATTTTCAAGTTATGCCCTTTGGAAGATGTTGACTTTTTGTTGACTTTTGAAATGACCTGTAATTTTTTTGCTCATACTTTTCAAATGAAGCATTTTTAGGCTTGACTTATGAGATACAAAGTTGTAGAGAATTCAATTTCCTTCAAAATGAGCTTTGGATGGGAATTTTTTGATGAAGCATGTGAAAGTTATGGCTGGTTAAAGTTCAGTTGACTTTTCCTGTGAAAACCCTAATTTAGAAACTCCTGATTCTTGATGATCTGAAATATCTTTGATGAATCATGATCAAACCTTGATAAAATGATGAATTTTACTTCATAAACTTGATGTTGGCAAAAAATCATGAAGTTTGACTTTGGTTTGACCACAATTTACCTCAACTTGACTTTTTAACCACTTTGACTGATTTTTGCATATGTGATCATCTGACTGAGCAAACCTTTTGGGAAAGCCTTGAAACTTGACATAGGGATTCTTGAAGACATTTGGGGTGTTATTAAGTTCACTTGAGACCTTGGAAGTCCATTTAGCCTGATGAAATCCAAAACCCTAGTTTAGGGTGCATTGCTTAGGAGGAGGCTTTGTCTGAGGGAACTTCCAAGCTTTCTGACTAATTGTGAACCTTGTGAACCTCTTGGGATACCTTGTGAACCTTGTGAACCTCTTGGTATACCTTGTTAACCTTGTGAACCTCTTGGGACACCTTGGTACATAATGCCTTAACTAGGGGAGGACAAATTTTGGGGTGCAACACCAACAAATATGGCCTGCCACTATATTCACTGGAGAAGTTTGTTTCCACTAAGGTCCTTAATGATCGGTCCCCAGATGCACATAACTATCAAGGTTGTACCCTGAAGTGGAGGAAATCCCCACACAGAATATTTCCACGACGATCGCACTCTGGGCGTGGAACACACCGCCACTCATCATGGTGAGACACCATGGAAGTACAATGTTTGTCAAAACTAAAGTTTAGGGTGCACTTGAGCCTTAGTATTGGGCTCATCTCACAGTAACCCCGTCACGCCAAAGAAAATCAGCACAACCAGACAGTCCAATATAATATGATGCATGGAAAATAAAATACTGAAAGCGATAAATAAAGTTGTAAATAAAGCTGTAAATAAAAGCAGTAAAGCTAAACTAAAGCACACAATAGCAAACAGCTAAACACCCAAAGAAACAAAAACAGACAAGCGCTAGGATTGACTCTTAAAGGGGAAACTATAGATTCTAGGTTCGGTCCCCAACAGAGTCGCCAGCTGTCGCTCCTGGGATTTTCATCCTAGTACAAATGCGAAAGTGGCACGGAAAAGGTAAAGTTGTCATCTAGACATTTTTATCCCGAATGAATTGGAAAGGTAATGTTGCACAAACCTAAGAAAAAGGAAATGACAAGGTCCTGCAAACCAAAGAACTGGGTTCAGGAGTCAGTTACAAACTGAGAAGGTATTAGCACCCTAGACCATCCGCCGTACCTAACGGTATCCACACATGTTAGTCTGTTTCAAAGGGTGAGAAAATAAAACTGATGCTGCATAAAATCGCTAACTGGAACTGGAATGAGAGAGGGAACTGGAAAAAGAGAAAGAAAAGGTACAGGAAAAATGTAGCGAAAATAAAGAGTGTGCTTGAATGGGCCCTACCCCACTGCCAACGTATCTTATGGGAAATGAGAATCAGAGTTGACGTAGTTCACCTAACTAAGGCGGGAACTTTGTTTGTGTTCTTTATGAATTGAACAGCTTATGCATATGCTCAGGTGTTGTTGGCTCGTCTGGTACGAGTGCGTTACCGTCTTGCAAAGAGGCAAGTCTTAGCGAGTTTATTCATTATGAGTGAATGAGGTGAGAAGAGAATTCCCGCAGGAAAGACGTGTGTTATTTGTTCATTGTCTTTTAGAAGAAGTGTTTTTGATTTTGTTATTTATGAGACATTCTCATTCTAAGACTTGTTCATCATGATAGATATCCTACACCTCATCCCGAGATGGAATGCGTGCAAATAACCCATGGTAAAGTCTCATGGCGCACGAGAAAGTTCGACCTTTATTAGGTATTTTAGTTTTTATATTGAGATGAGAAAGAAGACTCAAATCGAAAAAGGAAAAAACTATAGGAAACTAAGACCCACCCTAAATTATTTATTCAAGGGATGTCCTATGGGAAACTAAATCCAAAATAGAATAATGCAATATGTATTTTACAACTTTTATACAACATGCAGCAGTGAAACATGGCAGATTTTCATTTATTTTTCAAATGCAAAAATGGAGTTTTAATGTAAACAAAGGATGTAATGATCAAACATTTTAATGCAATAAACCTCAAATGCATCATCAACAATGGAATGCAACACATAAATAATCAACAAAGAATGCAAACTATGTGAATCGCGCAGTTTTAACAATATGCAACCTTTCCAATTACGCGCACAATTGACCAAAACATGAGTGGATCACAAACACAATGCAAAACAAAATTATGAACACCTATTAACGTGCTATTGATGATGCTAAATATTGCAAACAACAATTACAACTAACTATGAACACACATTCAACACTTATGTCAAAAATCGGAATCTAACGAAACGCGTGTCGAGAATTATTAAAACTACACACACATGCACAAAGTCAGCTCCTAAAAACTCCTTAAAATCACATCCTAAAGATCCATGATGATTGGAGGGGGAACGGATATAAAAAATGCAAGGAAAAACAAGAATTTTTCATTATGGTTCAGTGGTAACCGGCTACTACCTATGCAGTAACCGGTTACCAATTCAAAAACTGGGATTTCTGCAAATTTAAACACAGGTAACCGGTACCTATGTGGTAACTGGTTACTCTGCAACCAGAACAAAAAATTTCTGCATTTTTCATGTCAAAACCAGTAGCAACTTATTCAAATAAGCTCTATCCTAATGCCTATCAACCTAGCACGAAAATCACACCTAAATGCAACATTCAAACACCTATTAACTCTATGATCACTCTACAATTCTAGCTTCTACGATCAAACAAACTAAAAGTACCAAAAAGCAATAAAATGCGAAGAATGCGCGAGGCGATATGAAGAGAAATAAGTTAAAACGAGAAGTGATTACGGATTCACCAACCAAAAAAGCGGATGCTTGCTTTGACAATTGATGTGATGTTGAGCAATACGCGAAAGAAGAGAAAACCAGAGATCAAATGCTTCGATCCGCGAATGCGCAAAATAAATGTGATTGATGAGAATTATCCGAAACCACTTTCGAATGTTGAAATAAACACCGGAACCGTAGCATCTTCTTCGATAATCTGCTGAATTGATGAAAGCGGTGGAGGCTTAGCTTCCTATTCTTCTAGTTTCAATGCAAAACTTGAAGAATCTTGATGTTGATGAAGCTTTGGTGTGAGTTTTTAAAATGGAGAGAAATGAGAGAATTGAGATTGTGAGAATGGTGAAAAATATGAAATGTGTCTAATCTCTTTTTGGCTTGATGAACAAGGTGTCGTACCTCGAAAAAAATACGATCCTCGCGATGGACGCGGAAAGAAAACAATAGAGTCGCCACCTAATTCTATTTATTCTACGAGAGAAAAGGGAGATATAGATACAACCTAAAGGAAGGATAAAAAATGGTTTACGGATCCAAATTCTAAGTTCGGGAGTCGGTTAGGCAAGGTAAAGGTATTAACACCCCTTACGTCTGTTGTACTCAACGGGAACCTCTTAGCTTAACTAATGCGATTAAATGTTGATCTTAGTCTTATGTCTTTTAAATGATTATTAATATGTTTCTTTTAAAGAAAAATAAAGTTTTAAATTATTATTATTATTAAGACGAAGAAAGATTAAAGTTTTTATTATTGTGATTTACATGGAGAAAGATGGAAATTTTTTTTTATTAGGGTGCTCGCGAAGGATTAAAATCCTCGTGCCTACGTATTCCTTTGTGCAATGGGAAAGTCAGAGCTTCGTAGTTCGTGCAACTACGATTTGTGTTTTTTAATTGAACGATTGTTTAAAACGCATTCTACTGCTAAGCGTTGGCTTATACTCGTGGTGGAGGCTGAAGCGCTAGCTTGTTTGCGAAATAGAATGATTTGAACAATGTTCGTTTAAAGAAAAGGGGTTTGACCTTTGTTAAGTGTTTTAAAACGAAAGGAGAATGGACCACAACTCGAGGGCTAGCCTCAAGAGTGATTGCATCCAAGGACCCGTGGAGTGGTGGACTCTAGAGTTCAGTTATTCGTTGATTAAATTGTAAAATGATTTGCGTATGTTGGTAAGTTTTAAGTTGTATTCTTATTGTGAAAGGGTGAATGAATTACAAGTCGAGGGCTAGCCCCAACAGTAACTCGATTCAAAAACCCGAGGAATGCTAGATTCCCGAGTTTGGTTCTTTTACGATTTTAATTTGTGATTTAGATGTTCTGAAAACGAAAGAGCGAATGAATTACAAATCGAGGGCTAGCCCCAATAGTAATTCAATTCAAAAACCCAAGGAATGCTAGATTCCTGAGTTTAGTTCTTACGTTAATTGATTATGTGTATTAAGACGTTTTGCAATTATTTTGGACGAATTAGGGTTTAGTATTTTTTTTAAAACGAAGGAGTAAATGACACACCTCGAAGGCTAGCCTCAAGAGTGACTCATCAAAGAACCCACAGAATGCTAGATTTTGAAGTTCAGTTCCTCGTTAATTAATTGTGACGCGTAAAGTCGTGCAGATGGCGATCACCTAAGTGACCGACTTACGTGTGTGCGAAATGTAGGCGTATGAGTTTACTTGGCGTTGGACCAAGAAAATTAATTACAGTTTTGGGACTTATCTTTATTTATTTTTGAAAAAGATTAGTTTTAAGGTGGTCGTACTCATATTAATTTTAACCGTTTATGGTTATAATGAGAAATTAAAATCAATACAAGCTTAAAGCATACATATAACAAAACATGGTAATAAGATCAAACGCACACTCATACTAGAAGAAATAAACCCAAAACTCAAACTCTCCGACTAATGAGACACATCTAAAAAATAAAAAAAAAACTAAACTACCTAGAAAAAAACGGAAATTGGTTTTAAACTTGTTTTTTTTTATTTGTAGGTTTTTTAGAATAAACAAAATTTGATAAAATTAACTAAGGAATAAATAGTTAAAAATTGATATTTAAAAATTAAAACCTAAATATAAGTACTAAGATTAAACAATAGAAATAGCAAAACTAGTTATAGAAATCAAGAAAATATTTTTAATATTTTTAGATATTTTTGATATAACAACTATATATATATATATATATATATATATATATATATATATATATATATATATATATATATATATATATATATATATATATTTAGATTTTTTTTATATCGTTACTAAAGATTTATTTTATAAAAAAACTTTGATATATTAAGAAGAAACCAAATTCCTATATAAAAAAAAATCCCTAAACTAAAATATAATTGTAAATCATTTTATGAAACTAAAAGAAAATTAAATCTATACTACTATTATGAAGAGAGAAAACAAAGTGGGTCTGGGGAGTTGGAGCAGGTCAATCCCTGACCCGGTTCAGTTAACAAAACAAAATGGGCTAAAAACCCTAAATACCAGCCGCTGAAAGTAATATCTCATGTTATCATCATCGTCAACGAAAAACAAATTAAACAAACCTCACGATGCTTTCTCTGTCGTGCAACAACACCTTCGTTTCCGCCCTCTTCGATCCTCCTCTCTCTCTCTACGGCGGTTCACTCAACGCGACTCACTCGCCCATGATAGCTTTGCGGCTCGAAGGTTTCGATTCTCTCTCAATTTGAGTTTCGCGGCGGTGTTTCGGGTAAGATTTCGCGGTCTGTTAAACCAATCTCGCGGTTTGTGCGTTTTGGTTGTTGTGGTCGGTGGGGGGGGGGGGGGGGTCCTCCGAATGGACTTGTTTGCGCGGTGGTTCGTTGGAAAAGGTTGATTTGGTGGTTAAGAGGTTGTGCGGTTTGAAAGGGTTGTTCTGCTGTGTTTGGATTTTTATTGAAGATGATGGGAACAGGTTTATTGTTTGGTACAGCTTGGTAGGGATTTCACAGAGGTTTGTTGAAGGAGATTTTGTAAGTTTTCGGATTGGTTGCTCTAGATTTTTTGTTTAATGTGTTCGACTCCTCCTCCTTTTTGTGGATTTCGCCTCTTCTTATAGAGGTGGGATTAGGTTTTTTTTTGCCTTGAGTTCTAAACTGATAGCTTGTTATAGAAGTGTGTGACAATCTGTTATTTGTTTGATATTGGTGTCAAGTCTCTTTCGATTTCAGGTCTTTGCTTATGGAATAGAGCATCATCACATTCTGGTGTAAACAAAAAGCAAGTCTTTTGTTGTTGACCCGTAAAGAAACCAATTTCAGGTTTGCTGCAATCTGCGACCCTGCTTCTACAACATGCTTGGGCTCTGCTACAGTAGGTCTGTGTTTAATTGGTTTTTGTCTGTTTCTGCTGTACTGATATGATAGTCTCCTGATTTGTTTCTGATTTCTTTCTGCTGTAAAAAAATAGGCTCATTTTGCTGATATGTTATTCTTGCCATTTTTCAAATGCACATAGAACTAATTTTTTTGGCTCTCAAACTTTATTCTGCCTAAATAAAATGCAACAACCTTCAATGAATATTGAAGAGGGAAATAGAACTTTTATAATTAATGATACCCTCATTTCCGTTACATTAGTTTATACTTTATACTCCTCAATACTTATAAATAAGTGGGAAAATAACAGAATTTAAAAACATTACAAACCCAATGATTGGGTGATAACACAACAACTGAAATAAGGAGCACCTATAAAGAATCCTATGAGAAAAATCTACCATCCTGGTGTCTCTTGAGTCTGATTCCTTCAGTAAAATCAGCACCTCAGTGTTTACTTGGTCTATGGTTCTTTCGCACTTGATAATGTATTTATTGATGTGGTGTTATTTTTTGTATCTAATTGCAGCCCTTGATGAGTCCATTATGTTGATTCACTTGCTTGGATTGGCAACATACATGTGGGAAGGAAAAGTTGTGCCGGCAAGTCACATTGGCATAGGAACCAATTTTAATTTCTGGATATGTAGCCTTAGTTGGATGGGCCAGAGCTTGTAAACTTGAACTTAACACTTGAATTTTGGATCTCATGTAATTTCCTTTGCAAGTGAACCTTGGTATCTTGTAATTACTTTGCCCACTAGATATGATAGTATGTAAATGAATGATTTAATTATAATATGAATAGTTTTTTTTTAAATGAATGCATATGAATGTATCTAGTTTGGACATGTATGAAATAAGTCATAAGAATGAGTGCAACATGAACATGATAATATGGACACTTGAATTGAATCTTTGAAATGACGAATGGAATTAAACCTTGAATGGGAATTGAAATTTATTATTAAACATGAAAACGTATTGAACTTAAAATATAAAAATAATAATTTGGAAATGACTTAGAAATAAACTTGAAATTAGAAATAAACTTAGAAATTAAAAATGCAAATTGAAATGAATTTGGGAGTTTGGAATAAATTTGAGAAGTGGTCATGAATTTAGAACATGAATGAGAATTGAAATGAAAAGAACTCGGAAATTCATCATTCAAAATTTGCATAGGAATCAAAGTGAAAGTAGAAATTGAGAAATGGAAGTGAAAGTAGAAATTGAATTTAGGAATTGAAACTTCGAAACAGAAATTGAAATGGAAATTGGAATGGAAACTTTACAATGGAATAAGAACTGAAACTTCAAATAGAATTTGAAAATTAACATTTGAAATGAAACTTAGGATAGAAACTTGAAAACGGAATTTGGAATGGAAACTTAAAATAAATTTCAATTTGAAAATTTAGGAACAGAGATTAGAAATTAAGTTTAGAAATAAAACTTGAAAATGAATAGAAATAAAAATTAAAAATGGATATAATAAGAAAAGAAATAGAGAATGACTAGAAAAACTTAGTGATAGAAATTGAAATAAAATTTTAAAATAGGAAGCTAAGAATAGAATAAAAAAAGAAATAGAACTAGAAATAAAAAAAATATAAAAAATGAATTAAACAATGAGAAATAGAAACTAAATTTAAAATGGAGGCTTGAAAGTGAAAAGAAATAAAGAAAATAAAATCATGAGTAACTTAAAAAAAAGTTGAAAGTGACAGAAAAACAAAAATTGGGAAATTTCCTTTAAGTGCAACGAAGGTATGATGCGAGCAGTTAGGGGTAAAATTTGGGGTGTGACACAAGGTTTATATAGAGGTTAGCTTTGGAGTTAGGTTTAGGTTAGGTGCGAGGTTTGGACACTAGGACCGGATCCTAAGCTTAGGGTTGCTTGAAGTTACTTGGGAATATTCCTAGAATATTCCATTGGCATATTCTTGGAATATTTCTTGGCATATTCTGGAAATATTCCTTTGGAAGGTTGTGGATTATTCTAGAATTTAGTGGAAATACAAGGCAAAGTGAAAATGGAAAAATGATGGGAACAACCAAATGATTTTTACTCTGCATGAAGTAATCGATTACTACCTGTGAGGTAACCGGTTACTAGTACAAAAACTAGCCTTTTTCCTTCAAATTTCAACAGGTAACCGGTTACTACCCCTGAGGTAACCAGTTACTTCAACTAAAATTTGAATTTTCTTCTTTTTGGTGGGAAAACTTGGATATCCGGTTTTTGTCATATTTTTCTGAGATTATTTTCCTTCCGAGACCCGATGATTACCAAATAACCCTTGATCATATGCCCACACCTCGATCAATGATGCATGCACTATTATGTATTTTTTTTCCTATTATGTAATGTATGGATGAATATGCACGATGACGCGGACACGAAGCATAAGCTACTCGGAACCGGTGATACACAAGAAGGAAAATTTTGTGGTGTTACACCTTAGACAAAAATGTGACTTGATTCAAGGAGGAAAAAATTCCAGGATTCTCTGTCTGAACACTTCATTATGTTTGACCTCATGATCGGGGGGCTTATGTACATCCCAGAATTTTCGAAGTCAAATTATAAGTCATTGTGACTGAGTATGGAGAGACAACATGCTAAGTACTTGCATATAATAAGAAGTGTCGAGATTCCGCAGATGAAATAAGTAGGAGCTCGAGCTTTAGGGTTATCAGAGAGTGTTAGTAGTCGATATATACAAATCGACATAACCGTTATGGGGAAGCTCCAAGGTTTCATGAGAGTTACAAAACTTATCAAGAAAATGTTACATGATAATAAAGAGAGCAACATATGTTTATCATTGGAAATGTAACTTGAGGAGACACCTCTTAATGATCTTGGAGATTGAAGATGAGTATAAAAATGTTTCCCACTAAGAGGAAGGAAACAACTAACAAAATCACCTAAAATAAAGTACGTTTGTGATCTCACTTGACTCGTCTCAGGGGAAATTATTCAATAAGTATTTATTAGAAATATAGCTAAAAAATAGGTGACAACAAACAAATTCGTCTCGTTATGCTTGACTCGCTTAAATTAGCTAAAAAGTAGAGTGGAGTGAGCCGAGTTAACTAGATAATCGAGTTCAAAATTTCATCTCGTCCCATTTTTTGACGGACTAGCGAGTTTTTGTGTTAGCCCCATTAAATAAAAAGTAAAGTTCCTATAATGGAAGAAGGTATTATCTATTATTAATTTTATGTAGAAAATGAAAATAATATTTTGAAGATGCTATGATGTCGGATAAACTCTGAACAACTTAATTATTTTGTTTCATTTTCAATTTTTGGTTTTATAAAGTTATTTTATGAATATTAAAAATGGGAAACTGGGATGCTACATATGCGGCCCATTTTAGGATCATACCAATGGGGGAAACAAGTATTTTGTCTCATTTGTCGATGAGTATAGTCGAAAGCGTTAGAACTATACAGTTGCTCCATTGAATCCCTGCAAATCAGATCCTACGTAGGGGGACATGTTCTTTTGGTCGACCTGTAGTGCGCAAAAGATGGGAAGTGTACATGATGTCAACGGAGCTGCCCTGATCAGCAAGAATCCTCTGGACGTTTGTCTTTGCAATCTTTTCCCTTATCAGCAAAGGAATGTGAGAATTGGGGGAACCTCCCAGGATTTCCTCCATATAAAATGTAATGGGCTGTGATTTTCCTCGGACTCTCTCGAGGGAAGATACTTGATTTGGGTTGGAGTCGACCAACTGCTCTAGCTTCCTCATAACTGACCCAACAGTTAGCTAGTTGCAACATCAGCCAGAAATAAGCATAGATGAAGGAAATTTCTCCTAAGAGTTTTGCGTTGCGAGGTATCCCAGGTCCTCGAAGTGGTTGGGGATGAAGAAATCTTCTGAATGAGAGACGGATAAAGAAACCTACAGGGGAGCAGCCTCTCTAGAAATTTCTTCCACCTACTTGGTCTCCTCCTGCCGAGGATCTTCATCCTTCACGTACTTCTTTAGGAAAACTTCTTTAATGAGGATCTCGATAGCGTCTTTAAGGTGGATGCAATCTTCAGTGACGTGCCCATGCTGCAATGGAACTTGTTAGACGATAGCGCGGATCTAGAAGGGGGGTTAAATAGATCCCTTTTTATAAAAATTACTTTTCAAAATTTAATTGAAAATGTATTGCGGAAGTTTCTCGGAAAATCGTCTAGTTTAAATTTGAAGTCACCGGAGATCGGATATACGCTAAACCCAATTGGAATTGAAATGATGACTAGAAGAATTAATATTTCACAAATGATTCACTTGATAAATCAACACTTGATAAAACTATTCTTAACAATGATATAGAGAAGAAATTAGGCACAATCAAATTGATTTTGTGTGGTTAGGCTTTTTACCAAACACTTGGAGTGCACACACCAAGGATAATTTTGTTGTATCAAATAGTGCAGAATTTTACCCACTCTTGTTATCACTTTTGAGTGTAACAATTTATCAAATACTTTGAGTGCACTAATTTGATATACCAGAATTTTAAAGCACACAAGATCAAGATGAGCAAAAGTAAAATACGAGAAACGTAAAGAACACAAGGAATTTGTTGAGGCAGTTCCTTCGTCATCCTCGCTCGAAGTACTTTGCCCCCAATTCACAATCGAATTAGGCAATTTTATTAAATTGCAATTGTTTTACAAGAAGAAAAATAAATGAACCAAAAAACCAAACCGCGTTGAATATGTTGTCAAATCTTCTTCTTGTCCCTTGATCCAAAGTAGAATCAAGTCTTCCACGCGTGTCGAGAAAGCCTCTGATTAATTGCTCCCTTCTTACAAGGATTCACGATCCTCCAAACTTTGATCACGATTGAGTTTCTCCAACACTTGTGAATCCACAAAGACCTTCACAATCCTCCGTCTACCGTGATATGAAAGAACGATCCATTTGATCTTCAATCTACCTCACTCAGCTGAATCTACGAATGATCGTTGTGTGCAAAATCCCCAAACCTTCAACGATATTGGAGGAGAAAACCCTTCAGATTTTTCCAAGAAAAACCCACACACTCTAGATCCAATCTGAAACACTAATTCACGATTGAACGTTATCTTCGAAATAAGCACCGAAATCAAACAAAGATTGTTGTGTGTGATTGTTGTTTGATGCAAGAAGGAAAAAGATGAAGAGAGATGTGTGTATATCTTTCAGTTTTCTTGCTAACCTCTCAAAAGAAATGAAACCTACTATTAATATTGGTTAGTGATTGTAACATAATAGAAATGAAAATTAACTGAAAAATTGAGTCAGCACAGTAATGAGCCGACTCAAATCATTAAATGAGATGGCTCAAATTTCCAGGTGAGCCAGCCTAAAATAACAGAGAGGCAGCCTGTTGAGACCCGCGGGAATTGAGAAGAAAAATATTTTTGATGAGTCGGATCATCCATACCCATGAGTCGACCAAAATGATGCCTCAGTCAGCCTGTTGGGACCCGTGTGTTTTAGACACCAAACACACTGAATGAGTCAGCTCATTGTGGAATTTGAATCGGCTCATTCAGTTCATTTTTCCAAAAATTCCATTTCTTGCTTTTTGTTAGAGAACCACTTATGCTTTCAATCATGCCAAGTTTTTGACACATTAAAATTCATGTCATGTCTCACAAACTCCCCCTTTTTGATGATGGCAAAAACTTGATGAATCAATCGCCATATGTTGTTGTTAAGCTCCTCCTGACTATATAACTTGATCTTATATGCTATCAATATCATCTCCCCCTTTGACAACATCAAAAAGAAGACGATACATATGAGTTAACCACCAATGGAAATAACATGTGAAACATAATTTCAATATGAGAAACCAATTGCAATAAGAACATGCATTCACAAAAACACAATTTGGAAAAGCGAGCATGAACATTGACAATAAAAAAATAAATTCAACCAAAGGAAATATGAGTTCATACAAAATCAAACCATAAACAATCATTATACATAAGTGCACTCATAAACAAAACACACAAAAAACATGCAATGATTCTCTCAAGCTTGGGGATTACGATCTCGAGTGGATGGATAACGGCGATGATAAGTGATAGGTTGTGAGCATCCATATCGGTTTCGGTAAATTGAAGAAAGCTGTTATTGAGAGAGTTGAAGGAAGTGTCCTGAGAAGCCAAATGATCATGCAGTGCGGTATACCGAGTGTCTTGAACAGACACATAATCGGCAAAAGCGGTGTCTTGCTCATTTAAACACCGTTCTAACTCCGAGTATCTTTCAGTCTGAGTTGTATAGTAAGCTTGCTGTTGAAGTTGCATATTCTGAAGCATAGCCATAATTCTTGACGAATCATCTTGATGCGGTTGAGACAGAGGAGGAGATGGAGGAGCAAAGCGAGTGGCGGTGTTTGTCCAACCGGTATGTTGCCATTCACCCTATACTTGATTTTCATAGGAATCAGTAGATGGATTTCCATTCCATTCTTCGTTGTCAGGGGGAAATTCTTCATTTCGAACCACATTTGGTGCATTTTGATCCTCAAGATCATCCCCTTCAGAATTTTCGCCCGCCTCTTGAATAAAGTCACCTCTTAACAGAAAATGATATCGTCTTTCTTGGGAATCCCACATGTGACCCATTAGACTTAAGGTCTTTTGTTGAAAGTAATTCGAGTCAGGCACGAAAACCATGAGTAAGTCAATACCAACAATTTCCGCTTTGTCGATGATCTTCTGAATGATGGAAGGATATGCAAGAGCAACTCCTTTCTTTTCCTTTAGGGCAAAAATATGACTCGCAAAATAATGGGGCCATTTGACTTTGACCCTGTTCCTAATAATATATATCAGATGAACCTCACTCATATCAATACGCGAAAAGCCACCTTTCTTTGGATGTAAATTGTGTGCAACAATCCAATGAAGGATACAATCCAACAATTTAACTTTTTTAGTAGTTGTTGTGTTTGGAAACAATTAAGAATTAGCAATGAATTCAACAAAAGGTTCTTTAAGTATACCATTTAGTTCAGAACGAAATGATTAATTCTCCACTTGAGATGTATCAGTCATCAAGATACTAGCTTCCTCAGGATCAATGCGAAACAAATCTTTCCACACTTGAGCGTTAACAACAAACATTCTAGTGCCCATATGGAAGTTGAATTCAAACCCTTTAAAAGTACCAACCAGACCAGCATAGAACATCCTTACCAAATCCTTATTATAATCTTCATGACAGGAGAGAAAAGGATTGATACCTTGAAAGTCCATCAGTTCAACAATGTGAGGAATGTGCATCTGATTTGCAGTTGTTCTAGAATACACATATTGAGGAACAATCTTCCTGTTCTTGAACTTTTTGTTATAAACCTCAACCAAATCAGATGGAAGAAGAGACAAAGCATTGACAGGGAGAGATGATTTTGAATTAGAACCCCATGACCTTTTACCTATAGTTCTTGAAGCCATTGTTGAGAATTAAGAAATTTGAAGCTTTGAGAGAGGATTTTTGGGTTTTAGGGTGAAGAGATAAACTTGAGAGAATATGAAAATATGAGATGATGATGATAATAAAATGAAATGTTAATGAGTTTTATTGTAGAAATCCATAAAAACAATAAATTGAAAGTCAAAAGTTGATGGAAGGCATTGATGTGCCGACCTAGGAAAGAGGAAAGGCAGGCGGCGCGTCTTTTCAAGACCGCCAAATGTTAGTTGATGCGACAATGAGTCGGCTCAAAATGTAAAATTAGTCGACTCAATTTATATTTGAAATTAGTCGGCTCAACGAAGCAGAGAGTTCGACTCATAAGGTTCCATGAGCCAACTCATGAGTCGGCCTGTTGGGACCTGTCGCTCCCAACAGATGAGACTTAACTCAAATGAGGTACAGACGCGAACGGTAGGTGAAAAGAGGGTGAAATGAAAAGAGTCGCCAGCTAGGCATTTTTATCCCGGAGGAAAGGCAATGCTGCATAGACCTAGAAAGATATGGATAAGACGGTTGCGAACCAGGGAGACTGAGAAAGGGGGTTGGTTACAACCTGGGAAGGTATTAGGACCCAGATTGTCCGCCGTACTCGACGGGATCCACGCTTAAAAGATTTGTGTTTTAAAAGGGGTAGTGTCAGTGCAATCTGTGTATAAAGGAGCTGGAAAAGGATGTACAGGTGTCAGTGTAAGAGAAGTGAAATGTATAAGTGAAGTGTCAGTGTAAGAACAAAGATGAAATGCTCATGATAATGAGGCTAAAGAATAAGGCTAGAAGGAGGGGGAATATACAGAGACTTTTGTTCGATAACAGTTAAGTTATGCCTACGTATCCTCTCGTGCAATGAGGAAGTCAGAACACCGTAGTTCGACCCAAAGAAACTGAAAGGTGAATTAACTGATGAACTGCTTACTTGTCTATGCTCAAGTGTAAGACCTGTCTGGCTCAGGTGCAAACTGTCTTGCATTAGACGGAAGAAGCAAGTTCTCGTTTGTGAGTGAAGGTGATGAGAAAAGAATCCCGGAGGAGACGATTATTGTTTGTTTTTGTGTTTTCAGTCTTTTATTGCTTCTGAAAGTTTGTCATAAGAAAATGAGCTTAAGCCTAAACCAATGGGTTAGTAAACTCATCACATCCTCCCTCTGATTAGGGGTAATGAGAATGCCTTAAGTGTGAAGTCAACTTCTCACACTTAAACACCATGGTGTAGGATTAAGATCATTAACCTACTTGTGGTTATTTAGATGTTTTTGTTGTTTTTGTTTAGTGTTGAGTAATGAGATTAAGCCATAATCATGGATTAAACAGACTCATTACACCATCCTAATAGAAGGATAATAGATGAGAATGTTTAAGCTGAGGAAAGCTCCTCAACTTAATCCATGGTTAGGGATTAAACCCATGACAAAACAAAACCTTTATTAAGTGGATTTTAGTTAATGATAAGATGATGAAGTTAGTTTTAGGGTTTGTAAGACAACTTGAGGGGGACTTGTCCATTAACACTAGGGTT
This sequence comes from Lathyrus aphaca, assembly GCA_963966055.1. Taxonomy (NCBI): domain Eukaryota; kingdom Viridiplantae; phylum Streptophyta; class Magnoliopsida; order Fabales; family Fabaceae; genus Lathyrus; species Lathyrus aphaca. The sequence continues at coordinate 707,183,212 of OZ014519.1, read as the reverse complement.
AGTCCTTCTTAACCAATTAAGGAAGAATTAGAACCCTAATGTAAGGCCCAAGTTACAAGCTTGATGTCTTGATGATTATTAGATGAATTGATTAAAGGATTTAAACACATTAAGGGTTTAACACTTAGGATTAAAGTTATACACTCCATCCTAATAAAAGGATGCAGGCATAAGCTTAATCACAAAGCCTTAAAACCTTTAGGGTTTAGTCCTTGATTATGAGGTGAGAAGAGAAGACTCAAAGAGACACAAAGGTAAAAACTAAATGGGGGACTAATCAAAACCCTAATTATTGTCATGCTTGGTTGTTCCTAAAACTTGTGAGGTTTACAAGAAAGAACTTCAGAGCAACCACCAGGAAGCAGATGAAAGGAACAAAGAGAAGCAAAGTAACTTGCTTCATTTAAGAAGACAAGTCACTTGAGGAAAGAAAGTGAGGAGAAGAAGAAAGAGCAAGCTCAATCCCAAACACAAGACAAAATGCAACAATGATGCATAAGAGAGATGAAAAGAAATTGTGAGAAGTGAAGGCAAATTCACTTCTCAAAGTAACTTACCACCTGAAAAGTTAGTGAAAGGAATGCAATGCAATGCAAAAATGAGATGGAATAGCATGATGCCAACCAAAACCAGAAGCATAAGTATGATGCTATGAGATGACACAAACATGAAACAATGCATGGGGATGATCATACAAACATATGGATGCAAATGAGGCATGTTTAGAACCATAAACATACATGAAAAGTTATGGAATGCAAATGACATACAACATGGCAAATGAAAGATGCAATGATCAAACATGATTCTAATATGTCTTAAGATGTGTTATGAATCAAATGGATGCATAGAATGTCATGGCAAGTCATGGTATGTAAGCAAATGCAAGATGAATGCAAAAGGAAGCCCAAATTAGGGTTTATGATCAATGCACAAAACAAAAATCAAAACCAGAAGCAAACATCAAGGTAAAAAATTGAAAATGCATTCAAGGGAACCCTAAACCTATACAAACTCACTGCCCAAAGGAGGGGATCCAATTCTTAACCTAGTGAAAGTTATGAATTTCTTAAGATTTCTAGGGTTTTAAGGTACCTTGTCAAGAAAAATGCCAAACAAATTGAAAATGCAAGATCAATTCATGCCAATTTAACCATATAGACTACATGCTATACAAGATGCAATGCAAAAAGAATCAAAGTCCAACTCTCAAAGACTAGGCAGAAATGAATTTTTGAACATTGGATCAAAATAATGCTTTGAAATGAAATTAATTCCATGGTAAATTGTCAAAAGACATCAAGATCAAAAAAGAAATTTGGTTTGAAGGTTGGACAATGTTTCTAAATGATTTTAAAGGTTTCATGAATTTTTTTGTGATTTTTAAATACCTAAAAGTATTTTTAATTAATTAATTCTCATTAATTAATTAAAAATAATCTTTTAAATGATTTAAAAATATTTTTTAATGCAAAAAATAAAAATAAAAATGTTTTTGGTTTCTGAAAATTAATAAAAGGTTGCATAAAAATTTTCAGAATTTTTGAAGATGTTTTACTATTTTTAATAAATTGTGCAAATAAAATACAAAATAAATGAAATAAAAATTAAAATATGAGAAGTATGCAGAAAGAGAGGCCAGGATTGAATATGGGAAATGGTTTGTTGACTGCGCGCCAGATCCTGTGGCTGGAATTCAAACTGACTAATCCTAATTAATTAAATTAAATAAATGAGATTAGGGTTAAGTGAGGAATCTGGGCCATTCATGCGCGCGGGAGATTGACTAAGTCAACCAGATCAAGGGTTCACATTCAAACCTGGCTAACCCTAATTAATTAGCCCTAATTACTTTCAGGTCACCGGAGACGAGCTCCGGTCGTCTTCTCCGGTGACCTCCCTCCCTGAAAATCTCCAAAACACTCCCTAGGTCAAATCAAACCCTCCCCCAAATCTCCAGAAATGATCCCCAAGCCCTCTAGAACAAGAATCCAGCCACAAAACTCATTTCTTTCCACTCAAAACCATGATTCGAATCAAAAATGCAAAAATGACCAAACTTTCAGAGATGCAATACACACTCAATACTTGATCATTTTCAAAAATAAAAGGTTCAGTGAACTCAGGGAAGCATGTAGATCATTTTAGAAACAAGAAATGAGAGTTCTGGAAAAATGAATTTCCATGGCTACCTGAATCGAAGCTTTGATTTCTGGCACTTTCTGGCTGGTTTCTTGCTTCCAATCACCTCCAATGGACCTCCTGAGAAGCTTTCAATGCTTGTTTGAAGTTTACAATGGTTGGTTTGAAAGATAGCTGAAGTTCTGCTCAAAGAGGGGCAGGAATCGTATTTTGGTTTCAGTGAGTTTCAGGCTATGGTGATGGGTGGTTTTTGATCAATGAAGTGTGCTGAGTTTGTTTGTGGAGTTTGTTTATGTGTTTGTGGCTTGTACTGAGTGTTTCGAATGCTTTTGCAAGTTGGGGAGATTTTGATAATTATGGCTTGTGTTGTGTTTCAGCTTGAAGTGAATGGTGTGTTATGCTGGCTTTGGTCCATGTATCAAAAGGGGATAGGTCAGAAAGTTGTTGGTGGCCTATGGTGATTGGTATGGGTCTTTGGCCAAAATGTCAACTTGATGTGTACTTGAGGTATGGGCTATGCTACAACTTGCTTTTTGTCTTGCTTTGGTTCAGCTGAGTTTAAGGAGAACCATGGAATTGTTTATGAGATGATTCAGCAACTTGATCAAGGTTTGTGTAGTGTTTTGCAAATTTCATAAAGCTTGGCCCCTTTGGAAATTCTTGTGATTCAAGGCATCAAAATGCAAAGTTCCTTGGCCCATTCTGAATTTTAGATGTCACATGATCATGTTTTGAAGAAATGATACACATTTGAGGCCTTTAGAACACTTGATCAAACCATTTTGCAAAATGTCTCTTTGGTAGAAAACTTCAAATTTTGTGATTTTAGCCAACTTTGACAAGCCATAACTTTTGATCCAAAATGAATCAGGTCAAGTTTTTGTACTTTTTGAAAAGGGAATGATCCATTCTACAACTTTCATGACCAAAGTTTTTCCATTTGAAGCATTTTTTAATCAAAAAGCAAGGGTTGAAAAAGTTTCCCAAAATGGTAATTTTCATTAAAAGTCAACTTTCCCAAAAAGTCAACTTTGCAAATGACTTGAAATTCTTCAATTTTGTGAACTTACAACATCTTCCATGATCAAATAAAGATCATACATAATCAAAATGATGATGAACACCCTTTGGTTGGGTCATTGGGGGCCTCAGATGCCCTGATTTTGCACTGACTTGCTTAGAAAGTCAACTCTTGATCAGATGCCTTCCCCATTGAATTTCTTCATGAAAATTGATATGCATGATCCCTATACCATATAGAGACCAATAGAAACAATAATGACCAAAAAATTTGGAGTTATGGCCTCTGAAACCAAAACCCTAATTCTAGGTCATCTGTGCAGTCAAACCTGGCTCTGCTTCCATGCCATTCTCAGTTCTTGTGATTCTTTGACATTCTTGACTTTGAGAGGATATAATATGATGCTTGAACACACATAGACCCCTTTGAAGTGATTGATGACCTTTGGAGTGGCTCAAGAAGCTCTTGGATTGCTCAGATCACAAACCCTAGATGCAGATGACTTTGAACCAATGCAGTGAAGCAAAAGTGTGGTATGAGATGATGTGGTTGAGTTTATGCATATGAGAAGATCACAATCCATGGTGTGAATGGGTGAGGGAAAATTTGGGGTGTTAACAGGACCCGACAATTTTGAAAGAAAATTTTCACCAAAAACCACTTAAACCACCAGAAATCATGAAAATATCATCATTTATGCTAATCATTTGACAGACAACCAATCATAATCCAAAAGAAGAGAAGAAATAGATAAAGATATGAACATAAGCAATGCAACACAATTTTACTATGCATATCATGAATGAATAGAGATAACTAAGTTTAGAAAGATATTACCTCGAGTATATCTGAAATAGATGCACGATACCACTATACAACAAGAAGTTAGAGACAAGAGGAATTGAACCAAAGAATAATATAAAACAAAGCAATGATTATATAGATCTATCCAAGATGTCAAGAATACCAAGTTCCCTACGGATATAGAAGAAAGGATCGGTAGCAAGTGGTTTTGTAAAAATGTCGGCTAGTTGATTTGAACTATCAACGTGCTCAAATACCACATCACCTTTCTCTACATGATCCCTAAGGAAATAATGCCTTATTTCAATATGCTTAGTGCGTGAATGAAGAATAGGATTTTTGGTAAGATTAATTGCACTAGTGTTGTCACACAAAATTGGAATTTTCTTAAGAGAGATATTAAAGTCAAGCAATTGTTGTTTTAGCCATAATATTCGGGCACAACAATTTCCGACTGCAATATACTCCGCCTCCGTAGTTGATAAAGCAACGGAAACTTGCTTTTTGCTATGCCAACTAACAAAAGAGTTTGAAAATAAATGACAAGTTCCACTAGTGCTTTTCCTATCCACTTTGCAACCGGCAAAGTCGGAGTCGGAAAAACCTACCAAAGAGCAATCACTACCCTTAGGATACCATAAGCCAAACTTAGACGTACCACTAGGGTTGTTCAAAAAAACTATGAACCGAACTGAACCGCTAAACCGAACCGAACTGAAGTTAAAATAACCAAACCATTATGTTTGGTTAGTGAACCAAACCATTTATTTATTAACGGTTCTAGAACCGAACCAAACTAAAATTAACCAAACATAACCAATAGTGAACCATTAACTTATTAGAAAATTTTAAATAATATTCACTACTTTTGAAAAGTCAAACTAATTGTTTTCAAAAATATCAAAAAAACCGGTTTTGTTTTTGAAAATGTCAAAAAACCGATTTTTTTATAGAAAATATAAAAAAAAAGATTTTTTCGAAAATATAAAAAAAACCAATTTTTTTTCGAAAATTTCAAAAAATCGATTTTTTCGAAAATATCAAAAAACCATTTTTTTTCGAAAATATCAAACAATGACTTTTTTTTTAAAATATCAAAAAACTGACTTTGTTTCTAAAAATATAAAAAAACCGATTTTTTCCTGAAAATTAAAAAAAAAACCGATTTTTTTCGAAAATTTAAAAAAACCATTATTTTTCGAAAATATCAAAAAACCGATTTTTTCCTGAAAATTAAAAAAAACCGAATTTTTTCGAAAATTTCAAAAAACCATTTTTTTCGAAAATATCAAAAAACCGATTTTTTTTAGAAAATATAAAAAACAGAATTTTTTCGAAAATATAAAAATTCCGATTTATTTTAAAAAATATAAAAAAAAACAGTTTTTTTTTCCAAAATTAAAAAAATCGATTTTTTCATAAATATCAAAAATACGATTTTTTTTCTAAATTTCAAAAACCGATTTTTTTCAAAAATATAAAAAAGCCGATTTATTTTCGAAAAAAAATGATTTTTTTCTAAAATATAAAAAAAAACCGATTTTGTTTATGAAAATATAAAAAAAACAATTTTTTTTCAAAAATATCAAAAAATCGATTTTTTTCGAAATTATAAAAAAGCGACTTTTTTTTTTCGAAAATATCAAAAAACCGATTTTGTTTTTGAAAATATAAAAAAACAACTTTTTTATCAAAAATATTAAAAAAACGATTTTTTTTTCTTCGAAAATATAAAAAAAATCGATTTTTTTCGAAAATGTAAAATAATCGATTTTTTTCCTGAAAATACAAAAAAACGACTTTTTTTACGAAAATATAAAAAAGTCGATTTCTTTTTGAAAAAAAACTATTTTTTTTCTAAAATATAAAAAAAAAACGATTTTGGTTTTGAAAATATAAAAAAAAAACGATTTTTTTCGAAAATATAAAAAAACCGATTTTTTTCCAAAATATAAAAAAACGACTTTTTTTTCGAATATATCAAAAATCCGATTTTGTTTTTGAAAATATATAAAAAAAACGACTTTTTTTTCAAAAATATTAAAAAACCGATTTTTTTTTTGAAAATATAATAAAATCAGTTTTTTTCGAAAATGTAAAATAATCGTTTTTTTCCTGAAAATAAAAATAATCGACTTTTTTTTGAAAATATAAAAAAAAACTGATTTTTTTTCGAAAATATAAAAAAAAACGACTTTTTTTCGAAAACATAAGAAAATCTGATTTATTTCCGAAAATATAAAAAAAACGATTTTTTAAAAAAAATAACAAACATATAAAAAACAAAGTTTAATAGTTTGGTTCTTAAACATATGGTTTGGTTTGGAAAAATTTGTCTTCTAATGGCTTAGTACAGTTCGGAGTTCCGAACCGTTATACCAAACCAAAAGTTTTGGTTCAGTTCAGTTCTGAAAAAAATGGAAACGGTTCGGTTCGGTTCGGATGATTTATATAATGGTTCGGTTCAGTTCGGTTCAGTTTTCTCATTGAACCATACCATGAACAGCCCTACGTACCACAAAGATACCTAAGTATGCGTTTAACTGATTTTAAATGTGTTTCCTTAGGGAAAGATTTAAACCTAGCACACATACATACACTAAACATAATATATGGATGCGATGCGGTAAGATAAAGAAGGGATCCGATCATACCTCGATACCTTTTTATATCCACATCCTTACCCTTTTCATCACGATCAAGACTTGCCGTAGTAGGCATTGGTGTATCAATAGGCTTGGAGTTTATCATATCAAACCTTTTGAGAAACTCATTGCAATATTTAGTTTGACTTATGAAGGTTCCATCTTCAAGTTGTCTAATTTGATGTCCGAGGAAGAAATTAAGCTCCCCCATCATACTCATCTCAAATTCACCTTGCATAAAACTTGAAAATTATTTGACTAACTTCATGTTAGTAGTTCCAAAAATAATATCATCTACATATACTTGAACTAATATAGAATGATTTCCTTCTCGTTTAATAAAGAGAGTAGTGTCAACCTTTCCTCTTGAAAAACCTTGATTGATTAAAAATTTTCTTAGGCGCTCATACCAAGCTCTAGGAGCTTTTTTGAGACCATATAAAGCACGTTTTAGTTTATATACATGATTTGGTTTTTCATAATTTTCAAATCCAGGAGGTTGACACACATAAACCTCTTCATTTATATATTCTTTAAGGAAGGCACTCTTAACATCCATTTGATATAATTTGAAGTTTCGTGAACAAGCAAATGCAAGTAAAAGGCATATAGCCTCAAGGCGGGCAACAAAAGCATAAGTTTTCTCATAGTCTATGCCTTCCTCTTGGTTATACTCTTGAGCAACAAGACAATCCTTGTTGCGAACAATAATGTCGTTTTCATCCAATTTGTTCCTAAAAACCCATTTGGTGCCAATTACTCGATGATCTCACGGAGGTGGAACAAGATCCCAAACCTCATTTCTTTTAAATTGATTTAGTTCCTCTTGCATGGCTAGGAACCAATTTTCATCAAGTAAGGTCTCTTTGGCATTTTTAGGCTCAATTTGAGATATGAAGGCATAATAAAAACAAAAGTTACTTATCCTTGATCTAGTAATGACACCCTTTGAGATATCTCCAATGATGTTATCAATTGGATGATCTTTCGATATCTTCCATTCCAATGGTAGATCATTTTTAGAAGATGCTTGACCTTCATCTTTGATACTAGACACACCAACCGGCTCCTTATTAACAACATCCGGAATGGGTTCCACACGAGATATATCAATGTCTTTAACAATCTCACTAGAAAAGGCACCTGCACCAATAACAACACTACCTTTTCCGACAATATTCGGATAAGACTCATCAAAAGATACATGTATAGATTCTTCAACTATAAGTAACCTTTTATTATATATTCTATATGCTTTGCTTGAATTAGAGTATCCAAGGAAGATACCCTCATCCTCCTTTGAATTAAATTTACCAAGGTTTTCTTTTCCATTATTTAGCACAAAACATTTGCAACCAAAAACATGAAGATGCGACACATTTGGCTTTCTTCCTTTTAAAAGTTCATAGGGCATTTTGTTTAGAATAGGTCTAATAGTGATCCTATTTAAAACATACCATGCGGTGCTAATAGCATCGGCCCAAAAATATTTAGGAAGACCGCTATCATTAATCATAGTTCTTCCCAATTCCTCCAACACACGGTTTTTACGTTCCACAACACCATTTTGTTGTGGAGTTCTAGGAGCAGAAAAATTATGATCAATGCCATGGTTTTCACAAAAAATTTCAAAGAGATGATTTTAAAACTCACCTCCATGGTCACTTCTAATAGTTACAATGTTTGTGCCAAGTTTATTTTGAGATAATTTGGAAAAAGTTTCAAAAGCCGAAAAGGTATCACTTTTACTAGCTAAGAAAATTATCCAATAAAATCGAGAGTAGTCGTCAACAATAACAAAACCATAATAGTTCCCTCCTATACTTTTGATTCTAGAAGGACCAAAAAGATTCATGTGTAGAAGTTCAAGAGTTCTAGAAGTAGAGACTAAATTTTTTGATTTAAAAGATATCTTTGTTTGCTTTCCCATTTGGCAAGCATCACAAAGATGGTCTCTAGTGAACTTTATGTTAGGCAAACCGACTACTAGGTTTTTGGAGACAACCTTATTTAGCAAGTCAAAGTTTATATGAGCTAAATGTCTATGCCCAAGCCAAGACTCTTCACTTTTGGAAATAATACATTTAGGATCACTCAAGGTCAACAAATTCAAATCAAGCATATATACATTGTTAACCCTCAGGCCTTTAAACAAATCCTCTTTGTTTTCATTATGTTCAATTATGCAACCTTATTTAGAGAATGATACATTATATCCCTTGTCACATAATTGACTAATGCTAACAAGATTATGCTTAAGACCCTCAACTAAAAGGACATTAGAGATAAATGTAGAAAAGGGATTACCTACACTACCTTTGCCGAGTATAGCTCCCTTGTTGTTATCACCATAGGTAACAAAACCCTTTCCTCTTAGCCACAAAGTCATATAATAGGGAAATATCACTTGTCATATGTCTTGAGCAACCACTATCAAGAAACCAACGTTTCTCCGTAGTCTCAAGACACTCCACCTACATGATTAGACAAGAGAGAAAGGTACCCAATTTTCATTGGGTCCTAGAGTGTGAGTGAAAATTTTGTTGCTTTTGGGAAACCATTGACAAATGCCTTTAGGGACCAAGTATCTCCTAAACCGACATTTGGCAATCGTATGACCTTCCTTGCAACAATAGTGACATTTCAAGAATGGTTTAGACTTGCATTTACTATTTTGATCTTTCACAACCTAGGTATATTTTTGATATGGGTTGTTCATTGATTCTCTAAAGTTTAAACGATCAATAGTAAACATCATCTTTGGTTGTGACAACTTGTCTAGTTTGGCTTGAAGAGTTTTAACCTCTTTTTGCCAAATCCAACATGTTTCACAACTATGAAAGTTATGCCATTCTCGCTTGTCTTCTACAATAGATTCTACCATCGAAGTCTTAAGAGCTTTCATTGCATTTTCATTATCCGAAACCTTTTTCTCTAAATATGCAAAAATCCTTCTGTCGAATGCAATGCGCTTGAAAGCTTCTTTAGCCTCTTGATAGAGAACATTAAAAGTACTAAGGAAATCATTATAAGACAATTTTTCAGCATAATCGTATTTAGCATGTCTTACCTCTTTCTTGCCTTTCTTATGGGCCATGAAGCATAGATTTACTTTTTCTTCCTCATCGCTTGAGCTATCTTTGCTAGATGAATCACTATCATTTTCCCAAGCGATATATGCTCTTCTAGCCTTGTTACCTTTTCTTTGATATTTATCTTTTGCCTTATCTTTCTTTAGCATAGGACAATCCGGTTTATAATGACCCGGTTTTCCACAATTGTAACAAGATCCATTGCCTTTAGTACTTTTAACAAACTCTTGCTTGGAAGGATTAGATTTTCTTTGATAGTTGATTAGACGCTTGTCCAAATGGGATATCTCATTATTTTTGAGATACTAATTGTATCTTCTTACAAACAAACCCATATCTTTGTTTGATTCGTCTTCATCATCACTTGAATCACTCTCACTATATTTATTGGTGGAGGATTTTGAGGAATAAGCCTTTAATGCAATAGACTTCTTCTTCTTCGCATGATCTTTATTTTTCTCGCTCTTTTCTTTCTTTTCATTGTCTTCATGCTCATGTAAGTTTAAGAGCTCTTGTTCATGCTCTTGTAGCTTTCCAATAAGTGTAGTTAGGTCCAAGGTTCTTACATCATCGACTTCTTTGATTGCCGTAACTTTTGGCAACCATTCCCTAGTAAGACATCTCAAAATCTTGTTAGTAGCTACATCATTAGGAGTAGTTTTACCAAGAGCATTTAATCGATTTGTCAAGTGAGAAATTTTTGTTCCCATTTCACCAACGGTTTCCCCTTGGCTCATGTGAAATTGATCGAACTCTTGTTGTAGAGTATTAATTCGAGCAAGCTTTACATCATCGGTTCCCTCATGGGCAACTTGTAAGGCTTCCCACGTAGCTTTAGCCGATGTGTGATGAGAAACTCGAAAATATTCATCCGATCCTAAAGAATCTATGAGCATGTTTCGAGCTTTCCAATCGTAGCTATATTTCTTTTCATCATTATCATCCCATTGTGCTTCTGGTTTTTCAATTTGGACATTATCCGGACCGACCATAGTTATTTGAAAAGGGCCGTCTTGAATAACTTTCCAAATTTTTCTATCAACAGAGTTGATATGAATGCACATACAATCTTTCCAGTGACTATAGTTTTCTCCGATAAAAATTGGAGCTCTATTGTATGCCCCCATTGGATCGTTGTCCATTTTCCAATAAGTTGTATGTAAAGCACTAGATGAACCAGGCTCTGATACCACTTGTTAGACGATAGCGCGGATCTAGAAGGGGGGGGGGGGGTGAATAGATCCCTTTTTATAAAAATTACTTTTCAAAATTTAATTGAAAATGTATTGCGGAAGTTTCCTGGAAAATCGTCTAGTTTAAATTTGAAGTCACCGAAGATCGGATATACGTTAAACCCAATTGGAATTGAAATCATGACTAGAAGAATTAATATTTCACAAATGTTTCACTTGATAAAACTATTCTTAACAATGATATAGAGAAGAAATTAGGCACAATCAAATTGATTTTGTGTGGTTAGACTTTTTACCAAACACTTGGAGTGCACACACTAAGGATAATTTTGTTGTATTAAATAGTGCAGAATTTTACCCACTCTCATTATCACTTTTGAGTGTAACAATTTATCAAATACTTTGAGTGCACTAATTTGATACACCAGAATTTTAAAGCACACAAGATCAAGATGAGCAAAAGTAAAATACGAGAAACATAAAGAACACAAGGAATTTGTTGAGGCAGTTCCTTCGTCGTCCTCGCTCGAAGTACTCTGCCCCCAATTCACAATCGAATTAGGCAATTTTATTAAATTGCAATTGTTTTACAAGAAGAAAAATAAATGAACCAACAAACCAAACCGCGTTGAATATGCTGTCAAATCTTCTTGTCCCTTGATCCAAAGTAGAATCAAGTCTTCCACGCGTGTCGAGAAAGCCTCTGATTAATTTCTCCCTTCTTGCAAGGATTCACGATCCTCCAAACGTTGAGCACGACTAAGTTTCTCCAACACTTTTGAACCCACAAAGACCTTCGTAATCCTCTGTCTACCGTGATATGAAATAACGATCCACTTGATCTTCAATCTACCTCACTCGGCTGAATCTACAAACGATCGTTGTGCGCAAAACCCCCAAACCTTCAACGATCTTGGAGGAGAAAACCCTTCAGATTTTTCCAAGAAAAACCCACACACTCTAGACCCAATCTGAAACATTAATTCACGATTGAACGTTATCTTCGAAACAAGCACCGAAATCAAACAAAGATTGTTGTGTGTGATTGTTGATTGATGCAAGAAGGAAGAAGATGAAGAGAGATGTGTGTATATCTTTCACTTTTCTTGTTAACCTCTCAAAAGAAATGAAACCTGCTATTTATATTGGTTAGTGATTGTAACATAATAGAAAGGAAAATTAACTGAAAAATTGAGTCAACACAGTAATGAGCTGACTCAAATCATTAAATGAGCCGGCTCAAATTGCCAGGTGTGCCGGCCTAAAATAACAGAGAGGCAGCCTGTTGAGACCCGCAGGAATTGAGAAGAAATATATTTTTGATGAGTCGACTCATGAAGGAGTTTGAGTCGGCTCATCCATACCCATGAGTCGACCAAAATGATGCCTCAGTCTGCCTGTTGGGACACGTGTGTTTTAGGCACCAAACACACTGAATGAGTCGGCTCATTGTGGAATTTGAGTCGGCTCATTCAGTTCATTTTTCCAAAAATGCCATTTCTTGCTTTTTGTTAGAGAACCACTTATGCTTTCAATCATGCCAAATTTTTGACACATTAAAATTCATGCCATGTCTCACAGAACTAACAATATTTGCTTTTGTCGGTGTTTTTCTTGGAGGATGTAGGCTTTGGGAACCATACTTCTCCCTGTTTGAACTCCATGTTAATACATTCAGAGAGGATCTTCCTGCGAGGAGTTGTCGGTAGCGTGTACTCTATGAAGCGGCCAACGTGTCCCTTGCTATCTGTAACACGGTGGGAGAATTGACTTTGTCGTTTTTGTTTTCACAAAAACATGTTGCAGATAGCAAGAGTCGCCACCGAATTTTCTTTTATCCAAGTAAGAAAGGTGGAAAAGAACAAGAAATACCTTGGTTTTAGATTTTGAGTTCGGGGGGTAGGTTATATAAAGGGAAGGTGTTAACACCCTTTGTATCCATGATTATCCACAGGCTCTTAACTACTTAGCTCACTTTACTTTTGTTTGAAAAATAGTGGTCGTGTATTTAGTAAAAAGTCCACCTTTGTAATGATTCTCGTATGAATGTATACAAAGGGGTTTTCTTGGAAAGTTTTTGAAAATGTGAGGTGTAAAGAGTAATTTTGTTTTAAAATAGTGAGCAAGCAGTTAAGGGTTTCCTACCTACTCAAGGTCGTTCATGTTATTTTTTCGTTCCTTAGAGATAAGATTGTCCTTACTATTAGTTAGTAAGTAATATTATCTTTGGATTTAAGGGACATCGTAGGGTCATCGTATGGTCATAGAAGGCAACATGTAAGGGTATCTTAGCAATTCAAATAGACTATCATTATTTTTCCGTAGGGTCATCGAGGGACAAGATCATTTATTCGTAGGCAACTAGAAGGGTCATCGAGGGACTATGATCTTTATATCGAAGGGACTTGATGTTTTTTATTCAAGCAACTTTGCTAAGACATCTCTACGTTCGAGGGACTTAACCATTTTCGTAAGGCAGGAAGAGGGAATACCCAAGAGGTGTATGTGTGAAGAGTGTGTTGTATTTAAATATTTTATCTTTTAGATTAATGGGCTAAGTCCGTTTTATTTTGCATACACATATTTCCACATCCTATTATTACTAACCACGCAATTAATAATTTACGGAAAAAAAACGAGAATAAATCCTAAGCTATTACATCATGGGGAGTGAGATACATATTTTAAATCGGGGAGTGCGGAAAATAAAGTGCGAAAAAATTAAATATTACAAGATAAATAATAATCCTATACATTTTTCTGATAAAAATAAATGACTAAATTAAAATCGAGAACGAATAAGAGCGGGAAATGAGAAATATTGAGAATCAGATTAAAATTGGTTAAGTGGATTTTGTAAAAAATAAAGTGTTAAATGATTTTTTTTCTTAAAATTCAAATTAATTAGTAATTTAATTATATAAGGAAAAAATATTTTTGGATTTTTTGGATTTAAAAAAAGAAGGTTATTAATTTTATTAACATTTTATTGGTTATAAAATAGTTTTTATTAATTAGTTTAATTAAAAAATTTAAAATAAGTATTATAAAAAAAAATATATGAAAAAGGGAAAGAAATAAGAAAATATTGCAAAATGTAAAAAAAAAAATAGGGAAAGGAGGGCGCATGGGTTTGAACCCAGACCCTCAAGGCCATTCACCAACATTCTTACCACCAGGCCATATTATATATTAAATCAAGTTTTAAAAAAATTCAAAACTCAAAAGGGCGCGCATCAGCTCCGTCTTCTTCATCAATAAGCCAGACTTTTACCTACGGTTTTGTTTCGTTGCTAAACTTATAGTGACGATTTTGTCTGCCACTATATCACCTACATATTTCAAATTGTCAAAACAAGCACTATTAATATGATTTAAGGGTATATATCAATTGCATATCATCCTATGAATCCATTTGCACCATTAATTTGGCCTGAAATTGCCTTTAACTAAGATCCCCCAAAATCAAAGCCGCAAACTCTAATAATGGTGGATTGCTATTCCTGCACTTAAAAATCAATCAAATCATCCAGAAAGCTTAGAAACATCATTGTGAATAATAATATGCAATTAAATTGAATTTAACATGCGTATATGAACGAAAACGAAATTGAGAAATATGATGATGAAGCTAATGACGGTTTGGGCGTTTTGTAGGGTTTTTAGCAATGATAATGATGGGAACACCTTTAGGGGAGTCTTGGGAATGTTCTTGGGCCTTCAAATCACTATGAAAGGGGTTGCTACTTCAAAACCGATCCTTACTTGTTCTTGAAGTTTTTTGAAGATTTTTAGGGTTCTTATGGCATAGAATTCGTATCCTTTGCATCTGAATATGATGTGTATATATAAGAGAGAGAATTAGGTCAAGAGTTGAGCTTGGATCAAATGTATTTGATTTGATTTTTAATTAAATTAGAAACTTCCTATTTTAGTGAAATATTTGATATTATGACTTTCTCCTTTGGTGTGCACGAATTTGGATCTATATTATGTTCATAAACATCAAAATCTAATCCCAAAATAATCCTAATATCAAATATTTGATTTTTCAATATTTATTCTAATTAAAATTGAATTTAAATAAATTAAATCCAATAAAATATAAAATAAACATAAAAAATCAGAATATATGACTTATGGGTCGTGGATTATCTCATGATTAAGTTTGGGTTAGAAAAATATGGGCCCATTTGGAAAAAACTTAAGTTTTGGTCATTACTTGCCTTATACACCTCCTCAAATTTGCCCAACTTCAATAATGCATAACTCTATCAATTTTCATCTCATGGATGTGTTTATGGACTTTTTAGAAAGCTTAGAGTGTCCTCTAACTACTACTTTTGGTCCCATGTCCATTTGGTCTTCCATGTTCAAGTTATGAGCTTTTGAAAAAAGTTGACTTTTTAAAGGACCTGTAATGTCTTTGCTAATATCTCTCAAATGAATCATTTATGGCCTTGGCTTGTGAGGCACAAAGTTGTAGGGAATTGAATTTACTTTAAAATGAGCTTTGGATGAGAAATTTTTTATGAAGTATGTGAAAGTTATGGTTGGTCAAAGTACAATTGAATTTTTCCTATAAAAACCCTAATTTAGTAACTTCTGATTTTTGATGAATTTGAGGTTTCCTTGATGAGGATCTGACTGACTAAACTTGTAGGGCAAGTCTTGAAACTTGACATGAGGATACTTTGAAGTATATGGGATATCATGAAGTCTATTTGAGGCTTTAGAAGTCCAATTTACCTTGGGAAACTCAAAACCCTAATTTAAGATCCATTGCTTGTGAGGAGGCTTTGTCTGATGAAACCTTGAATCCCTTTGAGCAATTGAGAATCTTGTGACTATTAGGAGATATCTTGAGGCATATTTTATTGAAGATATGAGGGCAAATTTTGAGGTACAACACTATCACGCTTACGGTCGTCCCTATGTTTTTCACGCCAGGGAGCCTTTGAATCGTCTTTCTGTTTGGCTCTCAAATTCTCTTGATTACTGGAATCTCTAGTCTTGTACGCAGACTCTTTCTCCTTGTATTGAATATAGGTATGCGGATTATGGGGGAGCGAGGTGTTTCAGTCCCCACTGCCCTACGAAATTCGTCGTTGGGTCACAAGCCTTTCTCGAGAAGGTATCTCTTCATGCAGTCAATGGTGTGGATCTCCATTGTTTCCTTGTTGAATATGTCAATATAGTCGCGCATAGGCTCATCTTTACCTTGGACAATCCCCTTGAGCATAGCCTCAGATTTAGGATGGCGTCTTGACACAGTGAAATGCCTTGTAAACTTACTCTTCAGGTTTCTCCATGATATGATGGAACCAGGGGAAGATGTTTGTACCACATCATATCCCTTTTCCTCAACGTGATGGGGAAAAGTCAACATTTGATGGCTCCCCCTACGCTGTGGTAGTGGAGCATGACTTATATGTTTTCTATGTGATTTTCGGGCTTAGTGGTCCTGTCATACATGCCCAGGGGATGTGGTTTCTCCAGTCCGCTTGGTATGTGGGTGTCCATGATCTCACGACATAAGGGACTACGGTTGTCCTCGTCGTCATTGTTGTCCGACGGAAGGTTAGAGGATCTGCTACAACGGGGACTCCTGCTGCGCCGATGAGAATGTCTGGGACGGTCCTCATATCTGGACTTCTTGGTCCTTTCCCCTCTTCTTGTCTGTAGCGGTGAACATTCCGGGAAGGAGAACGGTTGCACTTCTTTGTCTTTTCTGGGTGTGATCTTTCCAGCTCTTGTTGATCCTTCAGGGGTAGATGTTTCTGGCATCGTCATTTCTGTACTTCCAAGGAGGCGATCGGGGCCGAGGAGAAAGACTACGGGTATCTCCATGATGATGTCCCAACGTGGGAGAAAGAGATAGATGATCGCTCTCCCATATCTGTAACCGTTCATTCTGCAAGAAGATGGTCAGATTTGCGTTGTTGAGTGCAGTGATGAGAGTTGTGATGGCAACGTCGGCATCCCGAGAGACGAGGATAGGCTCGAACGCGTGGTCTCCTTGGAAAACGAGAGTAGGCTTCAAGTTGTTGGAAGACAAGGAAGCGGTATGTTTGTCCAGATGGTTTGTGTTGTGGATCTCAGTTAGGCAGCAACAACAGTTGTAGGAGAGGGGATGATGTACCTACAAGGTGCTCCGACGCTCAAGTAAGTTTCAGAGAGAATGAAAGCAAAGCAAAATCATTACGTAAAAGTATGATATTGAAATGAATAATTGACCCTCATAAGGTGGAGAGTATTATAAGGACATGTGGTCGAAATATGCGGGCGCGTGGTCCATGACTGGGTCCAACTGTTTTCGTGAATTTCTGAGTGGCAGTTGGTCGCGTGATAACTATCAAGCGCGTGAGAGAACTCTTAACAACTATGATTCCAACATCTATATTCCTTATTAGGTCGTGCCCAAATCTAAGTTGGGTTAAACCTTACCCAACTGTTGAACATCTATCAATCTAATCCTGAACAAATTCGTTTAGATTCCAATGTCAAAGTAAAAGTCTTTCCAAAATAAAATAATTAAAACAATAATCACCATTATTTATCCTTATCCAAAACAAAATAATAAAAACAATAATCACCATGGTAAAAAAATTAGAAGTCATTAATATTATCCATGAAACAAATTAATAAATATTATATTAATATAAATTATAAATAAAATTTACTTTTCAAATTCATTAAATAACTCATTAATATTTAATGTATCTGTTTTATATATTGTCTAGATACATTAATTATTTAATGTATTTAAAAAATAATTTTATCTTATAAAATCAAATTAAATTTATTAAATAACTAATATATATATATATATATATATATATATATATATATATATATATATATATATATAATCTATATATTATTCAAATATATTAATTATTTAAAGTATTTAAAAAATAATTTTTTAATAAAATAGACAATATAAAATAGAACCAAAAGTACTATTTTTAATAAAAAAATACAAATATAATACTTTATATTAATAAAAAAAAATTGTACTTTTCACTCTTAAATGTATATAAAACTTTGGTAATAAAATAAATATATATAAATCTTTTAAATTTATTAAATAAATAATGCATTTGATCTCAAATATAGAGTAAATATATACATTATTTAATAATTCAATTTTTTTTATTTTTTATATATATATATTATATCATCTGATTCGGTTTGATTCCAATGTGAAAGTAAAACTCTTTCCAAAATAAAATAATAAAAAACAATAATCACCATCATATATCCTCATCCAAAGAATGTGAAAGTAAAAATAAAACCAAAACCTCACCAATCATTGAACTACTTCTACTTCTACAACAAAGGGTCCACCATACACGATCCAATCGCTGAAACTGAACCAAGTTACCAAAAACAAACCGAGTTGACAACAACTTCAATGAAGAATCATAATCATAATCATATTAATAATACTCCCACAAATAACAAAATCCTCAGATATTTTCCAACCATGAAACTAATAATAAAAATAAAACCAAAATTAAGAACTCCACAAAAAAAAACAAGTTTCGATGATTTCATGGAGTCCAATATAATGTTCCAATTTTCGATCGGACCGGGTTTATATTCAATCTTGAAAACCGGTTTTGGCCCAAATCGCGTTTCGAACCCTACTAAGATCGCGACCTTTCAGAGTTCTACCAACTCCTTCATGAACCGAAAACGAAGCGATTCTTGTTCGAGCCAGATACTCATGCGGCGGAACTCTCTCATCATCACCGTCGTCATCGCTGTCGTCGTAGTCCCTCCTCCGATTCTGTCTGTACTCTTCTCCAAGGATCTTGGACCAATCCGGGACATTAACCGGTAGCGACATCGGATCTCCGACACGACCAGCGGTGGAAGACGAAGTGCCGTGAAAACGAGAAGTCATAACAGATTTGCGAAATTCAGGTGAGTTAGAGTTAGAATTGGAGTGAGCTGAGTTGTAGAGTTCTGACTCGTCGAACTCGAAGAGTGATGACTCGTTCACAGAGTTATTGTCTGTGGAATTGGAGGGAAGGAAGTGGCTGTAGTTTGGTCTTCTAATGTTGTTGTGGCTCTTAGTTTTTGTGGCCATGACAGACAGTTTTGGTGTTTTTGCTATGTGATTTGTTTTGTTTTGGTTGGGTTTGGTTTTTGTAGCAACAAATTTTCATTTCATGTGCTTTTTATAAAGGGTGGTATTTACTATACTTTAGTTTATGTGCTTTTTGAAAAAATAAAAGGCTTGGGTTTTGTATTCTTTTGCATTTAGAGAGTTGTGCATTTTGGAGTGGATAAGAGCAAAAGTGGTGTAAATTACTGATATAGCCTGACGATTGAAGTTATCAAAAAAAAAAAGAGTTTGGATTGAATCGGTTAAACTTTTTAGTCAAGGTTCAATCAATTTAGTTATTATGGTTGAATAGAATAATAAATTAATATGTTTTTTTTCTTCTAAGTAGTATAAAATACCTAGATCCATTGAATAAACAACTTATAATATAAATACTTAAATATTTATGTGCAAGTTTATATAATTTTTATAATAAATAATAAAATAATATTAATTTATTTTTATATCTATATTAAGTTATTTTTATAAGATAAAATAAGAAAAACTTATAAAAATATTATAAACTATATAAATAAATTATCATAAACAATCTCATCAAATTTACATCTTACGTCAATCGATAAATTTAGATAAGATAATTCCACCACGTTTTTTTATTCAAGTAAAAAAAAAACTAATAAAATTTAAATTTTTATATAATATTAATTTTTATTGTATTATAATTAAAAACATTTATTTTTAATGTATTTTTTAATATTGTATTGTATTTATCTCTTATATTTAAGGGAAAACATAATATTGTGTTCTTTCATAATATAGTTATTTTTTTTGGGTTAAATACTATTTCCTCCTGCCATACAAGCGTGTTTCATTTTTCCCCCCTTAAGACAAAAATTTTTGGTCCCCCCTCAACTTACTCAGATTCTGTTTTCTCCCACCCTTATTGGCACATGTGGCGCATTTTTGTTGACTTGGCATGCTGAGTGGGTTGTGTCTGTTGCCACGGTGGATTAAGCTTCATTTATTATAGAATCACAAAATTTTCAGGCCATTTCCCCCCTAACAAAGTTAGGGTTCTTAGAATCCCTAAAATAGAAACCCAAAATTGAACAAGCACGCGATGAAGACAAAGGCGAAGACGAAGACGAAGACGAAGGTGCGGCATTCGAAGAGGCAGAAGCACGCGAGTAAGGAAAAACCATCTGAAGCTGGTTCTTCACATCAATGTCAGAAATCCATTAATGAAGTGGAGGAAAACGCAACAAGAAATGCGAGTAAGGGAAAGACGAATGAAGCTAAACAGGTTTGTGTTATTCTTGTATTCTGCGTGTTTAGCATTTGTTTGTTAGGTTAAAAGTTATTTTTAATTTATTTCAGAACAATCAAGTGTTTGATGTTGTGTTCCACCACGGTGGTGAGTTCGTTGTTCTCAGTGATGGAGCTACCATCTATAAGGGAGGTGTTTCGACACTAGTTTCTAGGCTTCATATTGACAGGTTTACAATGGAGAGTGTGCATAGGTTAGTGAGTTCTTGGGGGTATTTGGTAGGTACGTATAGGACTTGGACCAAGATTATAAAGATAAATGAATTTTTTTTCAAATTAGAAGGGATGATGACTGTTATGATTTTGCTGCCTATGCTTGCGCCACCCAAGTAGAAGGGATGATGTTTGTCGAGCATGGTGTGGTTGACATAGGAGAACCAGTTAGGACACCTAGGTGTGTAAATGAACAAGATGAGCTGGAGTTTTGTGAGGAGGATGGTTTAGAAGGGTTGCTATAACAGCCTTAGGTTTTAGGCAACAGAACCCTGAGGATTTTGTTGATGAATGTTATTCGAGAGAAAAATATGCACAATGTTATGGTTTTCCAGTGAGTTCTATTAATGGTCAGGATATGTGGCCTGTTATTGAGACAGAAGATATATTGCCCCCAAAGTACAAAAAAGGACTTGGGAGGCCCAAAAAGCTAAGGATTAGGGAGCTAGTGAAGATGGTGCTAGGAGAAGACTACCGGGTGTGTCTTACAGGTGTACAAAGTGTGACAAGTTTGGTCACAATTCTCAAACTTGTAAAAGCATTAGACAAGATCCTAATGGCTTGGAGAGAAAGGTATGTCTGTTGTATTTGAACTAGCTTCCATGACTGTTATAGTTGTTTGTTTTGAACTAGGGTACATGACTGTTATAGTTGGTTGGTTTGAACTAGGGTACATGACTATTATAGTTGGTTAGTTTGAACTAGTGTACATGACTGTTATAGTGTACATGATTGTTATAGTTGGTTGGTTTGTTGTTTGGTTTGTTAAAGTGTACATGGCTGTTAAAGTGTACATGACTTGTTTGGTTTGTTGTTTGTTATAGTGTACATGACTTGATTGGTTTGTTATAATGTACATGACTTGTTTGGTTTGTTATAGTGTACATGACTGTTATACTAATTAGGTCATATTTGTTTTGTTTGTAACAGAAAAAATTGAAGGTCATATTTGTTTGTTATAGTGTACATGACTTGTTTGGTTTGTGAAGGGGCGTAAAACACAAGGAAGGGGGGTTGGAATTGGGTTTTCTTAACAACTTAAAACTAACTTCTATGACAAGTTGATTTATCCTGGTTCATTTGAATTCAAACTACATCCAGTCCACCCGCCAAGGTGATTTTTCCTCTATCACTGAGGTCTTAATCCACTATTCAATATTTAGATACAATCACAATGACCTACTGTCAAAGTCTTCTTGAGTCTACTGACTAACTAGTCACTCAATGAAAATCACTTTTATAATAAACACTAATGTAACTAGTATGCTTCTAATAAGTTTTTGATTGTTACAGAGTTTTTTAGCGCAATAATACAATATATGAAAAAGTAATTCGTTAGCGTTACTTTCAATCTTCAAAATCATTCCATTATATAGGCTTGAATAAAGTGACCGTTGGGAACAACTTGAGCCTGTTTTGGATATAAATTATTATCATAAATTCCTTCCAAAACAAGAGATACTTGTCTTCACCATTAATTGAAATATTCTTTAATTAATGCCTTTAATATAAGAATCATCATCTTCTAGACATAAATCAGAGAGAATTAAATCTTGATACGTAGCCAATAAATCACGTCTTTAATGATGGATTCTTCAATAAATGTATCTTCTAAATGTTTCTTCTAATTAAGCACGTCTTCCTTTCAATAACTTCCCTTTTTACAACTTCTACACATATAATAAAGAAAGTTATTTTCAGTATGTATTAGAACTTCTATTCTTGCATAATAATAATTGTTATCATCAAAACTCTTAGAGGTTTAGAACCAGAATTGTTCTAGCAATCTCCCCTTTTTTTATGATGACAAAACACTTATTTAGATTTTAAGAATAGAGTTTAATAGGATTAGAAGAACTCCCTTTGGTTAATTTAATTCAGAGTTTTTCATTAGAGGTTCCTTCAGAAGTTTTATCCTTCAGAAGTTTTATCAGCTTTAGCTCCCCCTGAGTTGGTTACTTGACCTGTTTCTATTTTAGAATCACAACTCAAACAGTTTTATTAGAATAATATGTTAGAGGTTAATCTTGATAACTGCTATAGATCAAAATCTTCTACGTTTCTCCCCCTTTTTGTCATAATCAAAAAGTAAAGATGCAGAAGGAAAAACAAAAAGAGTGAAGAAGTAAAACGAAACAAGTTTTCATTAATCAGGGGTAAAGCCAAAAAGAAACAAACAGAAGTAATTAAACAGAAAATCAGGGTAGGGGATTCATCTTAGTAACTAATGCTTCCAGAAGAGACTTGATTTCAGAAGAAGATTCCATTTGCTTGCCAATCATAGTTTTCAGTTCAGCATTAGTTTCATCCTGTTTGTCCAATCTTTGCTTGACCATTTCATTCTCCTTTTTCAGTTTTTCTAGAGTTTTCAGCACAAGAGATGTTGGTAGAGGTTCTGCAGTTGTTGTAGCAGCTTGATTTCCAGAACTTGCTTCAGTTGATGGTGGTGGAACAGAGCCAACTTCCTGAGCTTCATTAGAAGGAACTAAAACCATCTGAAGTTCAAAGTATGATTCCAGAGGTTCTGATTCAGTCCAGGGTTTGTAATCCATAAGTAATGGCTTGTTCTTTTCAATGTTGGAGACAACTGCTTTGAGGTACTCACAGAAGTTCTGATGAGCGATATCATAGCAGATATCCTTCAGCCTTTTGGTCTCAACATTGAACCATTTTCTGAATGTAGCCCAAAGAAAGTCAGAAGCTGCTGGATCAGGAAGCTCTGAGCAAGCAACTTTCAGATCCTCTAACTTGATTTTCATTTCTGCTTCAAAGGCAAGCAGTAGTGCATCAATGTCTGTTTTGGTTGGTTTTGGTTTTGGGGCCGGAATGGCAGTTTTGTTGGAAACAGAAGATAGTTTTTGGAGAGCTTCTATGTTAATGGATGTTCTAAAAGGATTTTCTGGCTCATATTCTTCTGGAGGTGTGTCTGGTATTGTTATGAATGTTGGTGAGTTTGGTGGAGTTGATTCATAAGAGGACAGAGAGCTTTCTCTAATGGGTGAAAGGTCCAAAACTAGGGCATGGCCATCAGCATTCAGAGGATGGAAAATGCTAGGTGGGTTTGTTTCAAAAGTTTGAATAGGTGGAATTTGTTGGGATTCAGGAGGTTGGAATGCGTCAATATCAGAAAGAATGTTTTGGAGATCAGTGTGTGTTTCAACGAATTGGGAACGGTCTATATCAGAGAGTGGTGTTGGATCAATGGGTATATCAAAATCAGATAGAGTTTGTGATTGATGAGTTTCATGTTCAGGTGGATATAGTGAAGTTAAGATAGAGGAAACAACAGAAGTTGTGGGTATCACAGAGGGAACTTGGTTATAAACAATTATGGGTTCAGAAGGTGGGATGGGTTCAGAAGATGGGATGGGTTCAGAAGGAATTGGGTCAGAAGGTGGTGGGTCAGAAGAATTTGGTTCAGACATGACCACTTTTACTGCTTCTACCACAAAAACGAAATCAGAAGTAGAGGAAGAAGTGTTACCTGTCTTTTTGATCGTTTTAGAAACCTTCTGAGAAGTTCCTTCCCCAGCTTTCCTTTTCTTGCTCCTTGTTGATGCAACTTCTAGAGCTGGTTGATTGAGTTCCTCTGGTTTGAACATGAGATCCACACCATCTTGTTTGTAAGAATCTAAATATCTGACCACAACCTCTGGAGGTGTGTCAGCAGAAAATAATGGGAAGTTCTGTAGAGGAATCTTCCTTGTTGTGATAACCTCCATGGAGTACAATATTGGGTCCTTCTTGATAGAGGTAATGAATTTCATCTTCTTGAGATTCTTAGCATTGAGGGGCTTTCCAACATCAGGTTCTAGAAGTTCTATCTGCTTAGCTTCAATCAGATAATCCACCAATTTGTTTTCATTGAGGATATCAGAAATTAAGCGTCCTAGAGGTATCCAGTCCCTCTTGGTCTTTTCTCCTTCTCTTGTTTCTTTGACACTGTTCTTCAGATGATTGAATAATGAATGGGCTAGGTTTACCTTCTTCTTCTTGGCAATGAAATAAAGCAAGAACTGCTGATCCATGTTAATGTAGTCAGGGGAGTTGGTTGCTTTTCTATGACAAATGCTACCAAGGATGATCTTAGCCCATATTCTGAGATGATCCTTCAGATCCTTAATTTTGTTAGAGGGTTGCCCATTTGTGAAAATTTCTTTTGATATCAGTTTTGTGTCTGATAGTTTATCCATCTCACTGCACTTAATCCCGTTTCCATCAGATTCAATAAGTCTTGCAATATGGTCTTTTGAGATGATTATTCTCTTCCCCAGAACATAAGAAGTAACGTGAGAATTTGAGGCGCTTGCAAAAACCCAGAATTCTTTAACCAGCTTGGGGAAGACTGGTCCCATAAGGCAATCAAAGTATTTTTCCCAGCCTTGAGCTTTGACGGCGGGAAGCAAATCAAATCCGTTCTCTTTCAAACTATCAAAGTCCACGAACAGTTCACACAAGACTTCAAGCTTTTCAGTTGGTGTGAGAAGAGTTTTCACTGGAGAAACATGTAGCATATTTGTTGATGAATCCTTTGGTGGTTGAAAGGTGGAAGACATAGTTACTGAGATGAGGGTTTATGGTTTCTAAAAAGTTTCAGTGAAGAAGGTGAAAAAGATTGAGAGTAAAAGAACAGTGATGGTAAAAGTGAAAAGTGAATGTAAAGAGTGTTTATATATGGAAAAATTTCATTTAATACAAGAGCAATTAGTGGAAAATTTTAATTTAAAAAACATAATGATGGAAAGTAATAAATGCAGCTGACAAAAGGGAAGGCGTAAAGATCTTGGAACAATTACCAAAAAGATTTTTGCCTCTATTGTGTCAAGTCAGCCTTTTCAGTTTCCCAGAATTTGAACAGGTGTCCAATTGCATGTTCTGTCACTTTTCAGAGTTTGGACACATATTCTGATTCTGATAGGATTCCTTAGAGCTTTGTTAACACGTGTTGATGTAAAGATCTGCATGTTATTCTCTTGAACAGAAGTTCTCAGAATCAAACAGTTAGAATAAAAGAAATTATAACTTCTGAAAGAATAAAACAGATGTTTTAGTTCAGAACTTTTGAGAGATAAAAACATACAATTAAAGCATTTTCATTCTGGACATAATTTCATACTAAGGTTGGTTAGAATGAAATTAAATCTATCTTCAGGAAGGGGTTTTGTAAAAATGTCAGCCCATTGGTGATTTGTGTCTATGAATTTTAACATTAAGATTCCCTTCTGAGTATAGTCCCTAATGAAATGATGTTTAACTTTTATGTGTTTAGCTATAGAGTGTAAAATTGGATTTTTAGAGAGACAGATAGCAGAAGTATTATCACAGAGGATGGGTATGTTACTCTCATAAATATTGAAGTACTCAAGCTAATTTTTCATCCAGAGCATCTGAGTACTGCATCCAGCTCCTGCAATGTATTCAGCTTCTGCAGTTGATAATGCTATGGTTGACTGCCTTTTGTTAGACCAATAAATTAGATTATCTCCCAGAAATTGACAACTTCCAGAAGTACTTTTTCTTTTTGTTCTGTCTCCAGCAAAATTAGCATCACAGTATCCTATAAGTTTGTAATCTTTGGATCTTCTGTAGCATAGACCAAGATTAGTAGTACCTTTCAGATACCTAAAAATTCTCTTAACTGTTGTTAAGTGAGTTTCTCTAGGATCTGATTGGAATCTAGCACATAAGCAAACACTGTATAGAATATCTGGTCTAGAAGCAGTTAGATAGAGGAGAGAGCCAATCATACCTCTGTAGATTTTTTGATCTACTTTCTTACTTACCTCTTATTTCTCTAGAATACATGTGGGATGCATATGAGTTTTAGAGATGGTACTTTCTGATAAATCAAATTTCTTCAGAAGTTCTTTGACATATTTGCTTTGATGAATATATGTTCCTTCTGATGTTTGATTGATTCGGATTCCCAGAAAGAACTTCAATTCTCCCATCATGTTCATTTCAAATTCTGCCTGCATAGACTTAGCAAACTCCTTTCCCATAGTACTTTTAGTAGAACCAAATATTATATCGTCTACATAAATTTGGCATATCAGAATGTCATTTTTAATGTTTTTACTGAAGAGTGTTGTATCCACTTTCCCTCTGATGAAATCATTTTCCAGAAGAAAATTGCTTAGTCTTTCATACCAAGCTCTGGGAGCTTGCTTCAGACCATACAAGGATTTTTTGAGTTTGAAGACATGTTCTGAAAATTTTGTATTTTCAAAACCAGGGGGTTGGTGCTCATACACTTCTTCATCAATATAACCATTTAAAAATGCACTATTGACATCCATTTGATATAGAATGATATTATGGTTTACAGCAAATGAAATTAGAAGTCTAATAGATTCTAACCTAGAGACTGGAGCATAGGTTTTTGTGTAGTCAATTCCTTCCTATTGACTATAACCTTGTGCAACCAGTCGTGCTTTGTTTCTGACAACTTCTCCTTGCTCATTTAGCTTGTTTCTGAATACCCACTTGGTGCCAATGATGTTGAATCCTCTGGGCCTAGGAACTAGATCCCATGCATCATTTATGGTGAATTGATTAAGTTCATCTTGCATAGCCAGAATCCAATCGTTTTCTGATAGAGCTTCTTCTACAGAAGTTGGTTCAATCAGGGAGACTAGTCCCATTAGAGATTCTTCAGAGTTTCTGAATAATGATCTTGTTCTGATTGGTTCATCCTTCTTTCCCAAGATTTTGTCTTCTGGGTGATTCAGCTTGCTTCTGGATAGTTTCTTCTAAGTGGGTTCTTCAGAGCTTGTTGGAGTAATTGTCTTGTTTTGTTCTGTAGGTGATTGTTCTTCAGATGTTTTGTTTGTAGTGATTTCAACTTCTATTTCTGCAAGAGATTCATTCTGCTTTGGTTTTTCATAACCAAGCTTATCATCAAATCTGACATAAATAGACTTTATGACTATTCGTGTTTCTGTGTTGTATACTTTGTATCCCTTTGAACGTTCAGAGTATCCTAACATATAACACTTCTGTGCCTTAGAGTCAAACTTATTCAGAGGATCATTAGTATTCAGAATAAAACACTTGCACCCAAAAGGATGAAAATATGAAATGTTGGGCTTTCTGTTCTTCCACAATTCATAAGGAGTCTTTTCAAGAATAGGTCTTATAGAGATTCTATTCTGAATATAGCATGTTGTATTTACTGCTTCTGCCCAAAAATGTTTAGCCATGTTAGTCTCATTGATCATGGTTCTGGCCATCTCTTGCAATGTTCTATTCTTACGTTCTACAACCCCATTTTGTTGTGGAGTTCTAGGACAAGAAAAGTCATGAGAGATGCCATTTTCATTAAAGAATGATTCTAATTTTTTGTTTTCAAATTCTCCACCATGATCACTTCTGACTTTAATAATTCTTAACTCTTTTTCATTTTGAACTTGTTTGCAGAAGTTAGAGAATACAACAATTGACTCATCCTTGTGTCTAAGGAACTTTACCCATGTCCATCTGCTGAAGTCATCTACGATCACTAATTCATACTTCTTGCCACTGACTGAAGCAGTTTTCACTGGTCCAAACAAGTCAATGTGCAGAAGTTCTAGTGGTCTAGAGGAAGATACAACATTTTTAGCTTTAAAGTCAGGTTTTGAAAATTTGCCTTTCTGACATGCTTCACACAGAGCTTCTGAGTTGAACTTCAAGTTTGGAAGTCCTCTGACCAGATTGAGTTTGTTAAGTTGAGATAATCTTCTCATATTAACATGTCCCAATCTTCTGTGCCAGACCCATTGCTCAGTTTCCACAGACATTAGACATTTTACATTCTGATTTTTTAATTCAGAAAGTTTTATTTTATATATGTTGTTCTTTCTCTTTCCACTGAAGAGGATTGTTCCATCTTTCTGACTAACAGCTTTACAGAACTTTTGATTGAAGATTATGTCATAGCCATTATCACTTAATTGACTTATGGATAATAGATTATGCATTAATCCTTCTACCAATAGAACATTAGAGATAGAGGGAAGATTTCCATTACCAATAGTTCTAGAGCCAATTATTTTTCCTTTTTGGTTGCCTCTAAAACCTACGTGGCCTCCAGCTTTTAATTCAAGACTTTGAAACATATGCTTTCTTCCCGTCATGTGTCGTGAGCATCCAGAGTCCAGGTACCAGGATTGGTGTTTCAGTTTTGCTGTTAAAGACATCTGCAACATACATAATCTTATCTTTGGGTACCCATATTTTTCTGGGTCCTTGTTTATTAGTTTTCACAATCTTCTGATTTATTTTAGGTTTCAAATCAGAACTTGTGGAACAAAATAACTCACTAGTATATATTAGGTCATGATTATGACCATAGGTAAAATGAGAACTTAGAGGAGTATTAACTTTTATGACAACGTCATCAATCTTTTTAAACTTCAGAGTTTCCTTTTCTTTAGTTTTCACATAGCCTATGCCTCTTCTATCATTTCTGCTAACTCCATAGATCATAGATGCAATTTTGCTTCTATCTATGCTTTTAGTTAGAAATTTTTGAAAACTATAGTCATATTGCTTTATGATACTATCAGAATTGATTAGATCTTCTAATTCAGATTCCTTCTGAGCTTTAAGTTTTTCAAGAGAGTTTTTGCATTCAAAAATATTTTCTTTCAGCTCAGAGTTTTCTGTTTTTAGTTTTCTAACTTCTTCTAATTCAGATACCAGACTTTGTTTCATGTCTTTGTATTTGAATTAAAGCTTCTGATATTTTTCAAGAATTTCTGAGAGGCTATCTTCTAATTGAGATCTAGAAAGTTTAGAGAATACCTCTTATGTGTCTGAGTCTGATTCTGATTCTGATGAGTGATCATCGTCTGGTATTTTTGCCATTAGTGCAATGTTAGCATGTTCATCTTCTGAATCCGACTCTGCTTCAGATGATTCAAAATCATCCCATGTTGCCATGAGACTCTTTTTCTTTTCTCTGTTGAATTTATTTCTGGGTTTCTCTTTCTGGAGTTTTGGACATTCACTCTTGTAATGTCCTGGTTCTTTGCACTCGTAGCACACTACTTCTTTGCTTCTGGGTTTCCTATGGCCAGATGTTGCTTCAGAGTGATTGCTTGTTCTTCTGGTATTTCTGAACTTCTTCTGACGATGCTTCCAGAGTTGTTGGACTCTTCTGGATAGAAGAGATAGTTCATCTTCTTCTGATGAGCACCTAGAACTTTCTTCTTCTTCTGCCTGTAAAGCTTTAGAATCAAATTTGTTAGATTTAAGAGCTACAGACTTACCTTTCTTCTGGGGTTCATCTTCTTCTAGTTCTATCTCATGACTTCTCAAGGAGCTGATCAGTTCTTCTAAAGATATTTCGTTCAGATTTTTTGATAGCTTTAGAGCAGTGACCATGGGCCTCCAAGCCTTTGGCAAGCTTCTGATGATCTTCTTTACATGATCTGCTGTTGAGTAGCCTTTGTCCAGAACTTTCAGTACAGCTACCAGAATTTGGAACCTTGAGAACATTTTTTCAATTGTCTCATCTTCTTCCATTTTGAATGCTTCATACTTCTGGATGAGGGCCAGAGCTTTTGTCTCCTTGACTTGAGTGTTGCCTTCATGTGTCATCCTCAGGGAATCAAACATGTGTTTGGCTGAGTCTCTGTTTGTAATTTTCTCATATTCTGTATATGAGATAGCACTCAGAAGTATGGTTCTAGCTTTGTGATGATTTCTGAACTCCTTCTTCTGTTGAGTTGTCATATTTTTTCTTTCAATCTTCTGACCATCTGCTCCAACAGGATGAGTGTATCCATCTGTCACCATGTCCCAAAGATCTCCATCCAGAGCTTGAAAGAAACTTTCCAGAACATCCTTCCAGTAGTCAAAGTTGTCACCATTAAACACCGGAGGTTTTGCATTGATCCTGTCATTTTGGTAGTCATTGTTGTTGTTGCCAGCGTCTGCCATGTGTTTTAACTTCTGGATCTTTTACTGACACGATTAAGTGTATTTCTCAGAACCTAGCACTCTGATGTCAATTGAAGGGGCGTAAAACACAAGGAAGGGGGTTGGAATTGGGTTTTCTTAACAACTTAAAACTAACTTCTATGACAAGTTGATTTATCGTGGTTCGTTTGAACTCAAACTACATCCAGTCCAC
This sequence comes from Lathyrus aphaca, assembly GCA_963966055.1. Taxonomy (NCBI): domain Eukaryota; kingdom Viridiplantae; phylum Streptophyta; class Magnoliopsida; order Fabales; family Fabaceae; genus Lathyrus; species Lathyrus aphaca. Next base: position 707,152,579 of record OZ014519.1, on the reverse strand, counting down.
CCGCCAAGGCGATTTTGCCTCTATCACTGAGGTCTTAATCCACTATTCAATATTTAGATACAATCACAATGACCTACTGTCAAAGTCTTCTTGAGTCTACTGACTAACTAGTCACTCAAGGAAAATCACTTTTATAATAAACACTAATGTAACTAGTATGCTTCTAATAAGATTTTGATTGTTACAGAGTTTTTTTAGCGCAATAATACAATATATGAAAAAGTAATTCGTTAGCGTTACTTTCAATCTTCAAAATCATTCCTTTATATAGGCTTGAATAAAGTGACCGTTGGGAACAACTTGAGCCTGTTTTGGATATAAATTATTATCATAAATTCCTTCCAAAACAAGAGATACTTGTCTTCACCATTAATTGAAATATTCTTTAATTAATGCCTTTAATATAAGAATCATCATCTTCTAGACATAAATCAGAGAGAATTAAATCTTGATACGCAGCCAATAAATCACGTCTTTAATGATGGATTCTTCAATAAATGTATATTCTAAATGTTTCTTCTAATTAAGCACGTCTTCCTTTCAATAACTTCCCTTTTTACAACTTCTACACATATAACAGAGAAAGTTATTTTCAGTATGTATTAGAACTTCTATTCTTGCATAATAATAATTGTTATCATCAAAACTCTTAGAGGTTTAGAACCAGAATTGTTCTAGCAGTTTGTTGTTTGTTATAGTGTACATGACTGTTATAGTGTACATGACTGTTATACTAATTTGGTTTGTTGGTTGTATACATGACTGTCATATTTGTCTGGTTTGTAACAGGAAAAATTGAAGGTCACCTCAACTGAATCACCAAATGAAGCAAGTTATCAAGAACAACAAGAACCAACACAATCACAAGAAGTCCTACAACAATCAGCAACACAAGCACAAGGAGAACCAACACAAACAAGCCAAGTCATACAACAAGTATCAACACAAGCACAAAAACCAACAGAAACAACTGATTATTTTGGAGAAATTACTGATGAAGTCATATCAAGCCTGCCTGATGCTACTACAACTACATCTGATGTGAAGCCAGACAACATGAGAAAAGAAGTGAAAATAGTCAAGAAGAGGTCAAGTGAGAGAATCAAGCTGAAGTGGTTTCAAAAACCCATTATTGGGCCAGGTTCAACCACATATCAACCAATAATTGTGGCAGACGAAGATGAATGAGGTTTAACACAACAAGGATCTACCATTACTCGTGCCAAGAAGAAAATGAAGAAATAGTTCAAGAATTCTCTCTTTTATGTATTGTGTCATATATCAAGAATTATGTCTTGTTTGTTTTGTGTCATGTATGTTTTGTGGCTTATGCCAATTCCACTTATGCTTTGTGGCTTATGCTACGAATTCTGTCTTTATGTTTTGTGGCTTATGCCAATTCCACTTATGCTTATGACATTTCCACTTGTAATTGATATTCTCAGTTCTGCTATAATATTATCAGTTCCACTTATGCATTGTAATTGAGTTTGCCAGTTCTGATATTTCAAATGCACTATAAAACTTTCTCTTCAAATGGATCAAATGATTGGAATGAGACACAAAATGGATCAACTGATATTTCATAAACCTTTAAAGGTTACATCACACTTACATGTCAAAGCACTAAAACAAACCAAACCTACTAAAACAAACCAAACCTACTAAAACAAACCAACAAATCTACCTTAAACTAAAACAACCTAATCTAGCTGAAAATTTTTCATCTGACAATTACAATAACTTATACACTAATGGAAACATAATGCAAGACAACATAAATGCAATCTTCCATTGGATATTTTTCCTCTTCAACTCATCTATCTTCATCTTTGCTTTTCCAATCTTCTTTTCTGTGCCATCAATCTTAGCCATTAGCACATCACAGTTTTTGCAAACAACTTCAGGCTTGGACGTTTCCATCAAGGACTGGGTAGCTAAGTCATCCCAGATGAAAAGACCACAACTATTCACTGCCTGCAAAATCATTCACTTGTTACAACAACATCAACATTCATAAACTCAAAATAATAATAAAAAACCCCAAAATTCTTAACTACAAAATCAAACAGTTGTTACCCCATATTTTCGACATTTCCAGAATTTCCGGTTGCGATTTTGTACGGTTTTAGCAACAAACATCTTCATAGGTAGACGACATCCACAACACGGAACGATCGAATCTCCATGTGAATAGTGACTTACAGAAATGTAATCTGAATCCATTGCAAGCGACGAACACGAAAGCTGAAGAACAAACGATGAACACAATACCTGAAGAACTGACGAGGGAGAATGAAGAACAAGATGAAGAACAAACGAGGGAGAATGAGGAACAAGCTGAAGATCACGAATGCAAACTCATTCTATGATAAACCTAAGTTTATCCACCGTGGCAACCCACTCAGCATGCCAAATCAACAAAAATGCGCCACATGTGCCAATAGGGGTGGGGGAAAACATAATCTGAGTAAGTTGAGGGGGGGACCAAAATTTTTTTCTTAAGGGGGGGAAATGAAACTCGTTTGTTTGGCAGGGGGGAAATAGTATTTAACCATTTTTTTAATGTATATGATATGTTAAATAAGATAATTCAGCTGATAAATTTAGATAAGATAATTCAATTGATAAATTTAATCCTTGTAACACAATTTAATGATATTTTAATTTTTTTTATATGATATTAATTCTTTTTTATATTGTAATTAAAATTATTTAATTTTAAATATATTTTTTATTATATTAATATAATATTTTATTCTATCATAATATAGTTATTTTTAAAGCATATGATATCTTACAATATCAATAAAATATAGTAGTAATATTTATTTTTTATCATACACTTTACTATTTATTATTGCATTTTTCGATTCAATTTAATTTAGTTTTTCATTCATTTATTAAATGATACATTTATATTTAAAAAATTCATATTTTGTATTTAATATAATATTAATAATATTTATTAATTTGTATGAAGTTATTAAATAATACTATAATTCGTAACAAATATAATGTATGGAAAAAGCACTATTCTCAATCCAAAAAATAACAGCTATTAATTCTATTCTATTCATATAATATTTTAAATTTCGTGTAAGATAATCAACTTGATTCTATAATTTTGAACATTAACTCTTTTTAGATTATTTTGTTGTTGAAAAAGCTTTATCAATTTTATTTATATTTGATAAGATTTCAGACAAAATTTTGGAGAGTTTTAGTGTTGTGATTTAAGATTTTAACCTTAGCGGTTTTACTAGAAGAACCTTCCTTCCTAAAACACAATACGTTTTGACGAATGTTCTTTTTAATAAAAGTATTCATGACATAAATATAAAATTTGACATGATTATAAGATTAAAAAAAATAGTTTTTGGTTGTTTGCAAACAACACATGCTCAAGATTTTCTCCTTACTATCCCTATTGACGGTCTAGACCAACATATGCCTCGTGTAGAGTATTGTATCATCCTCAAATATCGATTTATGATTCCTTATTTTCTATTGATGAGATTTGTCATGTTTGACGTAAGACGTACTTGGATACATTTAGGGAACACACCGTTCATTGTAAGGAACTTCCAAAACTCAAATACCGACATAACTTTGTTAAGGATATCATATTTGATATATTTAAGCGTGCAAGGGTATCTGTGAAGAAAGATGCCCACGTGAATTTTTTGACTGATCCACTTGAGGAGATATCGACTCTTAGGCCAGTCGATGATCTGGTGTATAAATGGGTAGGAGGGAAACATGCATGTGTCAACTTGACTAGAGTTTTCTCATTGGTGAGATTGAGGACTGTAGATTTTACAATGAGACAAAAAGCTCTCAAAGCCGCTTCAAGTAAAGTGACTAAACATGAGAAAATATGTTTCGACAATCAACACGTTTCACACTATTTGTCTTTGACACCTTTGATTTTTTAGCACCAAAAGCAAGCAATGAATCTATTATAGAGAATGCAAATGCTAATGCATAACAATTATGTGTTATTTAGGACAATGAATATGATATTTAAGAGGATTAGTTTTACCATCAAAAAAGGTAAAAGCGTAATATATTACTTGTTTGCATGTTATTTATGTATAATTTTGATTTTATATATATAAAATTTTTTTTTACATGATTTAACAAAGTAAAGTAGAATCAAGATTAAACTAACCACAAAGTGGCCTGCTTTCAATTCCACCAACTAATTTGGCATCTCTATCACTATAGTTATAGAATATCCATGATCCATGGTGATATTATAAAAGCTAAGTGTATGTTGGTTATTATAGTAGAATTACAAAGAGTATTTTACTTATCTTATAAAAAGAAGAAAAGATTGGAAGAGAGGGAGGGTAAAGATGGAAAGGGAGGAAAATGGGAATTTGTTACGAGGAGATTGGAGGTTGGATGGAGAAAAGTGGTCCCGAAGTATAGATATAGAGGTAGAAGAGGAAGACATGTGTGTGAAGAGGAGGTTTCGTGAGAAAGGTAAGGAAGGGCGTAACGGCACGTGAAGAAAGTAGACCCCTTTCACTCGGATCAAGTGCAAACATCGCTTTCTGTTTTCTGCCAGTTGCCTTCTAACTGGATAATACTCTCATCATTTCTCCTCTAATTAGCTACTGACATGCCAATAATAACTTCCACTTCTCACAACCAAATGACTACCACTACTTTTTATTTTTTTATTTATATATTTGATTTTAAATAATATGATTATCTAATAAATTTTAAATTTTAAATTTTGTTTTGTATTAAATAAATTATTATTATTTTTTGAATATATAAAAATAGTTGTTTATTTTCCAATAAATTTAATGATACATGTTAAAATTTTATTTCAAAATAATCAATATATGTGTCGGGTAGTTTAAGAAAACATTCACTTTAATTTTTTTTTAGTATATGCTATTTCAAAAGAAAATTTATATATGTTATAATATCAATCAATTATTATTATTTCTTTTTATTAATTATGTTTGATAAAAAAATTGAATATAGATAATCAAATACTAATTTACAGCCAATAAACTTACAAGTAGGGATGTTCATTGGTTCGGGCAAATCCGAACCAAACCGGAATCCAAATCATACCAATGTGTTTGAGTTGGACATTTTTTCAGTTCGGGCAAAAACCAAATCAAACAAATTAAAATCAATGTTCATTGGTTCGGGCAACGGATTTCTAATTTGTTACCCGTAAACCCAAATCAAACCAATAATAATCAACATAATTAATTTATATAATAAACTTTTAATTTTAATTGAGTTATTACTTATTTATTTGAATGGAAAGAATAATTGTTATAGCAATTATCAATTACAAACCATAATGAAAGAAATAAAGAGGCATAGTCTCTAGACATTTCCAATGAAAAACGAAACGACATTTTTTAAATTATCACAAGCATATCAACCAATGATGAAATATAGAGAAATGAAATATTAAAAGTCATAACCATTATAAATCAAACTCACAAATTACAAACTACAAATATCTGTAAACCACAAGCTTCTTCCCAAATCGCAAAACTTCAAATCACAAGTATCTACAAACTACAAACCTTCAATTTTATATTATGGAATGGAGTATGAGTATGCAATAAAATTGTTAAGTTACTAAATATTTAAGTGAAATACAACAATTATATGACTATGGTGGTCATAACACATTTAAAAATATGTGTGTGTCATGTGTTCAATATTTATTTTTCATATTTTAGCTTGTAAGCAAATAATTTAAAAAATATATTTTTGTATATTTATTTTTAGGGTTAAATATGTTTTTGATCCCTCTAAATATCTCATTTTTTGAATTAGGTCCCTCTAAATATTTTCTTCAAACATTGGTCCTCCAAAACTTTTCCGTTTCGAAATTTAGTCCCTCACGTTAGTTTGAACTAACGGATGATGAGTTGGCAGGCCATGTGTGCGTAAATAATTTGCCATGGTGTAACTGAAAGAACCCACGTGTGAATGCAGTTCAGTGTATATGTAGTCAAACATTAGGGTTCATATTTTCACATAATTTGTAAATTAGGGTTCATATTTTCTCTTCTACACACCCACAAATTCTTCTCCTTCTTCCAAATCGTGATGTCGTTTTCATCTAGGGCAAGTAACTTAAGGTCACAACAATCCATCATTGCCACCAACAATGAAGAGAAAAAGTGTGGATGCAAGGCTACTTTGATTGCATACATGTGCAAGAAGGGAAAGAATAATGGGAGATTGTTCTAGAGATGCCCATATTGGAAGAATGCGGGAACGTGTAATATGTTCGTCTGGGATGATGATTATTGCTTAAAGAAGGAAGATTCTGAATGCAACAATGATGAGAGAGATATGCAGTTTGTTGATACGTTTAAAGAGCTTTATGAAGCATCATTGAAGAAGAACACCAGGTTGAAGCTGAAGTTAAAGAAGGAGGAATTATTTGGAAAGTTTAAGACCATATGTATTGTAATTTCAATGTTGGTCAACATGTATTTTCTTCTTAGATGTAAATGTTAATGTTGTTTTGAACAAGTAATGTTTAGGTAGTAAGTTGAATTTGTAATGTTTAGGTACTAATGTTTAGGTACTCTGTAATTTGGTATGTTGGAATGTTTGTAATTTGGTATGTTGGAATGTTATGAACAAATATGTTTGGAAATTTGGTGATGAGTACTTATTTGTTTTTGCACAATATGTTTTTGTTTTGATATACAAATTGCACAATATGTTGTTTTTTACAAATCTGTTAAAACTCCAGATTTTGTTCTGGTCTGCTTTGGTACATAATCTGTTAAACCAGTAAGATTTACACCAGAAACAGAAGTGCATTACAACAAAAATGCATTACAACAAAAAATATCATAATTGTTTAACATTGTACATCATTAAAACAGAAGTGCATTACAACAAAAATATCATAATTGTTTAACATCAAGTACTAAACAAGTAGTGCATTACATCTGAATCCAAAATCAAAAAAACACTTCACACCAGAATTGTTTCTTAGATACTTAATTAAAACAAAAAAAAAAGAACATGGTTTGCTACTTCATTCAGTTTTTCCCTTGCTTGTGCATACTTCTTATTCTATAACCAGTGGATCATCAGGTTCTTTTCCAGGCCCTTGTATGTTCTTGGACTTCAAAGTCCTCAACCTCTCACTCTGCCTTTTTTCAGGTAACACATTGTTTCCAGATTTGTACCTGCTTTGTGTCCTATGTTTGATAGGTTCACTGCTCGATGGCCTTGACAAAGTTGTTCTTATCCCTGGTGGTTTGAAAGGAGTAGCTCTAAACACCTTTGGTTTCTTCCCAAAAAATACTCTTGCTCCACTAGGCTTAGTAGGTGATTTGAGAGGTGACCTATCAATTCTAAGAGGTTGAATGTCCAATACACCATCACCTTTAAGTAGTGCAGCCATGATCTCATCCAATGATGTAGGGTTCTCAATGACAATTGGTTGTGGTTCATGATCATCAGTTGTTTGATTCTCAGTTGGCTCAGCTTCATTGACAATTGGTTCTTTCACAGCTGGTTGAGGCACAACTGGTTCTTTTATAGGTGGTTCCTTGACAGTAGATTTTACATTCTCAGTCACACTTGGTTTCTTCATAATTGGTGCATCCTTTGAAGTTGAATTCTCATTCTCATTCACAGGTGGTTCCTTGACAGTAGGTTTTACATTCTTAGTCACACTTAGTTTCTTCATAATTGGTGCATCCTTTGAAGTTGAATTCCTTTTTGCTACCCCTTGAATTTTGTTCACAGTACCTCTGCTAGTTGTTGCTTCCATGCTAGATTGTGCTCCCTTGGTCTTTTTGGAATCTTTGTTTATGGTGCCCTTGGGCCTCCCCTACAACACATATGATATTAACATTAGAATACACTTAAATTATCATTAGACATAATAAAAAATCATTATCTCAACATAAGTATTACCCTTTTTTTGCTTGCCACAGTTGAAGGTACATTTGCTTGCCTAGGTATATTCTGAGAAGCTTGGGTAGGAATGTCTTCAACATTAGGCTGTGTTTGTTCAGCAGTAGCATGTCCTGTCTGTGACTTTGATTCTACCTCTTGCTTCAATTTCTTGCAGGTCCTCTTGTTATGTCCCAATTCAAAACAGAATTTGCATCTATGGCTAGTGTTTGTTCTTTTCCACCTAGTTTGTGCAACCTCATCCAATTCCCTCCTTCTCAGTTTCTTTGGTCTACCTGGCCCACGTTTATACCTAGGTGGAAGCATGGTTGCATTCTCAGTCCTAGGCCATTTGTTTTGTCCATTCAATGGAGTTATGATCTCACCATAACAGGCTTGATAAGTGCTCTTGTGATAACACTTGTCTACATACTTTAACGGGTCATCAACCTTCCTATATATTGCAGCTACATCATGCCTACATGGAATACCTACAAGCTCTCAAAAGTTACAAGAACATGTCCTTTTTTCTAAGTCCACAACAAAATTGTCAGTAAACAACACATGGGTGACCTGAAATGTCAACCTACCAGCATAGGTTGTTGTCCAGCTAGCACTTTTCTCTATCTCTCTATCCAATCTCCTTAAGGGTTTTGTCATAATCACTCCCTTATAACCCTCTACTTTTTCCCTAAGTGTGGCAAACCTCCCCATTAGATAATTTCTAATCCACTCCAACATTGTTATGATAGGTTTATCTCGTTGTAACAAGATTGTTGCATTGAAGGACTCACTTAAGTTATTCATTAACACATCACATTTAGAAAAAATAGGAAAGGCATGCTTACACCATTTGTTCTTAGGAATTGATTCTATCCACTCAAATGCTTCCACACTAATCTCTTTGATCATTGACATCTTAACCTCATGTGCTTCAAAATATGTTGCTTTTGCAGCAGCCATCATGATATCTCTATACAATGTGCCACCTCCAAACTTCTTCTTAAAGTTTGCATATAGGTGTCTCAAGCAAAACCTATGCTCATATGCTGGATACTCTTCTTCAAAAACCTGGACCAGACCCTGTTTGTGCAGGCAATAACAATGTTTCAGAATTATTTAGTGCAATAACAGTGTTTCAGAATTATTTAGTGCAATAACAATGTTTCAGAATGAATAAGTGCAGGCAATAACAATGTTTCAAACTTAATAATTGCAATAACAATGTTTCAAACAAAATATTAAAACTACCTTTTGTTGGTCAGAGATGAAGCACCACCTACGATCACCAATGTCCTCAATTAGCAATTTCATGAACCAGCTCCTTGAATCTTTAGTTTCCATCTCTACCATAGCAAATGCAATTGGAAGGTACTGATCATTAGGATCTCTGCCTACAGCAATCAAGAGAATCCCTCCATACTTATGTTTCAAATGACAACCATCCAATCCTATGAAAGGTCTACATGATCTTGTCAAAGCTTTTTTGGTTCCATCTAGGGACATGTAGCATCTTTCAAATCTTGGAGCCATCCCTTCAGTAGGAGTACTTGTGTTTATTTTAAAAGTGTTTCCACTTGATGCCCTTCTCAATTCAGCCCCATAAGACCAGAGAAGACTAAATTGTTTGCTAGAATCACCTTCAACAATGGCTCTTGCAATCTTTCTTGCCTTGAATGCCCTACATGTTGGGATCTCTGTGGCATACCTTTGCCTCACATCAGCTACAACCTCAGTTAACCTCGTCTTTGAATTATTCTTTAAACCATCCACAATAACTTTAGCCACCCATTCAGCTCTAGCATTGCTGTTAAAAAATTTCCTTCCACACTTATGTTTTGAATATAAGGTTTTGATTCTAAATGTGGTGGTCTTGAGTACCCTACTACATAGCACGGTATAGTCACATTTAGCCGTGTCCTTACACACAATCCTACATCTATTAGAGTCATTTTTCTGAAACTTTACCTCCCTTCCATTTAACACATTATGCTCTAAAATAGCATCTTTGAATTGTCTTAGAGATGAAAACTCCATTCCAACTTTGAAAGCAAAAGCTTTGCATAGTGTCTCATCCTCATTATACCTCAAAATAGAAGGCCCCTCATCACCACTTTCATCATCACCTCCACTATCAAGCTCATCCGTTATATATTCATCCTCAATCAAATGCTCCTTACCCATCTCTTGAGTAATAAACACCTTGTCATCTTCTTTACTCTTTCCATCTTCAGAATTACCTACCTTCTTTACATCCTCCCTATTGATAGTTACATCTACAAGACCTTCTTCAAAACCAGTCATCCTTTCATCTTCACTATCCTCAAAGTGTACACCTTCCACTGAATTATCAACAGAATCAGTACTTGATTAATTATCCTTAGCTTTTTCAACATGTTTCACTGCCTTACCTTTCTCTTTATATTTAGTCATGAAACTTTCCTCTCCATCAACCTTAGCTTCACAATAAATCTCTACATCACACTTGTATCCAATTGCATACATGGCTAGCTCATGTGCATCTCCATCATCCACAAATTTTTTAAGTCTTCTTCAAGCAAACCACCCTCATGCTTCCACCACATGTTAACTTTAGAATAATCAAACTCAGGTTCTATCAATTTCACCAGATCAACAGCCTCAAAGAAACTCCAATAATCGGGTTCTTGTCCCCTAAACGCAAATACATCCCCACCCTCATATTTTAACTTAGTGTCTTTTACAAAACGACCCTTTGTGAAGAAAACTATCTTGAACTTATCCATTTACCTGTACACATAATTTAACCTAGGTTTAATATAGGAAATTATAGTAACCCTGAATTTTCACCAAATCAAAATTGAAAACATAAACATGTTGCTATGCCCTAATTCTTTATTCATAGTAACAAACAGTAACAAACAGAAACACTTAGTGCATCAAACAACCTAAATCGAAAACAATGGGACCACACAAGTACAACAATGGCAGACAAGATTTACTAACCTGGGACCACCTTCAAGAAAACAACGCTTGCTTGGGACCACTCTGAAAGTTTACTTGGGAAAACTACTATATTCTAAACTTAAGAAGAGAAGACAGAATCAAAACACTTGGAAAGAAGCTTCAGAAGGAGAAGTCAAAATCGCATCACTTGGAGGTAGGTTGACTTATGATTTCATTACACAATGCAATGTAACTCTTAACATTTCTCTTCATATTTACCTTTTCTTTTTTCCAGATTATCCACGCTGGCCACATTCATACAACATGGCAAATTATTTACGCACACATGGCCTGCCAACTCAGCATCCATTAGTTCAAACTAACGGGAGGGACTAAATTTCGAAACGGAAAAGTTTTGGAGGACCAATGTTTGAAGAAAATATTTAGAGGGACCTAATTCAAAAAATGAGATATTTAGAGGGACCAATAACATATTTAACCCTTATTTTTAATACATCCGATCAATCCAATCCAAACCAATCCATTATTTTTCGGATCAGTTTGGTTTGGACTTTATTGCAAAAATATAGAAATCCAATCCAAATCAATCCATTTATTTTTCATCGGTTCGGGTGTAACACCCCCTTTCTATACCCCAAAATAAAACATTAAATCATTTAGGCATAGATAAAATTTCGTCAAAGTATAATTTAAATCAAGCATAAAAAGGAGCATGCCACATTACGTGAAATTAAAACATACAACACCTGCTCAAACAGATATGCAACAATGGGGTAGCTATCCACAAAGGAATTCAATCCTTACACCCATATCTCAATTATAAATTGCACAGCGAAAAACTTAAATCATCAACAACTTCAACTTATATATTTATCAAAATATATCTACAAGTTAGAAGCGTACAAATATATCATGTTATACAAAACATATCCACAACGAATACATATACAAATGTATCCCCAAAAAGGCACAAGGCCACCTAACTACCCGGTGCTACATATCAGAGCCGACCGACCAAAAGATATGAAGACAAGCTTCACAAAAACGACTCCGGCACACCTAATCTGCAATGCTTCGTAGAGCATCAGAAAACAACAGAAGGGTGAGAAACATTATCATAATAACATTGCATATAATCATATATCTCAACATATAACATATTGTCGCTCCCAAAGATTTGCATCCCGGTACAAGCGCGAACGGTCGGCGAAAGGAACAATGAGAACACACAGCCGTGAACTCACTGGAGAATGAATAGAGTCGCCAGCTAGGCATTTTTATCCCGGAGGAAAGGCAATGCTGCATAGACCTAGAAAGACATGGATAAGACGGTTGCGAACCAGAGAGACTGAGAAAGGGGGTTGGTTACAACCTGGGAAGGTATTAGCACCCAGATTGTCCGCCGTACTCGACGGGATCCACGCTTAAAAGATTTGTGTTTTAAAGGGGTAGTGTCAGTGCAATTTGTGTGAAAAATAGCTGGAAAAGAATGTACAGGTGTCAGTGTAAAAGAAGTGTGAAGTGCAGAGTATGATATATACAGTGTCAGTGTAAGGAAAGAGTATGCTCATGATAATGAGGCTTAAAGAATGATGCTGGAAAGAGGGGGAATATACAGAGACTTTTGTTCGATAATTGTTAAGTTATGCCTACGTATCCTCTCGTGCAATGAGGAAGTCAGAACACCGTAGTTCGACCCAAAGAGACTGAAAGATAAATTGACTTGTGAACTGCCTACTTGTCTATGCTCAAGTGTATGACCTGTCTGGCTCAGGTGCAAACTGTCTTGCATTAGACGGAAGAAGCAAGTTCTCGCTTGTGAGTGAGTGAGATGAGAAAAGAATCCCAAAGGAGACGATTATTGTTTGTTTTTTGAGTTTTCAGTCTTTTATTGCTTTTGAGAGTTTGTCATAAGTTAATGAGCTTAAGCCTAAACCAGTGGATTTAGTAAACTCATCACATCTTCCCTCTGATTAGGGGTAATGAGAATACCTTAAGTGTGAAGTCAGATTCTCACACTTAATCACCTTTGATGCAGGATTAAGATCATTAACCTATTTGTGATTATTTAGATGTTTTTGGTGTTTTTGTTTAGTGTTGAGTAATGAGGTTAAGCCATAATCAAGGATTAAACAGACTCATTACACCATCCTAAGAGAAGGATAATAGATGAGAGTGTTTGAGCTGAGGAAAGCTCCTCAACTTAATCCATGATTAGGGATTAAACTCATGACAAAACAAAGCCTTTATTAGATGGATTTTATTCAATGGTAAGATGATGAAGTGAATTTTATGATTTGTAAGACAACTTGAGGGGGACTTGTCCATTAACACTAGGGTTAGTCCTTCTTAACCAATTAAGGAAGAATTAGAACCCTAATGCAAGGCCCAAGTTACAAGTGTGATGTCTTGATACTTATTAAGTGAATTGATTAAGAGATTTAAACACATTAAGGGTTTAACACTTAGGATTAAAGTTATACACTCCATCCTAAGAGAAGGATGCAGGCATAAGCTTAATCACAAAGCCTTAAAGCCTTTAGGGTTTAGTCCCTGATTATGAGGTGAGAAGAGATGACCCAAAAGAGACACAAAGGTAAAAACTAAAAGGGGAGACTAATAAAAACCCTAATCATTGTCATGCTTGGTTGTTCCTAAGGTTTGTGAGGTTTGCAAGGACAATCTTCAATGGAACCACCAGGAAGCAGATGAAAGGAGCAAGAGAAGCAAAGTGACTTGCTTCATTCAAGAAGTCAAGTCACTTGGAGAAAGAAAGTGGGAAGAGGAAGAATGAGCAAGTTCAAACTCAAACACAAACAAAAATGCAGCAATGGATGCAAGAGAGTGATGAAGAGAAAGTTATGAGAAGTGAAGGCAAATTCACTTCTCAAAGTTACTTACCACCTGAAAGGTTAGAAAAGAAATGAAATGCAATGCAAAATGGGATGAGATGACATGATGAGAAACAAAACCAGAAGCATTTACATGATGCTAATGATGCTAAAACATGAGGCAGCATATGGAAATGATCATGCAAGTTCATGAATGCAAATGAAGCAGGTTAAGAAGCATGAACATACATGAAAAGTTATGAAGTGCACATGGCATACAACATGGCAAACACATGATGCAATGATCAAACATGCTTTCAATATGTCTTATGATGTCAAATGAATCACATAGAAGCATGGAATGTCATGGCAAGTCATATTATGCAAGAAGATGCAAGATGGATGCACATGGAAGCCCAAATTAGGGTTTATGAACAATACAACAAACAAAAACCAAAATCAGAAGCAAACATAAGATAAAAAATTTGAAAATGCCACTCAAAGGACCCCTAATCCTATACTAACCCAATGCCCAAAGGAGAGGTTTCAACTCCTAACCAATTTCAAGTTATGGATTTTCTAAGATTCCTAGGGTTTTAGGGTTCCTAAACAAAAGAAATGTCAAACAAATTGAAAATGAAAGATCAAATCATGGCCATTTAATCTCACAAACTACATGCCAAACACAATGCAATGCAAAAAGAATCAATGTCCAACTCCTCATGAATAGGCAGAAATGATTTTTTGAACTTAGAATCAAATTAATGCATAAAAATGATTTTAATTCAATGAGAAACTCTTAAAATGCATCAAGATCAAAAAATAAATTTGGTTTGAAGGTTGGGTAATGTTTCTAAATGTCTTAGAACATTTCATGAATTTTTTGGTGATTTTTAAATACCTAAAAGTATTTTTAATAAATTAATTTCCATTAATCAATTAAAAATAAACTTTTAAATATTTAAAAATACTTTTTTAATACTAAAAATGAAAATAAAAATATTTTTGTGTCATAAAAATTAATGAAACTCTTGAGAAAAAGTTTCATAATTTTTAAATAATTTTTACTATTTTTAATAAATTATGTAAAACAAATGAGAAAAATATGAAAATAAAATGAAAATAAATGAAATATGGGAGAAGTCAGCTGATCCAAGGGCCTGAATTCAAACTGGCCAGCGCGCGCATTGACCTGGCGCCATATCCAAGGGCCAGCATTCAAACCTGGCTAATTAATGCTTAAACCCTAATCTCGCCGCTAATCACTTTCAGATGACCGGAACAGTGTTCCGGTCATCTTCTCCGTTCACCCCAAACCTCAAACTCCTTCAAAACGCATCTAAAACGAAATCTAAAAACACAGAAATGATTCCCACTCACTCACGAATCAAAACCCTAAATCAAAACAAATTTATTTTTCCAGGAATGGCTGAATCGAAGCAATCTATTTCTAGGGCAAAAAGTTTCAGAAGCATGGTAAACTCTCATCTCTCCACCATTTTCAAAACTAAAGGCATCAGAACAATCAGTGAAGCATATAGAACAACTTAAGAACTTAAAAAACGATTTCTGGAAAAAATGTTCTTGAGCTACCTGAGTTTCGAAGCTTTCACTCCAGCAACTTTCTGACCTCTCCCTTTGATGCAATCCACTTTACTTGGTCCCCTGATGATCTTTGAATGCTTAGGAGGAGTTTATGTTGGCTGGTTAAAGAGTTTGAACGGCTTCTGCTCAAGCTCAGTTGAAAATGGTGATGGTGATTCAGGCTATTTCTGGCAATGGTGAAGGGTTCTTTGTGATCAGGATGATGAATGGAAAAGGTTTGTGGAGTTTGTTTGGGTGTTTATGGCCTGTGGAGTGAGTTTCGAATGGTTTTGCTTCTGAGAGTGAAAATGGAGGAATGGTGTTCTTGCTTGATTCAGGCCTAAGTCTTGTTGGTTTTGGCTCAATGAAACAAGGTGAGTTGATGTGTGGAATTGGTTTGAATGTTTGTGAACTGTGCAGAGAGATTCGAAGGCTTTTGCTTGAGGGAGTGTTTTTGTGAATGGGGAGCTCTTGTGTGTTTCAGCCTTGCTTCATGTAAGAAATGGCTAGCATTTTGTCCACATAAATATCTCTCATTGGTCAGATGATGTGACCTGCCCTTTATTGATTGGTATGGCCACTTTTGCAATTTGTCAACTTTTGTGTAAGAGAAAGTATGGGCAACTTCTAGGCTAGTACATGGGCTGTGTGATGCGCAGCAAGGTGAGGGGAGAGGGCTAGGGTGGTTCAGCATCCAATGCAGCAAGTTGGTGAAGTGTGATGAGTGGTTTTGCAAGTTGCTATCTTTTGGTTCACATGAAATTTTCTTGTCCCACAAGCCATAAAACATGAGGAAACCTTGGTCCAATCTGAACTTTAGGACTTACATGATGCTTGTGCAATGGTTTGATGTCAATTAGAAGTCACAAGAATGCTTGGTTCATGAAATTGCAAGTTTTCTTTTTAGTGCATAACTTGAAAATTAGTGATTTTTGCCAACTTTGTCACACCATAACTTTTGATCCAAAATGAATTAGATCATGTTCTTGTACTTTTTGAAAAGGGAAAAATGTGATCTACAACTTTCATGACCAAAGTTTTTTCATTTGAAGCATTTTTGGATCAAAAAGCAAGGCTTGAAAAATGGCATAAATTGACAAATTCCTTAAAAGTCAACTGTGCCCTAAAAAGTCAACTTTGCAAAAACTTCAAATTCTTGATTTTTGTGAACTTCAACCTTCTTCCATGATCAAATAAAGATCATATACACTCAAAATGATGAAGATCACCCCTTGGTTGGGTCATTGGGGGCCTCAGATGCCCTGATTTTGCACTGACTTGTCTGAAAAGTCAACTCTTGATCAGATGACTTCCCCATGGAATTTCTTCATGAAAATTGATATGCATACTCCCTATACCATATAGAGACCAATGGAGACAAGAATGACCAAAAAATTTGGAGTTATGGCCTCTGAAACCAAAACCCTAATTTTAGGTCAACTGTGCAGTCAAACTTGGCTCTGCATCCACACCAATCCCAGTTCTTGTGATCCTTTTGCATTTTTGACTTTGAGAGGATGTAATATGATATAAGAACACACATGGATCCCTTTGAAGTGATTGGTGGCCTTTGGAGTGGCTCAAGAAGCTCTGGGATTGCTCAGATCACAAACCCTAGATGCAGATGACTTAGAAACTATGCAGTGAATCAAAAATGAGATAGGAGATGCTATGATTGTGTTTATGCATATGAGATGATCACAAGCCATGGTGTTAATGGGTGAGGGCAAATTTGGGGTGTTTACAGCTGCCCCTATTCAAACATGAGTTAGCTGTGCAGGATGTAAGCAACGGCTTAACAGGCAAACAAGATAACTTGTGGTTGAATACCAAAGACAGTCCAGAATTTGCACTCACAGAATAAAAAAGAAAAGGGATATAGATTGTAAAAGAAAATAAAGTATATTGTAAAGTGTGGGCGACGGAGGACGACCGTCGAGCATAGGACGACTGCTGGGTAAAGAGCAATGACGGGGACGACCAACATGCTGGGGAAAGTGCTGAAAGCAATGACGGGGACGGCCGACATGCTGGGGATAAAAGGTAAAGCCAAGACGGGGACGGCCGACTAGCTGGGAAAAGTAAGAAATTATGATGGGGACGGCCATCACGATAAAGCTGTAAAATTCTCTGGGGATCAATGAAACATGACGGGGACGGCCATCAAGTTCACAAAGCAAAGTAACCAACGATGGGGACGGCCATCGGGCTAAAAGAAAAAGGGACCACGACGGGGACGGCCATCGGGTTAAAGAATAAATGGAATAAACAGATGATGGGGTACGGCCATCAAAGGTGAAGGACGATCACCTAGCAGGGGACGGCTGCTCTGTTGGGGAATGAAAGAATTATGATGGGGACGGCCATCAAAGGTGGAGGACGACCACCTGGCAGGGTACGGTTGCCGAAAATATCAACGATGGGGACGGCCATCGGATGAGCATGATGGAGGACGACCATCAAGAGGTGGAGGACGACCACCTAGCAGGGGACGGCTGCTCTCAGGGTTTATCATGACATAGGACGAATGCCAGATAACCAAAATCAACAATGGGGACAGCCATTGGATAAAATGATGAAGGACGATCATCAAAAGGTGGAGGACGACCACCTAGCAGGGGACGACTGCTAAATATCACGACATAGGACGAATGTCGGATAGAAAATCAACGATGGGGACGGCCATCGGATGAGCATGATGGAGGACGACCATCAAGAGGTGGAGGACGACCACCTAGCAGGGTACGGCTACTCTCAGGGTTTATCATGACACAGGACGAGTGTCAGATAAGAAGGAAAATTTGCTTTATTGGCGATCTACTGGGGAGTAGTAAACACGGACGAGTGTTTATATCCAAGAAACAAAAGGCATAAGTGTTTAGGTATTGTGTATGGATTAAAGATGCGGACGAGCATCCTTAAGACTACGATACGGACGAGTATCGGGTAGAAACAAATACTGACGTGTGTTCAAAGATGATGATACGGACGAGTATCAACTGGTTAACAGAGAACACAGACGAGTGTTGAATCTGAGGGGACTCCTCTGGGGAATAGTAGGCGCAGACGAGTGTCTATATTCAAGAGGACAAAAGTGTTTGACACGGTGTATGGATTAAAGATGCGGACGAGCATCCTTAAGGCTATGATACGGACGAGTATCATGTAGAAACAAACGCTTGACGCATGTTCTGAGATGATGATACGGACGAGTACCAACTGGTTAACAAAGAACATGAACCAACGTCGAATCTGTGGGGATATGAAAGGTATATACAAGATACGGACGAGTATCTGTATGGGTGTAACATGAGTAATGAGTATGAGTATTGCATAGATGAGTGTTTATCTGCTGGGGAGAGTGACACGGACGAGTGTCGAGAGAGAAAAGTATAATAATATCAACAAGTATATGGGTTGTAAAAGTGTAGGCGACTGCGTTGGGGATACGACACGGACGGGTGTCAAGAAAGTGTATATAGGTATATGTGAGTGCAAAGAGGATGTCTTTGGCTTTCTGCTGGGAGATATGACATGGACGGGTGTCAAGGAGTATCTGTAGTGCGGGTGATCTTGTTTGTAAAGAGCGTTCAGGCGACTTTACTGGGGAAAGATGGCACGGGCGGGTGTCAAAATGAGTATATACTGGTGTTTGTGATTTGTGAGGCAGCTGTTCTTGCTGGGGGATTCTGGTGGGGATTTTTCTGTACATTGATGAGCTGTCATTATTCACAAGTGTTGGTTCAAAACATGGCTTATGATTATGCTATGTGTTGGATTTTTGCCGTAATGCTCCGTGTTAGACGGAATGCTACGCTTTGTGGGTGAATATGATGCAAATGCTATGATTATGCAAGAGGAGACAGATCCGGGATTCGGATCCCGTTGTTGTGAAGATCTCCGATCAATCTGCTTGAAATGGACATCCCAGCTAGGGGTGAGATCACTGGTAGATCTGATGATATGATATCTGCTTGGGGATATAGGTCATTGATAGACCTATCCTAATAAACATAGGACCCAGCTGGGGTTTGTAGAAGCTTCCTTCACTCTGTTGTGAGTCCTTCATGCGTTGCTTTTCTGGATAGAGGCTGCAACTCTGTGGGGAGATAGCTCTCTGACTTTTGTACTCGGCTGAGGGCGAGATGGCAACTCGGCTGGGGAGAAAGAGAGGAATCACTGAAAGACCTCCCTAGAAGTTCTGTTATGGTAACTTCTTGACTCAGTCAGGGATATGGGCATCTTCTGTGATAGCTGCCCATTCTGATGGGGACAAGCAACAAGTGGCAACTCAGCTGGGGAGAGAGCACTTCGGGTGCTAAAATTGAGTGTTGATTTGCCGGCTTGCTGGGATGAAGCTTTCATGCCCCAAGTTGCATTCTGGATACCTGCAATCCTGAAAAAGATAGAAAAACGCACAAGATAATCCTGAGGTATCTCTTACTGGATTCCGTCATAGGAGTTAGGATACTTCTGAGAGTAAGCATGTTTCCTGCAAGCATGTTTTTATTTGAAGATAAACATCTGTATTCTTATGCAATCAGTTTTTTTCTTTTAAGACATCAGACATTTTTTGCAAATAAAATGTACAAAACGAGACATGACTGAAAATCTGATTTTATTAATTCATATGCCCTGAATTGGCGAGATACAGTCAAAGGAACATATCCCCTGAAATGAGGAGATTGTTATAAATTGAGAAACAAAATGTTGGCAGTGTTGATGACGCTTTGAGGAGCTTCCTCTTCACTATGACCCGTATGGCTTTTGACGTTCTTCTCATCTTGCTTTTTGAAGAATGTTGATTCTGATTGAAGCTTGATCTTTTCGAAGCTTGCCAAGTTGTAAGTGATACAGACGAAATCAGAGTGCAGTTGTTCGCTTATTCCCTTATTTTGCATGGATCGCCCTTTCGGGTTTTCAATCCATCGGGATACCCATTTTTGCCTGAGCTGTCCAATGCGGCTTTTCAACTCAGCGGGTGTACATTTTTGTTTATTTTCCCTTATTTTTGCCCGAGTCTTTTATTCTGTTTTTGACTCGCCGGGATGCCCTATTTTTGCCTGGACTTACATTCTGTTTTTATGTCCAGCGGGTCATTTTACGCGAAGTATTTTTTAACTGCATCTGAATTCACAGGGGATGGGAAATCTTCACCATCCATGGTGCTGAGCATCAGTGCTCCACCAGAGAAAACTTTCTTTACCACGAATGGTCCTTCATAGTTTGGAGTCCACTTGCCCCTGTGGTCCGTATGAGGAGGGAGGATTCTTTTCAGCACAAGATCTCCTACTTGATACCCTCGGTGCCTGACTTTCTGATCGAAGGCCTTCTTCATTCTTTTCTGATACAACTGTCCATGACAGATTGCAGTCAATCTTTTCTCTTCAATCAGACTCAGTTGTTCGTATTGGGACCTAACCCATTCTGCTTCACTCAGCTTAACATCCATCAGTACCCGGAGAGAGGGTAATTCAACTTCAACCGGTAGGACCGCTTCCATACCATACACAAGCTGATACGGTGTTGCCCCAGTGGATGTTTTGATTGACGTGCGGTACCCATGCAAGGCGTATGGTAGCATTTCATGCCAGTCTTTGTAAGTGACTACCATCTTCTGCACAATCTTCTTGATATTCTTATTTGCAGCCTCAACAGCGCCATTCATCTTTGGCCTGTAAGGAGAAGAATTGTGGTGTTGAATCTTGAAGTCCCGGCACAGCTCTGCCATCATTTTGTTGTTCAAGTTGGAACCATTATCAGTAATGATTCGCTCGGGCACTCCGTATCGACAAATGATATCTCTTTTCAGAAATCTGGCTACCACTTGCCTTGTGACGTTTGCATATGAGGCTGCTTCAACCCACTTGGTGAAATAGTCAATGGCGACCAGGATGAATCTGTGGCCATTTGAAGCAGTTGGCTCGATCTTGCCAATCATATCAATGCCCCACATAGCAAAGGGCCATGGTGAAGACATTATGTTCAAAGGATTGGGAGGCACATGCACCTTATCCGCATAAATCTGGCATTTGTGGCACTTCCTGGCATAGGCACAACAGTCTGCATCCATTGTGATCCAGTAATAGCCTGATCTTAGCAACTTCTTAGCCATGGCATGCCCTCCTGCATGGGTACCAAAAGATCCCTCGTGCACTTCATGCATCAACAAGTCTGCTTCTGTCCTATCAACACATCTGAGGAGTACCATATCAAAGTTCCTTTTGTATAAAGACCCATCAGTGTTCAGAAAGAAACTACCAGCAAGCCTTCTCAAAGTCTTCTTATCATTGGAAGATGCCCCAGGTGGGTATGTTTGGTCCTCCAAGAAGCGCTTAATGTCATGGAACCAAGGCTTATCATCTTTAACAACATCTGCTGCGAACACATATGCTGGTCTGTCAAGTCTGGACACTGAGATCTGAGGTACAAAGTTAGCAGTTTGGACTTTGATCATGGATGAAATGGTGGCCAGAGCATCTGCAAACTGATTCTCGTCCCGAGGGATATACTCAAGTTTGACTGTTGTAAAGAAAGTCAATAACCTTCTTGTATAATCCCTGTAAGGTATCAGATGATCCTGGTGTGTGTACCATTTTCCATTGGTTTGATTAACTACCAAAGCTGAATCTCCGAATACAGTCAACGTCTTGATCCTGAGGTCAATGGCTTCCTCAAGACCCATAATGCAAGCTTCGTATTCAGCTTCGTTGTTAGTGCAGTTGAAAGTGAGTTTTGCCGAGAAAGGCATGTGAACTCCTTTAGGTGTAATGAGTACTGCACCAACACCACGACCATTCATGTTAACAGCCCCATCAAACATCATAGTCCATTCTTCTTCCGGGTCGGGCCCTTCAGTGTGAACAGGCTCTTCATGATCTTTTGCTTTTATGAACATGATGTCTTCATCAGGGAAGTCAAACCTCATAGGCTGGTAATCATCAATGGGTTGCTCAGCAAGATATTCAGATAGTACACTGCCCTTGATGGCCTTCTGAGAGGTGTACTGGATGTCGTATTCTGTGAGAATCATCTGCCATCTTGCAACCCGTCCGGTAAGTGCTGGCTTCTCAAATATGTACTTGACTGGGTCCATCTTTGAGATCAACAAAGTAGTGTGGGTCAACATATACTGCCTCAGTCGGCGAGCAGCCCACGCTAAAGCACAACAAGTTTTCTCGAGCAGTGAATAACGTTGTTCACAGTCGGTAAACTTTTTGCTTAGGTAGTATATTGCATACTCTTTTCGACCAGACTCGTCATGCTGGCCCAACACACACCCCATCGACTCCTCTAATACTGTCAAGTACATGATCAGAGGTCTTCCTTCAACTGGAGGCATAAGGATTGGAGGCTCTTGCAGATATTCTTTGATCTTGTCAAAAGCCTTTTGGCAGTCTTCGTTCCACCTGACCGTCTGTTCTTTTCTCAACAATTTGAACAAAGGTTCACAGGTTGCAGTAAGGTGAGATATGAACCTTGAAATGTAGTTCAATCGACCTAAGAACCCTCGAACTTCTTTTTCTGTCTTTGGTGCAGGCATCTCTTGGATGGCTTTGACTTTATCAGGGTCAACTTCAATCCCTTTCTCACTTACAATAAATCCCAGCAGCTTACCAGATCTCACCCCGAATGTGCATTTGTTGGGGTTCAGCTTCAATTGATACTTCCTCAGACGCTGGAATAACTTCAGTAGATTCACCAGGTGGTCTTCTTCAGTAAGGGACTTGGCAATCATGTCATCCACATAACACTCTATTTCTTTATGGATCATATCGTGGAATAATGTTACCATAGCCCGTTGATATGTGGCACCAGCATTCTTCAGTCCGAATGGCATCACCTTGTAACAGAACGTGCCCCAGGGTGTGATGAAGGTTGTCTTCTCCATGTCTTCAGGTGACATTTTAATCTGATTGTATCCTGAAAATCCGTCCATGAAGGAGAATACCGAGAACTGAGCCGTATTGTCCACCAATACATCAATGTGAGGTAAAGGGAAATCATCTTTCGGGCTAGCTCTGTTCAGATCCCGGTAGTCAACACACATTCTTACTTTGCCGTCTTTCTTAGGCACAGGTACTATATTGGCAACCCACGGTGGGTAACTAGTTACAGCAAGGAAACCGGCGTCCCATTGCTTTTGCACCTCTTCCTTGATTTTCATTGCCATGTCCGGGCGAGTACGACGCAGCTTCTGCTTAACTGGCGGGCATTCTTCTCTCAAAGGCAGCTTGTGCACGACAATGTCGGTATCCAACCCTGGCATATCTTGATAAGACCAAGCAAACACGTCCACATACTCTTGAAGCAGGTCAATCAGTTGTCTCTTCACTGAGTCTTGCAAGCAGGCCCCGATTTTAACCTCTTTCACGTCTTCATCTGTACCAAGATTAATCACTTCAACCTCCTCCTGGTGAGGGGTAATAACCTTTTCCTCTTGTCTTAACAACCTGGCTAGCTCTTCAGGAAGCTCATATTCTTCATCAACCCCTTCATCAGCTTGATTGATCGGATTGTCAAAGTCATACGAAGTCATAGCCGTGCTGTTGTCGGTGCTGTCTGGAAGGCACTCTCTGCAAGGGTTCAGTTTGTTTATTTTAGTGATTTGATCTTAATCTTATTTTAGAAAAGTGAAATAAAATTGTCATTTTGAAAACACTGCCATTTATTTTTTGTACAAAAAGAAAAATGGAAAAAACAGTGAGCGGAAAAGAAAAAGACTCATTTGCAAAAAGATGTCTGATATTTCATTGATTAATCTTGTTTGCACAAAAAGTACAGATGGCCCGATTACAAAATGAGTCTTGTCATCTTGGGCAAGATGCAAGACTTTGATGCATGCTATAAAAATACAGGAAATAATAATTACTCTTCATGAGTAACTCTTATAATTTCCTGGGAAGACCAGTTTGAGATACTGCTCCCCGGGATCTTTGGACGAATCCAGCTTTCCAGGTTGCGTTCTTCTTCCAGCTCGTCTTCCAGATAGTTGACAGCATCAGGGGTGAGCATCCCCCCACTCACAAAGTTGGGCTCCTTTGCAGCCTCTGCTTGATCTTGTTGAGTTGGTTTGTAACCCAACCCAAATCTGTCCTCTTTCTTCTCCACCGATAACAGTTTGCCCCAGCCTTGGGCGTTTCCTCCCTCAACAACCTTCCGGGCCTGTTGGTATGATGATATTGAAGTACCAGGCACAGCAGATGTTTCATTGACATTCAAAGCTTCAAAACCTTGGCTCATCGTTTCATGGATCTCCCCATCCATCTCAATGTACTTATAGGTAGACAGGTGGCTGACAAAAATATCCTCTTCTCCACAGATTGTAACGATTCGACCCTCCCACTCCTATTTTAACTTCTGGTGAAGGGTAGAGGTCACGGCGCCAACGGCGTGAATCCATGGCCTACCCAATAGACAGCTGTGGCAGGCTGTATATCCATCACGTAGAAGGTCGTTTTGAAGGTCTGCGGGCCAATCGTTATGGGCAATTCAATTTCTCCCAGAACCGATCTCTTTGAACCATCAAAGGCTCTCACCACCAGGTTGCTGGGTCTTAACGCCAATCCATCATATTCTAGCTTCACCAGGGCCTTTTTAGGTAAGACATTGAGGGATGACCCCGTGTCCACCAGCACATGGGAAAGGACAGCACCTTTACATTCCATGGTTATGTGCAAGGCTTTGTTATGGTTGCGGCCTTCCGTTGTCAAATCAGTATTGGTGAACCCTAGTCCGTGACTAGCATTGACATTTCCAACTACAGCTTCCAGCTGATTGACAGTGATCTCTTCAGGCACGTAAGCTGCGTGCAAGACCTTAAGTAATGCATTCCGATGGGCTTCGGAGCACATAAGCAATGATAGGATTGAGATCTTGGAAGGCGTTTGATGAAGCTGATCCACTATTTTATAATCACTCTTCTTGATGATTCGCATGAACTCATCAACCTCTTGATCGAAGGGTGTTTTCAAAGCTTCTTTAACAGTCTGCTCTTCCTGCACCAAGCTTTTTCCTTTTGCTTTAGCAACAGCTTCTGCTTCGGCAGTGGGTCTCTGAATTTGTGGAGCGAAAAGACGTCCGCTTCGAGTGAAGCCTCCGCCTCCTCCCACATTGTCAATTTGTGGTGCAGGGGTTGATGATTCAAAAGTGATTCTTTGTCCTTCGCAGTACAGGTCAGAGCCGTAATGCCACGGGATGGCATTGTTACTTTCATAAGGTACTGGTCCAGGCACCGTGATAGTGACTGGACTGATTGCAGCTGCGGAAGGAATTGTGATAGTCTATGGATCGTAATAAATTATGACCGGTGCTCTGATGGGAGCATCACTTTCTGAGTTGTAGGCAGAGTTGTTTTCAGGATCATAAAATATTGTGACAGTTGAGACATCTTCATGATTTGTTGCTGATGTTGTAGGAGATATTGTCGGAAGGATGGATGTTGTTGTTGTAGGAGTTTCAAAATGGAGTGGCGCTGGAGTTGTAGAAGGAGCATTTGTTGATAACTGATCAGTTGAGATAATAGATGAGGTACTTGTTGATGAAGCCGAAGAATTGTCAGGAACAATGGTTGTTGCAGTTGTAGGAGGTTCTGGAGTTGTTGCTGATGAGATTGCTGGATTTGTAGGAAATGATGTGGTGATTTGAAGTTGGCCACTCTGAATGAGACCGTCTATGCCATTCCTCAGGTTATCGCACCCATTGACTGAAATATTGCAGTAAGCACACCCCAACTCACACCCCGGGAACATTTGACATTCGAGGAGCTGAGCCTTAATTTCCACCAACGGTGTCCGGATCTGACCCACACTGGTTATTAAATAAGACGGCTCGTCTTCTTCAATAGCGTTAATTCTGGGACCACCGTGGTTTGGCATCGGGTTCTTATTGACATTAGGTGGTGGTGCGAAATTCAGAGCTTTTGAGTCTACCAGGTCTTGTACCTTCATGTGCAAGGCTCTGCACTTTTCTGTACTGTGGCCAGGTGCATTTGAATGGAAGGCACATCTGGCGTTGGAATCATAATTCCTGGGTAGACTGTTGGGATCTGGAGGTGCCAACGTCCTTAGCTCAACTAGGTTGAGTTTCAGGAGTTGTGGCAGCAATGTAGCATATGGCATAGGGATCGGATCGATTACCCTGTTGGCTTGAGAAGGCCTCTGTTGGAATGGCCTTTGCTGGTTGTTGTTGTTGGAGTTGTTGTTGTTGTAATTTCTCGGAGGATACTGATTTTGTTGATGGTACTGAGGTTTTTACTGATAGTTGTGCTGCGGAGGTTGATAAGTTGGCTGAGGATGAGCTGGAGCGGGAATGGTGACTGCTGCCACTGATCTGTGAACATATTGGGGCCTGCCCCTGTTGGTGTGGATGGCATTGGTCTCGCCAGTTCTTCTTGGGCCTGCAAAAGGCTTCCTTGTACTACTGGACGAGCTGGCACCGTTGTCAGATATCTTGCCCATTTTTAACAGGCTCTCAATTCTCTCCCCAGCTATGACAACATCTGCAAAGCTAGTGGAAGAGAAAGCAGCCAACCTGTCAATATAGGTTCCCTGAAGGGTGTTCATAAACATATCTGCCATTTCCCTCTCAGACATAGGTGGCTGAACAACAGCAGCCAGTTGCCTCCATCTCTGGGCATATTCTCGGAAACTTTCCCTTGATGACTGTGACATTCCCATTAGGAGGGTCCTGTTGGGTGCCATATCTAAGTTGTACTGATACTGTCGGATGAAGGCCTCTGCCAGGTCCTTCCAGCATCTGATAGTTGCCCTTGTCAAGTGAGAGTACCATTCTCTTGAAGCTCCTGTTAAGCTATCCTCGAAATAGAACATCCAGAGCTTCTCATCCATAGTATAGGCCTTCAGCCTCCCCAGAAATGATTGTAAATGAGTCCGGGGGCATGAAGTCCCGTTGTATTTTTCAAAACAAGGAGGCTTGAACTTATGGGGGATCCTGACCCCGTCTACCAAGCCCATGTCCATGACGTCAAAACCCAAAGAGTTTTGAGACTCTAAGGACCTCAATTTCTCAGCTATCTCATCCAACCTTCTATCATACGCTTCTTCCCCAGCACCCATTACTGTGAATTGATCCTCTTGGGGGTCTTCTTGTAGTACCCTGGCTGCAGTGGCAGTCCCTTGAACATTTACAGGGATGTTGACCTCAGGGTGGAGGTGTGGGCCAAATACAGGGGGATTAACATGAGGTTGGACCCTTTCATTGTTGCTGGTGCCGGCAGTCCCTATATGTGGATCTTCTTGATTTTGCCTTTCCACCATGGCCCTCAATCTTTCTTGGCTCTGAGCCATGTTGTTCATTACTTCCATAAACTGCGTCATTTGATTCCTCATTTCTAGCCTTTCATTGGCCATTTGGTTTCTGACCTCAGTAAGGTCCTGCTGCATCTGATCCATTTGAATGCCCGGGAGGTTGTTACGGGTTGGATAACGGTGCGGACGATTGAGGGGAAATACCCGGCGTCGAGCAATAATTCCTGAACATCACAACAGAGTTAGTGGCAATAAAACAAAAACCTACAAAACAAACAAAAGGGGTTAGCATGCAATGCAGTATGCTTATTTGTTTTCAAGGTATCCGGCTTGACATTCAGTTTTGACCCTTCCAGACCCTTGAAGATGTTGTTGATGTTGCTTTCGAAGTAAACTTGGATGGAACAAACTAATACATATATTACAAAAGCAAATGGTACATAGTTTGTTTTACAAATACAAGCCCTCGGAGGGGTCAAAATACATTACAAGAAAGTAAAAGTACATGGAATGAAAGCAACAACAAACAAATGGTCAAACACCAAGACCAAACTCATCCTCACGAACTTCCTTGAGAAGTGCTTCGGTCACAGGATCAGCTGGGCGCTCCGTGAGATTCCTGATGAGGAGGTTCCGGGTCGTAACAGCTGCAGTTAGCTTCTTGTGCTGACTTTGGTCCTTTGACCTCTTCACTCCAGCTTTGATCTTCAGCTCTGATATCTCCCTTTGGGCTGCTGCCAGGGCTTCTTGCTGCACTTTTGCACTAGCTTCCAGTTGCTCCATCTTGTCTTGAACTCTCTTGTCCTCCAGGGTACAAGCCTCGGTGATCCTGACCCACCGGGCCTGACTCTCCTTCAGATACAAGTCTGTCCTCGCTCTCTGGAACTGGGCTTCCTTGCAAGCATTCTTCAGAATTTGTTCTCCAGCTTTAGACTTCTTGATATAATCCCCAGACTTCTCAATTTTAACCAGATGCTCCACTCTCAACTTCTCTAGCCTCTCAATCTCCATCCTGCCATCACTCCTCTCCCGGAGGGTCTTCTGCAAAGCCTGGGTTAACTTCTCATTTCTTTCCTTCAAGCTCTCAAACTCCTCCAAACTGATAGTGGCAGGGGGTGGTGCTGAAGATGATTCAGGCATATCTTCTATGGTAAAGGGCATTCCAGAGAGTTGAGCCCTGGCACGGGACCATTCATAATATTGTGCTGATGCCACATTGCTGCACTTCCCCAAGATGGTTACTCCCTTGGTTTGAACATTATCCCAGGCCCAAGCAGCCTGCCTAACAATAGCCAGATTAGGCTTGTTCTCACAATAAAGAGTCTCCACCAAGTCCTGTGCCTTAGGAGAGTGGACCAGTGCATAGCCCAGTTGTCTTCTGAACAGCAGAGGATTGTAATTAATACTACCCTTAACTCCTACTAGGGGCACATTGGGAAAATGCCCACAGCTGGTGATGATATCCCTGCCCTTGGTGCCTTGAGTGCACCATCTGATATCGGCTGAAGTTAGAGCAGTGAGTCTCTTAGCCCAGTTTCTCTGCTGATGAGGGTTCAAAAATGCATCTGTCCTGGGTAGATGCCTGAGAAGCCAAGTGTGGAACAATGGAGCACAACACCTCACTAATCTTCCCCTCTGATTTTCATTCCTCTGATGCACTGAATAGTAGAGATCCCCTAATAAAGTTGGCACTGGGTTCTTCAAGATGAAAAGATGGACTGCATTCTTGCTAATGAAACGAGGCTCATCTGCAAACAATACAATTCCATATATACTCAGGGCCAATAAAGCACAGACAGCTTTCCATTCTCCTAGAGAAGCTTTCAGGGTAGCTTGGGAAATCAAGAAATCCAGATGGAAGCCAGGGATCCCAGCTTTAGAAGTCATATGCTGCTCAATCAGAACAGGTTCCAGATGCAAAGCCTTTGCTACTTCTTCATTACCAGGAAAGACCATCTCAGGGTTGAAAGGGACTCCACCCCTGATAGGTATACCAACCAATGATGAGTATTCTTCTAATAAGGGGCCCAGCTGAAAGTCTTGGAAAGTAAAACACCTCAATGGGGGATCATAAAATTGAAGGCAAGTGTGGATCAGGCTTCTCTGTGAAGGGTCCAGATCCATAACCATATCAAGTATATCCCCATAATGTTCCCTGAACAATGGTATGTGATCTGGAGTGATCAGGGTCTGAATCCTCCTGATGTCAGATAGCTCTGGCTGGAAGAAGTGGTAGGTGATGTTGCTCTTTTTAGGAGCCATGATGCTGAAGATGAGTAGAGACAGGTGCTGATGATAACACTGAAGAATGGGCCACTGATTGGCTGGTGCAAGTGATAGCTGAAGCAGATGCTGACGAAGATGGGTCAATGCTGAAGATGGGGTCAAAACCAAAACCAAATGAAGATGGATACCCTGAAACACAAATAAGCAAATGTCAATATGATGCAATGTTTATGTATGCAAATGATATGCATGGGTTTGTGACTGAGCCGGATCTGATCAAATGCCTTGATATAGGTCCAAGTATGTTCAAGAAATCCAAATTGAGGTCTATAAATCCAGTAACCAAGGTGGGGGGCTCAAATAAAGAGCCACATGTCCAGGGTTTAGAATCACAAGAACTGTTCCAACATGGAGTATTCTTAATCAAGTCAAAGTAACAGGGTGTTCTGAAGTCAAGGTACCTGCAAACCTGTAAACATCCCAACCCCCTCACAGGTGGTGTTCTAGAACAAGGATTCTCAGACTTGGATCAGTTATGAGAAGTGTAAACACTTCCAACCCGGAGGTACAGTGTTTACAATAACCATAAAAGTTCCTCCTCTGATTCACCTCAGTTTCTGAAGGTCAATACTAAAAGGTCATCCAGACTTAGCAGGCTTCCCAGATAGCCCTAGCATTGCAGGAAATCTGCAACACAGAGTTCTCAAGAAGAAACCCATATCTGAACCGTGTTTCATATTCCCGCACCAGACCGAGATGGAATGGGAAAGAATATGATTCACTCTAGCCTAGGTGTCACTCAGGTCCCAGGTATAGGACCTTAACTCTCAATGGAACACCCACCCACCAAAGCAAACAACAGATCCAGCCAGCAGCACAGTATGACAAAATGATAATATATGCATAAAGCTATAAAGAAAGCAATAAACAAAACTGCACATAAAGCAAAAATAAATACAAATATACAAACACAAATAAGCACATAACACCCCAGTAAACACAAATCAAACAAGCGCTAGGAGGAACCCACAAAAAGAACCAGAAGCCCTGGTTACAGTATAAGGTTCCCCAGCAGAGTCGCCAAGCTGTCGCTCCCAAAGATTTGCATCCCGGTACAAGCGCGAACGGTCGGCGAAAGGAACAATGAGAACACACAGCCGTGAACTCACTGGAGAATGAATAGAGTCGCCAGCTAGGCATTTTTATCCCGGAGGAAAGGCAATGCTGCATAGACCTAGAAAGACATGGATAAGACGGTTGCGAACCAGAGAGACTGAGAAAGGGGGTTGGTTACAACCTGGGAAGGTATTAGCACCCAGATTGTCCGCCGTACTCGACGGGATCCACGCTTAAAATATTTGTGTTTTAAAGGGGTAGTGTCAGTGCAATTTGTGTGAAAAATAGCTGGAAAAGAATGTACAGGTGTCAGTGTAAAAGAAGTGTGAAGTGCAGAGTATGATATATACAGTGTCAGTGTAAGGAAAGAGTATGCTCATGATAATGAGGCTTAAAGAATGATGCTGGAAATAGGGGGAATATACAGAGACTTTTGTTCGATAACTGTTAAGTTATGCCTACGTATCCTCTCGTGCAATGAGGAAGTCAGAACACCGTAGTTCGACCCAAAGAGACTGAAAGATAAATTGACTTGTGAACTGCCTACTTGTCTATGCTCAAGTGTATGACCTGTCTGGATCAGGTGCAAACTGTCTTGCATTAGACGGAAGAAGCAAGTTCTCGCTTGTGAGTGAGTGAGATGAGAAAAGAATCCCAAAGGAGACGATTATTGTTTGTTTTTTGAGTTTTCAGTCTTTTATTGCTTTTGAGAGTTTGTCATAAGTTAATGAGCTTAAGCCTAAACCAGTGGATTTAGTAAACTCATCACATCTTCCCTCTGATTAGGGGTAATGAGAATACCTTAAGTGTGAAGTCAGATTCTCACACTTAATCACCTTTGATGCAGGATTAAGATCATTAACCTATTTGTGATTATTTAGATGTTTTTGGTGTTTTTGTTTAGTGTTGAGTAATGAGGTTAAGCCATAATCAAGGATTAAACAGACTCATTACACCATCCTAAGAGAAGGATAATAGATGAGAGTGTTTGAGCTGAGGAAAGCTCCTCAACTTAATCCATGATTAGGGATTAAACTCATGACAAAACAAAGCCTTTATTAGATGGATTTTATTCAATGGTAAGATGATGAAGTGAATTTTATGATTTGTAAGACAACTTGAGGGGGACTTGTCCATTAACACTAGGGTTAGTCCTTCTTAACCAATTAAGGAAGAATTAGAACCCTAATGCAAGGCCCAAGTTACAAGTGTGATGTCTTGATACTTATTAAGTGAATTGATTAAGAGATTTAAACACATTAAGGGTTTAACACTTAGGATTAAAGTTATACACTCCATCCTAAGAGAAGGATGCAGGCATAAGCTTAATCACAAAGCCTTAAAGCCTTTAGGGTTTAGTCCCTGATTATGAGGTGAGAAGAGATGACCCAAAAGAGACACAAAGGTAAAAACTAAAAGGGGAGACTAATCAAAACCCTAATCATTGTCATGCTTGGTTGTTCCTAAGGTTTGTGAGGTTTGCAAGGACAATCTTCAATGGAACCACCAGGAAGCAGATGAAAGGAGCAAGAGAAGCAAAGTGACTTGCTTCATTCAAGAAGTCAAGTCACTTGGAGAAAGAAAGTGGGAAGAGGAAGAATGAGCAAGTTCAAACTCAAACACAAACAAAAATGCAGCAATGGATGCAAGAGAGTGATGAAGAGAAAGTTATGAGAAGTGAAGGCAAATTCACTTCTCAAAGTTACTTACCACCTGAAAGGTTAGAAAAGAAATGCAATGCAATGCAAAATGGGATGAGATGACATGATGAGAAACAAAACCAGAAGCATTTACATGATGCTAATGATGCTAAAACATGAGGCAGCATATGGAAATGATCATGCAAGTTCATGAATGCAAATGAAGCAGGTTAAGAAGCATGAACATACATGAAAAGTTATGAAGTGCACATGGCATACAACATGGCAAACACATGATGCAATGATCAAACATGCTTTCAATATGTCTTATGATGTCAAATGAATCACATGGAAGCATGGAATGTCATGGCAAGTCATATTATGCAAGAAGATGCAAGATGGATGCACATGGAAGCCCAAATTAGGGTTTATGAACAATACAACAAACAAAAACCAAAATCAGAAGCAAACATAAGATAAAAAATTTGAAAATGCCACTCAAAGGACCCCTAATCCTATACTAACCCAATGCCCAAAGGAGAGGTTTCAACTCCTAACCAATTTCAAGTTATGGATTTTCTAAGATTCCTAGGGTTTTAGGGTTCCTAAACAAAAGAAATGTCAAACAAATTGAAAATGAAAGATCAAATCATGGCCATTTAATCTCACAAACTACATGCCAAACACAATGCATGCAAAAAGAATCAATGTCCAACTCCTCATGAATAGGCAGAAATGATTTTTTGAACTTAGAATCAAATTAATGCATAAAAATGATTTTAATTCAATGAGAAACTCTTAAAATGCATCAAGATCAAAAACTAAATTTGGTTTGAAGGTTGGGTAATGTTTCTAAATGTCTTAGAACATTTCATGAATTTTTTGGTGATTTTTAAATACCTAAAAGTATTTTTAATAAATTAATTTCCATTAATCAATTAAAAATAAACTTTTGAATATTTAAAAATACTTTTTTAATACTAAAAATGAAAATAAAAATATTTTTGTGTCATAAAAATTAATGAAACTCTTGAGAAAAAGTTTCATAATTTTTAAATAATTTTTACTATTTTTAATAAATTATGTAAAACAAATGAGAAAAATATGAAAATAAAATGAAAATAAATGAAATATGGGAGAAGTCAGCTGATCCAAGGGCCTGAATTCAAACTGGCCAGCGCGCGCATTGACCTGGCGCCATATCCAAGGGCCAGCATTCAAACCTGGCTAATTAATGCTTAAACCCTAATCTCGCCGCTAATCACTTTCAGATGACCGGAACAGTGTTCCGGTCATCTTCTCCGTTCACCCCAAACCTCAAACTCCTTCAAAACGCATCTAAAACGAAATCTAAAAACACAGAAATGATTCCCACTCACTCACGAATCAAAACCCTAAATCAAAACAAATTTATTTTTCCAGGAATGGCTGAATCGAAGCAATCTATTTCTAGGGCAAAAAGTTTCAGAAGCATGGTAAACTCTCATCTCTCCACCATTTTCAAAACTAAAGGCATCAGAACAATCAGTGAAGCATATAGAACAACTTAAGAACTTAAAAAACGATTTCTGGAAAAAATGTTCTTGAGCTACCTGAGTTTCGAAGCTTTCACTCCAGCAACTTTCTGACCTCTCCCTTTGATGCAATCCACTTTACTTGGTCCCCTGATGATCTTTGAATGCTTAGGAGGAGTTTATGTTGGCTGGTTAAAGAGTTTGAACGACTTCTGCTCAAGCTCAGTTGAAAATGGTGATGGTGATTCAGGCTATTTCTGGCAATGGTGAAGGGTTCTTTGTGATCAGGATGATGAGTGGAAAAGGTTTGTGGAGTTTGTTTGGGTGTTTATGGCCTGTGGAGTGAGTTTCGAATGGTTTTGCTTCTGAGAGTGAAAATGGAGGAATGGTGTTCTTGCTTGATTCAGGCCTAAGTCTTGTTGGTTTTGGCTCAATGAAACAAGGTGAGTTGATGTGTGGAATTGGTTTGAATGTTTGTGAACTGTGCAGAGAGATTCGAAGGCTTTTGCTTGAGGGAGTGTTTTTGTGAATGGGGAGCTCTTGTGTGTTTCAGCCTTGCTTCATGTAAGAAATGGCTAGCATTTTGTCCACATAAATATCTCTCATTGGTCAGATGATGTGACCTGCCCTTTATTGATTGGTATGGCCACTTTTGCAATTTGTCAACTTTTGTGTAAGAGAAAGTATGGGCAACTTCTAGGCTAGTACATGGGCTGTGTGATGCGCAGCAAGGTGAGGGGAGAGGGCTAGGGTGGTTCAGCATCCAATGCAGCAAGTTGGTGAAGTGTGATGAGTGGTTTTGCAAGTTTCTCTCTTTTGGTTCACATGAAATTTTCTTGTCCCACAAGCCATAAAACATGAGGAAACCTTGGTCCAATCTGAACTTTAGGACTTACATGATGCTTGTGCAATGGTTTGATGTCAATTAGAAGTCACAAGAATGCTTGGTTCATGAAATTGCAAGTTTTCTTTTTAGTGCATAACTTGAAAATTAGTGATTTTTGCCAACTTTGTCACACCATAACTTTTGATCCAAAATGAATTAGATCATGTTCTTGTACTTTTTGAAAAGGGAAAAATGTGATCTACAACTTTCATGACCAAAGTTTTTTCATTTGAAGCATTTTTGGATCAAAAAGCAAGGCTTGAAAAATGGCATAAATTGACAAATTCCTTAAAAGTCAACTGTGCCCTAAAAAGTCAACTTTGCAAAAACTTCAAATTCTTGATTTTTGTGAACTTCAACCTTCTTCCATGATCAAATAAAGATCATATACACTCAAAATGATGAAGATCACCCCTTGGTTGGGTCATTGGGGGCCTCAGATGCCCTGATTTTGCACTGACTTGTCTGAAAAGTCAACTCTTGATCAGATGACTTCCCCATGGAATTTCTTCATGAAAATTGATATGCATACTCCCTATACCATATAGAGACCAATGGAGACAAGAATGACCAAAAAATTTGGAGTTATGGCCTCTGAAACCAAAACCCTAATTTTAGGTCAACTGTGCAGTCAAACTTGGCTCTGCATCCACACCAATCCCAGTTCTTGTGATCCTTTTGCATTTTTGACTTTGAGAGGATGTAATATGATATAAGAACACACATGGATCCCTTTGAAGTGATTGGTGGCCTTTGGAGTGGCTCAAGAAGCTCTGGGATTGCTCAGATCACAAACCCTAGATGCAGATGACTTAGAAACTATGCAGTGAATCAAAAATGAGATAGGAGATGCTATGATTGTGTTTATGCATATGAGATGATCACAAGCCATGGTATGAATGGTTGAGGGCAAATTTGGGGTGTTTACACATATACATCAACATATTCTCACCACAACATATCATTCATACACAACATAGAGCATACTTATACGCATACTTATCACCATTTCATTTACATAACACAAATCATATATCAATCGTGTTCACATAACACACATACATCGCAATGTATCTTCATTTACCAATCAACATGTACAATCGTTCACAAATTACCAATACACATAAATCTTACATTATTTATGTCTATTCTTCATTTACATTCATTCCGCATAAACATACGACAAGCTATGTTTAAATCACACATATACATTCAATGTATAAATCACATACATATATACATATCAAACATGCATATATATATATATATATATATATATATATATATATCCGCAAGTATGTCCTTCACACATACCAATCATTTCACAACATTCCAAATAAACATATGCACAATCATGTTTATTTTAGTATATACATACAATGTATAAAATGCAACTCATAGATACCGACATATGACTCTATGTAGATGCAATGCGGTACCGACTCAACATTCAGCAAGTTCACTCAGGAACCAAATAGAATCATCGCTCGTTACCTAAAATAACTCCCCGTCGGGCATACGATGTCCCCCATTGCTCACACCCCACATGGGCACACAATGTTTCAAGATTGCTCAAACCCACACGGGCACACAATCCGATCGCTCACACCCCACATGGGCACACGATCAATGTGAACTTAATCACCCATCGCTCACACCCCACACGAGCACACGATGTTTATGGATTGCTCACACCCTACACGGGCACACAATCCGATCACTCACACCCCCACATGGGCACACAATCGTGTTCTAGTCATCTCTCACACTCCACATGAGCACATGACGCTACAACAGATTCACAAGGAACCCACAAGAATGCAAACATGATGCTTACATGCAAAATGACACAAAACATCCTTGAAAATGCATACATTATTCACAACATAATTTTGCACTCAACACATACCATTAACATACATATGCATACAATTTAAGCATAGTAATCACTTGCCCAATGGCCACAACATTATAACAAACCCACATTTCCATAATTAACTCATTTACGTTTTATCGGAAAAGTCGGGAAAAATTCGGATGAAAATTACATATTTTAGCATCAATAGATTCTACATGTTTTTAGCTTCGAATCGATATGTGGAACGCTTAAAATGGATACTCGAATCAAAAGTTATGAATAAAACAAAATTCCAGGTCTAACTGAGCGAGAATCGCTCGCTGAGCGAGCAATGTGCTGGAACTCTAGCTGAGCGAGGAAATGCTTGTTGAGCGAGCACTGCGAATTCTGCACCAACTCAGCTACGCAACAAACCTATGAAAACCCCCCAAAACTCTTCCAAAACTCAACAAACATGATTATTAACATGTATTCATCCTCATACTTCGATTATAACAACAACTAACCGATTAATCCACCATTTCTAACAATTTCTACCAAAACCCTAACATTTTC
This sequence comes from Lathyrus aphaca, assembly GCA_963966055.1. Taxonomy (NCBI): domain Eukaryota; kingdom Viridiplantae; phylum Streptophyta; class Magnoliopsida; order Fabales; family Fabaceae; genus Lathyrus; species Lathyrus aphaca. The sequence continues at coordinate 707,115,237 of OZ014519.1, read as the reverse complement.
ATCTCTTTAAAACTCTCCAAAATCAACTCAAACCAAAAACCCAAGCATACATAATCATATACAATCTTAGAATAACAAAGTTTATCACCCTTACCCGTTCGATTCTTCTCCGCGGACCAATCTTGAAGAAATTCTCTCTTTTCCTCTTTTCCTTCTCTCTCTCTTCTCTCCTCTTTCTTTCTCTTCTTTTCTTTCTTTTCTCTTTCTCTCTTACCAACTTTTTATTATAACTTTCTCTCAATTCTATTTCTATTTCTACTACTAACTAATTCTATTTTCTACACTTAACTCATTTTATCTTTTTTCCAACCAAAATATTATTTTCTCTCAAAATACCAATTCTAAACAATTCTAACTTATTACTAAAAGTAAAGTTCTAAAATACCCTCTTAATCAATTTTACCCAGAAACTCTCGAAACGGTAAAATCGCACCAACACACCAACACAACACATATTCACATTTTATCTCATTAACATAGCACATAATCATGTTAATTCTACAAACAAATCAATTCTCAATTAAATCAATTAAAGACTCAACAAAACAAATGGGAAAATCAAATCAGGGCGTTACAACTCTCCCCTACTTTAGAAATTTTCGTCCTCGAAAACCATACTTGATCCAAACAACTCAGGATACGACTCGTGCATCCCACTCTCCAATTCCCAAGTCATGTTGCCTTCCGCAGCGCCTCCCCATGCTACTTTCACAAGTGCAATATCCTTGCCTCTTAACCTCTTGATCTCACGATCCAAAATCCTAACCGGCAAAGCTTCCACCGTAAGGTTATCTCTCACCTCAACCTCGTCCATAAGAATAACATGTGACGGATCCGAAACATACTTCCGAAGTTGCGAAACATGGAACACATCATGCAAATTCGAAAGGTCCGGGGGCAACGCCACACGATAAGCCACAACACCAACTCTTGTAGTAATCTGATATGAACCAATAAAACAAGAAGTCAACTTCTTCGACTTCAAAGCACGACCCACACCCGTAACCCGGTGTAACTCTCAAAAACACATGGTCGCCTTCTTGAAACTCAAGATCCTTCCGTCTCTTATCATGATAACTCTTTTGCCTACTCTGAGAAGCTCTCATCTTCTCCCGAATAAACTTCACCTTTTTCGTCGTTTGTTGTACCATCTCCGGTCCAACTACCGTTTGATAACGAGAAAAAGTATCGTTTTATTGCTATGTTTCAATATCGTTTTATCGCACATTTGCCGTTTTAACACCCGATTCCTCGAGTTTTCTTTGTCATTTTGCAGGTATATCAATTACAGAGCTAAATCATGAGCCACAAGTGAAATGAGCAAAAACAACCATTAAAAGAAGAAGAAAAGAGGAATTCTGCATAATCTGCACTTTTTGTAATAGTCACGACCGTCACCTAGGAGTCACGACCGTGACACGCTAAAAGGAGCAGTCACGGTCGTCACCAGTCCCTCACGACCGTGACGCGCGTAAGACAAGGGAGACGAGCGTGACACCCTTGTCACGAACGTGACAAGGGGAATTTAGGGTAACTTGCTGAGACTTGGTCATGTACGTGTGTGTTACGTGAAGTCAAAGTTCCTATTCTCCCGCAGACCAAGCAATGCAACTTCTCCCTGGATTTTCTCAGCATTTACGAAGCCCGTGCAATTATTCCAAGTGCCAAGCCCAATTATTATTCTATAAATAGCTTAGTTTCAAAGAACAATTTACAGAGTTTTTTTTATAACTTTTCTTGCGGAAGCTCTGCCGTATTTTCATTGCACCCTGTTCATTTATTTTTCCAGCATTTATTTGTTCTTGTTTTAGTTTATATATCCAAACCAAACCATATAACAATTCCCAACATTAGGAAATTGTTATAATTTAATTTCTTTCAAAGCCTTCAGAAATTCTTTTAGTAATTTTTATTTCCGATTCCGGTCCGTACTCCGAGTTTGCCAGATTGTGGAAGAAGGAGTCTAACATTTTAAATTGTTATTCAGATTTTTATTTAAATTGCATTTATATTAATGTTAAGCATTTATTTTTCTGTTACGCATATTTTATTTTGTATTCCTCTGTTTCTGTCTCTGTCTGGTTCAACAATCATGAGTAGCTAAACACCTTAGGGCGGTATGTAATTAAAATCAACTAAATCAGTAAAATCAACTCTAGGCTTAAAATAATTAAGAACTTAAAATTCTGGCTGTGACTTTTTATTATAAAATCAATCTTTTTGTTACGAGAGTAAGGAAAGTGTAATGGGTTAGGTCAAGACCACGAGAGTGTGAGATTTTAACCAGATAGCTAAAGTTAGGCATTTAATTTAAACACAGCGAGAGCGCTTTAAAATGAATTAGAATTACTAAGTTTCCAAAAATTATTTCTAAACACTTATGGGCTAGCGAGAGCAGGCATAGGGCTTCAGGGGTAAGATCTGAGATAAGACCACGAGAGTGTGAGTTAAAGATATTTAAATTGGTAACCTCTACAGAATAGATTAAGTGAACCATCCTTATAAGCCTAGGTTAGATTGACCCGCCTAAGTTAACATAATTACATACCGACCGCCTTAGTATTATTTTATTAAACTTAAATTTAATTCCCGCCTTTAATCCTTAAAAACAACCAAAAAATTGTGACAACCATTCACCTTAGCTAAACTAGTAAATCCTCTAGCACTAAGTAATCATAAAGTCCCTGTGGGATCGATAATCTTAAATATTACTTCGATAGGCTGTGCGCTTGCAGTTAAGATACCGCTAGACACATATTAGAGTACGTCTTTAGCCTATAAAGTTTTTGGCGCCGTTGCCGGGGAACTTAATTTAGTTACTAGTGCACTTTAGAGTAGCATTGTCTAGACTAAGGTAACAACTATTTTCTATTTATTTTCTAAATTCCCGAGTGTATGCCAAGTACTCGCTCTCAAGGCGAAGACTTGCAACCTCTAATCCCAGAATCGGAACGCTTCTTACATGTAAGAAGACGGATATTCGATTACGAACAAAATTTCAACATTCCAGATCTTCAAATAGATCCACCTAAACCAGTCGTAACATCAAAGGACGCAGAGATGGCTGAAGAACAGAATCACCCACTCAAATATTACGCTAGTCCTTCGCAAGTTGAACCGCATTCCAGCATTGCCGCACCGGCTATCAACCGAAACGATTTCAAACTGAAACCTTCGCTGATATCATCCGTGCAACAAAATCAATTTGCCGGAAATCCTACCGAGGATCCGAATCTTCACCTTTCGATATTTGTGCAATACGCAGATACCGTAAAAGCCAATGGAGTTACCCAGGAAGCTATTAGACTACGTCTTTTTCCTTTTTCACTTCGAGACAGAGCGAGAGCCTGGCTTCAATCTCTACCCTCGAATTCAGTAACTACGTGGGAGGAACTAAAAAGAGTTTTCTTGACCAGATATTTCCCACCTAGCAAGACAGCTATGCTAAGAGCTCAGATCAACGTATTTAAGCAAAAGGAAAACAAATCACTTTTCGAAGCTTGGGAACGCTATAAGGATATGCTGAGACTTTGTCCACATCACGGATTAGTAGAATGGATGGTCATCCATACCTTCTATAATGGACTCTTGTACAATACAAGAATGACAATTGATGCTGCCGCAGGCGGTGCACTAATGGACAAAGAATATAACGATGCTTATGCACTTATCGAGAGTATGGCTCAAAACCATTACCAATGGGGAAGCGAGAGAGTCGCAACTGAGAAACCAACAAAAGGAGGTATGTACGAAGTGAGTAGTATGGACCAAGTCAATGCAAAGTTTGACCAACTAAACCAAAAGATCGACAACTTGGCCATAGCACCAACAACCACCGTGGCTGCAGTAACACCTAACTGTGAGTTATGTGGAGTTCCAGGACATGATGTTCCTGATTGTCAACTATTAACAGGAATTCCCATAGATCAAGTGAATTACGCTCAAGGAAACCCGTACTCAAACACATACAACCCAGGTTGGAAGAATCATTCGAACTTCTCCTATAAGAACAACAATGCTTTATACGCACCAGGTCAAGCACCAGCTACACCACCAGGATATCAAAAGACTGCTCCTAATGTCCCTAGAAAATCGAACCTTGAGTTGATGATGGAGAACTTCATAGCTAACCAATCTCAAACGAACAAGGACTTCTTAAACCAAAATATACACACTAGTGAGCAGATTAAGCAATTAGTGAGCAAAGTAGATGCATTAGCTACACATAACAAAATGCTTGAAACTCAGATTTCACAAGTAGCTCAACAACAAGCACCTACCGCTGCACCAGCTGGAGTATTTCCTGGACAACCTCAACCTAATCCGAAAGGTCAGGCCAATGCTGTGATATTAAGAAGTGGCAAGGAACTTGACGGACCTACCGATCCAAGACTTGACAATCCAGCCATGTACCAAAAACCGGATAAATCGACTGAAATGGTGAATGAACCAGAAGAAAAGGAAGATGATAATCAAGAGGCAGTGGAGAAAGAAAAGCCTTATGTGCCTCCACCACCCCATAAACCACCAATTACGTACCCTCAGAGATTAACCAATTCCAAGACGATGGGCCAGTTTAAGAAATTTGTTGAACTTCTGAAACAGTTGAATATTACTATTCCATTTACAGAAGCTATCACTCAAATTCCCTCGTATGCTAAGTTTTTAAAAGAAATCTTATCCAATAAGAAAAAGATAGAGGATAACGGAACCGTTACACTTACTGCTGAGTGTAGCGCCATAATTCAGAATAATATGCCTCCTAAGCTAAAAGATCCAGGAAGTTTCTCTATACCCTGTGTAATAGGAAAATTCGTCATTGACAAAGCTCTATGCGATTTAGGAGCCAGTATCAGTGTTATGCCCTTAACGATTTGCAAAAGGCTAGACATGGGAGACCTAAGACCAACTAAAATGTCTGTTCAACTAGCCGATCGCTCTGTTAAATATCCTGTAGGCATACTAGAAAACGTCCCAATACGTATAGGACAATTCTATATCCCTACTGATTTCATAATCATGGACATCTCTGAAGACTCCACTACACCTATCATACTAGGAAGACCATTCTTAGCTACCGCCGGAGCTATTATAGACGTAAAGAAAGGAAAGCTAACCTTTGAAGTAGGTGAAGAGAAAGTTGAATTTATTTTAACACAATTCTTACAATCACCAGTTATAGAGGATACATGTTATCTATTGGACGTAATTGACGAATGTGTAAGAAAAATAGAAATGAAAGAAACTACCTATTCTGAAATTATGAAAATTCAAATCCCTCCGATTTTCGAAGATGATAATTGGCGTGAACCATATCAGGATGATAGTCTAAGCGAAAGTTTAGCACTTACACCGGATCCCATGCCAAGTAAGAATAAACATACATTAGGGTTAAAAACTTTACCTAAGAACCTAAGATACGAATTCTTGGACACTGAATGTACAAGACCAGTTATAATCAATTCCAGTTTAGGAACAATCGAAACAAAGAAACTTTTAGATGTCTTAAAGAAATATCCAACTGCATTAGGATATAACATATCTGATCTCAAAGGAATATGCCCTTCAATCTGTATGCATCGTATTCTGCTAGAAGAAGATTGCAAAACCTCCAGAGAATCTCAAAGAAGAATTAACCCAATCCTTAGCACTGTAGTAAAAGAAGAAGTTAAGAAACTACTAGATGCTGGAATAATATATTCACTCAGGAACCAAATAGAATCATCGCTCGTTACCTAAAATAACTCCCCGTCGGGCATACGATGTCCCCCATTGCTCACACCCCACATGGGCACACAATGTTTCAAGATTGCTCAAACCCACACGGGCACACAATCCGATCGCTCACACCCCACATGGGCACACGATCAATGTGAACTTAATCACCCATCGCTCACACCCCACACGAGCACACGATGTTTATGGATTGCTCACACCCTACACGGGCACACAATCCGATCACTCACACCCCCACATGGGCACACAATCGTGTTCTAGTCATCTCTCACACTCCACATGAGCACATGACGCTACAACAGATTCACAAGGAACCCACAAGAATGCAAACATGATGCTTACATGCAAAATGACACAAAACATCCTTGAAAATGCATACATTATTCACAACATAATTTTGCACTCAACACATACCATTAACATACATATGCATACAATTTAAGCATAGTAATCACTTGCCCAATGGCCACAACATTATAACAAACCCACATTTCCATAATTAACTCATTTACGTTTTATCGGAAAAGTCGGGAAAAATTCGGATGAAAATTACATATTTTAGCATCAATAGATTCTACATGTTTTTAGCTTCGAATCGATATGTGGAACGCTTAAAATGGATACTCGAATCAAAAGTTATGAATAAAACAAAATTCCAGGTCTAACTGAGCGAGAATCGCTCGCTGAGCGAGCAATGTGCTGGAACTCTAGCTGAGCGAGGAAATGCTTGTTGAGCGAGCACTGCGAATTCTGCACCAACTCAGCTACGCAACAAACCTATGAAAACCCCCCAAAACTCTTCCAAAACTCAACAAACATGATTATTAACATGTATTCATCCTCATACTTCGATTATAACAACAACTAACCGATTAATCCACCATTTCTAACAATTTCTACCAAAACCCTAACATTTTCATCTCTTTAAAACTCTCCAAAATCAACTCAAACCAAAAACCCAAGCATACATAATCATATACAATCTTAGAATAACAAAGTTTATCACCCTTACCCGTTCGATTCTTCTCCGCGGACCAATCTTGAAGAAATTCTCTCTTTTCCTCTTTTCCTTCTCTCTCTCTTCTCTCCTCTTTCTTTCTCTTCTTTTCTTTCTTTTCTCTTTCTCTCTTACCAACTTTTTATTATAACTTTCTCTCAATTCTATTTCTATTTCTACTACTAACTAATTCTATTTTCTACACTTAACTCATTTTATCTTTTTTCCAACCAAAATATTATTTTCTCTCAAAATACCAATTCTAAACAATTCTAACTTATTACTAAAAGTAAAGTTCTAAAATACCCTCTTAATCAATTTTACCCAGAAACTCTCGAAACGGTAAAATCGCACCAACACACCAACACAACACATATTCACATTTTATCTCATTAACATAGCACATAATCATGTTAATTCTACAAACAAATCAATTCTCAATTAAATCAATTAAAGACTCAACAAAACAAATGGGAAAATCAAATCAGGGCGTTACAACTCTCCCCTACTTTAGAAATTTTCGTCCTCGAAAACCATACTTGATCCAAACAACTCAGGATACGACTCGTGCATCCCACTCTCCAATTCCCAAGTCATGTTGCCTTCCGCAGCGCCTCCCCATGCTACTTTCACAAGTGCAATATCCTTGCCTCTTAACCTCTTGATCTCACGATCCAAAATCCTAACCGGCAAAGCTTCCACCGTAAGGTTATCTCTCACCTCAACCTCGTCCATAAGAATAACATGTGACGGATCCGAAACATACTTCCGAAGTTGCGAAACATGGAACACATCATGCAAATTCGAAAGGTTCGGGGGCAACGCCACACGATAAGCCACAACACCAACTCTTGTAGTAATCTGATATGAACCAATAAAACAAGAAGTCAACTTCTTCGACTTCAAAGCACGACCCACACCCGTAACCCGGTGTAACTCTCAAAAACACATGGTCGCCTTCTTGAAACTCAAGATCCTTCCGTCTCTTATCATGATAACTCTTTTGCCTACTCTGAGAAGCTCTCATCTTCTCCCGAATAAACTTCACCTTTTTCGTCGTTTGTTGTACCATCTCCGGTCCAACTACCGTTTGATAACGAGAAAAAGTATCGTTTTATTGCTATGTTTCAATATCGTTTTATCGCACATTTGCCGTTTTAACACCCGATTCCTCGAGTTTTCTTTGTCATTTTGCAGGTATATCAATTACAGAGCTAAATCATGAGCCACAAGTGAAATGAGCAAAAACAACCATTAAAAGAAGAAGAAAAGAGGAATTCTGCATAATCTGCACTTTTTGTAATAGTCACGACCGTCACCTAGGAGTCACGACCGTGACACGCTAAAAGGAGCAGTCACGGTCGTCACCAGTCCCTCACGACCGTGACGCGCGTAAGACAAGGGAGACGAGCGTGACACCCTTGTCACGAACGTGACAAGGGGAATTTAGGGTAACTTGCTGAGACTTGGTCATGTACGTGTGTGTTACGTGAAGTCAAAGTTCCTATTCTCCCGCAGACCAAGCAATGCAACTTCTCCCTGGATTTTCTCAGCATTTACGAAGCCCGTGCAATTATTCCAAGTGCCAAGCCCAATTATTATTCTATAAATAGCTTAGTTTCAAAGAACAATTTACAGAGTTTTTTTTTTAACTTTTCTTGCGGAAGCTCTGCCGTATTTTCATTGCACCCTGTTCATTTATTTTTCCAGCATTTATTTGTTCTTGTTTTAGTTTATATATCCAAACCAAACCATATAACAATTCCCAACATTAGGAAATTGTTATAATTTAATTTCTTTCAAAGCCTTCAGAAATTCTTTTAGTAATTTTTATTTCCGATTCCGGTCCGTACTCCGAGTTTGCCAGATTGTGGAAGAAGGAGTCTAACATTTTAAATTGTTATTCAGATTTTTATTTAAATTGCATTTATATTAATGTTAAGCATTTATTTTTCTGTTACGCATATTTTATTTTGTATTCCTCTGTTTCTGTCTCTGTCTGGTTCAACAATCATGAGTAGCTAAACACCTTAGGGCGGTATGTAATTAAAATCAACTAAATCAGTAAAATCAACTCTAGGCTTAAAATAATTAAGAACTTAAAATTCTGGCTGTGACTTTTTATTATAAAATCAATCTTTTTGTTACGAGAGTAAGGAAAGTGTAATGGGTTAGGTCAAGACCACGAGAGTGTGAGATTTTAACCAGATAGCTAAAGTTAGGCATTTAATTTAAACACAGCGAGAGCGCTTTAAAATGAATTAGAATTACTAAGTTTCCAAAAATTATTTCTAAACACTTATGGGCTAGCGAGAGCAGGCATAGGGCTTCAGGGGTAAGATCTGAGATAAGACCACGAGAGTGTGAGTTAAAGATATTTAAATTGGTAACCTCTACAGAATAGATTAAGTGAACCATCCTTATAAGCCTAGGTTAGATTGACCCGCCTAAGTTAACATAATTACATACCGACCGCCTTAGTATTATTTTATTAAACTTAAATTTAATTCCCGCCTTTAATCCTTAAAAACAACCAAAAAATTGTGACAACCATTCACCTTAGCTAAACTAGTAAATCCTCTAGCACTAAGTAATCATAAAGTCCCTGTGGGATCGATAATCTTAAATATTACTTCGATAGGCTGTGCGCTTGCAGTTAAGATACCGCTAGACACATATTAGAGTACGTCTTTAGCCTATAAAGTTTTTGGCGCCGTTGCCGGGGAACTTAATTTAGTTACTAGTGCACTTTAGAGTAGCATTGTCTAGACTAAGGTAACAACTATTTTCTATTTATTTTCTAAATTCCCGAGTGTATGCCAAGTACTCGCTCTCAAGGCGAAGACTTGCAACCTCTAATCCCAGAATCGGAACGCTTCTTACATGTAAGAAGACGGATATTCGATTACGAACAAAATTTCAACATTCCAGATCTTCAAATAGATCCACCTAAACCAGTCGTAACATCAAAGGACGCAGAGATGGCTGAAGAACAGAATCACCCACTCAAATATTACGCTAGTCCTTCGCAAGTTGAACCGCATTCCAGCATTGCCGCACCGGCTATCAACCGAAACGATTTCAAACTGAAACCTTCGCTGATATCATCCGTGCAACAAAATCAATTTGCCGGAAATCCTACCGAGGATCCGAATCTTCACCTTTCGATATTTGTGCAATACGCAGATACCGTAAAAGCCAATGGAGTTACCCAGGAAGCTATTAGACTACGTCTTTTTCCTTTTTCACTTCGAGACAGAGCGAGAGCCTGGCTTCAATCTCTACCCTCGAATTCAGTAACTACGTGGGAGGAACTAAAAAGAGTTTTCTTGACCAGATATTTCCCACCTAGCAAGACAGCTATGCTAAGAGCTCAGATCAACGTATTTAAGCAAAAGGAAAACAAATCACTTTTCGAAGCTTGGGAACGCTATAAGGATATGCTGAGACTTTGTCCACATCACGGATTAGTAGAATGGATGGTCATCCATACCTTCTATAATGGACTCTTGTACAATACAAGAATGACAATTGATGCTGCCGCAGGCGGTGCACTAATGGACAAAGAATATAACGATGCTTATGCACTTATCGAGAGTATGGCTCAAAACCATTACCAATGGGGAAGCGAGAGAGTCGCAACTGAGAAACCAACAAAAGGAGGTATGTACGAAGTGAGTAGTATGGACCAAGTCAATGCAAAGTTTGACCAACTAAACCAAAAGATCGACAACTTGGCCATAGCACCAACAACCACCGTGGCTGCAGTAACACCTAACTGTGAGTTATGTGGAGTTCCAGGACATGATGTTCCTGATTGTCAACTATTAACAGGAATTCCCATAGATCAAGTGAATTACGCTCAAGGAAACCCGTACTCAAACACATACAACCCAGGTTGGAAGAATCATTCGAACTTCTCCTATAAGAACAACAATGCTTTATACGCACCAGGTCAAGCACCAGCTACACCACCAGGATATCAAAAGACTGCTCCTAATGTCCCTAGAAAATCGAACCTTGAGTTGATGATGGAGAACTTCATAGCTAACCAATCTCAAACGAACAAGGACTTCTTAAACCAAAATATACACACTAGTGAGCAGATTAAGCAATTAGTGAGCAAAGTAGATGCATTAGCTACACATAACAAAATGCTTGAAACTCAGATTTCACAAGTAGCTCAACAACAAGCACCTACCGCTGCACCAGCTGGAGTATTTCCTGGACAACCTCAACCTAATCCGAAAGGTCAGGCCAATGCTGTGATATTAAGAAGTGGCAAGGAACTTGACGGACCTACCGATCCAAGACTTGACAATCCAGCCATGTACCAAAAACCGGATAAATCGACTGAAATGGTGAATGAACCAGAAGAAAAGGAAGATGATAATCAAGAGGCAGTGGAGAAAGAAAAGCCTTATGTGCCTCCACCACCCCATAAACCACCAATTACGTACCCTCAGAGATTAACCAATTCCAAGACGATGGGCCAGTTTAAGAAATTTGTTGAACTTCTGAAACAGTTGAATATTACTATTCCATTTACAGAAGCTATCACTCAAATTCCCTCGTATGCTAAGTTTTTAAAAGAAATCTTATCCAATAAGAAAAAGATAGAGGATAACGGAACCGTTACACTTACTGCTGAGTGTAGCGCCATAATTCAGAATAATATGCCTCCTAAGCTAAAAGATCCAGGAAGTTTCTCTATACCCTGTGTAATAGGAAAATTCGTCATTGACAAAGCTCTATGCGATTTAGGAGCCAGTATCAGTGTTATGCCCTTAACGATTTGCAAAAGGCTAGACATGGGAGACCTAAGACCAACTAAAATGTCTGTTCAACTAGCCGATCGCTCTGTTAAATATCCTGTAGGCATACTAGAAAACGTCCCAATACGTATAGGACAATTCTATATCCCTACTGATTTCATAATCATGGACATCTCTGAAGACTCCACTACACCTATCATACTAGGAAGACCATTCTTAGCTACCGCCGGAGCTATTATAGACGTAAAGAAAGGAAAGCTAACCTTTGAAGTAGGTGAAGAGAAAGTTGAATTTATTTTAACACAATTCTTACAATCACCAGTTATAGAGGATACATGTTATCTATTGGACGTAATTGACGAATGTGTAAGAAAAATAGAAATGAAAGAAACTACCTATTCTGAAATTATGAAAATTCAAATCCCTCCGATTTTCGAAGATGATAATTGGCGTGAACCATATCAGGATGATAGTCTAAGCGAAAGTTTAGCACTTACACCGGATCCCATGCCAAGTAAGAATAAACATACATTAGGGTTAAAAACTTTACCTAAGAACCTAAGATACGAATTCTTGGACACTGAATGTACAAGACCAGTTATAATCAATTCCAGTTTAGGAACAATCGAAACAAAGAAACTTTTAGATGTCTTAAAGAAATATCCAACTGCATTAGGATATAACATATCTGATCTCAAAGGAATATGCCCTTCAATCTGTATGCATCGTATTCTGCTAGAAGAAGATTGCAAAACCTCCAGAGAATCTCAAAGAAGAATTAACCCAATCCTTAGCACTGTAGTAAAAGAAGAAGTTAAGAAACTACTAGATGCTGGAATAATATATCCAATCTCTGATAGTAAATGGGTTAGTCCAGTACATGTAGTACCAAAGAAAGGAGGTATCACTGTTGTGAAAAACGCTAAAGGCGAATCGATATCACAAAGAGTAGTGACAGGACATAGAGTGTGCATCGATTATCGTAAACTAAACAAAGCCACTCGAAAAGATCATTTCCCACTACCTTTTATAGATCAAATGTTAGAACGATTAGCCAAGCATTCATATTTCTGTTATCTTGATGGTTACTCAGGATTTTTCCAAATCCCTATCCACCCAGATGATCAAGAGAAGACTACATTCACATGCCCTTATGGAACGTTCGCTTATAGACGAATGCCCTTTGGACTATGCAACACTTCTGCAACCTTTCAAAGATGTATGATGTCAATCTTCGCAGATTTTATAGACAACATCATGGAAGTGTTCATGGACGACTTCTCTGTATGCGGGAAAAGTTTTGAAGGATGTATATCAAATTTAGAAATGGTGTTAGAAAGATGTGTAAAAATAAATCTTGTGCTTAACTGGGAGAAATGTCATTTTATGGTCAGAGAAGGAATCGTACTAGGACACGTTATATCTGACAAGGGAATTGAAGTTGATAAAGCTAAGATAGAAGTCATAAAAGATCTTCAACCCCCTAAAACCGTTCGAGAAATACGAAGCTTTTTAGGACACGCCGGTTTCTACCGACGATTCATCAAAGATTTCTCGAAAATCACTAAACCTTTTACCAGTTTATTAATAAAAGACGCTGAGTTCATATTCAATGAAGATTGTCTTAAAGCATTCGAAACTCTAAAAACAGCCCTCATCACCGCACCAATCATGCAACCCTCTGACTGGAGATTGCCTTTCGAAATCATGTGCGATGCGAGTGACTATGCTGTAGGCGCAGTTCTAGGCCAGAGGAAGGAAAATAAACTTCATGCGATTTACTATGCCAGTAGAACCTTAGATTCTGCTCAGATGAACTACGCCACTACTGAAAAAGAATTGTTAGCAGTTGTCTTTGCGCTTGACAAATTCCGTTCTTACCTAGTGGGAGTGAAAATAATCGTTTACACAGACCACGCTGCTATCAGATATCTATTGACTAAGAAAGATGCTAAACCAAGACTCTTGAGATGGATTTTACTCTTACAAGAGTTTGATCTCGAAATAAAAGATAAGAAAGGTACTGAAAACGTCGTAGCGGACCATTTATCTAGAATAGAAGGTATTAAACCCGAACAAGTGCCGATTAACGATGATTTTCCGTATGAACAGCTGATAGCACAAATAGGAAGCGACCTAGTTCAGTTAGACATAGATGAACCAGAACCCGTGGAAACAATCCAAACAACTGTAGGACTGCCATGGTACGCTGGCATTGTCAACTACCTAGCTGCAGGAGCTCTTCCACCTGACTTAACCTATCAGCAGAAAAAGAAATTCTTTCACAATCTCAAACATTACTATTGGGATGGACCATTATTGTTCAAAAGAGGACCCGACGGAATCTTTCGTCGATGTATTCCCGAAGAAGAAATAGAAGATGTCATTGCTCATTGCCATTCATCTCCTTATGGTGGACATGCAAGCACTTCCAAGACCTGTGCAAAAATCTTACAAGCCGGCCTATTCTGGCCTAATTTATGGAAAGATGTCCACATCGCTGTTATAAATTGCGATCGGTGTCAACGCACCGGTAATATTTCAAGAAGAGATGAAATGCCTCAAAAAGGAATATTAGAAGTAGAAGTCTTTGACGTCTGGGGAATAGATTTCATGGGACCATTCCCATCATCTTTCGGTAATAATTACATACTCGTGGCTGTCGATTACGTTTCAAAATGGATTGAGGCTATAGCTTCTCCTACAAATGACGCACGAGTAGTAATAAAGCTTTTCAAAAATATAATCTTTCCCAGATTTGGTGTGCCTAGACTCGTCATAAGTGACGGTGGCTCGCACTTCATTTCAAAAATCTTTGACAAATTACTATCTAAGTATGGAGTAAGACACCGTGTGGCAACACCATATCATCCACAAACAAGTGGACAAGTCGAAGTCTCAAACAGAGAAATTAAACAAATCTTAGGAAAGACTGTCGCCATATCTCGGAAAGATTGGTCATCTAAACTTAATGAAGCTTTATGGGCTTATAGGACAGCTTACAAGACACCCATAGGAACTACACCTTTCAAATTAGTTTATGGAAAGTCTTGTCATCTCCCGGTAGAACTAGAACACAAAGCATATTGGGCGATCAAAACTCTCAATATAAACTATAATGCTGCAGGAGAAAAGCGAATCCTAGATATTAACGAATTAGAAGAGTTAAGGTTAGATGCTTATGAGAATGCTAAGATATATAAAGAAAGAACTAAGCGATGGCATGATAAACGCCTATCTAGGAAAGAATTTAGTGTGGGAGACGTTGTACTCCTCTTTAATTCAAGACCTAGGCTCTTTCTTGGAAAACTAAAATCTAGATGGTCAGGACCCTTTGAAATAACTAGAGTGTTCCCGAGCGGAGCGATAGAAATTAAGGGTAGGAATAGTGAACCGTTCACAGTAAACGGACAACGTTTAAAACATTACCATAAAGTTGAAAATAGAGATTATGCAAATAGTCTAAGGCTTTTAGAGTTGTCCACTAATTTCCCTGATTAATCTACACCTAAGTATTACGTCAGGCTTTTGACGATAAAAACAGCGCTTAGTGGGAGGCAACCCATTTTATCATTTATCATTTATCATTTATCGTTATATTGTTTTATCATTTTATTGTTTTATTTCATTATTATTACTATTACTTTTATTTATGCATTTATTTTCTTATTTTCCTTATTTTAATTTTAAATCACTTTTACAGATTTTCTAAAGTCTTTTCCAATTTCCTTCTCCCCCTGATTTGTTTCCTCCGTCTCTACACTAACTATGGCTAACCAACCGGTAAACCTTATGGAAACCAAATTTAGAGGTAGGAACCAAAGAATGAAATTTGAAGAATTATCACAGAGACCAATGGATTTGACTCTGTACCCGGATGATCTGACTATGGAAACCTTAGGTATACATGATAGCATCCTATACTTGTTTAACCGACTTGGATGGGAGAATGCACTGATTAAACAAAAGTTTGTGACTTACCGCGAGCTCACCCTTGAGTTCCTAAGCTCCTTAGTTTACTTACCCGAGCGCGGTTTTGGATTCAGGAAAGGATTTATCAGTTTCCGCCTATTTGGAATAGAATATGACTTTAACCATAGAGAACTAGCTGACTTATTAGGATTCCCTAGTGGACCCTTTGCTTTTACTACCACACAAGTAGAATTGATGGACATCGAGCTGGACTTCTTTTGGGGAACCTTAACCGGAAATTACCATCCTGAACCAAATAACATGAACAATGATGAGATACATAACCCTGCTATCCGCTACTTCCATAAGATCCTTGCCCACACCTTCTTTGGAAAAGAAGAAAACCTCACTGGAGTATCTAAAGATGAGATATTCATTATGTCATGTCTGACTAATGGACAGCCAGTCAATGGTGTGCCTTTCATGATGCAAACCTTCACCCGAATCCAAGAAGAACCTGATCTACCCATATTAGTAGGAGGTCTTGTCACCATGATTGTTGATGCCTTAGGACTTAGATACCAATTACACAGGTGTAACCGTTTAGGTACCATCCGTCCTATGAATCTTAACTTTTGCTTTAACCGCCATATCATAAGGAATTTAGGACAACCACCTTTCGAGTACCTAATCAGGAATGAAGTAGTAACCCTTTTCACACTACCAAACCATGCTAGAGTCAGTGTTCATAATAAAGATAATTGGCTTTATGAGCTTACCCCTCCTGACTATCCATCTACTCCTGAAACACCTCAATCCTACAAGATAAGGGATGGTATAATGATCGATGTAGAAAGTGACCCTGAGATGCCTCCTGGTTACCATGACATTGACCACACTGATGAAGTGATTGAAACCCCTGAAGTGAATCAAGTAGAATATGCTGACAACTTAAAGAAAATCATGAATACCCTTGAAGTTTACCAAGCCGATATAAATACTGTTAAGGATGAGATTAAAAGCATGTGATTGGACGTTATAGGTTTAACTGACATAACATGTGAGCAATTCTACCACCTGAACTCTGCAATTGAAGATTTGAAGAAGCACTTTTGAAAATGCTGTAGTGATCTAACTTATTTTACTTATTATTTTCGTTTCTAGTTAGTTTAACATTTCGCAAACATTCTCGTACCTTATTTTTATTAATGTAATTTCCCTTCAATTATATCAAAAGCAAAGCATTTCTAGTTTTACAAATTTTTCCAATTTAATCAATTTCTATGCTTTCAATTCATTTACTGTTATATTTAAATTGATTAATGTTTTATATAATTTCTCGTGTGATGAAATTTACTAATTTATATTGATCTAAAAATATTATATATTGTTTGTGTTATAATTAAATGAGAAGTGATCATAAAAGAAAGAAAAATTGTATTGAACGTGTGAGATAATGCATTCTGGAAGAAAATATTCTAAGTTTTAATCCCTCACGGTCGTCATCACCCTCTCACGATCGTGACAAGCTAATTAGCGCGTCACGACCGTCATTCCCTCATCACGACCGTGACGACCCCTGTTATAGGAATTCTGAGAAACAGAACTATTCTTCTTCGAAACCTCCTCTTTTTCAACTTCCACAAAATTCAAAAACCCCCCATTATCTCTTCCAAATCCCGTAACCTCCCATTACCCTAATTAAACTCCATTAACCTCTCCATTTACTCCAAACCTATCACATTCACTTTTTGCACTATAATCAGAACCAATTTCTTCATAGTTTTCACTTTTCTCACAAAACTCAAAAACCTCTCATCTACCATTCCCGTACTTGCATGCAATGGAAAAAATTCAGTTTAGAGATGGTGAGCATGGAGAAAATCAGAGACAGAAGTTCATCAGGTTCCAGAACCGTGGTGTTCAACCCACTCGATATGTCGACACTGACTGTTTGAGGGAGTTGGGACTGCTCAACAGTGTGAAGCTCCTGCTTCGGAAGGTTGGTTTGTGGAATTTGTGCAGTCAACCCCAGCCTACATTCGAGCTCCTGACATTGGAATTTCTGAGCTCATTTCAATATATCACTCCTCCCGGTTCACAAAGTCAACTCACCGGCGCTGCTAAGTTCAGATTGCTCGGCCGCGAGTTCGAAGTTACACAAACAAGGATCGCCGAGCTGCTAGGTTTCGATCACGGCGATGATGCTCATCTCCGCGTGCCGGACAACTTCAGTGAAACCGCTTTCACCTTATGGCACGACATCACCAACACCCATGCCACTGCCTTTCAGAGCCTGAATGCTACGCATATCCATAACCTGGCGATCAGATACTTTCATCGCATCATCTGCAATACCATTTTTGCAAGAGAGAGCAACCACAAGCTTAACTCCAAGGAGCTCTTGTTCTTGCACTGCGCCTTAAATGACAAGCGCATCAATGCTGCCCCATTCATGTTGTCCCATATCCAGTCCATAGCGCAAAGAGGCGCAACCCACTTCTACATAGGCGGGATTGTCACCACCCTCGCCATTCAGATGGAGCTTGGTGACTTGGTTATCAATTTGCCTCGCAGAGCCGCAGAGTTCCTAACGAAGAATTATTGCAGGTCCTCCCACTTGATTTCTCAGAGAGAGGATGACAGGTTCAGCCCTGTTATCCAAGGCACTGTTTATCACCACATCATCTTGCCGTGCCGTGACCGCATCGATCCGTCCAACCAAGCCAACTGGCTATTTGCTTTACCGGATGCTGCCGGCCACACCCCCATTATTGATGAGCAGGCCGATCCACCAGTGGACGAGATGCAAGACACCATGGATGCAGCTGAGCCTGTACAGGACATTCCTGAGTCCTCCACCCGACAGCCACCTGCACAGGAATTCACACTTGAAGACGTCCTCCGTGCGATTCATCAGCAGAACCAGATGAATGCCGCATTGGAGTGAAGGCAAAAAGAGCAACATGATGCGCTACTTTCAGCTGTTGCTGCTAACCAGAGGACGACTGATGAGAAGCTCGGAGAGATCTTTAGCGAGCTAGAGTCTTTGCGTATTGATATCACTGCTCTCACCGGCACCGGTTCTGATCCTGAAGCGACTCCGACCAGACGCTCCCGCACCAGAAGCCGAGGCCGTGGTCATCAGCAGCCTTAGTTTTAGTTTTTGTTTATGTTTTTTCCATTCCCGTTGTTTGTATTGTACTTTACCCGCTATTATATCACAACATTGAGGACAATGTCTGATATAGTGTGGGAGAGGTACCTTTCATTTTTCCGCATTTTCCCTTTCCGCACTTTCCATTCCGTTGTATTTCCTTTCCGTATTTTAATGAAACAGAGTAATATTTGTGCTATTTCTTTAGTTTCGAATTCTCCCCGTTTATTTAGCCATACCGAAAAAAAACTTTTTAATTTTATCTTCGCATTACCTGACTTACCTACGAAATCATAGTTAGGAAGCTGAGAACGATTCAACAAGATCGATACAATCTTAACACCTTAGATTTCCCACTTAAGCATTCCGTTCCGATAATTGTTACGACTACACCTTAAGTTTCAGTTCAAAAGTAACCCCTAGTAGTTTATACTAGCAGTCAGCACCGTCTGAACACAAACCACGTGGGGAGCCGATGAATATAAGTGTTTGATGCCTAATCTATAATGATCCTTCATATCTCGATGCCAATGAAAAGAAAATGCACCAAAGTACACGGTCGCATAAAAGAAACGAGAAGTATGAAAAGGAGTCCATTGCGGGTTGGTTCAGAGGTACCTGGTTCTGAACTTGGTAGGGCGTGCTACGGCTCGATCCCCCACAACCTCCAAATCGGATAATATATGTAGGGTTGCCACATTCGTGTACCAGACCCCGTGCTTGTAAAGGATCAAAGTCACTAACCGGCTACTCCACTACGTGCGTGCTAAGGCAAAGGGCTTAATGTGATTGCGCTAGAATGAAACCGGGCGAAATAAGATCGAAAGACTCTAGGTGGAATTGTAACGCAATTACCGAATGTTTTGTTTAACGGGAAGTCGACGACTTAGCTTGTTGCTTGTGTCATTAGTGTATCGTTAGTGTTTTATCCCAATACCGGTTTATCTGACAAAAATCGATTCCTCGTATGGTTTGTTATGTGTGTGCGTCGATGAAAGCCTGTCCGATCATTTTTTCAACCGACTATTTGCTTGAGGACAAGCAAAGGTTTAAGTTTGGGGAAGTTTGATAACGAGAAAAAGTATCGTTTTATTGCTATGTTTCAATGTCGTTTTATCGCACATTTGCCGTTTTAACACCCGATTCCTCGAGTTTTCTTTGTCATTTTGTAGGTATATCAATTACAGAGCTAAATCATGAGCCACAAGTGAAATGAGCAAAAACAACCATTAAAAGAAGAAGAAAAGAGGAATTCTGCATAATCTGCACTTTTTGTAACAGTCACGACCGTCACCTAGGAGTCACGACCGTGACACGCTAAAAGGAGCAGTCACGGTCGTCACCAGTCCCTCACGACCGTGACGCGCGTAAGACAAGGGAGACGAGCGTGACACCCTTGTCACAAACGTGACAAGGGGAATTTAGGGTAACTTGCTGAGACTTGGTCATGTACGTGTGTGTTACGTGAAGTCAAAGTTCCTATTCTCCCACAAACCAAGCAATGCAACTTCTCCCTGGATTTTCTCAGCATTTACGAAGCCCATGCAATTATTCCAACTGCCAAGCCCAATTATGATTCTATAAATAGCTTAGTTTCAAAGAACAATTTACAGAGTTTTTTTTTTTTACTTTTCTTGCGGAAGCTCTGCCGTATTTTCATTGCACCCTGTTCATTTATTTTTCCAGCATTTATTTGTTCTTGTTTTAGTTTATATATCCAAACCAAACCATATAACAATTTCCAACATTAGGAAATTGTTATAATTTAATTTCTTTCAAAGCCTTCAGGAATTCTTTTAGTAATTTTTATTTCCGATTCCGGTCCGTACTCCGAGCTTGCCAGATTGTGGAAGAAGGAGTCTAACATTTTAAATTGTTATTCAGGTTTTTATTTAAATTGCATTTATATTAATGTTAAGCATTTATTTTTCTGTTATGCATATTTTATTTTGTATTCCTCTGTTTCTGTCTCTGTCTGGTTCAACAATCATGAGTAGCTAAACACCTTAGGGCGGTATGTAATTAAAATCAACTAAATCGGTAAAATCAACTCTAGGCTTAAAATAATTAAGAACTTAAAATTCTGGCTGTGACTTTTTATTATAAAATCAATCTTTTTGTTATGAGAGTAAGGAAAGTGTAATAGGTTAGGTCAAGACCACGAGAGTGTGAGATTTTAACCAGATAGCTAAAGTTAGGCATTTAATTTAAACACAGCGAGAGCGCTTTAAAATGAATTAGAATTACTAAGTTTCCAAAAATTATTTCTAAACACTTATGGGCTAGCGAGAGCAGGCATAGGGCTTTAGGGGTAAGATCTGAGATAAGACCACGAGAGTGTGAGTTAAAGATATTTAAACTGGTAACCTCTACAGAATAGATTAAGTGAACCATCCTTATAAGCCTAGGTTAGATTGACCCGCCTAAGTTAACATAATTACATACCGACCGCCTTAGTATTATTTTATTAAACTTAAATTTAATTCCCGCCTTTAATCCTTAAAAACAACCAAAAAATCGTGACAACCATTCACCTTAGCTAAACTAGTAAATCCTCTAGCACTAAGTAATCATAAAGTCCCTGTGGGATCGATAATCTTAAATATTACTTCGATAGGCTGTGCGCTTGCAGTTAAGATACCGCTAGACACATATTAGAGTACGTCTTTAGCCCATCACCGTTTTCTCTCCGGTTTCATGCTAACACAAAGGTGTTCGACATCTCCGACCATATAAAGCCTCAAATGGTGCCATACCAATACTCGAATGAAAACTGTTATTATAGGTGAACTCAATCAACGCTAAATAACTATCCCAAACGCCACCTTGTTCTAGCACACAAGCACGCAACGAATCCTCTAACGATTGAATCGTCCTCTCGGTTTGACCGTCCATTTGTGGATGGTAAGCCGAACTCAATCTTAGCTTAGAACCCAAAGCCTTTTGAAAACTTTCCCAAAACCTCGATGTAAATCTAGGATCTCTATCCGATACAATACTCTTAGGAACTCCATGTAACTTCACAATCACGAAAACATAAATCTCGGCTAGCTTCTCCAAAGAATAACTAATATCCATCAGAATAAAGTGAGCAGATTTAGTAAGCCTATCAACAATCACCCAAATCGCATTGTGACCTCTTTGCGTATTCGGCAAACCCGTAACAAAATCCATCGATATACTATCCCATTTCCATTTCGAAATATCTAACGGTTGCATCAAACCACTCGGCTTCTGATGTTCCACCTTCGACTTCTGACAAGTCAAACACGCATACACAAAATGAGCCACATCTCTCTTCAATCCAAACCACCAAAAGATCTTCTTTAAATCTTGATACATCTTGTTCGCTTCCGGATGAATACTCAAATTACTCCGGTGTCCTTCCTCTAAAATCATCTTTTTCAACTCCTCATCATCGGGAATACAAATGCGTCCACGAAGTCTCAAAACTCCAAAATTATCAACCTTAAAGTCCTCATTCTCATTCATCATCAAATCAACAAATTTCAAATCCAACTTTTTCTTTTCACAAACAGTTGCAAGAAAATCATTCGTAACATGAAGCATATCAAGTCTCACACTCCTCGGCGTCATCTCGCAAATCAAACTCAAATCTCTAAAATCTTCCAAAAGCTCCCATTCTTTCACCATCAAAGCGGACATATGTAACAACTTATGACTTAACGCATCGGCCACCACATTTGCCTTACCCGGATGGTAATTCAAACCAAAGTCATAATCCTTCAAAAGTTCTAACCATCTTCGTTGCCTCATATTCAACTCTTTCTGATCAAACAAATACCTCAAACTCTTGTGATCACTAAAAACTTCAAATCTCGCACCAAACAAATAATGCCTCCAAATCTTTAGAGCAAACACCACAGCCGCTAATTCCAAATCGTGCGTAGGATAATTCTTTTCATGCACTCTCAATTGTCTCGAATCATAAGCCACAACTTTTCCATCTTGCATCAAAACACCACCTAGTCCAAACAAAGAAGCATCACAAAACACCACAAATGGTTCTGTAGGATTCGGCAAAACCAAAATCGGAGCCGTAGTCAACCTTCTCTTAAGCTCCATAAAACTCTCTTCACAACGAATGTCCCAAATGAAAGCTTTTCCTTTACAAGTTAACTGCGTTAACGGAAGTGCCAACTTTGAAAATCCTTCAATAAACCTTCGATAATAATCCGCCAAGCCTAAAAAGCTTCGAATCTCCGTAACCGATCTAGGAACTTCCCACTGCATCACATCATCAATCTTGGATGGATCCACACTAATACTACCATCAGAAATAACATGACCAAGAAAACTCACCTTCTTCAACCAAAACTCACACTTGGATAACTTAGCATACAACTGCTTCTCTCTCAAAATGTGCAACACAATCCTTAAATGCTCTTCATGCTCTTCTTGAGACTTAGAATAAATCAAAATGTCGTCGATGAACACAACCACAAAACAATCCAAATGTTCATGAAAAATATGATTCATGTATTCCATAAACACACCCGGTGCATTAGAAACTCTGAATGGCATTACGGAATACTCGTAATGACCATACCGTGTCCTGAAAGCCGTCTTCCGAATATCTTCCTTTTTCACCCTAATCTGGTGATACCCCGATCTCAAATCAATCTTACTAAACACACGCGCACCAACCAACTGATCCATCAAATCATCAATCCTCGGAAGTGGATACTTGTTCTTAATTGTCACCTTATTCAACTGTCGATAATTAATACATAACCGCATGCTTCCGTCCTTCTTCTTTACTAACAATACCGGTGCACCCCAAGGAGAAACACTCGGCCTAACAAACCTCTTGTCCAACAAGTCATTCAATTGCTTTTTCAATTCTACCAACTCTGAAGCTGACATACGATACGGTACCATCGAAATCGGTCTAGTACCCGGAACTAGATTAATAGAAAACTCAACTTTCCTCAGCACAATCCATCACTCGGAAGATTCTCTCAACTTCCTTCAACCAGTTCTGAGCACCATCAGGATCAAACCTCCCCTTGAAAACCGGTGGTTGATTCTTCCTGAACTCATCATTAACATTCACATTCGGCGCTCCCTGCACCGCTCTAGCCATTGCCTCTAAAGCAGCAGCCATCGCATCATCATTCCTTCCAGCCATATTCTGATTATTCCCAAAGACAACAACAATGGTAAACAACAGTTTAACCATCAAAACAAGATAGACACAACTGACTCGAACACTGGCTCTAATACCACTTAGTGTAACACCCCCTTTCTATACCCCCAAATAAAACATTAAATCATTTAGGCATAGATAAAATTTCGTCAGAGTATAATTTAAATCAAGCATAAAAAGGAGCATGCCACATTACGTGAAATTAAAACATATAACACCTGCTCAAACAGATATGCAACAATGTGGTAGCTATCCACAAAGGAATTCAATCCTTACACCCATATCTCAATTATAAATTGCACAACGGAAAACTTAAATCATCAACAACTTAAACTTATATATTTATCAAAATATATCTACAAGTTAGAAGCGTACAAATATATCATGTTATACAAAACATATCCACAACGAATACATATACAAATGTATCCCCAAAAAGGCACAAGGCCACCTAACTACCCGGTGTTACATATCAGAGCCGACCGACCAAAAGATATGAAGACAAGCTTCACAAAAACGACTCTGGCACACCTAATCTGCAATGCCTCGTAGAGCATCAGAAAACAATAAAAGGGTGAGAAACATTATCATAATAACATTGCATATAATCATATATCTCAACATATAACATATACATCAACATATTCTCACCACAACATATCATTCATACACAACATAGAGCATACTTATACGCATACTTATCACCATTTCATTTACATAACACAAATCATATATCAATCATGTTCACATAACACACATACATCGTAATGTATCTTCATTTACCAATCAACATGTACAATCGTTCACAAATTACCAATACACATAAATCTTACATTATTTATGTCTATTCTTCATTTACATTCATTCCGCATAAACATACAACAAGCTATGTTTAAATCACACATATACATTCAATGTATAAATCACATACATATATACATATCAAACATGCATATATATATATATATATATATATATATATATATATATATATATATATATATATATATATATCCGCAAGTATGTCCTTCACACATACCAATCATTTCACAACATTCCAAATAAACATATGCATAATCATGTTTATTTCAGTATATACATACAATGTATAAAATGCAACTCATAGAGACCGACATATGACTCTATGCAGATGCAATGCGGTACCGACTCAACATTCAGCAAGTTCACTCAGGAACCAAATAGAATCATCGCTCGTTACCTAAAGTAACTCCCCGTCTGGCATACGATGTCCCCCATTGCTCACACCCCACATGGGCACACAATGTTTCAGGATTGCTCACACCCCACTGTAACACGGTGGGAGAACTGACTTTAGTTATGTTGCGGATAGCAAGAGTCGCCACCGACTTTTATTTTATCCAAAGGAAAGGCATAAAAGAACAGGAAAAACCTTTTAAAAGATTTTTGGGTCCGGGGGGTAGGTTATGTAAAGGGAAGGTGTTAACACCCTTTACATCCATGGTTATCCATGGGCTCTTAGTTACTTAGCTCACTGTAAATTGTTTTGAAAAGTGTAGTGTGTGAATAAAATTTTCTGAAGAGTTTGATAATGATCCATGTACGGATGTGTAAAAAACCTTTGTTTGGAAAATTTGTTTGAAAGTGTGAAGTGTTTGAAAAAGTTTTGAAGAGTGAGCAAGTAACTATGAGGAACCTACCCTAAATTTAAGTCTTTTCTGTTCTTGAATACTTTGAATGGTAAGACTATCCCTATTATTAAGGAATAGGTAATCATTACCTTGGATGTAAGGGACATATGAAGGGACATCTGTTTATATAGGCAACTGTGGGGTGTATTAAGCAATTTTGGAGGGACTGTCATCTTTATTTGAAAGGGACAAGATCATTACGAAGGCAACATTCGAAAGGGACTTGATCTTTTATTTGTTAAGGGACTAGATGACTTTATTTTGAGGGACTTTTGCTTTATACACCCTACTTGACCTTTTGATTAGGCAACAATGAGAGGTATCCCTAAGGAAGTGAGATGGCGATCCAAGATCGACTTACGTGTGTGAGTGTTCAATTTAATATTTATCTTTTAAATTAAATGATCTAAATTAATTTTAAATAAACATACATGTTACACTCCTTATTTACTAACCATAGCATAAAATAAATAATTTAAACATTACTATTAAACATTACACCAAGGAGCAATTACAATAATAATAATAAAGCAATTTAAATATAATAAGCAAAATAAATAAATAATTATAGTGATTGGATTAGTGAAAATAATAATAATAACAATTTAAAGATAAATGGGGTTAGTAACAAATAAATATCATAAGAATATAATTAATAATAATAATGAAATAAACAAGTATATTATAATAAACAAAATTTTTAAAGGTTAATAAGAAAATATGAACAATTATATTAATTATTATAAAACTTGAAGTTATATGTGAATTATAAAATTAAATCAATTATGAACATATTATGAAAATAAATTATAATTACAAAAATTAAATTAGCAATTTTTAAATATATAATAAGAATTATTTTCATGCAAAAATTAAATCCTAAACAAATTATGTCATATTATTATATTAAGAATTTTAACTTTTAATTATATTTACATACAAGAATTTAAGTTATAAATAATTTATATATTAACAAAAATTAAATTAAGAATTTTAATGAAGTTATGAATATAAATAATAGAAGAAGAAAATTAGGGTTTGAGAAAAAATATGTTTTTAGGGTTTTAAAAAAATAAATTAGGTTTCATATACAAAAAAAATATTAAATATTAATTATTAATCTAATAAATTATAATATATACATATTAATAAAAAAACAATTTGTTTTAGAAAATATTATTAAGATTTATATTTATGAAACATATTAAGATTTATTAAATTAAGATTATAATTTTAATTAATTAACATTAATAATAAGTAAAACAAATAAAAGCAAAAAGAAAAAGAAAACTTACCTGGCTGGGAATTGAACCCAGCACCTCTTGCTTGCAAACACTCAGGCCAACAACATCTACCACCAGGCCAACGCGCGCGCAGGTAACAAAGGAGAGGCAGCGTTGGTTTTGTTGTTGTTTCTTAAAAATCAAAGAAAAAGAAAGAAAAGCAAAAGGCCTGGGGGAATCGAACCCAGGACCTTCACAATACACACAAACACCTTGACCAATCCAGCTGGGAGAGCGCACCTGTTAATTATCTCACCATAATTCATAATATATTAAGGTTGCTAATTATCTGGAAAAAATAAGAAAAAGGTGGTGAAGCCAGGATTCGAACACAGGTCATCTGGCTACACACGCACGCTTCATACCACTGGGCCAAGCGCCATGCTTGTGAAATAAAACAGAAACAATCCATAATATTTTAAAACACAATTTTGAATTTGAAATTCGCGCGCTGACCACTTCATCTTCTTCCTTCAGCCCTATGAAATTTCCTGCGAAATTTCATAGGAAATTTGCTACGAATTTTTACGCAGGAAATCCTATGCCTTTGAGAACCTGCAATACAAGCAAAATTCATCCAAATTGATTGTTCTAATGAATTACCCAGGTCTTAATCAACTTAATGTTGTCAATTAACAACATTTATATGGCTTAGATCGTAAAACCCTAAATCGGCTTCCAAAACCCTAACAATGGCAGTGATCGTATTAGGTCATGAAGCTCCAAGTTTTTTGCCCAGAAACATTCTATACAACATCACAAACATGATTAGACAAACAAAATTCATTAAAACGCATTGAATTATTGAAATCGAAAAAAAATAGTTCAAGACCAAGAATGCTTCGGGATATGCATTATGTCATGGTTCAGAAGCAAGTAAGTATTGGTTTCGAATCAGGGATGTCCAAGGATCATTGCTATGTTCTCAAAATACCTTCAAATGTCTTATAGAGTTGAAACCGAATTTGACTTTTGTGAGGTTTTTTTTGAAATATGAAACTTACACTTTGGAGGCTGGCTTTCGTGTGCAATCATTAGGGTTATGTTCTATACTTATAGTACAATGAATTTAGGTCAGAAAACTTAGTCATTGTGTGAGAAATTTGATTGGACCGGATTCAAAAAGATTAGGCCTTAAAAATCAAATATTCTTGTATGAACACCTTCTATTTTAGGCAAATCACCATGATTCTCTTACCACTTTGATACCAATCATCTTTATGAATTTCTAGAAGCTCAATCCTTTTTAAATCTTTGACTTTTATATTTTATTTTAATTTAAAATGATTTTTAATGAATTAAATCAAAATAAATAAAAATAAAATGATAAAAAATCTGATTTTTATAGACTTGGGTCGTGCATGAGGTCATAGTATAGATTGGGTCATCATATGGCAAGCCCATTTAGAAAAAATTAGTTTTAAACCTCCATTTTCTTCATAAACCAACCAAAAATTTCCCAACTTTGCAAGGGCACACATCCTTCAATTTTAATGCTATGAGGGTGTTCTTGGACATTTTGGAAAGCTTGAAGAGTCCTCTAACCAACCCCACTGGTTTCATGTTCATATCATTTACCATTCTCAAGTTATGCCCTTTTGAAGTTGTTGACCTTTTGTTGACTTTTAAAAGGACCTATAATGTCTTAGCTCATACCTTCCAAATGAAGCATTTTTGGGCTTGGCTTGGAGACACAAAGTTGTAGAGAATTCAATTTCCTTCAAAATGAGCTTTGTATGGAAACTTGGTGATGAAGCATGTGAAAGTTATGGCTGGTCAAAGTTCAGTTGACTTTTACTGAAGAAACCCTAATTTAGAAACTCCTGATTCTTGATGATCTGAAATCTCATGGATGAATCCTGATCAACCCTTGATCAAATGATGAGTTTTACTTCATATACTTGATGTTGGCAAAAAATCATGAAGTTTGACTTTGGTTTGACCACAGTTGACCTCAGTTTGACTTTTTAACTGCTTTGACTGATTTTGACCTATCTGATCATCTGACTGAGCAAACCTTTGAGAAAAGTCTTGAAACTTGTCATGGGGGTTCTTACACATATATAAGATGTTATGAAGCTCACTTGAAGTCTTGGAAGTTCATTTAGCCTGATTAAAGTCAAAACCCTAGTTTTGGATGCACTGCTTAGGAGGTGCATTGTATGAGGGGATTGTCAACTATTCTGACCAATTGTGAACTTTGTGAACCTTGTGAACCATCATAAGATGTCTTGTGAACCTTGTGGACCTCATGGGAGGTCTTGTGAACCTTGTGGACCTCATGGGAGGTCTTGTGAACCTTGTGAACCTTCTTAGCACACAAAGTCTTGTATTGTGAGGGCAAATTTTGGGGTGCAACAGCTGCCCCTGTTCAATTTTCTGAAACCTGAGGGGTTAGATTGGTATATTTGCCAGTCGTGACCTGGAAGGTTGAAGGGGATTGAACACAAAAGCCCAAAAATTTGCACTCACCAGTGCATAGAGTGATACAGCTGACTAGTTGAATATGCTTGAGTGGGCTTAAAGATGCCACTTAGAGAAAAGTTCTTCAGATACATTTCTTGGAGGATAAAGCAGTCCAAGATACGAAGGTATAATGATAGCTTTCAGGAAGATAAACAACGTCTTGAGGTAATAATATGCTTTCAGGAAGATAAACAACGTTCTGAGGTAATAATATGCTTTCAGGAGGGTAACAACGTCCTGAGGTAATAATATGCTTTCAGGAGGATAAAGTAGTCCTGAGGTAATAATATGCTTTCAGGAAGATAACAACGTCCTGAGGGAGTGATATGCTTTCAGAAAGATAAACAACGTTCTGAGGTAATAATATGCTTTCAGGAGGATAACAACGTCCTGAGGAAATAATATGCTTTCAGGAGGATAAACAACGTCCTGAGGAAATGATATGCTTTTGGGAAGATAAACAACAGCCCAAGGTGATGATATGCTTTCAGAAGGATAAACAACGTTCTGAGGTAATAATATGCTTTCAGGAGGATAACAACGTCCTGAGGTAGGGGTGATAGCTTTCAGGAAGATAAACAACGTCCTGAGGTAATGATGTAACCTTTGGGAAGATAAACAACGGCCCAAAATAATATGCTTTCAGGAGGATAAAGCAGTCCTGAGGTATTGATAACTTTTGGGAAGATAAACAACGGCCCAATAGTCACAATTTGTTAATGAAGTCTGTATGCTGGAGAATTAACCTGAAAACAAGGTAGCATTCTGTATGGTAATATTAGTTTATGCATTATGTATGCATGTATAATATGATGCACATAAGCAATGTATTATGTATCTATGGATATGTATGTTATGGTATGATGTAAATGATGTATGTATGATATGATGCTGCCTGAAGCGTCTGGATATCTTCGTATAACAACTGCTGGCCAGGGAAAATAAATCCCGATTTGTTGCTGAAGAATATGAGGAATTCGTTCCCGTCTTGTTTGATAATAAGGTATATATAACCTCCCGTCTGCTGGGGATAGTAAGGTATACATAACCTCCCGTCTGCTGGGGATAGTAAGGTATATATAACCTCCCGTCTTCGTTCGTCGTACTCTTATTGGAAAGTAAATTCCCGAATATCCGTATGAGGATAAAAGAGATGGATATAAATTCCAGGGGAGATGTGACTTTATGAAGATGGATTTGTCCTACTGAGGGTTTGTAACTGTCTTGTAAAGATGAACCGGCGAAGCTTCGTTGAAATCCTTCCCTTGTTCGTCCTTAGTAAATACTATTACTGCATTTTTATGCATTTCTGGTAAACATCAATCATGTTAAGCATACATGCATTTCTGGTAAACATCAATCATATTCAAAAGCATACATACATTCAAACACAACCAATGGACGTTTCGCTTATGTAAATAGGGTAAAAGTAAATCTGGATTCAAAAATGGAACTTTATTCATATCAAGAAGTGACCCATACATGGGTAGGTTTGTACAAGGAGACATAAACCCTAGTAAGAGGATTTTGTCATAAAATGTTTACAAAACAAAGAAAGTCAGCTATGTGGGGAATAATCCTATTGAGTTTCAATTCTACTATTGCCATTATCTTCAAGTATCTCATCTTCTGCTGTGAGACGAAAACGATTGGATTGAGCTTTATCTGTTCGAGCACTGAGTAAGTAACACAACTGGTTGCAGTTTCATGGGTGATCCAAACGAGACATAGTCATACGCTTTAATCCCTAACTTTTGCCTGGATTGCCCTTTCAGGTTTTCAATCCACCGGGATACCCTTTTTTGCTCAAGCCGCCTTTTCAGGTTTTGGACTTGCCGGGTGTACATCTTTTTATATATATCCCTAATTTTTGCCCAAACCCTTTTGGTTTGCCGGGATGCCCTTATTTTTGCCTAGGCCTGTCAACCTAGCGGGTCTCTTTTTATGCGTAGTATTTTTTAACTATGTCTGCGTTTACAGGCTGCAAGAAGTCTTCACCATCCATAGTAGTAAGTATCATGGCACCTCCTGAAAACACCGTCTTGACTACAAATGGTCCTTCATATGTAGGAGTCCACTTGCCCCTAGGATCACCCTGTGGTAATATGATACACTTGATTACCAAGTCACCAGCCCGATATACCTTTGGCTTAACCTTCTTGTTAAAAGCTTTGATCATCTGTTTCTGGTACATCTGGCCATGACAAACTGCTGCTAACCTCTTCTCATCAATCAAATTTATCTGGTCAAGTTGAGTCTGAATCCATTCATCTTCATCTGAGCCTGCATCCTTCATAATTCTTAAGGAGGGAATCTGAACTTCAATGGGCAGAACTGCTTCCATACCATAGACTAAGGAGAATGGGGTTGCCCCTGTTGAAGTACGTATTGTAGTACGATAACCATGAAGAGCAAATGGTAACATCTCATGCCAATCCTTGTAAGTAACAGTCATCTTCTGTACAATATTCTTAATGTTCTTATTAGCAGCTTCAACTGCCCCATTCATCTTTGGACGATACGGAGAAGAGTTATGATGCTTAATCTTGAACTGCGTGCAGAGATCAGTAATCATAGTGTTGTTCAGATTAGAGCCATTGTCAGTGATAATACTTTCAGGGATGCCATACCTACATATGAGATTATTCTTAATGAATCGAGCCACAGCATTCTTAGTAACAGATGCAAATGAAGCTGCCTCTACCCACTTCGTGAAATAATCAATAGCTACCAGGATGAAACGATGCCCATTAGAAGCAGTAGGCTTGATCTCACCAATCATATCAATGCCCCACATGGCAAATGGCCAAGGAGCAGTCAACACATTCAATGGTGATGGAGGTATATGGACTTTATCAGCATAGATTTGACACTTGTGACATGTTCTAGAGTGTTGATAGCAATCAGCTTCCATGGTAGACCAATAGTAACCTGCTCTCAATATCTTTTTTGCCATGGTATGACCACTAGAATGAGTGCCAAAGATCCCATCATGCATATCCTCCATAATCTCAGTTGCTTCCTTCTTATCCACACAACGAAGCAAAATTGAATCATGATTGCGCTTGTACAAAATCCCATTACTCAAAAAGAACTTAGCAGAAAACCTTCTCAGGAACTTCTTATCTTTAACAGATGCCCCTTAAGGGAACTCCTGAGCTTCAAGATATCTTTTCACTTCATAGAACCAAAGCTTCTCCTCTGTTTCTTCAGTGTCAATCTCATTGCAGTATGCAGGCTTCTCAAATCTATCAATAGTAATCTTGGGAGCTTCATCATCCCAGCTGATCTCAAACATGGATGCCATGGTGGCCAATGCATCTGCCAACTGATTCTCTCTTCGTGGAATATGTCCAAAGGTAATCTCTTTGAAATGTGGGATCAAAGACAACACATGCTCTCTGTAAGGAATGAGGTTATCATGCTTGGTGTCCCAATCTCCTTTAATCTGACTAACTACCAGGGCTGAATCTCCATACACGTCAAGGAACTGAATCTTCATATCAATAGCAGCTTTAATACCCAGGATACATGCCTCATACTCAGCCATGTTATTGGTACAATAGAAACAAAGTCTGGCAGTAATCGGGGTATGACAACCTTCAGGGGAACTAATCACAACACCAACACCATTACCAAGTGCATTAGAGGCACCATCAAAAACCATAGTCCATCGGGATCCTTGTTCAGGTCCGTCATATTGTCCAGGTTCTTGGGTAATAATCATAATGTCTTCATCAGGGAATTCAAAACTCATTGACTGGTAATCATCTACTGCTTGATGAGCCAAATGATCAGCTACAACACTTCCCTTAATGGCCTTTTGAGTAGTATATTGTATATCATATTCTGTCAAGATCATTTGCCATCTTGCAATTCTTCCGGAGAGAGCAGGTTTCTCAAATATGTACTTGATTGGATCCATCTTTGAAATCAACAAGGTAGTATGAGTCAACATATACTGTCTTAGTCGGCGAGTAGCCCATGCCAAAGCGCATCAAGTTTTCTCGAACAGTGAGTATCTTGTTTCACAGTCGGTAAACTTTTTGCTAAGGTAGTATATTGCCTGCTCTTTTCGACCAGACTCGTCATGTTTCCCCAACACACACCCCATTGAGTTGTCTAACACTGTTAAGTACATAATCAAGGGTCTTCCATCAACTGGTGGCATCAAAATTGGAGGTTCTAGCAGATATCTCTTGATTTCATCAAAGGCAGTCTGGCACTCATCATTCCATTCCATCACCTGATCTTTCTTCAACAACTTGAAGATTGGCTCACAGATGGCAGTTAATTGGGAAATAAATCTTGCAATGTAATTCAATCGTCCCAAGAAACCTCTAACCTCCTTCTCAGTATGGGGAGCTGGCATCTCTCGTATAGCTTTCACTTTTGCAGGATCCACTTCAATACCTTTTCCAGTGACTATGAAACCCAGGAGCTTACCAGACCTAACTCCAAAAGTACATTTGTTTGGGTTCAATCTCAACTTGTATTTCTTCAATCTCTCAAACAACTTATGCAAATGATCAAGATGTTGTTCTTCATCCTGGGACCTGCTATCATATCATCCACATATACCTCTATCTCATGATGAATCATATCATGAAACAAAGCCACCATAGCACGCTGATATGTTGCCCCTGCATTCTTCAAACCAAATGGCATCACCTTATAACAAAAAGTGCCCCACTGTGTAACAAATGTTTTTTTCTCCATATCTTCAGGTGCCATCTTGATCTGATTGTAAACAGAGAAACCATCCATAAAAGAGAATACTTTATGCTGAGCAGTGTTGTCAACCAGAACATCAATATGAGGAAGTGGAAAGTCATCTTTGGGGCTGGCCTTGTTCAAATCTCTGTAGTCTACACACATACGTACCTTACCATCTTTCTTAGGTACCGGCACCACATTTGCAACCCACTGAGGATAAGAAGTCACTGCTAAGAACCCTGCGTCAAACTGTTTCATTACCTCTGCTTTAATCTTCTCTGACATTTCAGGACGCATGTGACGAACCTTCTGTTTCTTTGGACGACAATCTTCTTTCACTGGTAAACGGTGAACCACAATGTCTGTATCCAACCCTGGCATATCTTCATAAGACCAAGCAAAGATCTCCACATAGTCACGTACCATCTGAATCAATCTGCTCTTGACACTACCCTCTAATTCAGCCCCTATCTTGACTTCTTTCCTGTTTTCTTCAGTTCCCAGATTCACAACTTCAACTGGCTCTTCATGTGGCTGTATAGCTTTCTCTTCTTGTTGTAACAACCTAGCAAGCTCTACAGGTACTTCACAATCGTCCTTATTTCCGTCTTCAGTTTGATAGATCGGATTCTCGAAATTATAATTGGCAATAGTAGAACTGTTATCAACAGGATCCAGAGTGGATGAGGATCTGTATTTTAGTGATGTGGGTGTGTGTAAGAACACATAGCTGATAAAACAAAAATAAAAGAAAAGAAAGACAAGGAACACAATATTTACGAAAACGAAACGTCCACTGATTTTTATTGAATGAAGTATGCAAATGAAATGACATCCCGTAACAAGCACACCATTGTGCCCCG
The DNA here is from genome assembly GCA_963966055.1 of Lathyrus aphaca. NCBI lineage: Eukaryota > Viridiplantae > Streptophyta > Magnoliopsida > Fabales > Fabaceae > Lathyrus > Lathyrus aphaca. Next base: position 707,080,492 of record OZ014519.1, on the reverse strand, counting down.
GGTAAGGCACAAGGCTTAAGAGTTTAATTGTTCAAGAAATTACAAACTTAAAATCAACAACACAGTAATAGTATTTACTCCTGACTAAAGGAGATAGGAATAACATCTTCAGCTTTCCAATTATTGAGTCCAGCACCCACAGTAGAAAAAATCCAAGCATCCAAGTTGTAGCCTTCATCATAGTCACCCACGGCATTGATCTGGTCTTTCATAACCCCCTGATTGGTGATACGAACAGCACGAGCACGACGAACAGCCTTCTGGGACTCTGCAGTGAAACCCAAACCAAATTTTTCAGACTTGTAAGGGATATCAGGAAGCTGACCCCAAATAGTACAACCACCTTCATCCACCACAACTCTAGCATCTTTGAAGGAGGCCATTGTTGGAGGTACTCTGGTGACCACAGGAACTTTCTTGACAACAGGAGGAGCTTCATAATCATTAACAATCCAAGGAACCACTTCAAATGTCTGACACGGAGTTTCAACATATTCCCCTTCCACTTCCAGATACTTAAAGGTGTTCACATGGCTGACAAAATATTCTTCTTCTCCATAGACAGTAACAACTTTTCCTTCCACCAGATATCTTAGCTTCTGATGTAATGTAGAGGTTACAGCACCTGCCCCATGGATCCAGGGAAGACCAAGCAAACAAGAGTACGAAGGACGAATATCCATCACATAAAATGTAGCATTAAAAACCTGAGAACCAACTTTGATTGGGAGATCAATTTCTCCATGCACCACTCTCCTCGAACCATCAAAAGCTTTCACCACTATATTACTGGGCTTCAGCACAGCATCTTCGGGACTCAGCTTATTCAGGACTTCCTTGGGCAACACATTCAGAGAGGAACCATTGTCTATCAATACATGTGACAGGGTAGTGCCCCTGCATTCAATTGAGATATGCAGATCCCTGTTATGATCCCTCTTGGCAGGGGTCAAATCAGCATCAGAAAACCCTAACCCATTATCATAGGTCAAGTGGGCAACACAATTCTCAAACTGGTCAACAGAAATTGCATTGGGTACATGAGCAGTCTTCAGAAACTTAATCAAAGCTTTGGCATGAGCTTCAGAACATAACAACAAAGACAGCATGGAAATCTTTGAGGGAGTATGCCCCAACTGATCAACAATGTCATAATCACTCTTGCGAATGATTTTCAATACTTCTTCCATCTACTAAGAGAGATCATCAGCAGCTGGCACATCAGTAGGTATAGGTTCAATAACAGGACCTTTGCCCCGAACATCAGTGGTGGAGGTAGCAGCTGGAGTAGCTGCATTCTTGGAAGTAACTGGAGGGGAGAAGACTCTTCCACTTCGCGTGATCTTGCTAGATCCAGCAATATTATCAACATCAACAGGCACATCAGCTAAGGGCTCCTGCTTAACACCATGGATGTAAACATCAGACACATAATGCCAAGGCACAGCTTTGTCAGAAGTATACGGAATAGGACCAGGAGTGGTAATGACCAGAGGAGCCACTCTAGCTTCAGCAACAACTTTCATAGGGCCTTCAACAGTAATCTTAATTGGACCCTTATGAGTGATTTTAATAGGTCCCTTAGAAGTGATCCTTACCGGCACTTTGTCAACCGTATCAACCTCTTCAATCTTCTTACCTTTAGTAATATGATCCACCATACTTTCCACAGAAGGTGGTGTCCTCTCGAATACTATGGTGTAATTATTCATGAGGCGTTGAATCCTGTCCTTCAACCTCCAACAGCTATCTGAATTATACTCACAATAAACACAATCTTCACGACAACCCGGAAAGAACCCAGCTTGTACTAACTTCTTCTTGATAACAGACAATGGTGTAACCAAATCTGCAACTGAGGAGATATGTGAATCTTCATCAATGGCATTGACGGTCTTCTCATGATTTGGCATGGGAGCAGTAATCACATTTGGAGTACCCGGAGGGTCAAACTCAATTTCTCCAGCCTCAATCATATCTTGAATTTTGTTCTTCAAGACCCAACAACTATTAGTATCATGCCCTTGACAGTTTGAATGATATGCACATCGTGCATTGGGATTGTACCTGGGAGAGGTAACATTGGGATTCTGAGGAGCCTCTTTCAGAGTAATAAGTTCAGCCTTCAATAAGTGTTGCAATGCCTGAGCCATTGACATGTTGATCTTAGTGAACTTCCTTCTAGCCCTCTGTTGGTTGCCCTGTGGCTGCTCTGGTGTTGTAGGAGTTGGATTTGAAATATGAACTGCACTCACAGACTGATGCCTTCTATTACGATCAGGTTGACCATAAACAGCATTGGATTCTTTCTTCCCAGTGGGAGGCTTCTTTGCAGCACCTGATGAAGAAGTACCCACTTGGATCTTGCCACTCTTTATACCATTTTCCACGCGCTCTCCTGTCATTATCAACTCAGTGAAGCCAGATGATGAGCTTCCAATGAGATGACTGTAAAAAGGACCATTCAGCGTACACATGAACATATCAACCAATTCCCTGTCAGTTAAAGGGGGTTGTACTCTTCCAGCTAAATCTCTCCACTTCTGAGCATACTCCTTGAAACTTTCTTTGGCACCCATAGACATGCTTTGCAGCTGCATGCGAGTGGGGGCTAAATCAGCATTGTACTGATACTGCTTATAGAAAGCTTCAGCAAGATCATTCCAATCCCTGATGTTGACACTCTCCAATTGATAATACCACTCCAATTGAGCTCCAGATAAGCTCTCTTGGAAAAAATGGATCCACAACTTCTTATCAGCAGTGTGAGGTTGGATTCTTTTGACATAAGACCTCAGATGCAGCTTGGGACAAGAGACCCCATCATAAACAACAAAGGTAGGAACCTTGAAACCAATGGGTATGACTACCCCAGATATCAGACTCAAATCTTCAAAATCCAGCCCGGAAGATTTCTGCAACTCCATAGCATCCATTCTATCCACCAGCATCTTGAATTTGTCTTCATTAGGCTCATGGTAGTAATTAGCCTCAGAATCAGAGTCCCCCATAGTGTTGTGGAGACTGCCTCCCTCTTTTTCAGACTCTTCAGACTCATAATCTTCAACTGGTTCTTTGGTCTTGGCAAGACCTTTGAACCTTCTTCCCATGTAGATCAGGCCACCTGACCTTCTAGTCTTCTTAGTCTTCTTGGCCAGCAGCGTCTTCAATTCATCCTGCCCCTTGGTCAGGTTCAGGATCAGCTCTTGGAACTGTGCATTTTGTGCCTGGAGATCCTTAACTGTTTGTTCAAGAGCCATTGCTGAAATAAACAGCGAGAATATGAGAAACCTGTGCACAATTATAAACCTGTGATGCAATGAGATGATATGTGAATGCATATGCAATGTTTTCAAGGACCGCAGGATTTAAATTTGCTTAAACAAACAAGAAGGTAAACTTTTATTAGTAATAAATTTGTTTTGCCTCTTGGGCTTACAGAAAATGAAACGAAATAAATACAAGGGATGAGGTTTTAAGTCTCCCATGGACGTTTCCTCTTTGTGTTGAGGTATGAGTTGAGATTCCGTTCCTCGTGAAGTTGCTTTGTTAGTTCCAGGATCCTTTCTTGGCTTGCTTTGTAATGAGCCTCGAAAGTATCCCTTTGCTCCTTCAACTGGATTCAAGATCTCTGTAAGTCTTCCATGTCAGTAGGCATGTCTAGGTGAAGGATGGTATAAGCAGTATCTCCTTCAGCAACAGGTTCCATGGTAACTGGCAGGATAGCAGGATATGGCATCATGAGAGTCTGAGCACGAGATCGCACCCATCTGAGATAAGCCTCCATAGGAATAGTGTACTTAGGCTCCAGAGTCTTGTTGTCAACCTTGTTTACTTTTCCCCATGCTCGTATGAATCTCTGACGGTAACCTTGCAGATCGTTGTCGTAGTCAAACACAATGCCCTGAATCAACATGTCGTGTGGACCATCACTCCGAGCGTAACCAAACTGTCGTAAAGCTAGAGAGGGGTTGTAGGTGATGCCTCCTCTTATGCCCAGAAGTGGCACATTAGGGAACTCCCCACAACGACCAATGATAGTGACATTCTCCATAGATCTGGAGCACCAATGGATATCTGAATGCGAGAGTGACATGATCCTTTTGGACCACCTGAACCCTTGCTCATTCTTCATTACTGAGCGAGGAAGGTGAGAAATAAACCACCTAGAAAGCAAAGGTATGCAGCACATCAAAGTTTCTCTTGCCCTTGTAGTACGGGTATGAAGAGAATGTAGGATGTCTCCAAGCAATGTAGGTACTGGATTGTGACTCAGGAATATGTTGATGGCATGAACGTCTATGAACTGATCCGGATTGGGGAACAATACTAAGCCATAGATCAGCAAGGCTAAGATCTCCTCAAAAGCATCATAACTCATGGCCTTCAAGAACACCTGAGCTTTCTCTATCAACACCTTGGCAAGAATACCCTTAACCCCGCTTCTCGTTTCTAGAACATTATCAGACTTCTTCAGATGTAGAGCTGCAGCAATAACCTCTGGTTTAAGCTCCTTCTCCAAGCCTGTGAAGGGTCTTTGATCAAGAACAGGTATATCCAGAAGTTTAGAGAACTCTTCTATTGTAGGAACCAGCTGATAGTCAGGGAATGTAAAGCAATGGTGCTTAGGGTCAAAGAACTGAAACAGAACACTCATCATGTCTTCATTGAACCCTGAAGTGACTAGATCCAATAGGTGACCATGTCTCTTGATAAACTGGGAATGATCAGACACTTGAGAAACCAACTCTTTAAGCTTAGCAGGTATGCCCACAAAGTTGATCCTGATGGTGTTTCTACGAGCAGAAGCCATGACCTGCAACAAAGAACAAAGATAAATCCTTTGGTCCTTGAAATGGTTAGTGGAAATGCTATGCTTATGATGCATGTTGATGTCATGATGTTATGCTCAATCATAAACATGTGGCACACACAAACAAGTCACACAATGGTCCTAGGTTTAAAGGCTTGCATGAGGTTTAAGGTAAATGCCCTCCCCTGAAGTTAGTTGGTTCATCCTGTCCTACAAAAGTAATCGGGTTCTAAGGGATCTCAATATCATTGATCCTTCACAAGGGTGGTTGTTCAGAAGGCAACTTACTTGCCAACCAAAACTCTCCAAGTTTAGAATCTCAATGAGCGTAGTATCTGTAAACACCCCAAATTTGCCCTCACCCATTCACACCATGGCTTGTGATCATCTCATATGCATAAACACAATCATACAATCTCATATCTCATGTTTGATTCACTGCATAGTTCCTAAGTCATCTGCACCTAGGGTTTGTGATTTGAGCAATCCCAAAGCTTCTTGAGCCACTCCAAAGGCCACCAATCATCTCAGAGAGGTCCATGTGTGTTCTTGTATCATGTTACATCCTCACAGAGTCAAAATTGCAGAGGAATCACAAGAACTAGGGTTTGAGTGGATGCAGAGCCAGGATGAGCTGCACAGTTGACTGAAAATTAGGGTTTTGGTTTCAGAGGCCATAATCTCAAATTTTTTGGTCATTCTTGTTTCCATTGGTCTCTATATGGTATAGGGAATATGCATATCAATTTTCATGAAGAAATTCTATGGGGAAGTCATCTGATCAAGAGTTGACTTTTCAGACAAGTCAGTGCAAAATCAGGGCATCTGAGGCCCCCAACGACCCAACCAATGGGTGATCTTCATCATTTTGAGTGTATATGATCTTTATTTGATCATGGAAGAAGGTTGAAGTGCATAAAATCAAGAATTTAGGGTTTTTGCAAAAGTTGACTTTTTGAGGCATAGTTGACTTTTCAAGAATGCACCATTTTAGGTCAATTTTCAAGCCTTGATTCATGATCCAAAAAGGCTTCAAATGGAAAAAACTTTGGTCATGAAAGTTGTAGATCTCATATTTCCCTTTTCAAAAAGTACAAGAACATGATCAAACTCTTCTTGGATCAAAAGTTATGGCATTGCAAAGTTAGCAAAAATCATTGGTTTTCAAGTTATGCACCAAATGGAAATTTTGCAAAGTCTTGAACCAATGCATTATGCAGCCTCTAATTCATGTCAAACCATTATGTAAACACCCTCTAAGTCACAAAAATCAGATTTGGATCAAGTTTGCTCATGGTTTGGTTCATGTAACTTGACTTTTCTCATGAAAATCCATAAAGCTAACCAAGTTGCAAAACACTCATGACCTTTTTCACCAACTTGCTGCATTGATCCTTGAGTCAAGCCAGCCTCTCACACTCACCATGCTGCACCAGAACCCAACTTGTACTTGCCTAAACTTGAGCCATGCCCTATCTTACACAAAAGTGGACTTTGAGCAAAAGTAGCCACACCTATCTCTGCAGGCCAGGTCACATCCCCCAGCCACTTGCAATTGTTTATTGAATCAATTTGCTGGCCATAACACATAGGAACCAAGGCTGAGACAACAACATTCATCACATCCACAAAAAACTCACCTCATTGCAAGTTCCTTCGAAATTCTTTCCACAGCCATCAAACATTAAAACTCTCATCATCACTCAACTCACCACACCCCATAGACAAGAAACACCCCAAGCATAAGCCTGAAACAAGCCTGAAAACTCCATTGCCATCATTCACCTCAAGCTGCAGTTTCATTCGAAACTCTTATCCTAGCTCACAAACACACCAACCAACACCACAAACCTTCTCAACACACTTCATAGATCACAAACAACCCCTTTTTACAGCCTGAAAGTGCCAGAATCTCATCTGCCATTGTTGACTGAACTGAAGCAGTTCCTTTCGAATCTTCTTCTCCAGCCAACACAAACTCATTTTGAGCATTCAAACACACTTGGGGGATCAAGTGGAGCAGCTTGCATCAAAGGAAACAGCCAGAAAGTCCCAAAACTGAAAGCTCCAAATCTCAGGTAGCTCGAAATTAATTTTTCCAGAAATGACTTTTATTGTTACAAACTTGTTCTTCATGATGCACTGATCATTCTGGTACCTTTAGTTTTTGAAATGGTTTTGTTTTAAGCATTTAATTCGTGTTTGAAGCTTACGAACCCTAGAAATTGTTTGCTTCGATTCAGTTGATTTAGGTAACATAAATTCGTTTTGATAGAGGGGTTTGATTCGTGAGAGTGTTAGGATCATCTCCCAATTCATAGATTTCATTTATGTTACGTTTTTAGGAAGTTTGGAATTTTCAGGTGAGCTTCTGGCCGGAGAAGACGACCGGAAGTCTTCTCCGGCCACCTGAAAGTCATTTGTGCCCTAATTGTGTAATTAATTCCAGTTTGAATGAGGAGCGTAGGATTGCGTTGACTGGTTGACTTCCCACCCTTTTTGATGGCCCAAATTCTCCATTAAACCCTAATCAGGATTAATTAAATTAATTAATTAAGTTTTAGAAGTTTGAATGTGAGCCACACGATCACGCGCGCAGTCAACACTTTTAAACTCAGAATCAATCTCATGCGTCCATTCTGATTACTTCTCATTTTATTTGTTTTATTTCATTTTTATTTCAATTAATTTGTACAATTTATTTAAAATAGCAGAAAATTCATAAAAATTATGAAACTTTTTCTTTAAGGTTTTATTAATTTTTATGACCCAAAAATATTTTATTTTATTTTTTTATCATTAAAAAAATTATTTTTAAATATTTAAAAGATTATTTTTAATTGGTTAATGGAAATTAATTAATTAAAAATACTTTTAGGTATTTAAAAATTACAAAAAAATTCATGAAATGTTCTAAGACATTTAGAAACATTGTCCAACCTTCAAACCAAATTTCTTTTTTGATCTTGATGCATTTTAAGAATTTTTCATGGAATTAAATCATATTTTGTGCATTATTTTGATCATATGTTTGAAAATTCATTTCTGCCTATTGGTGAAGGTTGAGACATTGATTCTTTGTGCATTGTTTTCCATTTGACATGTATTTTCAAGGATAAAAAGGCCATGATTTGATCTTGCATTTTCTAATTGATTGGCATTTGTTTTGATAAGAACCCTAAAAAACCCTAATAACTTGCAAAAATCATATCTTGAGATTGGTAAAGAGTTGAGAGCTCCCCTTTGGGCAGTGATTCATTATAGGCCTAGGGTTTCTTTGGGTGCCATTTTCCTTTTTTTTGTCATGAAGTTTGCTTCTGTTTTTGGTTTGTGTTTGATGTTTGATCCATAAACCCTAATTTGGGCTTTCTCTTGCATCCTTCTTGCATTTCCTTGCATAACATGACTTGCCATTGCATTTTGTGCACTCTTATGATTCATTTGACATCTTAAGACATGTATGAAGCATCATTGATCATTGCATTATATCTTTGCCATGCCATTTGTCTTGTATGCTTCATAACATTCCATGCTTGTTCATGCTCCTTAGCTTGCTTCATTTGCATCCATAGGTTTGTATGATCATTTCCATGTGCTGCCTCATGTTTGTAACACCTCATAACATCATAATCATCATCAACATGCTTCTGGTTTGGCTTAGCAGCATATCATTTCATCTCATCTTGCATTGCATTGCATTCCTTTCTAACATTTCAGGTGGTAAGTGAACTTGAGAAGTGAATTTGCCTTCACTTCTCATACCTTTTTCTTTTCATCTTCCTTGCATCCATTGCTGCATTTCTATTTGTGTTTGAGATTGAGCTTGCTCATTCTTGCTTCTCCCACTTTCTTTCTTCAAGTGACTTGACTTCTTGAATGAAGCAAGTCACTTTGCCTCTCTTGATCCTGTTCATCTGCTTCCTGGTGGTTCCATTGAAGATTGTTCTTGAAAACCTCACAAACCATAGGAACAACCAAGCATGTCAATGAATTAGGGTTTTGATTAGTCTCCCCATAGTTTTTACCTTTTGTGTCTCCCTTTGAGTCTTCTCTTCTCATCTCATAATCAGAGACTAAACCCTAAAGGTTTTAAAACTTTGTGATTAGGATTATGCCTGTATCCTTCTTTTAGGATGGAGTGTATAACTTTAATCCTAAGTATTAAACCCTTAAGGTGTTTAAATCTCTTAATCAACTCATTTAATAAGTATCAAGACATCACACTTGTAACTTGGGCCTTGCATTAGGGTTCTAATTCTTCCTTAAGTGGTTAAGAAGGACTAACCCTAGTGTTAATGGACAAGTCCCCCTCAAGCTGTCTTACAAACCATAAAAAACACTTCATCATCATACCATTAAATAAAATCCTCTTAAACAAAGGCTTGTTTTGTCATGGGTTTAATCCCTAATCATGGATTAAGTTGAGGAGTTTTTCTCAACTTAAACATTCTCGTCTATTATCCTTCTTTTAGGATGGTGTAATGAGTCTGTTTAATCCTTGATTATGGCTTAACCTCATTACTCAACACTAAACAAAAACACCAAAAACGTGTAAATAATCACAAGTAGGTTAATGGTCTTAATCCTACATCAAAGGTGATTGAGTGTGAGAATCTGACTTCACACTTAAGGTATTCTCATTACCCCTAATCAGAGGGAAGATGTGATGAGTTTACTAACCCATTGGTTTAGACTTAAGCTCATTATCCTATGACAAACTTCAAAAAGCAATAAAAGACTGAAAACTTAAAAACAAACAATAATCGTCTCCTTCGGGATTCTTTTCTCATCATCTTCACTCACAAACGAGAACTTGCTTCTTCCGTCTAATGCAAGACAGTTAGCACCTGAGCCAGACAGGTCATACACTTGAGCATAGGAAAATAAGCAGTTCACAAGTCAATTCATCTTTCAGTCTCTTTGGGTCGAACTACGGTGTTCTGACTTCCTCATTGCACGAGAGGATACGTAGGCATAACTTAACAGTTATCGAACAAAAAGTCTCTGTATATTCCCCCTCTTTCAGCTTCATTCTTTAGCCTCATGATCTTGAGCATTTCATTCTGTTCCTACACTGACACTTTCATACATCACATCACTCATACACTATACACTGACACCTGTACATTCTTTCCAGCTACTTTATACACAGATTGCACTGACACTACCCCTTTAAAACACAAATCTTTTAAGCGTGGATCCCGTCGAGTACGGCGGACAATCTGGGTGCTAATACCTTCCCAGGTTGTAACCAACCCCCTTTCTCAGTCTCTCTGGTTCGCAAACCGTCTTATCCATCTCTTTCCAGGCCTATGCAGCATTGCCTTTCCTCCGGGATAAAAATGCCTAGCTGGCGACTCTATTCATTCTCCAGTGAGTTCACGGCTGTGTGTTCTCACTGTTCCCTTCGCCGACCGTTCGCGTCTGTACCTTCATCTGATCCATTTTCATTTGTCGGGAGCGACAGCTTGGCGACTCTGCTGGGGATACCTTATACTGCAACCAGGGCTTCTGGTTCTTTTTGTGGGTTCCTCCTAGCGCTTGATTGATTTGTGTTTATTGGGGTGTTATGTGTTATTTGTGTTTGTATATTTGCTTTATTTATTGCTTTCTGTACAGCTTTATTTACCGCCTTCTTTATTGCATTTGTATATATCATACTGTCACTGTTGCTGGCTGGATCTGGTTTCCTTGTTTTTTGGTGGGTGGGTATTTCATTGAGAGTTAAGGTCCTACACCTGGGACCTGAGTGACACCTAGGATAGAGTGAATCATATTCTTTCCCATTCCATTTCGGTCTGGTGCGGGAATATGAAACACGGTTCAGATATGGGTTTCTTCTTGAGAACTCTGTGTTGCGGATTTCCTGCAATGCTAGGGGGATCTGGGAAGCCTGCTAAGTCTGGATGACCTTTTAGTTTGACCTTCAGAAACTGAGGTGAATTAGAGGAGGAATTGTTATGGTTATTGTAAACACTGTACCTCCGGGTTAGAAGTGTTTACACTTCTCATAACCGATCCAAGTCTGAGGATCCTTGTTCTAGATCACCACCTGTGAGGGGGTTGGGCTGTTTACAGGTTTGCAGGTACCTTGACCTCAGAATACCCTGTTACTTTGACTTTGTTAAGAATGCTCCATGTTGGATAGTTCTTGTGATTCTAAAACCCTGGACATGTGGCTCTTTATTTGAGTCCCCTACCCTGGTTACTGGATTTATAGACCTCCATCTGGAATTCTTGAACACACATGGATCTAGACCAAGGCAGTTAATCAGATCCAGCTCAGTCACAAACCCTTGCATTTCATTTGCATACATACTCATTGCATCATATTAACATGTGCTTATTTGTGTTTCAGGGTATCCACCTTTATCTGGTTTTGGTTTTGACCCCATCTGCAGTTTTGACCTGTCTCCACCAGCATCTTGCTTCAGCTTGTCAGCCATATACTTCAGTTACTTGCACTAGCCAGCCAGTGGCCCACTTCTCAGCATCTTCATCAGCACTTATTCTACTCAGTCCTCAGCACTCATGGCTCCAAAGAAAAGCAACATCACTTACCATTTCTTCCAACCAGACTTATCAGACATCAGGAGGATCCAAACCCTGATCACTCCAGAGCACATACCTCTGTTCAGAGAGCATTATGGGGATATACTTGACTTGGTTATGGATATGGACCCATCTCAGAGAAGCCTAATCCATACCTGCATTCAGTTCTATGACCCCCCATTGAGGTGTTTCACCTTTAAAGACTTTCAGTTGGGACCTCTTTTAGAAGAATACTCAGCATTGGTTGGCTTGCCTATCAAGAGAGAAATTCCTTTCAATCCTGAAATGGTCTATCCCAGCAATGGAGAGATAGCAAAAGCTTTACACCTGGAGCCTGCTTTGATAGAACAGCATATGACATCTAAAGCTGGGATCCCTGGTTTTCATCTTGACTTCCTGATTTCTCAAGCTAGTTTGAAGGCCTCCCTGGGGGAGTGGAAAGCTGTTTGTGCATTGTTGGCCTTAAGTGTATATGGAATTGTGTTGTTTGCAGATGAGCCTCGATTCATCAGCAAGAATGCAATTCACTTGTTCATCCTGAAGAACCCAGTGCCAACCTTGTTAGGAGATCTCTACTACTCAGTGCATCAGAGGAATGAGAAGCAGAGGGGTAAGTTAGTGAGGTGTTGTGCTCCACTATTCCATGCTTGGCTTCTCAGGCATCTGCCCAGGACAGATGCATTTCTAAACCCTCATCAGCAAAGCAACTGGGCTAAGAGGCTCACTACTCTCACTTCAGCAGACATCAGATGGTGCACTCAGAGCACCAAGGGCAGAGATATTATCACAAGCTGTGGACACTTTCCCAATGTGCCTTTGGTAGGAGTTAAGGGAAGTATCAATTACAACCCTCTGCTGTTCAAGAGGCAGTTAGGCTATGCACTGGTCCATGCTCCTAGGGTGCAGGATTTGGTTGAGACCCTCTACTGTGAGAACAAGGTTAACTTGGCTGTTGTTAGGCAGGCTGCCTGGGCCTGGGATCATGTTCAAACCAAGGGAATCACCATTCTGGGGAAGTGCAATAATGTGGCATCAGTCCAATATTATGAGTGGTCCCATGCTAGGGCCCAACTCTCTGGAATGCCTTTCACCATAGAAGACAGGCCTGAGTCATCTTCAGCACCACCCCCTGCTATCAGTCTGGAAGAGTTTGAAAGCCTGAAGGAAAGGAATGAGAAGTTATCTCAAGCCTTACAGAAGACCCTCCGGGAGAGAAGTGAAGGTGTGAGGGAGATTGAAAGATTGGAGAAGTTGAGGTTGGAACACTTGATCAAGATTGAGAAGTCTGGAGAATATATCAACAAGTCTAAAGCTGGTGAGCAGATTCTGAAGAATGCTTGTAAAGAAGCCCAGTTTCAGAGAGCAAGAACGGACTTGTATTTGAAAGAGAGTCAGGCCAGGTGGGTCCGGATCACTGAGGCCCGTACTCTAGAAGACAAGAGAGTTCAGGACAAGATGGAGCAGATGGAGAAAGCCCTGGCAGCAGCCCAAGAGGAAATTTCAGAGCTAAAGATCAAAGCTGGAGTGAAGAAGTCCAGAGATCAAAGTCAGAACAAGAGGTTAACTGCAGCTGTTGCAACCAGAAACCTTCTCATCAGGAATCTCACGGAGCATCCGGCTGATCCTGTGACCGAAGCACTTCTTAAGGAAGTTCGCGAGGATGAGTTTGGCCTTGGAGTTTGATTATTTGCTTGTTGATTGTTCCTTTTCATGTACTTTGCTTTTTGTGATGTATTTTGACCCCTTAGAGGGCTTAAGTTGTAAAAAGAACAAGTTGTATTATTTCATCTTATGTAATATATTTGTGTTCGCTCCAAAAGCAACTTCAACAGCATCATCTTCAAGGGTCTGGAAGGGTCAAAACTGAAGGCCAAACCGGATACCTTGAGAGCAAATAAGCACAACTGCATTGCATGCTAACCTTTTTTCTATTTTGTAGGTTTTGTTTTATTGTTTCTAACCTCTGTTGTGAATCTCAGGAATTATTGCTCGCCGCAGGGTATTTCCTCTCAACAGGCCACACAGGTACCCAACTAGAAACAACCTTCCGGGAATCCAGATGGATCAGATGCAACAGGACCTTACGGAGGTCAGAAACCAGATGGCCAACGAAAGGCTAGAAATGAGGAACCAAATGACTCAGTTCATGGAGGTTATGAACAACATGGCTCAGAGCCAGGAGAGGTTGAGAGCTATGGTGGAAAGGCAGAACCAAGATGAGCCTCATGTGGGGACTGCAGGCACAAGTAATAATGAAAGGGTGCAGCCACATGTTACCCCCCCGGTGTTTGGTCCACATCTACATCCTGAGATTAATATCCCTGCAAACGTTCAAGGGACAGCCACCGCGGCCAGAGTACTTCAAGAAGATCCTCAGGAGGACCAATTTACTGTAATGGGTGCTGGAGAGGAAACTTATGACAGGAGATTGGAAGAAATAGCTGAGAAGTTAAGATCCTTAGAATCTCAAAATTCTTTGGGTTTTGACGTGATGGATATGGGCTTAGTAGACGGGGTTAGGATTCCCCACAAGTTCAAGCCTCCATGTTTTGAAAAGTATAATGGGACTTCTTGCCCTCGAACCCATCTGCAATCTTTTCTCGGAAGATTAAAAGCTTACACCATGGACGAGAAATTGTGGATGTTCTACTTCGAAGATAGCTTGACCGGAGCTTCTAGGGAATGGTATTCCCATCTGACGAGAGCAACTGTGAGATGCTGGAAGGACCTGGCAGAGGCCTTCATCAGACAGTATCAATATAATCTGGATATGGCACCCAATAGGACCCTCCTAATGGGGATGTCACAATCATCCAGAGAGAGCTTCAGAGAATATGCTCAAAGATGGAGACAGCTTGCTGCTGCTGTCCAGCCACCAATGTCTGAAAGAGAAATGGCTGATATGTTCATGAATACCCTGCAAGGAACCTATATTGATAGGCTAGCTGCCTTCTCCTCCACCAGCTTCGCAGACGTCGTCATAGCCGGAGAGAGAATTGAAAGCCTATTGAAAATGGGTAAAATTTCTGATAATGGTGCTAGTTCGTCCAGTGGCACAAGAAAGCCTTTTGCAGGCCCGAGAAGAACCGGCGAGACCAATGCCATCCATTCGAGCAGGGGTAGGCCCCAATATGTTCCAAGAACAATAGCAGCAGTCACTATCCCTGCTCCAGCTCATCCTCAGCCCGTCTATCAACCTCCGCAACAAAACTTCCAACAACAACCCCAGTATCCTCAGAGTCAGTATCCTCTAAGAAACTTCAACAACAACAACACCAACAACAATCAACAGAGGCCGTTCCAACAAAGGCCATCTCAAGCTAACCGAGTAATCGACCCGATCCCAATGCCATACTCTGCCTTGCTGCCACAACTTCTGAAACTCAACCTAGTTGAGCTAAGAACGTTGGCACCTCCGGATCCCAACAGTCTACCAAGAAATTATGACTCCAATGCTAGGTGTGCTTTTCATTCAAACGCACCTGGTCACAGTACAGAAAAATGCAGGGCTCTGCATATGAAGGTACAAGACTTGGTAGACTCCAAGGCTCTGAATTTTGCACCTCCGCCCAATGTCAACAAAAATCCAATGCCACACCATGGTGGTCCTCGAATTAATGCTATTGAAGAAGACCAACAGTCTTATTTGATAACTAGTGTGGATCAGATCAGGACACCATTGGTGGAAATCAAAGCTCAGCTCCGTGAAAACAATATATTTCCGGGGTGTGAACTGGGATGTCCCTACTGCAATATTTCATGGAATGGGTGTGAGGACTTGAGGAATGGCATTGACAGCCTTATTCAGAGTGGCCTACTTCAGATCACTACATCGTTTCCTGCAAATCCGACAACTTCATCAGCAACGGTTTCAGACCCTCCTACAACTGCAGCAACTAATGCTCCCAACAATTCATCAGCACCATCAACAAGTACTTCACCTGTCCTTCCGAATGATCAGTTTTCAACAGTTTCTCCTGCTACAACTTCAGCTTCATTCCATTTCGACTCTCCATCAACAACAACAACAGTTCTTCCAACGGAACCTCCTACAACACCAGCAATCAATCACGAAGATGTCTCCACTGTTACCATATTCTACGATCCAGAAAATAATTCTGCTTACCCTTCAGAAGGTGCTGCTCCCACCAGAGCACCAGTTACAATCTTTTATGATCCACATACAATAACAGTCCCTTCAGCAGCAGCAGTCAGTCCAGTCACTGTCACGGTGCCTGGACCCATACCATATGAAAGCAATAGGGCCATCCCTTGGCACTATGGCTCTGACGTTTACTGCGAAGGAAAAAGAATCGCTCTTGAAACAACAGCACCTGCACCACAAATTGATAATGTGGGCGGAGGCGGAGGCTTCACCCGAAGCGGACGTCTCTTTGCTTCACAAGTTCAAAGACCTACAGCCGAAGCAGAAGCTGCTGCCAAGGCGAAAGGAAAGAGCCCGGTGCAGGAAGATCCAGCTGCCAAAGAAGCCCTGAAAACTCCGTTCGATCAGGAAGTTGATGAGTTTATGCGAATCATCAAAAAGAGTGATTATAAAGTTGTGGATCAGCTTCACCAGACGCCATCCAAAATCTCTATCCTCTCACTGCTTATGTGCTCCGAAGCCCATCGGAATGCACTACTTAAAGTCCTGCACGCAGCTTACGTGCCCGAGGAGATTACTGTCAACCAGTTGGAAACCGTGGTTGGAAATGTTACTGCTAGCAATGGGCTAGGGTTTACCAATTTTGACCTGACAGTGGATGGCCGCAACCACAACAAAGCCTTGCACATAACCATGGAATGCAAAGGAGCTGTCCTTTCTCATGTGCTGGTGGACACAGGTTCTTCCCTGAATGTCTTACCAAAGAAGGCTCTGGTAAAGCTTGAATATGATGGATTGGCATTGAGACCCAGCAACCTGGTAGTAAGAGCCTTTGATGGTTCAAAGAGATCGGTTCTGGGAGAGATTGAGCTGCCTGTGACAATTGGCCCACAGACCTTTAAAACTATCTTTTATGTGATGGACATTCAGCCCGCCTACAGCTGTTTGTTGGGTAGACCCTGGATTCACGCCGCTGGCGCAATAACATCTACCCTTCACCAAAAGTTAAAATTTGAGTGGGAAGGCCAAGTTGTCACAATTTGTGGAGAGGAGGACATTTTTGTCAGCCACCTGGCAACCTATAAGTACATTGAAATGGATGGAGAGATCCATGAAACAATGAGCCAGGGGTTTGAAGCTTTGAATGTGAATGAAGCATCTGCTATATCTGGTACTCCAATGTCATCTTACCAACAAGCCCGGAAGGTTGTTGAAGAAGGAACTGCCCTAGGCTGGGGCAAGGTCTTAGCTGTGGAGGAGAAGAAGGACAAATTTGGGTTGGGTTACAGACCAACTCAACATCAAGCAAAGGCTGCTGCAGAGCCTGGTTTTGTCAGTGGGGGGATGCTCACCCCCGATGCTATCAACTGTCTGGAAGACGAGCTGGAAGAGGAGCGCAATCTGGAGAATTGGATTCGTCCGAAGATCCCGGGGAGCAGTGTCTCGAACTGGTCTTCCCAGGAAATTATAAGAGTTACTCACGCAGAGTAATTATTATTTCCTGTATTTTTTATAGCATGCATCCAAGTCTTGCATCTGGCCCAAGATGACAAGACTCATTTTGTAACCAGGGCCATCTGTACTTTTGTGCAAACAAGATTAAATTAATGAAATATCAGACATCTTTTTGCAAACAAGTCTTTTTCTTTTCTGCTCACTGTTGTTCCATTTTTCTTTTTGTACAAAAATAAATGGCGGTGTTTTCAAAATGATAACTTCATCTCACTTTTTTCTAAAGCAAGATTAAAATCAATCACTAAAACGAACAAACTTAACCCTTGCAGAGAGTGCCTTCCTGACAGCACCGACAACAGCACGGTTATGACATCGTATGACTTTGACAATCCGATCAATCAAGCTGATGAAGGGGTTGATGAAGAATATGAGCTTCCTGAAGAGCTAGCCAGGTTGTTGAGACAGGAGGAAAAGGTTATTACTCCTCATCAGGAGGAGATTGAAGTGATTAATCTTGGTACAGACGAAGACGTGAAGGAAGTTAAAATCGGGGCCTGCCTGCAAGACCCAGTGAAGAGACAACTGATAGATCTGCTTCAAGAGTATGTTGATGTGTTTGCTTGGTCGTATCAAGATATGCCAGGGTTGGATACCGACATTGTTGTGCACAAGCTGCCTCTGAGGGAAGAATGCCCGCCAGTTAAACAGAAGTTGCGCCGGACTCGCCCAGACATGGCTATGAAAATCAAAGAAGAGGTACAAAAGCAATGGGACGCCGGGTTCCTTGCTGTGACTAGCTACCCGCCGTGGGTTGCTAATATAGTACCTGTGCCTAAGAAGGACGGCAAAGTAAGAATGTGTGTGGACTACCGGGATCTGAACAGAGCCAGCCCGAAAGATGACTTCCCATTACCTCACATTGATGTATTGGTGGATAACACGGCTCAGTTCTCGGTATTCTCCTTCATGGATGGATTTTCAGGATATAATCAGATCAAGATGTCACCTGAAGACATGGAGAAGACGACATTCATTACACCTTGGGGTACGTTCTGTTATAAGGTGATGCCATTCGGACTGAAGAATGCCGGTGCAACGTATCAACGGGCTATGGTAACATTATTCCACGATATGATCCATAAGGAAATAGAATGCTATGTGGATGACATGATTGCCAAGTCCCTTACAGAGGAAGACCATCTGGTGAATCTGCTCAAATTATTCAAGCGTCTGAGGAAATACCAATTGAAGCTGAACCCCAACAAATGCACATTCGGGGTGCAATCCGGTAAGCTGCTGGGCTTTATTGTAAGCGAGAAGGGGATTGAGGTTGACCCAGATAAAGTCAAGGCTATACAAGAAATGCCTGCACCAAAAACTGAGAAAGAAGTTCGAGGGTTCTTAGGTCGATTGAACTACATTTCGAGGTTCATATCTCACCTCACAGCAACCTGTGAACCTTTGTTCAAGCTATTAAGAAAGGAACAAGCGGTCAGGTGGAACGAAGACTGCCAAAAGGCTTTTGACAAGATCAAGGAATATCTGCAAGAACCTCCAATCCTTATGCCTCCAGTTGAAGGAAGACCTTTGATCATGTACTTGACAGTATTAGAAGAGTCAATGGGGTGTGTGCTGGGCCAGCATGACGAGTCTGGTCGAAAAGAGTATGCAATATACTACCTAAGCAAAAAGTTTACCGACTGTGAACAACGTTATTCACTGCTCGAGAAAACTTGCTGTGCTTTAGCGTGGGCTGCTCGCCGACTGAGACAGTATATGTTGACCCACACTACCTTGTTAATCTCAAAAATGGATCCAGTTAAGTACATTTTCGAGAAGCCAGCTCTTACCGGACGGGTTGCAAGATGGCAGATGATTCTCACGGAATACGACATACAGTACACATCTCAGAAAGCCATCAAGGGCAGTGTACTATCTGAATATCTTGCTGAGCAACCTATTGATGATTACCAGCCTGTGAAATTTGACTTCCCTGATGAAGACATCATGTTCTTAAAAGCGAAAGATCACGAAGAGCCTATTCACACTGAAGGGCCTGACCCTGAGGAAGAATGGACTATGATGTTTGATGGGGCTGTTAACATGAATGGCCGTGGTGTTGGTGCAGTACTCATTTCACCAAAGGGGGTTCACATGCCTTTCTCGACAAAACTCACTTTCAACTGCACTAACAACGAAGCTGAATACGAGGCTTGCATTATGGGTCTTGAGGAAGCCATTGACCTCAGGATCAAGACATTGACCGTATTCGGGGATTCAGCTTTGGTAGTCAATCAAACCAACGGGAAATGGTACACCCACCAAGATCATCTGGTACCTTACAGGGATTATACAAGAAGGCTATTGACTTTCTTCACAACAGTCAAGCTTGAGTATATCCCTCGGGACGAGAATCAGTTTGCAGATGCTCTCGCTACCATTTCATCCATGATCAAAGTTCAAGCTGCCAACTTTGTACCCCAGATTTCAGTATCTAGACTTGATAGACCAGCATATGTATTTGCAGCGGATGTTGTCAAAAACGATAAGCCTTGGTTCCATGACATTAAGTGCTTCTTGGAGGATCAGACATACCCACCTGGGGCATCTTCCAATGATAAGAAGACTTTGAGAAGGCTTGCTGGTAGTTTCTTTCTGAACACTGATGGGTCTTTATACAAGAGGAACTTTGACATGGTACTCCTCAGATGTGTTGACAAGACGGAAGCAGATTTGTTGATGCGTGAAGTGCACGAAGGATCCTTTGGTACCCATGCTGGGGGACATGCAATGGCTAAGAAGTTGTTAAGATCAGGCTATTATTGGATCACAATGGATGCAGACTGTTGTGCCTATGCCAGAAAATGTCACAAATGCCAGATCTACGCAGACAAGGTGCATGTGCCTCCCAATCCTTTGAACATCATGTCTTCACCATGGCCCTTTGCTATGTGGGGCATCGATATGATTGGCAAGATTGAGCCAACCGCTTCAAACGGCCACAGATTCATTCTGGTCGCCATCGACTATTTCACCAAGTGGGTTGAAGCAGCCTCATATGCAAATGTTACAAGGCAAGTGGTAGCCAGATTTCTGAAAAGAGATATCATCTGTCGGTATGGAGTACCCGAGCGAATCATTACTGATAATGGTTCCAATCTCAACAACAAAATGATGGCAGAGCTGTGCCGGGACTTCAAGATCCAACATCACAATTCTTCTCCTTACAGGCCAAAGATGAATGGCGCTGTTGAGGCAGCAAATAAGAATATCAAGAAGATTGTGCAGAAGATGGTAGTCACATACAAAGACTGGCACGAAATGCTACCATTTGCCTTGCATGGGTACCGCACATCAATCAGAACATCCACGGGGGCGACACCGTATCAGTTGGTATATGGTATGGAAGCAGTCCTACCTGTTGAAGTTGAATTGCCTTCCTTACGGGTGTTGATGGATGTTAAACTGAGTGAAGCAGAGTGGGTTAGGTCCCGATTCGAACAACTGAGTCTGATCGAGGAGAAAAGATTGGCTGCAATCTGCCATGGACAGTTATATCAGAAGAGAATGAAGAAGGCCTTCGATCAGAAAGTCAGGCACCGAGAGTACCAAGTGGGAGATCTTGTGCTGAAAAGAATCCTCCCTCCTCATACAGACCGCAGGGGCAAATGGACT
This sequence comes from Lathyrus aphaca, assembly GCA_963966055.1. NCBI lineage: Eukaryota > Viridiplantae > Streptophyta > Magnoliopsida > Fabales > Fabaceae > Lathyrus > Lathyrus aphaca. The sequence continues at coordinate 707,059,892 of OZ014519.1, read as the reverse complement.
CCAAATTATGAAGGACCATTCGTGGTGAAGAAAGTTTTCTCTGGTGGAGCACTGATGCTCAGCACCATGGATGGTGAAGATTTCTCGTCCCCTGTGAATTCAGATGCAGTTAAAAAATACTTCGCATAAAATGACCCGCTGGACATAAAAACAGAATGTAAGTCCAGGCAAGAATAGGGCATCCCGGCGAGTCAAAAACAGAATAAAAGACTCGGGCAAAAGTAAGGGAAGATAAACAAAAAAATGTACACCCGCTGAGTTGAAAAGCCGCATTGGACAATTCAGGCAAAAATGGGTATCCCGATGGATTGAAAACCCGAAAGGGCGATCCATGCAAAATAAGGGAATAAGCGAACAACTGCATTTTGAGTTCGTCTGTATCACCTACAGCTTGGTAAACTCCAAAGGATCAAGCTTCAATCAGAATCAACTCTCTCCAAAAAGCAAGACGAGAAGAACGTCATTGTCATACGAGTCATAGCAGAAGAGGAAGCTCCTCAAAGCATCGTCAACATCGCCAGCATTTTGTTTCTCAATTTGTAACAATCTCTTCATTTCAGGAGATGTGTTTCCTTGACTGTATCTTGCCAATTCAGGGCACATGAATTAATAAAATCAGATTTTCGGTCATGTTTCGTTTTTACATTTATGTTTTGCAAAAGAGTTGTCTGATATCTCTAAAAATACAATTGCATAAGTACAGATGCCCTTCTCTAAAAATAATAATAATAATAATAACACATGCTTACAGGGAATGTGATTATTCTCAAGAGTACTTAACTCCTATGACGGAATCCAGTAAGGGATACCTCGGGACCTTTTGTACATTCCATTATCTTTGCAGGATTGCAGGTATCCAGAACGCAACCTGGAGCATGCAGGTTACGCCTCGGCAAGTAGGCGAATCATTATCAACTCGGTCTATCTTCCACATGGCACTAGAAGGTGCCCATTTCCCCAGCGGAGCTGCCAAATCAGCATACACTCAATCTCAGCATCCGAAATGCTCTTTCCCCAGCTGAGTTGCCCCCATTGCTTCCCCCAGCAAAGCTGCCAAATCAACAAATAGGCTTAACACTCAGGATGCTCTATCCCCAGCTGAGTTGCCTCTCACAATTCCCCAGCCGAGTTGCCATTCTTCCTCAACAGAATACAGAAATCAGGGAATCATCTCCCCACAGAGCTTCAGCCTCTATCCAGAAGAGCAACGCATGAAGAGATCACAACAGAGTGAAGAAAGCTTCTACAAACCCCAGCTGGGTCTCTCATTTACAAGGATATGCCAACCGGTGACATATATCCCCAAGCAGATACATCATCAGATCTACCAATGATCTCATCCCCAGCTGGGAGGTCCACTTCAAGCAGATCGACCAGAGATCTTCGCAGCAGTGGGATCCGAATCCCGGATCTGTGCCCCTTTGCATAATCATGGCATCCGCATCATATTCACCCCCCAGAGCGTGGCATTCCGTCTAATACGGAGCATTACGGCAAAAATCAAACGCATAGCATAATCATAAGTCATGTTGTGAATTAAACGCTTGTGAATACAGATTACTTTCCCCAAGAGTCCCCATCAGAGTCCCAGCAAAAGCAGTTGCCTCACAAATCACGAACACCCGTATATACACCTTTTGGCACCCGTCCGCGTCATCTTTCCCCAGTAAAGTCGCCTGAACACCCTTTACAAACAGATCACCCGTATTACAGATACTCCCTGACACCCATCCGTGTCAAATCACCAACAGAAAGCCAAAGACACCCTCTTTGCACTCACACATACTTGTATATACACTTTCTTGACACCCGTCCGTGTCATATCCCCAGCGCAGTCGCTTACACTTTTGCAACCCATATACTTGTTATTATTATACTTTTCTCTCTTGGCACCCGTCTGTGTCATTCTCCCCAGCAGATAAACACTCATCAATACATTATATATACACTCGCTACTCATTGGTACACTTATGCAGATGCTCGTCCGTATCTTGTATACATCACCACTCATATCCTCACAGATTCGACAGTAGTCCTTTTTCTTTGTTAACCAGTTGGTACTCGTCCGTACCATCATCTCAGAGCATTGCGTCTAATGTTTGTTCTACATGATACTCGTCCGTATCATAGTCTTAAGGATGCTCGTCCGCATCTTTAATCTATACACAATACCAAACACTTATACCTTTTGTTTCTTGGATGTAAACGCTCGTCCGTGTTTATTATCTCCCCAGTAGATCGCCAACAAAGCAAATCTTTCCTTTTTATCTAACACTCGTCCTGTGTTATGATAACCCTGAGAGCAGCCGTCCCCTGCTGAGTGGTCGTCCTCCACTTCTTGATGGTCGTCCTCCATCATGCTCATCCGATGGCCGTCCCCATCGTTGATTTTAGCAGCCGTCCCCTGCTAGGTGGTCGTCCTCCACCCCTTGATGATCGTCCTTCATCATTTTATCCAATGGCCGTCCCCATTGTTGATTTTGGTTATCTGACATTCGTCCTATGTCATGATAAACCCTGAGAGCAGCCGTCCCCTGCTGAGTGGTCGTCCTCCACTTCTTGATGGTCGTCCTCCATCATGCTCGTCCGATGGCCGTCCCCATCGTTGACCTTTTCTATCCGATGGCCGTCCCCATCGTCGATATCTTCGGCAGCCGTACCCTGCCAGGTGGTCGTCCTCCACCTTTGATGGCCGTCCCCATCATATTTACTTTTTATTCCCAACAGAGCAGCCGTCCCCTGCCAGGTGATCGTCCTTCACCTTTGATGGCCGTACCCCATCATCTGTTTATTTCATTTATTCTTTAACCCGATGGCCGTCCCCGTCGTGGTCCCTTTTCCTTTTAGCCCGATGGCCGTCCCCATCGTTGGTTACTTTACCTTTATGAACTTGATGGCCGTCCCCGTCATGTTTCATTAATTCCCAGAGAACCCTACTTTATCTTGATGGCCGTCCCCATCATATTTTGACTTTCCCCAGCTAGTCGGCCGTCCCCGTCTTAGCTTTTCCTTATATCCCCAGCATGTCGGCCGTCCCCGTCATCGCTTTACTCTACACACTTTTCCCAGCATGTCGGCCGTCCCCGTCATTGCTATTTACCCAGCAGTCGTCCTCTGCTCGACGGTCGTCCTCCGTCGCCCACACTTACAATATACCTTACTTAATCTATATCCCTTTTCTCCTCCATTCTGTGAGTGCAAATTTTGGGACTGTCTTTGGTATTCAACCACAAGTTATCTTGTTTGCCTGTTAAGCCGTTGCTTACATCCTGCACAGCTAACTCCTGTTTGAATAGGGGCAGCTGTAAACACCCCAAATTTGCCCTCACCCATTCACACCATGGCTTGTGATCATCTCATATGCATAAACACAATCATACAATCTCATATCTCATGTTTGATTCACTGCATAGTTCCTAAGTCATCTGCACCTAGGGTTTGTGATTTGAGCAATCCCAAAGCTTCTTGAGCCACTCCAAAGGCCACCAATCATCTCAGAGAGGTCCATGTGTGTTCTTGTATCATGTTACATCCTCACAGAGTCAAAATTGCAGAGGAATCACAAGAACTAGGGTTTGAGTGGATGCAGAGCCAGGATGAGCTGCACAGTTGACTGAAAATTAGGGTTTTGGTTTCAGAGGCCATAATCTCAAATTTTTTGGTCATTCTTGTTTCCATTGGTCTCTATATGGTATAGGGAATATGCATATCAATTTTCATGAAGAAATTCTATGGGGAAGTCATCTGATCAAGAGTTGACTTTTCAGACAAGTCAGTGCAAAATCAGGGCATCTGAGGCCCCCAACGACCCAACCAATGGGTGATCTTCATCATTTTGAGTGTATATGATCTTTATTTGATCATGGAAGAAGGTTGAAGTGCATAAAATCAAGAATTTAGGGTTTTTGCAAAAGTTGACTTTTTGAGGCATAGTTGACTTTTCAAGAATGCACCATTTTAGGTCAATTTTCAAGCCTTGATTCATGATCCAAAAAGGCTTCAAATGGAAAAAACTTTGGTCATGAAAGTTGTAGATCTCATCTTTCCCTTTTCAAAAAGTACAAGAACATGATCAAACTCTTCTTGGATCAAAAGTTATGGCATTGCAAAGTTAGCAAAAATCATTGGTTTTCAAGTTATGCACCAAATGGAAATTTTGCAAAGTCTTGAACCAATGCATTATGCAGCCTCTAATTCATGTCAAACCATTATGTAAACACCCTCTAAGTCACAAAAATCAGATTTGGATCAAGTTTGCTCATGGTTTGGTTCATGTAACTTGACTTTTCTCATGAAAATCCATAAAGCTAACCAAGTTGCAAAACACTCATGACCTTTTTCACCAACTTGCTGCATTGATCCTTGAGTCAAGCCAGCCTCTCACACTCACCATGCTGCACCAGAACCCAACTTGTACTTGCCTAAACTTGAGCCATGCCCTATCTTACACAAAAGTGGACTTTGAGCAAAAGTAGCCACACCTATCTCTGCAGGCCAGGTCACATCCCCCAGCCACTTGCAATTGTTTATTGAATCAATTTGCTGGCCATAACACATAGGAACCAAGGCTGAGACAACAACATTCATCACATCCACAAAAAACTCACCTCATTGCAAGTTCCTTCGAAATTCTTTCCACAGCCATCAAACATTAAAACTCTCATCATCACTCAACTCACCACACCCCATAGACAAGAAACACCCCAAGCATAAGCCTGAAACAAGCCTGAAAACTCCATTGCCATCATTCACCTCAAGCTGCAGTTTCATTCGAAACTCTTATCCTAGCTCACAAACACACCAACCAACACCACAAACCTTCTCAACACACTTCATAGATCACAAACAACCCCTTTTTACAGCCTGAAAGTGCCAGAATCTCATCTGCCATTGTTGACTGAACTGAAGCAGTTCCTTTCGAATCTTCTTCTCCAGCCAACACAAACTCATTTTGAGCATTCAAACACACTTGGGGGATCAAGTGGAGCAGCTTGCATCAAAGGAAACAGCCAGAAAGTCCCAAAACTGAAAGCTCCAAATCTCAGGTAGCTCGAAATTAATTTTTCCAGAAATGACTTTTATTGTTACAAACTTGTTCTTCATGATGCACTGATCATTCTGGTACCTTTAGTTTTTGAAATGGTTTTGTTTTAAGCATTTAATTCGTGTTTGAAGCTTACGAACCCTAGAAATTGTTTGCTTCGATTCAGTTGATTTAGGTAACATAAATTCGTTTTGATAGAGGGGTTTGATTCGTGAGAGTGTTAGGATCATCTCCCAATTCATAGATTTCATTTATGTTACGTTTTTAGGAAGTTTGGAATTTTCAGGTGAGCTTCTGGCCGGAGAAGACGACCGGAAGTCTTCTCCGGCCACCTGAAAGTCATTTGTGCCCTAATTGTGTAATTAATTCCAGTTTGAATGAGGAGCGTAGGATTGCGTTGACTGGTTGACTTCCCACCCTTTTTGATGGCCCAGATTCTCCATTAAACCCTAATCAGGATTAATTAAATTAATTAATTAAGTTTTAGAAGTTTGAATGTGAGCCACACGATCACGCGCGCAGTCAACACTTTTAAACTCAGAATCAATCTCATGCGTCCATTCTGATTACTTCTCATTTTATTTGTTTTATTTCATTTTTATTTCAATTAATTTGTACAATTTATTTAAAATAGCAGAAAATTCATAAAAATTATGAAACTTTTTCTTTAAGGTTTTATTAATTTTTATGACCCAAAAATATTTTATTTTATTTTTTTATCATTAAAAAATTATTTTTAAATATTTAAAAGATTATTTTTAATTGGTTAATGGAAATTAATTAATTAAAAATACTTTTAGGTATTTAAAAATTACAAAAAAATTCATGAAATGTTCTAAGACATTTAGAAACATTGTCCAACCTTCAAACCAAATTTCTTTTTTGATCTTGATGCATTTTAAGAATTTTTCATGGAATTAAATCATATTTTGTGCATTATTTTGATCATATGTTTGAAAATTCATTTCTGCCTATTGGTGAAGGTTGAGACATTGATTCTTTGTGCATTGTTTTCCATTTGACATGTATTTTCAAGGATAAAAAGGCCATGATTTGATCTTGCATTTTCTAATTGATTGGCATTTGTTTTGATAAGAACCCTAAAAAACCCTAATAACTTGCAAAAATCATATCTTGAGATTGGTAAAGAGTTGAGAGCTCCCCTTTGGGCAGTGATTCATTATAGGCCTAGGGTTTCTTTGGGTGCCATTTTCCTTTTTTTTGTCATGAAGTTTGCTTCTGTTTTTGGTTTGTGTTTGATGTTTGATCCATAAACCCTAATTTGGGCTTTCTCTTGCATCCTTCTTGCATTTCCTTGCATAACATGACTTGCCATTGCATTTTGTGCACTCTTATGATTCATTTGACATCTTAAGACATGTATGAAGCATCATTGATCATTGCATTATATCTTTGCCATGCCATTTGTCTTGTATGCTTCATAACATTCCATGCTTGTTCATGCTCCTTAGCTTGCTTCATTTGCATCCATAGGTTTGTATGATCATTTCCATGTGCTGCCTCATGTTTGTAACACCTCATAACATCATAATCATCATCAACATGCTTCTGGTTTGGCTTAGCAGCATATCATTTCATCTCATCTTGCATTGCATTGCATTCCTTTCTAACATTTCAGGTGGTAAGTGAACTTGAGAAGTGAATTTGCCTTCACTTCTCATACCTTTTTCTTTTCATCTTCCTTGCATCCATTGCTGCATTTCTATTTGTGTTTGAGATTGAGCTTGCTCATTCTTGCTTCTCCCACTTTCTTTCTTCAAGTGACTTGACTTCTTGAATGAAGCAAGTCACTTTGCCTCTCTTGATCCTGTTCATCTGCTTCCTGGTGGTTCCATTGAAGATTGTTCTTGAAAACCTCACAAACCATAGGAACAACCAAGCATGTCAATGAATTAGGGTTTTGATTAGTCTCCCCATAGTTTTTACCTTTTGTGTCTCCCTTTGAGTCTTCTCTTCTCATCTCATAATCAGAGACTAAACCCTAAAGGTTTTAAAACTTTGTGATTAGGATTATGCCTGTATCCTTCTTTTAGGATGGAGTGTATAACTTTAATCCTAAGTATTAAACCCTTAAGGTGTTTAAATCTCTTAATCAACTCATTTAATAAGTATCAAGACATCACACTTGTAACTTGGGCCTTGCATTAGGGTTCTAATTCTTCCTTAAGTGGTTAAGAAGGACTAACCCTAGTGTTAATGGACAAGTCCCCCTCAAGCTGTCTTACAAACCATAAAAAACACTTCATCATCATACCATTAAATAAAATCCTCTTAAACAAAGGCTTGTTTTGTCATGGGTTTAATCCCTAATCATGGATTAAGTTGAGGAGTTTTTCTCAACTTAAACATTCTCGTCTATTATCCTTCTTTTAGGATGGTGTAATGAGTCTGTTTAATCCTTGATTATGGCTTAACCTCATTACTCAACACTAAACAAAAACACCAAAAACGTGTAAATAATCACAAGTAGGTTAATGGTCTTAATCCTACATCAAAGGTGATTGAGTGTGAGAATCTGACTTCACACTTAAGGTATTCTCATTACCCCTAATCAGAGGGAAGATGTGATGAGTTTACTAACCCATTGGTTTAGACTTAAGCTCATTATCCTATGACAAACTTCAAAAAGCAATAAAAGACTGAAAACTTAAAAACAAACAATAATCGTCTCCTTCGGGATTCTTTTCTCATCATCTTCACTCACAAACGAGAACTTGCTTCTTCCGTCTAATGCAAGACAGTTAGCACCTGAGCCAGACAGGTCATACACTTGAGCATAGGAAAATAAGCAGTTCACAAGTCAATTCATCTTTCAGTCTCTTTGGGTCGAACTACGGTGTTATGACTTCCTCATTGCACGAGAGGATACGTAGGCATAACTTAACAGTTATCGAACAAAAAGTCTCTGTATATTCCCCCTCTTTCAGCTTCATTCTTTAGCCTCATGATCTTGAGCATTTCATTTTGTTCCTACACTGACACTTTCATACATCACATCACTCATACACTATACACTGACACCTGTACATTCTTTCCAGCTACTTTATACACAGATTGCACTGACACTACCCCTTTAAAACACAAATCTTTTAAGCGTGGATCCCGTCGAGTACGGCGGACAATCTGGGTGCTAATACCTTCCCAGGTTGTAACCAACCCCCTTTCTCAGTCTCTCTGGTTCGCAAACCGTCTTATCCATCTCTTTCCAGGCCTATGCAGCATTGCCTTTCCTCCGGGATAAAAATGCCTAGCTGGCGACTCTATTCATTCTCCAGTGAGTTCACGGCTGTGTGTTCTCACTGTTCCCTTCGCCGACCGTTCGCGTCTGTACCTTCATCTGATCCATTTTCATTTGTCGGGAGCGACAGTATCGAGTATCAACCAACTTCAGTCTGCACCAAAGCCGGTTATCTGACTTTAGTTATGTTGCGGATAGCAAGAGTCGCCACCGACTTTTATTTTATCCAAAGGAAAGGCATAAAAGAACAGGAAAGACCTTTTAAAAGATTTTTGGGTCCGGGGGGTAGGTTATGTAAAGGGAAGGTGTTAGCACCCTTTACATCCATGGTTATCCATGGGCTCTTAGTTACTTAGCTCACTTTAAATTGTTTTGAAAAGTGTAGTGTGTGAATAAAATTTTCTGAAGAGTTTGATAATGATCCATGTACGGATGTGTAAAAAACCTTTGTTTGGAAAATTTGTTTGAAAGTGTGAAGTGTTTGAAAAAGTTTTGAAGAGTGAGCAAGTAACTATGAGGAACCTACCCTAAATTTAAGTCTTTTCTGTTCTTGAATACTTTGAATGGTAAGACTATCCCTATTATTAAGGAATAGGTAATCATTACCTTGGATGTAAGGGACATATGAAGGGACATCTGTTTATATAGGCAACTGTGGGGTGTATTAAGCAATTTTGGAGGGACTGTCATCTTTATTTGAAAGGGACAAGATCATTACGAAGGCAACATTCGAAAGGGACTTGATCTTTTATTTGTTAAGGGACTAGATGACTTTATTTTGAGGGACTTTTGATTTATACACCCTACTTGACCTTTTGATTAGGCAACAATGAGAGGTATCCCTAAGGAAGTGAGATGGCGATCCAAGATCGACTTACGTGTGTGAGTGTTCAATTTAATATTTATCTTTTAAATTAAATGATCTAAATTAATTTTAAATAAACATACATGTTACACTCCTTATTTACTAACCATAGCATAAAATAAATAATTTAAACATTACTATTAAACATTACACCAAGGAGCAATTACAATAATAATAATAAAGCAATTTAAATATAATAAGCAAAATAAATAAATAATTATAGTGATTGGATTAGTGAAAATAATAATAATAACAATTTAAAGATAAATGGGGTTAGTAACAAATAAATATTGTAAACACCCCAAATTTGCCCTCACCCATTCACACCATGGCTTGTGATCATCCTCATACGCATAAACACAATCATATCATCTCACATCTCATTTTTGATTCACTGCATAGTTTCTAAGGCATCTGCACCTAGGGTTTGTGATCTGAGCAACCTCAGGGCATCCTGAGCCACCCCAAAGGCCACCAATCAACTCAAAGGGGTCCATGTGTGTTCATATGTCATATTCCATCTCTTCAAAGTCAAAAATGCAGAGGAATCACAAGGACTAGGGTTTGAGTGGATGCAGAGCCAGGTCAAACTGCACAGTTGACTGAAAATTAGGGTTTTGGTTTCAGAGGCCATAACTCCAAATTTTTTTGGTCATTCTTGTTTCCATTGCTCTTTATATGGTATAGGGAGTATGCATATCAATTTTCATGAAGAAATTCCATGGGGAAGTCATCTGATCAAGGGTTGACTTTTCAGACAAGTCAGTGTAAAATCAGGGCATCTGAGGCCCCCAATGACCCAACCAATGGGTGATCTTCATCATTTTGAGTGTATATGATCTTTATTTGATCATGGAAGAAGGTTGAAGTTCATATAAATCAAGAATTTAGGGTTTTTGCAAATGTTGACTTTTGGAGCATAGTTGACTTTCTCAAGAATGCATCATTTTAGGTCATTTTTCAAGCCATGATTCTTGATCCAAAAATGCTTCAAATGGAAAAACTTTGGTCATGAAAGTTGTAGATCTCATTTTTCCCTTTTCAAAAAGTACAAGAACATGACCAAACTCTTCTTGGATCAAAAGTTATGGCAATGCAAAGTTGGCTAAAATCATTGATTTTCAAGGCATGCCCTAAGTGAGAATTTTGCAAAATCTTGGACCAATGCATATTGCAGCCTCTAATTCATCTCAAACCAGCACATAAACATTCTCTAAGTCATAAAATTCAGAATGAACCAAGAATGCCCATGGTTATGGTTCATGTAACAAGACTTTTCTCATGAAGTACAAAAAGGCAACAACTTGCAAAACACTCATGACACTTCCCTCAACTTGCTGCCTTGGCCTTTGAACCTTGCTGGCTCTCTCACCACACCATGCTGCGCCAGCCCTAGCCTTTGTACCAAGCTAGTATCAAGCCCATGCCTCTCTTACAAGAAATTTGACTTTTTGCAAAAGTAGACATCCCAATCACCACAGGCCATGTCACATCCTCTGGCCACTTGCATTTGTTTATTGTATCCTTTGGCAAGCCATAACACTAAGCAAGCAAGGCAGAAACTACACACATCATCACATACACAAAAACACACCAAGCTGCATTTTGCTTCGAATCCCTCTGCCCAGCCACAAAACATCCCAACCATTTCCACACTTCAAATCATCATGATCCATTGAGGAGAAACCAGCCAAGAGCCAGGCCTGAAACCAACCACAAAGCCACTTCACCATTTTCATCTCAGCCTGCATTTTCTTTCGAATCTCCTTCCACAAACCACAAACACACCAACAAACACCACAGACCTTCTCCATTCATCCTCAGGACCACAACTCATCATTCACAATGGCCTGAAACCTCCAGAAACTCCATTGCCATTTCTGACCAAGCTTGAGCAGGAGCTTTCGAAACTCACTATCCAGCCAACTTAAACTCTCATTGAGCATTCAAACATCATCTGGGGATCAAGTAGATTAGATTGCACAAGGAGAGGTGGCCAGAAAGTTCTCAGGTTGAAAGCTCCAAATCTCAGGTAGCTTGAAATTCATTTTTCCAGAAATCATTTTTCTTGTTACAAACTTGTTCTATGTGATTCACTGATTATCCTGATGTCCTTGGTTTTGAAAATGGCTTTGAAATAAGTATTTAATTTGCTTCTGAAGCTTGCGTGCCCTAGTTCTTGTCCTCTTCGATTCAGCTTATTTAGGAAATATAAATGTGTTTTAGGATAGGGGTTTGATTCGTGAGGATGTGAGGAACATTTCCCAGTTTTTAGTTTTCATTTTTGATACGTTTTTAGGGAGTTTGAAGTTTCTCAGGGAGAGAGCTGGCCGGAGAAGACGACCGGAGGTCTTCTCCGGCAGCCTGAGAGTGATTAGGGCTAATGGTCATTAATTAGCAAACTTTAAACCTGGGCCCTTGGATGTTGCTTCCCGCGCGCTAGTGGATGGCCCTGATTCGTCATTAGAAACCCTAACTGTAATTAATTAATTCATAACTGTGATTAACCAAGTTTGAATGTGAGCCACAAGATCACGCGCCAAGTCAATGGTCCCCTCCCCAGATTGCATCTCAGCCTCTCATTCTGTTTACTTTTATTTTATTTGATTTTTAAATCATTTTATTTCATTAAACTTGCATAATTATTTTAAAATAGTTAAAAATTCTTAAAAATTATGAAACTTTTTCCTAAAAGTTTATTTAATTTTTAAGACCCAAAAACATTTTTATTTTATTTTTTATTATTAAAAAAGTATTTTTAAATATTTAAAAGATTATTTTTAATTGATTAATGGGAATTAATTAATTAAAAATACTTTTAGGTATTTAAAAATTACAAAAAAATTCATGAAATGTTCTAAGACATTTAGAAACATTGTCCAACCTTCAAACCAAATTTCTTTTTTGATCTTGATGCATTTTAAGAATTTTTCATTGAATTAAATCATTTTTTATGCATTATTTTGATAATGGGTTCAAAAATTCATTTCTGCCTATTGGAGAAGGTTTGGACATTGATTCTTTTTGATTTGTTTTGTGTTTAGCATATAGTTTCTAAGATAAAATGGCCATGATTTGATCTTGCATTTTCCAATTGTTTGACATTTCTTTTGTTAAGAACCCTAAAAAACCCTAATAACTTATAAAATTCATATCTTGAGATTGGTTAGGAGTTGAGAGTTCCCCTTTGGGCAGTGGTTCATTATAGGTTTAGGGTTTCTTTGGATGGCATTTTCCATTTTTTATCTTAGGGTTTGCTTCTGTTTTGAGTTTTGGTTTGATGTTTAATCCATGAACCCTAATTTGGGATTTCTCTTGCATCCTTCTTGCATTTCCTTGCATAACATGACTTGTCTTTGCATTTTGTGCATTCTTGTGATTCATTTGGCATCTTAGGGCACATAGAAAGCATGTTTGATCATTGCATTACATATTTGCCATGTCATTTGTCTTGTATGCTTCATAACTTTTCATGTTCATTCATGCTCCTTAACCTGCATCATCTGCATCCATGATCTTGTATGAACATATCCATGTCTTGCCTCATGTTTGCAGCACCCCATAACATCATAATCATCATCAACATGCTTCTGGTTTGGTCTAGCATCATGTCATTTCATTTCATTTAGCATTGCATTGCATTTCTTTCTAACATTTCAGGTGGTAGGTAAACTTGAGAAGTGAATTTGCCTTCACTTCTCATAACTTTTCTTTTCATCTCTCTTGCATCCATTGCTGCATTTCTATTTGTGTTTGAGATTGAGCTTGCTCATTCTTCTTCCTCCTACTTTCTTTCTTCAAGTGACTTGACTTCTTGAATGAAGCAAGCCACTTTGCTTCTCTTGATCTTGTTCATCTGCTTCCTGGTGGTTCTTCTGAAGATTGTTCTTGAAAACCTCACAAACCTTAGGATCAACCAAGCATGAGAATGAATTAGGGTTTTGATTAGTCTCCCCCCATAGTTTTACCTTTGTGTCTCTCTTTGAGTCTTCTCTTCTCATCTCATAATCAGGGACCAAACCCTAAAGGCTTTAAGACTTTGTGATTAAGCTTATGCCTGCATCCTTCTCTTAGGATGGAGTGCATAACTTTAATCCTAAGCCTTGAACCCTTAATGTGTTTAAATCTCTTAACCAATTCACTTAATAAATATCAAGACATCACACTTGTAACTTGGGCCTTGCATTAGGGTTCTAATTCTTCCTTAAGTGGTTAAGAAGGACTAACCCTAGTGTTAATGGACAAGTCCCCCTCAAGTTGTCTTACAAATCATAAAAATCACTTCATCACCATATCATTAAATAAAATCCACTTAATCAAAGGCTTGTTTTGTCATGGGTTTAATCCCTAATCATGGATTAAGTTGAGGAGCTTTCCTCAGCTTAAACATTCTCATCTATCATCCTTCTTTTAGGATGGTGTAATGAGTCTGTTTAATCCCTGATTATGGCTTAACCTCATTACTCAACACTAAACAAAAACCACAAAAACATCTAAATAATCACAAGTAGGTTAATGATCTTAATCCTGCATCAAAGGTGATTAAGTGTGAGAATCTGACTTCACACTTAAGGTATTCTCATTACCCCTAATCAGAGGGGAGATGTGATGAGTTTACTAACCCATTGGTTTAGGCTTAAGCTCATTAACTTATGACAAACTTCAAAAGCAATAAAAGACTGAAAACTCAAAAAAACAAACAATAATCGTCTCCTTCGGGGTTCTTTTCTCATCACCTTCACTCATAAACGAGAACTCGCTTCTTCCGTCTAATGCAAGACAGTTTGCACCTGAGCCAGACAGGTCATACACTTGAGCATTGACAAGCAAGCAGTTCATCAGTCAATTCATCTTTCAGTCTCTTTGGGTCGAACTACGGTGTTCTGACTTCCTCATTGCACGAGAGGATACGTAGGCATAACTTAACAGTTATCGAACAAAAGTCTCTGTATATTCCCCCTCTTTCTAGCTTCATTCTTTAGCCTCATGATCTTGAGCATTTCACCTTGTTCTTACACTGACACTTTCATACTTCACATCACTTATACACTTTACACTGACACCTGTACATCTTTTCCAGCTATTTTATACACAGATTGCACCGACACTACCCCTTTAAAACACAAATCTTTTAAGCGTGGATCCCGTCGAGTACGGCGGACAATCTGGGTGCTAATACCTTCCCAGGTTGTAACCAACCCCCTTTCTCAGTCTCTCTGGTTCGCAACCGTCTTATCCATCTTTCCCTAGGTCTGTGCAGCATTACCTTTCCTCCGGGATAAAAATGCCTAGCTGGCGACTCTATTCATCTCCAGTGAGTTCACTGCTGTGTGTTCTCATTGTCCCTCTCGCCGACCGTTCGCGTCTGTACCTTTATCTGGACCTGGTCCCATTTATCGGGAGCGACAGCTTGGCGACTCTGCTGGGGACCCTTATACTGCAACCAGGGCTTCTGGTTCTTTTTGTGGGTTCCTCCTAGCGCTTGATTGATTTGTGTTTACTGGGGTGTTATGTGCTTGTTTGTGCTTGTATTTATTTTTGTTTATTGCTTTATGTACAGTTACTTTACTGCTTCCTTTATTGCATTTATATATCATACTGTCATTGTTGTTGGCTGGATCTGTTGTTTGCCTTGGTGGGTGGGTGTTTCATTGAGAGTTAAGGTCCTATACCTGGGACCTGAGTGACACCTAGGCTAGAGTGAATCATATTCTTTCCCATTCCATTTCGGTCTGGTGCGGGAATACGAAACACGGTTCAGATATGGGTTTCTTCTTGAGAACTCTGTGTTGCAGATTTCCTGCAATGCTAGGGCTATCTGGGAAGCCTGCTAAGTCTGGATAACCTTTTAGTATTGACCTTCAGAAACTGAGGTGAATTAGAGGAGGAACTTTTATGGTTATTGTAAACACTGTACCTCCGGGTTAGAAGTGTTTACACTTCTCATAACTGATCCAAGTCTGAGGATCCTTGTTCTAGATCACCACCTGTGAGGGGGTTGGGCTGTTTACAGGTTTGCAGGTACCTTGACCTCAGAATACCCTGTTACTTTGACTTTGTTAAGAATGCTCCATGTTGGATAGTTCTTGTGATTCTAAAACCCTGGACATGTGGCTCTTTATTTGAGTCCCCCTACCTTGGTTACTGGATTTATAGACCTCCATCTGGGATTCTTGAACACACATGGACTTATATCAGGGCATTTTGATCAGATCCAGCTCAGTCACAAACCCTTTGCATATCATTTGCATACATAACCATTGCATCATATTAACATTTGCTTATTTGTGTTTCAGGGTATCCATTTTCATCTGGTTTTGGTTTTGACCCCATCTGCATTACTGACCTATCTCCACCAGCACTAGCTTCAGCTCGTCAGCCATATACTTCAAATACTTGCACTAGCCAGCCAGTGGCCCACTCCTCAGCATCTTCATCAGCACTCTACTCAGTCTTCAGCATCATGGCTCCAAAGAAAAGCAACATCACCTATCATTTCTTCCAACCAGACTTATCAGACATCAGGAGGATCCAAACCCTGATCACTCCAGATCACATACCTTTGTTCAGGGAGCATTATGGGGATATACTTGACTTGGTCATGGATCTGGACCCATCCCAGAGGAGTTTGATCCACACCTGCATTCAGTTTTATGACCCCCCATTGAGATGTTTCACCTTTCAAGACTTTCAGTTGGGGCCTCTTTTAGAAGAATACTCATCTTTGATTGGTTTGCCTATCAAGAGGGAAATCCCTTTCAACCCTGAAATGGTCTTTCCCAGCAATGGAGAGATAGCAAAAGCTTTGCACCTGGAACCTGCTTTGATTGAGCAGCATATGACCTCTAAAGCTGGGATCCCTGGCTTTCATCTGGACTTTCTAATTTCTCAAGCTAGTCTGAAGGCTTCCCTGGGGGAATGGAGAGCTGTTTGTGCTCTGTTGGCCTTAAGTGTATATGGAATTGTGTTGTTTGCAGATGAGCCTCGATTCATTAGCAAGAATGCAATCCATTTGCTCATCCTGAAGAACCCAGTGCCAACTTTGCTAGGAGATCTCTATTACTCAGTGCACCAGAAGAATGAGAAGCAGAGGGGAAGGCTAGTGAGGTGTTGTGCTCCATTATTCCATGCTTGGCTTCTTAAGCATCTACCCAGGACAGATGCATTCCTAAATCCTCATCAGCAAAGCAACTGGGCTAAGAGGCTCACTACTCTCACTTCAGCAGACATCAGATGGTGTACTCAAAGCACCAAGGGCAGAGATATCATTACAAGCTGTGGGCACTTTCCCAATGTGCCTTTAATAGGGGTCAAGGGAAGTATCAATTACAACCCTCTGCTGTTCAGGAGGCAATTAGGCTATGCACTGGTCCATACTCCCAGGGAGCAAGACTTGGTTGAGACCCTCTACTGTGAGAACAAGATTAGTCTGGCAATTGTTAGGCAGGCTGCCTGGGCCTGGGATCATGTTCAAACCAAGGGAATCACCACTCTGGGGAAGTGCAATAATGTGGCATCAGTCCAATATTATGAGTGGTCCCATGCCAGGGCCCAATTCTCTGGAATGCCCTTCACCATAGAAGACATGCCTGAGTCATCTTCAGCACCACCCCCTGCCACTATCAGTCTGGAGGAGTTTGAAAGCTTGAAGGAAAGAAATGAGAAGTTAACCCAGGCTTTGCAGAAGACCCTCCGGGAGAGGAGTGAAGGTGTGAGGGAGATTGAAAGATTGGAGAAGTTGAGGGTGGAACACTTGACTAAAATTGAGAAGTCTGGAGATTATATCAACAAGTCTAAAGCTGGTGAGCAGATTCTGAAGAATGCTTGTAAAGAAGCCCAGTTCCAGAGAGCAAGAACAGACTTGTATTTGAAAGAGAGTCAGGCCAGGTGGGTCCGGATCACTGAGGCCCGTACTCTAGAAGACAAGAGAGTTCAGGACAAGATGGAGCAGATAGAAAAAGCCCTGGCAGCAGCCCAGAAGGAAATATCAGAGCTAGAAATCAGAGCTGGAGTGAAGAGGTCTAAAGACCAAAGTCAGAGCAAGAAGTTGACTGCAGCTGTTGCAACAAGAAACCTTCTCATCAGAAATCTTACGGAGCGACCGGCTGATCCTGTGACCGAAGCACTTCTTAAGGAAGTTCGTGAGGATGAGTTTGGCCTTGGAGTTTGATCATTTGCTTGTTGTTATTCCTATTCCATGTACTTTTGTTTTTGTGATGTATTTTGACCCCTTAGAGGGCTGGTGTTGTAAAATGAACAAGATGTATTATTTCACCTTCTGTAATATATTTGTGTTAGTTTCCATCTGGGTTTATTTCGAAAGCAACTTCAACAGCAACATCTTCAAGGGTCTGGAAGGGTCAAAACTGAAGACCAAACCGGATACCTTGAGAGCAAATAAGCATAACTGCATTGCATGCTAACCTCTTTTGTTTTGTAGGGTTTTGTTTTGTTGTTACTAACCTCTGTTGTGATATTCAGGAATTATTGCTCGCCGCCGGGTATTTCCTCTCAACAGGCCACACAGGTACCCAACTAGAAACAACCTTCCGGGCATCCAAATGGACCAGATGCAACAAGACCTTACAGAGGTCAGAAACCAGATGGCAAACGAAAGATTGGAGATGAGAACCCAGATAACACAATTCATGGAAGTGATGAACAATTTAGCTCAAAGCCAGGAGAGGCTCAGAGCTTTGGTAGAAGGGAGGAATCAAGATGAGCCCCATGTGGGGACTGCCGGCACAAGTAACAATGAACGGGTGCAACCCCATGTTAACCCTCCTGTGTTTGGCCCACATCTACATCCTGGGATTAACATTCCTGCAAATGTTCAAGGGACAGCCACTGCAGCCAGGGTACTTCAAGAAGACCCTCAGGAGGACCAATTTACAGTAATGGGTGCTGGAGAGGAAACTTATGATAGACGGTTGGAAGAAATAGCTGAGAAGTTGAGGTCCTTAGAATCTCAAAATTCTTTGGGTTTCGACGTCATGGACATGGGTTTGGTAGACGGGGTCAGGATTCCCCATAAGTTCAAGCCTCCTTGTTTCGAAAAGTATAATGGGACTTCATGCCCCCGGACTCATTTGCAATCATTTCTGGGGAGGCTGAAGGCCTATACAATGGATGAGAAGCTCTGGATGTTCTACTTTGAAGACAGCCTGACTGGAGCATCAAGGGAATGGTATTCCCATTTGACAAGGGCAACTGTAAGATGCTGGAAGGACCTGGCAGAGGCCTTCATCCGACAGTATCAATACAACTTAGACATGGCACCCAACAGGACCCTCCTGATGGGAATGTCACAGTCGTCAAGGGAAAGTTTCCGAGAATATGCCCAGAGATGGAGGCAATTGGCTGCTGCCGTTCAACCACCAATGTCTGAGAGAGAAATGGCAGACATGTTTATGAACACTCTCCAGGGAACGTATATTGACAGGTTGGCTGCTTTCTCCTCCACTAGCTTCGCAGATGTTGTCATAGCTGGGGAGAGAATTGAAAGCCTGTTAAAAATGGGTAAGATCTCTGACAATGGTGCCAGCTCGTCCAGTAGTACAAGAAAGCCTTTTGCAGGCCCGAGAAGAACTGGCGAGACCAATGCCATTCACACCAACAGGGGTAGGCCCCAGTATGTTCAAAGAACAATAGCAGCAGTTACTATCCCTGCTCCAGCTCACCCACAGCCAGTCTATCAGCCTCCTCAACAAAACTTCCAACAACAGCCTCAGTATCATCAGAATCAGTATCCTCCAAGGAACTTCAACAACAACAACAATCAACAGAGGCCATTCCAACAGAGGCCATCCCAAGCTAACCGAGTGATCGACCCGATCCCAATGCCGTACGCTGCCTTGTTGCCACAACTTCTGAAACTCAACCTAGTTGAGCTAAGAATGTTGGCACCTCCGGATCCCAACAGTCTACCAAGGAACTATGACTCCAATGCTAGGTGTGCTTTCCATTCAAACGCACCTGGTCACAGTACAGAAAAATGCAGGGCTCTGCATATGAAGGTACAAGACTTGGTAGACTCCAAGGCTCTGAATTTTGCGCCTCCGCCCAATGTCAGTAAAAACCCAATGCCAAATCATGGTGGTCCCCGAATTAACGCTATTGAAGAAGACCAACCGTCTTATTTAATAACCAGTGTGGATCAGATCAGGACACCATTGGTGGAAATCAAGGCTCAACTTCGTGAGAACCAAATATTTCCAGGGTGTGAACTAGGGTGTCCCTATTGCAATATTTCATGGAATGGGTATGAGGACCTGAGGAATGGCATTGACAGCCTTATTCAGAGTGGCCTGCTACAGATCACTACATCATTCCCGACAAATCCGGCAACTTCATCAGCAACGGTTTCAGACCCTCCTACAAATGCCGCAACTATTGTTCCCGACAATTCGTCAGCACCATCAACAAGTACTTCACCTGTCCTTCCAAATGATCAGTTTTCAACAGTTTCTCCTGCTACAACTTCAGCTTCATTCCATTTCGAATCTCCATCAACAACAACAACAGTCCTTCCAACAATACCTCCTACAACACCAGCAATCAATCATGAAGATGTCTCCACTGTTACCATATTCTACGATCCTGAAAATAACTCCGCCTACCATTCAGAAGGTGTTGCTCCCGCCAGAGCACCAGTTACAATCTTTTATGATCCACAAACAATTACAGTCCCTTCAGCAGCAGCAATCAGTCCAGTCACTGTCACGGTGCCTGGACCAGTACCATATGAAAACAATAGGGCCATCCCTTGGCACTATGGCTCTGACGTGTACTGTGAAGGGAAAAGAATCACTCTTGAAACATCAGCACCTGCACCACAAGTAGATAATGTGGGGGGAGGCGGAGGCTTCACTCGAAGCGGACGTCTCTTTGCTTCACAAGTCCAAAGACCTACAGCCGAAGCAGAAGCTGCTGCCAAGGCAAAAGGAAAAGGCCCGGTGCAGGAGGATCCAGCTGCCAAAGAAGCCCTGAAGACTCCATTCGATCAGGAAGTTGATGAGTTTATGCGGATCATCAAAAAGAGCGATTATAAAGTTGTGGATCAGCTTCACCAGACGCCATCCAAAATCTCCATCCTCTCACTGCTTATGTGCTCCGAAGCCCATCGGAATGCACTACTTAAAGTCTTGCACGCAGCTTACGTGCCTGAGGAGATTACTGTCAACCAATTGGAAACCGTGGTTGGGAATGTTACTGCTAGCAATGGGCTAGGGTTTACCAATTCTGACTTGACAGCGGATGGCCGCAATCACAACAAAGCCTTGCACATAACCCTGGAATGCAAAGGAGCTGTCCTTTCTCATGTGCTGGTGGACACAGGTTCTTCCCTGAATGTCTTACCAAAGAAGGCTCTGGTGAAGTTAGAATATGACGGATTGGCATTGAGACCCAGCAACCTGGTGGTGAGAGCCTTTGATGGTTCGAAGAGATCGGTTCTGGGAGAGATTGAGCTGCCCGTGACAATTGGCCCGCAAACCTTTAAAACTATCTTTTATGTGATGGACATTCAGCCCGCCTACAGCTGTTTGTTGGGTAGACCCTGGATTCACGCCGCCGGCGCAATAACGTCTACCCTTCACCAAAAGTTAAAATTTGAGTGGGAAGGTCAAGTTGTCACAATCTGTGGGGAAGAGGATATTTTCGTTAGCCATCTGGCTACCTACAAGTACATTGAGATGGATGGGGAGATCCATGAAACAATGAGCCAAGGTTTTGAAGCCTTAAACGTCAATGAAGCATCTGCCGTGTCAGGTATCTCCATGTCGTCTTATCAACAAGCCCGGAAGGTTGTTGAGGAAGGAACTGCCCTAGGCTGGGGCAAAGTTTTAGCTGTGGAGGAGAAAAAGGACAAATTTGGGTTGTTGTACAAACCAACTCAACATCAAGCGAAGGCTGCTGCAGAGCCAGGTTTTGTCAGTGGGGGAATGCTTACCCCTGATGCTATCAACTGTCTGGAAGACGAGCTGGAAGAGGAGCGCAATCTGGAGAATTGGATTCGTCCAAAGATCCCGGGGAGCAGTGTCTCAAACTGGTCTTCCCAGGAAATTATAAGAGTTACTCATGCAGAGTAATTATTATTTCCTGTATTTTTTATAGCATGCATCAAAGTCTTGCATCTTGCCCAAGATGACAAGACTCATTTTGTAATCAGGGCCATCTGTACTTTTGTGCAAACAAGATTAAATTAATGAAATATCAGACATCTTTTTGCAAACGAGTCTTTTTCTTTTCTGCTCACTGTTTTTCCATTTTTCTTTTTGTACAAAAATAAATGGCGGTGTTTTCAAAATGATAACTTCATTTCACTTTTTTTTCTAAAGCAAGATTAAAATCAATCACTAAAATAAACAAACTGAACCCTTGCAGAGAGTGCCTTCCTGACAGCACCGACAACAGCACGGCTATGACATCGTATGACTTTGACAATCCAATCAATCAAGCCGATGAAGGGGTTGAAGAGGAATATGAGCTTCCTGAAGAGCTAGCCAGGTTGTTGAGACAGGAGGAAAAGGTTATTACTCCTCACTAGGAGGAGATTGAAGTGATTAATCTTGGTACGGAGGAAGACGTGAAAGAAGTCAAAATCGGGGCCTGCCTGCAAGACTCAGTAAAGAGACAACTGATAGATCTGCTTCAAGAGTATGTTGATGTGTTTGCTTGGTCGTATCAAGACATGCCAGGGTTGGATACCGACATTGTTGTGCACAAGCTGCCTCTAAGGGAAGAATGCCCACCGGTCAAACAGAAGCTGCGCCGAACTCGCCCAGACATGGCTATGAAAATCAAGGAAGAGGTACAAAAGCAATGGGACGCCGGGTTCCTTGCTGTGACTAGCTATCCACCGTGGGTCGCTAACATAGTACCTGTGCCTAAGAAAGACGGCAAAGTAAGAATGTGTGTTGACTACCGGGATCTGAACAGAGCCAGCCCGAAAGATGACTTCCCATTACCTCACATTGATGTATTGGTGGATAACACGGCTCAGTTCTCGGTATTCTCCTTCATGGACGGATTTTCGGGATATAATCAGATCAAGATGTCACCTGAAGACATGGAGAAGACAACATTCATTACACCTTGGGGCACGTTCTGTTACAAAGTGATGCCATTCGGACTGAAGAATGCTGGTGCCACATATCAACGGGCTATGGTGACATTGTTCCACGATATGATCCACAAGGAAATAGAATGTTATGTGGATGATATGATCGCCAAGTCCCTTACAGAGGAAGATCACCTGGTGAATCTGCTGAAGTTGTTCAAGCGTCTGAGGAAGTACCAATTGAAGCTGAACCCCAACAAATGTACGTTCGGGGTGCGATCCGGTAAGCTGCTGGGCTTTATTGTAAGCGAGAAAGGGATTGAAGTGGACCCTGATAAAGTCAAAGCCATTCAAGAGATGCCTGCACCGAAAACTGAGAAAGAAGTCCGAGGGTTCTTAGGTCGATTGAACTACATTTCGCGGTTCATATCTCACCTTACGGCAACCTGTGAACCCTTGTTCAAGCTGTTAAGAAAGGAACAAACGGTCAGGTGGAACGAAGATTGCCAGAAAGCTTTTGACAAGATCAAGGAATTTACAAGAACCTCCAATCCTCATGCCGCCAGTTGAAGGAAGACCTCTGATTATGTACTTGACAGTATTAGAAGAGTCAATGGGGTGTGTACTAGGTCAGCATGACGAGTCTGGTCGAAAAGAGTATGCAATATACTACCTAAGCAAAAAGTTTACCGACTGTGAACAACGTTATTCACTGCTCGAGAAAACTTGCTGTGCTTTAGCGTGGGCTGCTCGCCGACTGAGACAGTATATGTTGACCCACACTACCTTATTGATCTCAAAAATGGATCCGGTTAAGTACATCTTCGAGAAGCCAGCTCTTACCGGACGGGTTGCAAGATGGCAGATGATTCTCACAGAATACGACATACAATACACATCTCAGAAAGCCATCAAAGGCAGTGTACTATCTGAATATCTTGCTGAGCAACCCATTAATGACTACCAGCCTATGAGGTTTGACTTCCCCGATGAGGACATCATGTTCATTAAAGCAAAAGATCACGAAGAGCCTATTCACACTGAAGGGCCTGACCCGGAGGAAGAATGGACTATGATGTTTGATGGGGCTGTTAACATGAATGGTCGCGGTGTTGGTGCAGTACTCATTACACCTAAAGGAGTTCACATGCCTTTCTCGGCAAAACTCACTTTCAACTGCACTAACAACGAAGCTGAATACGAAGCTTGCATTATGGGTCTTGAGGAAGCCATTGACCTCAGGATCAAGACATTGACCGTATTCGGAGATTCAGCTCTGGTAGTTAATCAAACCAACGGAAAATGGTACACCCATCAGGATCATCTGATACCTTATAGGGATTATACGAGAAGGTTATTGACTTTCTTCACAACGGTCAAGCTTGAGTATATCCCTCGGGACGAGAACCAGTTTGCAGATGCTCTTGCTACCATTTCATCTATGATCAAAGTTCAAGCTGCCAACTTTGTACCTCAGATTTCAGTGTCTAGACTCGATAGACCAGCATATGTATTTGCAGCGGAAGTTGTCAAAGATGATAAGCCTTGGTTTCATGACATTAAGTGCTTCTTGGAGGATCAAACATACCCACCTGGGGCATCTCCCAATGATAAGAAGACTTTGAGAAGGCTTGCTGGAAGTTTCTTTCTGAACACCGACGGGTCTTTATACAAGAGGAACTTTGATATGGTACTCCTCAGATGTGTTGACAAGACGGAAGCAGATTTGTTGATGCATGAAGTGCACGAAGGATCTTTTGGTACCCACGCAGGGGGGCATGCCATGGCTAGGAAATTGCTAAGATCAGGTTATTATTGGATCACAATGGATGCAGACTGTTGTGCCTATGCCAGAAAATGTCACAAATGCCAGATCTACGCAGATAAGGTGCATGTGCCTCCCAACCCTCTGAACATCATGTCTTCACCATGGCCCTTTGCCATGTGGGGCATTGATATGATTGGCAAGATTGAGCCAACTGCTTCGAATGGCCACAGATTCATCCTGGTCGCCATCGACTATTTCACCAAGTGGGTTGAAGCAGCCTCATACGCAAATGTTACAAGACAAGTGGTAGCCCGATTCCTGAAGAGAGATATCATCTGTCGGTATGGAGTGCCCGAGCGAATCATTACTGATAATGGTTCCAACTTGAACAACAAGATGATGGCAGAGCTGTGCCGGGACTTCAAGATCCAACATCACAATTCTTCTCCTTACAGGCCAAAGATGAATGGCGCTGTTGAGGCAGCAAACAAAAATATCAAGAAGATTGTGCAGAAGATGGTAGTCACCTACAAAGACTGGCATGAAATGCTACCGTTTGCCTTACATGGGTACCGCACCTCAATCAGAACGTCCACTGGGGCAACACCGTATCAGCTTGTGTATGGTATGGAAGCAGTCCTACCTGTTGAAGTTGAACTACCCTCTCTACGGTTACTAATGGATGTTAAACTGAGTGAAGCAGAATGGGTTCGATCCCGATACGAACAATTGAGTCTGATCGAAGAGAAGAGATTGACTGCAATCTGCCACGGACAGTTATATCAGAAGAGAATGAAGAAAGCCTTCGATCAGAAAGTCAGGCACCGAGAGTACCAAGTAGGGGATCTTGTGTTGAAGAGAATCCTCCCTCCTCATACAGACCACAGGGGCAAATGGACTCCAAATTACGAAGGACCATTTGTTATAAAGAAAGTTTTCTCCGGTGGAGCACTGATGCTCAGCACCATGGATGGTGAAGATTTCCCATCCCCTGTGAATTCAGATGCAGTTAAAAAATACTTCGCATAAAATGACCCACTGGACATAAAAACAGAATGTAAGTCCAGGCAAAAATAGGGCATCCCGGCGAGTCAAAAACAGAATAAAAGACTCGGGCAAAAATAAGGGAAATAAACAAAAAATGTACACCCGCTGAGTTGAAAAGCCGCATTGGACAACTCAGGCAAAAATGGGTATCCTGATGGATTGAAAACCCGAAAGGGCGATCCATGCAAAATAAGGGAATAAGCGAACAACTGCATTCTGAATTCGTCTGTATTGTCACAACTTGGAAAGCCTTGAAACGATCAAGCTTCAATCAGAATCAGCCTTCTTCAGAAAGCAAGACGAGAAGAACGTCATTGTCGTACGAGTCATAGCAGAGGAGGAAGCTCCCTTGAAAGCGTCGTCAACATCGCCAGCACTTTGTTTCTCAATTTGTAACAATCTCTTCATTTCAGGAGATGTGTTTCCTTGACTGTATCTTGCTGATTCAGGGCACATGAATTAATAAAATCAGATTTTTCAGTCATGTTTCGTCTTGTACATTTTTATTTACAAAGGATGTCTGATGTCTCTAAAAAACTAGTTGCATAAGTACAGATGTTTTTCTCTAAAAATAATAAAAAACACATGCTTACAGGGAATATACTTACTCTCAAAAGTGCTTAACTCCTATGACGGAATCCAGTAAAGGATACCTCGGGGCCATTTGTGCGTTTCCTTGTCTTTGCAGGATTGCAGGTATCCAGAACGCAACTTGGGGCATATAAGCTACAGTCCAGCAAGCTGGCAAACCAACAAACGGGCTTAACACTCAAGATGTTTTCTCCCCAGCCGAGTTGCCTCTCATTACTCTCCCCCAGCTGGGTTACCAACAGCATTCCCCAGCTGTAGTACCAACCTTTCTTCCTCAGCAGAATGCAGAAATCAGGGAATCATATCCCCACAGAGCTTCAAGCCTCTATTCAGAAGAGCAACGCACGAAGAAGTCACAACAGAGAGGGAGAAAGCTTCTACAAACCCCAGCTGGGTCCCGTATTACAAGGATATGCCAATCAGTGACCTGTATCCCCAAACAGATACATCATTAGATCTACCAATGATCTCATCCCCAGCTGGGATGTCCACTTCAAGCAGATCAACCAGAGATCTCCGCAGCAACGGGATCCGAGTCCCGGATCTGTGTATCTTTGCATAATCATGGCATTCGCACCATATTATCCCCTCAGAGCGTAGCATTCCGTCTAATACGGAGCATTACGGCAAAAATCAAACGCATAGCATAATCATGAGTCATGTTGTGAATTGAACGTTTGTAAATAAGGACAATCTATCGGCATGCAGAATACATACAGAAAAACCCCCACCAGAGTCCCAGCAAAAGCAGTTGCCTCACAAATCACAAACACCAGTATATACACCTTTTGGCACCCGTCCGTGTCATCACTCCCCAGTAAAGTCGCCTGAACTTTCTCTACAAACAAGATCACCCGTATTACGGATACTTCATGACACCCGTCCGTGACATACCCCCCAGCAGAAGGCCAAAGATACCCTCTTTGCACTCACATATACTCATATATACATTTTCTCGACACCCGTCCGTGTCATATTCCCAGCGCAGTCGCTTACACCTTTATCACCCATATACTTGTTAATATTATACTTTTCTCTCTTGACACTCGCCCGTGTCACTATCCCCAGCAGATAAACACTCATCTATACATTATATATACTCACCACTCCTTGGTACACTTATACAGATACTCGCCCGTATCTTGTATACATCATCACTCATATCCCCACAGATTCGACAGTAGTCCTTGTTCTTTGTTAACCAGTTGGTACTCGTCCGTACCATCATCTCAGAACATGGCGTCTAGTGTTTGTTCCTGCATGATACTCGTCCGTATCATAGTCTTAAGGATGCTCGTCTGCATCTTTAATCCACACACCGTGTCAAACACTTATGTCTCCTTGAATATAGATACTCGTCTGTGTCTACTATTCCCCGGGAGGATACTTTCAGATGCGACACTCGTCCGTGTTCTTTGTGAACCAGTTGATACTCGTCCGTATCATCATCTCTGAACATGTGTCAGTTTGTTTCTACATGATACTCGTCCGTATCATAGTCTTAAGGATGCTCGTCCGCACCTTTAATCTATACACAATACCAAACACTTATGCCTTTTGTTTCTTGGATGTAAACGCTCGTCCGTGTTTACTATATCCCCAGTAGATCGCCAACAATTTTTTCTTTTTGTCTAACACTCGTCCTGTGTTATGATAACCCTGAGAGCAGCCGTACCCTGCTAAGTGGTCGTCCTCCACTTCTTGATGGTCGTCCTCCGTCATGCTCATCCGATGGCCGTCCCCATCGTTGATTTTAGCAGCCGTCCCCTGCTAGGTGGTCGTCCTCCACCCCTTGATGATCGTCCTCCGTCATGCTCATCCGATGGCCGTCCCCATCGTTGATTTTAGCAGCCGTCCCCTGCTAGGTGGTCGTCCTCCACCCCTTGATGATCGTCCTTCATCATTCTTATCCGATGGCCGTCCCCATCGTTGATTTTCGGCAGCCGTACCCTGCCAGGTGGTCGTCCTCCACCTTTGATGGCCGTCCCCATCATGTTTCTTCTATTCCCAACAGAGTAGCCGTCCCCTGCTAGGTGATCGTCCTTCACCTTTGATGGCCGTACCCCATCATCTGTTTTTTTTTTCATTTATTCTTTAACCCGATGGCCGTCCCCGTCGTGGTCTCTTTTCTTTTTAGCCCGATGGCCGTCCCCATCGTCGGTTACTTTGCTTTGTGAACTTGATGGCCGTCCCCGTCATGTTTCATTAATCCCCAGAGAAGCGTGCAGCTTTACCTTGATGGCCGTCCCCATCATGATATCTTACTTTCCCAGCTAGTCGGTCGTCCCCGTCTTGGCTTTACCTTTTATCCCCAGCATGTCGGCCGTCCCCGTCATTGCTCTTTACCCAGCAGTCGTCCTCTGCTCGACGGTCGTCCTCCGTCGCCCACTTTACAATATACTTTGTTTTCCTTTTACAATCTATATCCCTTTTCTTCTTCATTCCGTGAGTGCAAATTTTGGACTGTCTTTGGTATTCAACCACAAGTTATCTTGTTTGCCTGTTAAGCCGTCGCTTACAACCTGCACAGCTAACTCATGTTTGAATAGGGGCAGCTGTAAACACCCCAAATTTGCCCTCACCCATTCACACCATGGCTTGTGATCATCCTCATATGCATAAACACAATCATATCATCTCACATCTCATTTTTGATTCACTGCATAGTTTCTAAGGCATCTGCACCTAGGGTTTGTGATCTGAGCAACCTCAGGGCATCCTGAGCCACCCCAAAGGCCACCAATCAACTCAAAGGGGTCCATGTGTGTTCATATGTCATATTCCATCTCTTCAAAGTCAAAAATGCAGAGGAATCACAAGGACTAGGGTTTGAGTGGATGCAGAGCCAGGTCAAACTGCACAGTTGACTGAAAATTAGGGTTTTGGTTTCAGAGGCCATAACTCCAAATTTTTTTGGTCATTCTTGTTTCCATTGCTCTTTATATGGTATAGGGAGTATGCATATCAATTTTCATGAAGAAATTCCATGGGGAAGTCATCTGATCAAGGGTTGACTTTTCAGACAAGTCAGTGTAAAATCAGGGCATCTGAGGCCCCCAATGACCCAACCAATGGGTGATCTTCATCATTTTGAGTGTATATGATCTTTATTTGATCATGGAAGAAGGTTGAAGTTCATAGAAATCAAGAATTTAGGGTTTTTGCAAATGTTGACTTTTGGAGCATAGTTGACTTTCTCAAGAATGCATCATTTTAGGTCATTTTTCAAGCCATGATTCTTGATCCAAAAATGCTTCAAATGGAAAAACTTTGGTCATGAAAGTTGTAGATATCATTTTTCCCTTTTCAAAAAGTACAAGAACATGACCAAACTCTTCTTGGATCAAAAGTTATGGCAATGCAAAGTTGGCTAAAATCATTGATTTTCAAGGCATGCCCTAAGTGAGAATTTTGCAAAATCTTGGACCAATGCATATTGCAGCCTCTAATTCATCTCAAACCAGCACATAAACATTCTCTAAGTCATAAAATTCAGAATGAACCAAGAATGCCCATGGTTATGGTTCATGTAACAAGACTTTTCTCATGAAGTACAAAAAGGCAACAACTTGCAAAACACTCATGACACTTCCCTCAACTTGCTGCCTTGGCCTTTGAACCTTGCTGGCTCTCTCACCACACCATGCTGCGCCAGCCCTAGCCTTTGTACCAAGCTAGTATCAAGCCCATGCCTCTCTTACAAGAAATTTGACTTTTTGCAAAAGTAGACATCCCAATCACCACAGGCCATGTCACATCCTCTGGCCACTTGCATTTGTTTATTGTATCCTTTGGCAAGCCATAACACTAAGCAAGCAAGGCAGAAACTACACACATCATCACATACACAAAAACACACCAAGCTGCATTTTGCTTCGAATCCCTCTGCCCAGCCACAAAACATCCCAACCATTTCCACACTTCAAATCATCATGATCCATTGAGGAGAAACCAGCCAAGAGCCAGACCTGAAACCAACCACAAAGCCACTTCACCATTTTCATCTCAGCCTGCATTTTCTTTCGAATCTCCTTCCACAAACCATAAACACACCAACAAACACCACAGACCTTCTCCATTCATCCTCAGGACCACAACTCATCATTCACAATGGCCTGAAACCTCCAGAAACTCCATTGCCATTTCTGACCAAGCTTGAGCAGGAGCTTTCGAAACTCACTATCCAGCCAACTTAAACTCTCATTGAGCATTTAAACATCATCTGGGGATCAAGTAGATTAGATTGCACAAGGAGAGGTGGCCAGAAAGTTCTCAGGTTGAAAGCTCCAAATCTCAGGTAGCTTGAAATTCATTTTTCCAGAAATCATTTTTCTTGTTACAAACTTGTTCTATGTGATTCACTGATTATCCTGATGTCCTTGGTTTTGAAAATGGCTTTGAAATAAGTATTTAATTTGCTTCTGAAGCTTGCGTGCCCTAGTTCTTGTCCTCTTCGATTCAGCTTATTTAGGAAATATAAATGTGTTTTAGGATAGGGGTTTGATTCGTGAGGATGTGAGGAACATTTCCCAGTTTTTAGTTTTCATTTTTGATACGTTTTTAGGGAGTTTGAAGTTTCTCAGGGAGAGAGCTGGCCGGAGAAGACGACCGGAGGTCTTCTCCGGCAGCCTGAGAGTGATTAGGGCTAATGGTCATTAATTAGCAAACTTTAAACCTGGGCCCTTGGATGTTGCTTCCCGCGCGCTAGTGGATGGCCCTGATTCGTCATTAGAAACCCTAACTGTAATTAATTAATTCATAACTGTGATTAACCAAGTTTGAATGTGAGCCACAAGATCACGCGCCAAGTCAATGGTCCCCTCCCCAGATTGCATCTCAGCCTCTCATTCTGTTTACTTTTATTTTATTTGATTTTTAAATCATTTTATTTCATTAAACTTGCATAATTATTTTAAAATAGTTAAAAATTCTTAAAAATTATGAAACTTTTTCCTAAAAGTTTATTTAATTTTTAAGACCCAAAAACATTTTTATTTTATTTTTTATTATTAAAAAAGTATTTTTAAATATTTAAAAGATTATTTTTAATTGATTAATGGGAATTAATTAATTAAAAATACTTTTAGGTATTTAAAAATTACAAAAAAATTCATGAAATGTTCTAAGACATTTAGAAACATTGTCCAACCTTCAAACCAAATTTCTTTTTTGATCTTGATGCATTTTAAGAATTTTTCATTGAATTAAATCATTTTTTATGCATTATTTTGATCATGGGTTCAAAAATTCATTTCTGCCTATTGGAGAAGGTTTGGACATTGATTCTTTTTGCTTTGTTTTGTGTTTAGCATATAGTTTCTAAGATAAAATGGCCATGATTTGATCTTGCATTTTCCAATTGTTTGACATTTCTTTTGTTAAGAACCCTAAAAAACCCTAATAACTTATAAAATTCATATCTTGAGATTGGTTAGGAGTTGAGAGTTCCCCTTTGGGCAGTGGTTCATTATAGGTTTAGGGTTTCTTTGGATGGCATTTTCCATTTTTTATCTTAGGGTTTGCTTCTGTTTTGAGTTTTGGTTTGATGTTTAATCCATGAACCCTAATTTGGGATTTCTCTTGCATCCTTCTTGCATTTCCTTGCATAACATGACTTGTCTTTGCATTTTGTGCATTCTTGTGATTCATTTGGCATCTTAGGGCACATAGAAAGCATGTTTGATCATTGCATTACATATTTGCCATGTCATTTGTCTTGTATGCTTCATAACTTTTCATGTTCATTCATGCTCCTTAACCTACATCATCTGCATCCATGATCTTGTATGAACATATCCATGTCTTGCCTCATGTTTGCAGCACCCCATAACATCATAATCATCATCAACATGCTTCTGGTTTGGTCTAGCATCATGTCATTTCATTTCATTTAGCATTGCATTGCATTTCTTTCTAACATTTCAGGTGGTAGGTAAACTTGAGAAGTGAATTTGCCTTCACTTCTCATAACTTTTCTTTTCATCTCTCTTGCATCCATTGCTGCATTTCTATTTGTGTTTGATATTGAGCTTGCTCATTCTTCTTCCTCCTACTTTCTTTCTTCAAGTGACTTGACTTCTTGAATGAAGCAAGCCACTTTGCTTCTCTTGATCTTGTTCATCTGCTTCCTGGTGGTTCTTCTGAAGATTGTTCTTGAAAACCTCACAAACCTTAGGATCAACCAAGCATGACAATGAATTAGGGTTTTGATTAGTATCCCCCCATAGTTTTACCTTTGTGTCTCTCTTTGAGTCTTCTCTTCTCATCTCATAATCAGGGACCAAACCCTAAAGGCTTTAAGACTTTGTGATTAAGCTTATGCCTGCATCCTTCTCTTAGGATGGAGTGCATAACTTTAATCCTAAGCCTTGAACCCTTAATGTGTTTAAATCTCTTAACCAATTCACTTAATAAATATCAAGACATCACACTTGTAACTTGGGCCTTGCATTAGGGTTCTAATTCTTCCTTAAGTGGTTAAGAAGGACTAACCCTAGTGTTAATGGACAAGTCCCCCTCAAGTTGTCTTACAAATCATAAAAATCACTTCATCACCATATCATTAAATAAAATCCACTTAATCAAAGGCTTGTTTTGTCATGGGTTTAATCCCTAATCATGGATTAAGTTGAGGAGCTTTCCTCAGCTTAAACATTCTCATCTATCATCCTTCTTTTAGGATGGTGTAATGAGTCTGTTTAATCCCTGATTATGGCTTAACCTCATTACTCAACACTAAACAAAAACCACAAAAACATCTAAATAATCACAAGTAGGTTAATGATCTTAATCCTGCATCAAAGGTGATTAAGTGTGAGAATCTGACTTCACACTTAAGGTATTCTCATTACCCCTAATCAGAGGGGAGATGTGATGAGTTTACTAACCCATTGGTTTAGGCTTAAGCTCATTAACTTATGACAAACTTCAAAAGCAATAAAAGACTGAAAACTCAAAAAAACAAACAATAATCGTCTCCTTCGGGGTTCTTTTCTCATCACCTTCACTCATAAACGAGAACTCGCTTCTTCCGTCTAATGCAAGACAGTTTTCACCTGAGCCAGACAGGTCATACACTTGAGCATTGACAAGCAAGCAGTTCATCAGTCAATTCATCTTTCAGTCTCTTTGGGTCGAACTACGGTGTTCTGACTTCCTCATTGCACGAGAGGATACGTAGGCATAACTTAACAGTTATCGAACAAAAGTCTCTGTATATTCCCCCTCTTTCTAGCTTCATTCTTTAGCCTCATGATCTTGAGCATTTCACCTTGTTCTTACACTGACACTTTCATACTTCACATCACTTATACACTTTACACTGACACCTGTACATCTTTTCCAGCTATTTTATACACAGATTGCACCGACACTACCCCTTTAAAACACAAATCTTTTAAGCGTGGATCCCGTCGAGTACGGCGGACAATCTGGGTGCTAATACCTTCCCAGGTTGTAACCAACCCCCTTTCTCAGTCTCTCTGGTTCGCAACCGTCTTATCCATCTTTCCCTAGGTCTGTGCAGCATTACCTTTCCTCCGGGATAAAAATGCCTAGCTGGCGACTCTATTCATCTCCAGTGAGTTCACTGCTGTGTGTTCTCATTGTCCCTCTCGCCGACCGTTCGCGTTTGTACCTTTATCTGGACCTGGTCCCATTTATCGGGAGCGACAAATATCATAAGAATATAATTAATAATAATAATGAAATAAACAAGTATATTATAATAAACAAAATTTTTAAAGGTTAATAAGAAAATATGAACAATTATATTAATTATTATAAAACTTGAAGTTATATGTGAATTATAAAATTAAATCAATTATGAACATATTATGAAAATAAATTATAATTACAAAAATTAAATTAGCAATTTTTAAATATATAATAAGAATTATTTTCATGCAAAAATTAAATCCTAAACAAATTATGTCATATTATTATATTAAGAATTTTAACTTTTAATTATATTTACATACAAGAATTTAAGTTATAAATAATTTATATATTAACAAAAATTAAATTAAGAATTTTAATGAAGTTATGAATATAAATAATAGAAGAAGAAAATTAGGGTTTGAGAAAAAATATGTTTTTAGGGTTTTAAAAAAATAAATTAGGTTTCATATACAAAAAAATGTTAAATATTAATTATTAATCTAATAAATTATAATATATACATATTAATAAAAAAACAATTTGTTTTAGAAAATATTATTAAGATTTATATTTATGAAACATATTAAGATTTTATTAAATTAAGATTATAATTTTAATTAATTAACATTAATAATAAGTAAAACAAATAAAAGCAAAAAGAAAAAGAAAACTTACCTGGCTGGGAATTGAACCCAGCACCTCTTGCTTGCAAAAACTCAGGCCAGCAACATCTACCACCAGGCCAACGCGCACGCAGGTAACAAAGGAGAGGCAGCGTTGGTTTTGTTGTTGTTTCTTAAAAATCAAAGAAAAAGAAAGAAAAGCAAAAGGCCTGGGGGAATCGAACCCAGGACCTTCACAATACACACAAACACCTTGACCAATCCAGCTGGGAGAGCGCACCTGTTAATTATCTCACCATAATTCATAATATATTAAGGTTGCTAATTATCTGGAAAAAATAAGAAAAAGGTGGTGAAGCCAGGATTCGAACACAGGTCATCTGGCTACACACGCATGCTTCATACCACTGGGCCAAGTGCCATGCTTGTGAAATAAAACAGAAACAATCCATAATATTTTAAAACACAATTTTGAATTTGAAATTCGCGCGCTGACCACTTCATCTTCTTCCTTCAGCCCTGCGAAATTTCATAGGAAATTTGCTACGAATTTTTACGCAGGAAATCCTATGCCTTTGAGAACCTGCAATACAAGCAAAATTCATCCAAATTGATTGTTCTAATGAATTACCCAGGTCTTAATCAACTTAATGTTGTTAATTAACAACATTTATATGGCTTAGATCGTAAAACCCTAAATCGGCTTCCAAAACCCTAACAATGGCAGTGATCGTATTAGGTCATGAAGCTCCAAGTTTTTTGCCCAGAAACATTCTATACAACATCACAAACATGATTAGACAAACAAAATTCATTAAAACGCATTGAATTATTGAAATCGAAAAAAAATAGTTCAAGACCAAGAATGCTTCGGGATATGCATTATGTCATGGTTCAGAAGCAAGTAAGTATTGGTTTCGAATCAGGGATGTCCAAGGATCATTGCTATGTTCTCAAAATATCTTCAAATGTCTTATAGAGTTGAAACCGAATTTGACTTTTGTGAGGGTTTTTTTTGAAATATGAAACTTACACTTTGGAGGCTGGCTTTCGTGTGCAATCATTAGGGTTATGTTCTATACTTATAGTACAATGAATTTAGGTCAGAAAACTTAGTCATTGTGTGAGAAATTTGATTGGACAAGATTAAAAAAGATTAGGCCTTAAAAATCAAATATTCTTGTATGAACACCTTCTATTTTAGGCAAATCACCATGATTCTCTTACCACTTTGATACCAATCATCTTTATGAATTTCTAGAAGCTCAATCCTTTTTAAATCTTTGACTTTTATATTTTATTTTAATTTAAAATGATTTTTAATGAATTAAATCAAAATAAATAAAAATAAAATGATAAAAAATCTGATTTTTATAGACTTGGGTCGTGCATGAGGTCTTATTATGGATTGGGTCATCATATGGCAAGCCCATTTAGAAAAAATTAGTTTTAAACCTCCATTTTCTTCATAAACCAACCAAATATTTCCCAACTTTGCAAGGGCACACATCCTTCAATTTTAATGCTATGAGGGTGTTCTTGGACATTTTGGAAAGCTTGAAGAGTCCTCTAACCAACCCCACTGGTTTCATGTTCATATCATTTACCATTCTCAAGTTATGCCCTTTTGAAGTTGTTGACCTTTTGTTGACTTTTAAAAGGACCTATAATGTCTTAGCTCATACCTTCCAAATGAAGCATTTTTGGGCTTGGCTTGTGAGACACAAAGTTGTATAGAATTCAATTTCCTTCAAAATGAGCTTTGTATGGAAACTTGGTGATGAAGCATGTGAAAGTTATGGCTGGTCAAAGTTCAGTTGACTTTTACTGAAGAAACCCTAATTTAGAAACTCCTAATTCTTGATGATCTGAAATCTCATGGATGAATCCTGATCAACCCTTGATCAAATGATGAGTTTTACTTCATATACTTGATGTTGGCAAAAAATCATGAAGTTTGACTTTGGTTTGACCACAGTTGACCTCAGTTTGACTTTTTAACTACTTTGACTGATTTTGACCTATCTGATCATCTGACTGAGCAAACCTTTGAGAAAAGTCTTGAAACTTGTCATGGGGGTTCTTACACATATATAAGATGTTATGAAGCTCACTTGAAGTCTTGGAAGTTCATTTAGCCTGATTAAAGTCAAAACCCTAGTTTTGTATGCACTGCTTAGGAGGTGCATTGTATGAGGGGATTGTCAACTATTCTGACCAATTGTGAACTTTGTGAACCTTGTGAACAATCATAAGATGTCTTGTGAACCTTGTGGACCTCATGGGAGGTCTTGTGAACCTTGTGGACCTCATGGGAGGTCTTGTGAACCTTCTTAGCACACAAAGTCTTGTATTGTGAGGGCAAATTTTGGGGTGCAACACCCACACGGGCACACAATCCGATCGCTCACACCTCACATGGGTACACGATCAATGTGAACTTAATCACCCATCGCTCACACCCCACACGGGTACACGATGTTTATGGATTGCTCACACCCCACACGGGCACACAATCTGATCACTCACACCCCACATGGGCACATGATCATGTTGTAGTCATCGCTCACACTCCACATGAGCACACGACGCTACAACGGATTCACAAGGAACCCACAAGAATGCAGACATGATGCTTACATGCAAAATGACACAAAACATCCTTGAAAATACATATATTATTCACAACATAATTATGCACTCAACACATACCATTAACATACATATGCATACAATTTAAGCATAGTAATCACTTGCCCAATGGCCACAACATTATAACAAACCCACATTTCCATAATTAACTCATTTACGTTTTATCGGAAAATTCGGGAAAAAGTCGGCTAAAAATTACATATTTTAGCATCAATAGATTCTACATGTTTTTAGCTTCGAATCGATATGTGGAACGCTTAAAACGGACACTTGAATCAAAAGTTATGAATAAAACAAAATTACAGGTCTAGCTGAGCAAGCAATGTGCTGGAACTCTAGCTGAGCGAGGAAATGCTCGTTGAGCAAGCACTGTGAATTCTGCAGCAACTCAGCTACGCAACAGACCTATGAAAACCCCCCAAAACTCTTCCAAAACTCAACAAACATGATTATTAACATGTATTCATCCTCATACTTCGATTATAACAACATCTAACCGATTAATCCACCATTTCTAACAATTTCTACCAAAACCCTAACATTTTCATCTCTTTAAAACTCTCCAAAATCAACTCAAACCAAAAACCCAAGCATACATAATCATATACAATCTTAGAATAACAAAGTTTATCACCCTTACCCGTTCGATTCTTCTCCGCAGACCAATCTTGAAGAAATTCTCTCTTTTCCTTCTCTTTCTCTTCTCTCCTCTTTCTTTCTCTTCTTTTCTTTCTTTTCTCTTTCTCTCTTACCAACTTTCTATTATAACTCTCTCTCAATTCTATTTCTATTTCAACTACTAACTAATTCTATTTTCTACACTTAACTCATTTTATCTCTTTTCCAACCAAAATATTATTTTCTCTCAAAATACCAATTCTAAACAATTATAACTTATTACTAAAAGTAAAGGTCTAAAATACCCTCTTAATCAATTTTACCCGAAAACTCTCGAAACGGTAAAATCGCACCAACACACCAACACAACACATATTCACATTTTATCACATTAACATAGCACATAATCATGTTAATTCTACAAACAAACACTACGCCAAAAATGACTTTTAACAGCGCATCTTAGACAGTGCTTTTAAAAGAAAGCGCTGTCTAAGGTTAAAATTAAAATAAAACACGGAAAATGTTCCAAAAAAATAATGAAAGCGCTGTCTAGGGGGGGTCTTAGACAACGCTTTTGAGAAAGCGCTGTCTAAGACCCCACCTTAGACAGTGCTTTTAGAAAGCGCTTTTAAATATAGACCTTAGTCAGCGCTTTTGATAAAGCGCTGTCTAAAGTCTTTAAATTTAAAAAAAAATAAAACCAAAAGCGCTGTCTAAGGGGGGGGGGGGGTTAGAAAGCGCTGTCTAAGGCATACCTTAGAAAGCGCTTTCCACAAAAGCGTTGTCTAAGGTCTAATTAAAATAAAATTTCAGACTCCATTTCTATTTTCGTACTCTATTCTTTTGTTTTCCCTCCTGCGAACCGTTGTAACCCTAACAACGAAAACCATAACAGCGAACACGAATACTCTTCCATTTTTCGGTTTCAATCATTGAACGTGTTTGAAGAATCGTACATGTCTCGACATTTGGGTGTTGACTTCGTTTTTCGTTTCTACTGTTCTTCAGTGCGGTATGTTCTTCATTTCTTCATTTCTTCGGTTTCAGTAGTATTATCATGGATTTGAGTTTTACATTTGATGCTTGTAGAGCCAATAATGTGTTACTAGAGTGAAGTATCTCAAATCCTTTATTTATGATTTTTGTTTCTTAACAGTTGTTCTGATTTTTCATGCTATGTTATTTAGGGAAATATCAGTATTTTGAGATTAAATGGTTATTTATTCAGAGTACTATGGTTCTGGTGATATAATGTTGGAAAGCAATCAAAAAGATTGTGTGATGACTAATAATTATAACTTGATGTTTTTTGGTTTAACTTTGTTGAGATGTTCAATATTGTTCAAACTTCATGTTTCCTTAGTGATTTTACTTGAAGATTGAATTGGTAGTTTTTTTTTCTATTTAACTGTGAAAGTGTTGTTCATCTCACTTTTAGTTGCCACATCACAAGATAGAATCCATGGAGGACATGACATGTCCACTAACATTTCATTCTAAAGCAACAATAGTTTGCTTTCTGGCTGCAAATCTAGCCAAAATATTTCTCCCATAAAATGATTGAACGAACTCTTATATAGTTATAGGTATAGTTATAGGTATATTGTAATAGAAAAAGTTTGATTCTTGTAATAGAAAAAATGAAAGTGATGAGGTAATTAAAGTTGGTATATCGGCGTATCGGATACGTTATTGAAGTTTATATTAATATTGGTTATGTATACGTTATTGAAGTTTAAAATGAATTGAACTTTAAAATTGTTAGAATATTCAAAGATACTACCTTAGTTATGTATTTTCGTCTGGATTGATTGTTTACCTTAATAAGTAGGAAAACCATGGATAAAACATGGATCTGTGCCGATCGAATGAACAAAGAGTACGAGAGTGGGGTTGCGGAATTCGTTAAGTATGTTGTTCAACATGCTGAAAACCCCAGACGAATGCATTGTCCTTGCTTGCATTGTTGTTATATTGGTAAGGTTGACGCACATGGATTGAAATCGCATTTGCTGAGGCATGGAATTGATCAAAGTTATCAGTGTTGGATATTTCATGGTGAGAAAATTAACGAGAATGTTGAATCGAGTGGAAAAAGTAATACGACCTATGCTTCATACGACAAAGACACGGAAACATACGATTGTGATCGAGTTGAAGAGATTGTAGAAGCACTGGAAGAAGATCTTCATGATTGTCCTGAAATGTTTGAGAGGATGGTAAGCGATGCAGAGAAACCGTTGTACAAAGGTTGCACTAAATTCTCAAGACTGTCTGCGGTATTAAAGTTGTACAACTTAAAGGCGGGCAATGGATGGTCGGATAAAAGTTTCACAGAGTTGTTGGCCCTTATGAGAGAAATGCTACCGGATGATAATGTTCTTCCTAATCGAACCTATGAGGCAAAAAAAAATGTTATGCTCTATTGGCATGAGCTATGATAAGATACATGCTTGTCCTAACGATTGCATTTTGTTTCGTAACGAATATGCAACGTTAGCTGAGTGCCCTAAATGCGGTTTGTCTCGATATAAGAAAAGATTATCTCCCGCAAAAGTCTTATGGTATTTTCCGATAATTCTGAGATTTAGGCGCATGTTTCATAGTGAAACCGATGCAAGACATCTTACTTGGCATGCAGATGAAAGAATTATTGATGGAAAGTATCGGCATCCGGCTGATTCACCACAGTGGTCGAAGATTGATAATGATTATCCTGAGTTTGGATCAGAAGCAAGAAACCTTCGATTGGCATTATCTACTGATGGAATGAACCCACATGGTCTTCAAAGTATCTCACATACCACATGGCCTGTGATTCTTATGATTTATAACCTACCTCCGTGGCTATGAATGAAGCGTAAGTACATGATGTTATCTATGTTAATCTCTGGGCCTAAACAACCAGGGAATGACATAGACGTATACTTGACACCTTTGATCGAAGATTTAAAGATTTTGTGGGAG
The DNA here is from genome assembly GCA_963966055.1 of Lathyrus aphaca. Lineage (NCBI taxonomy): Eukaryota > Viridiplantae > Streptophyta > Magnoliopsida > Fabales > Fabaceae > Lathyrus > Lathyrus aphaca. The sequence goes on along the minus strand of OZ014519.1, from coordinate 707,019,736 downwards.
AATGGTGTGGAGGTTTATGATGGATATAGGAAAGAAAGTTTCAATTTGAGGGCGATGTTGTTTGGCACTGTTGCACCCCAAAATTTGCCCTCACAATACAAGACTTTGTGTGCTAAGAAGGTTCACAAGGTTCACAAGTTTCTCAATGCTTATATAACCTTTCATGAGGTTCATGAAGTCTACAAGTCACTTCTTGAAGGTTCACAAGGTTCACAAGCTTCTCAACATTTACAAAACCTTTCATGAGGTTCATGAAGTCCATAAGTTGCTTCTTGAAGGTTCACAAGGTTCACAAGTTCCATAATGCTTTCAATACCTTTCATGAGGTTCATGAAGTCCACAAGTTACTTCTTGAAGGTTCACAAAGTTCACAAGACTCACAATGATTACAAAGCTCTCCTGAGAATCATGAGGTCTACAAAGCCACTTCATGAAATTCACAAGGTTCACAAGCTTCACAATACCTCCCATGAGTATCACAAGACATTTTATGATGGTTCACAAGGTTCACAAGGTTCACAATTGGTCAGAAGAGTTGATAATTCCCTTAGACAAGGCACCTCCTAGGCAGTGCATCCAAAACTAGGGTTTTGACTTTAATCAGGCTAAATGGACTTCCAATACCTCAAGTGAGCTTCATAACATCTTATATGTGTATAAGAACCCCCATGACAAGTTTCAAGACTTTTCTCAAAAGTTTGCTCAGTCAGATGATCAGATAAGTCAAAATCAGTCAGTACAGTTAAAAAGTCAAACTGAGGTCAACTGTGGTCAAACCAAAGTCAAACTTCATGATTTTTTGCCAACATCAAGTATATGAAGTAAAATTCATCATTTTATCAAGGGTTGATCATGATTCATCAAGGAGATTCCAGATCATCAATACTCAGGAGTTTCTAAATTAGGGTTTCCTCAGTAAAAGTCAACTGAACTTTGACCAGCCATAACTTTCACATACTTCATCACCAAGTCTCCATCCAAAGCTCAGTTTTAAGGAAATTGAATTCTCTACAACTTTGATGTTGCAAGTTAAGCCCAAAAATGCTTCATTTGGAAGATATGAGCTAAGACATTATAGGTCATTTCAAAAGTCAACAAAAAGTCAACAACTTCAAAAGGGCATAACTTGAGATTGGTAAATGATATGGACCTGAAACCAATGGGGTTGTTTAGAGGACTCTTCAAGCTTTCCAAAAAGTCCAAGAACACCCTCATACCTTTATAATTGAGGGAGATATGCTCTTGCAAAGTTGGGAAATTTTGTGATGGTTTATATTGAAAATGGGGGTCTAGAACCAATTCCTTCCAAATGGGCTTGCTAAATTGTGATCCAATCCACATCATATCATCATGCACGACCCAATTGACCAAAATTCAGAATTTTTATTATTTTATTTTTATTTATTATTGATTTAATTCATAAAAATCATTTTAAATAAATATAAAATATGAAAATCTATTTTTGGGTGAAGATTGAGTTTCTAGAATTTCATAAATGTTGATTGAATTTGAAAGAGAAAGGAATCATGAGATTGATCCAAGAATAGCAAGTCTTCATGAACAAATATTTGACTTTTACACCATGATCTTTTTCAATCTTTTTTGGATCAAATCTCCACACAACCAATGAGTTTTCTTAACCTAATTCACTCACATATATATACTAAACACAAACCTAACATGTTTTCACGAATTCCAGCAGCCAAGGGTAAGTTTCAAAAACTAAAAAATTCATCAAAAAAAGTGAAATTCGGATTCCATCTTCCAAGGCTCTAAAAGGTAAAATAAGAACATGGTTGGCTTCCTTGGACATCATGGATCATGAATCATCATTCATAAGCATTCAAATCATGCCCTAATGACAAACCCGGAGCTTGTTTATGCTTGACAAAACTTTTTTTCGATTGCATTAATTTGTTGTGTTTCAATGAAATTTGCTTGGCTAATGTTGTTTGTCATGTGCTATAGATCGTTTCTGGACAAAAAAATTGAAGCTTCCTTGCTTAGAACAGACGCGGCCATTATTAGGGTTTAGAGCTCAATTTTAGGGTTTAATGATTCAACAAATATAAATGAATTCTGGACACATAGGAAGGTTCTATGAGATACAAGGATCATAAAACTGTAATTAATTTCATGAATCATTGCTGTTTGGTATGAGTTTGATTTTCGCAGGTTTGACACCATGAAGAACTTGCAATAGATTTCGCAGGAAAATTCAAAAGGAAATTCGCAGGAAATTTGGGGAAGAAGAAGGTCTTTCGCGCGCTCAGGAAATTCAAATATTGTTGAAAATATTTTATGAATTATGTTTGATTTGTTTATCACAAGCGTGCTTGTGGTTCAGTGGTAAGACTGATGTGTGTATATTGTGAGGACACCAGTTCGATTCTTGGCCAGTGCATTGTTTTTGTTCTTATTTTTCAGGATAACAAGAAGATGTAATATATTATGATATGTTATCACCATATGACCAGAAGGGCTCTCCCAGCCAGGCGGTCAAGCATGCGCGTATACATTCATAAGGTCCTGGGTACGATTCCCACCCCAGGCCTTTTTGTTTCTTTATTTTTTTCTGGATTTTTCAGGCAAAGCACAAAACAAATTCTCCTCCCTTCATTGTTGCCTGCGTGTGGGCTAGCCTGATGGTTATTGTTGTTGCTGGCAAGTGTGATGTCATGGGATCAAATCCCAACCAGGTAAGTTTCTCTCTTTTTTGCAATTTTTCTATTTTCTTTTATTTAATTATTAAAATCATATGTATATAAATATAATTAAAATAATGTTATAGACATATGTTCAATATAATTCAAATTCTATATTTTTTTTTCCTGAAAAATTATTTTTATAATCATGTAAATAAATTATAATATGTATATTAGCTAAAATAATCTTATATTACAAACCCTAAAATATTTTCTAAAATAAAACTTAATTCTATTTTTCTAAATAATTTTATAATTGTTATATATATATTTATTTATTTCTTTAATATGATTCTTGTAAATTTTGTAAATATTTTCTATGAATATGATAATGTGTAAACATTTTTTAATAATTATTGATATATATTTAGAAATAACTAAAATTTGTAATAATTAAAATTTATAATTTATATTATGTTTAAAAATTTTCATGTTATAGTAATTATTTAAATATTCATATTTCTAAATAAGTCTTTATACATTGAAATCCAATTTTTTTTATTATTCTAATTATGTCATTATAATATTTTTATTTAATTCTATTTATTTTAATTATTGTTACTAACCATGTTACTATTATCTTATATTTTTATTATTATTTCTCTAACCTTGTTTATTTTTCTAATTATTATTATTATTATTTTATTCTCACTAACCTTATTTTTTTTTAATTATATTTATCACTAACCCCTATTTTAGTTACTTATTTATTTTTGCTTATTATATTTATTTTGCTATATATTTATATTTTTTGCTATTTATTATTTTTATAATTATGTTGTAATTGTTTCTCGGATGTAAATTTTGTAAACATTTAATTATTTAATTATTGCTATGGTTAGTAATTTAGGGAGTGTAAATATGTATTCTCTTAAAATTAATTCTAGATCACTTTTAATTACAAGATAAATAATATTGAACACTCACACACGTAAGTCGATTTTTAATCGCCGTCTCACTTTCTAAGGTTATCCCTCAAGTTGCCTAAATCATAAGGTCAAGTGGGGTGTATAAAGCAAGTCCCTTTAAAAATAAAAATCATCAAGTCCCTCATGGTTGCCTTTACGAATCAAGTCCCTTCGAATAAATGATGATAGTCCCTCCTATATGCTTATTACACCCCACGGTTGCCTTCATAAAACAGAATGTCCCTCTTATGTCCCTTACATCCAAGGTAATGACTACCTACTCCTTAATAGTAGGGATAGTCTTACCAATGAAAGGATAAAGAACAAGAAAGACTTAAAACTTTAGGGTAGGTTCCTCTTATGTACTTGCTCACTTCAAACTTTTCAAACACTTAAACAAATTTCAAACAAATTTTCAAAAACAAGTTTTTACGCATCCATACATGGATCATTATCAACTATTCTGAAAATTTTTCTATTCACACACTACACTTTCAAAAACAATTCAAAAGTGAGCTAAGTAACTAAGAGCCCAGGGATAACCATGGATGTAAAGGGTGCTAACACCTTCCCTTTACATAACCTACCCCCCGGACCCAAAAATCTTTTTAAAAGGTCTTTCCTGTTCTTTTATGCCTTTCCTTTGGATAAAATAAAAGTCGGTGGCGACTCTTGCTATCCGCAACATAACTAAAGTCAGTTCTCCCACCGTGTTACAGGCACAATTAATGATTTTCCAGCATACGGGAATCTATCTGGGTATAGCATTAAAGGTCAACGTGCGTGTCCTGTTTGTGAAGACGGGACCGATACGATTCGATTGGAACTTTGCCAGAAGAATGTGTTTCTCGGTCATCGTAGATTCTTACATTCTAAACATCACTACCGTGGGTGGAGAAAAGCATTCAATGGAGACACCGAACATCGTAGAGCTCCACCCGCATTGTCAGGTGAACAAGTTTTTGAAAAGGTGAAAGATGTGCGTACTGTGTTTGGCAAGCCTTTTGCACATAAGATTGTGAAAGGTGGGTGGAAGAAAAGGTCGATATTTTTTGAATTGCCATATTGGAAGTCTTTGTACGTGAGACATTTTCTCGATGTTATGCATATTGAAAAAAACGTATTTGAAAGTGTTATCGGTACATTACTCAATATAAAAGGCAAGTCTAAGGATGGCCTTAAAGCAAGGGAGGACATGTTAAAAATGGGAATGAGAACTGAATTAGCACCCGTGAAGAAAGGAAGACGAACATATCTACCACCTGCTGCTTTTACCTTATCTAGAAAGGAGAAAAAAAAATTTGTGTAAGTCTCTGAGTGAAGTTAAGGTTCCAGAAGGATACTCATCAGATATCAGAAGACTTGTTTCTATGAAAGACCTCAAGTTGAAGAATTTGAAGGCACGTGATTGCCATGTTATAATGGAACATTTTCTACCGATAGGTATACGTTCTATTTTTCCAGAAAAAGTAAGAAGTGCCATAACTAAATTGTGTTTTTTCTTTAGGTCAATCTGTAGTAAGGTGATCGATCCCGAGATCTTACCAACACTACAAAAAGAGATTGTAATTACCTTGTGTGAGCTTGAAATGTATTTTCCTCCGTCGTTTTTTGACATAATGGTTCATTTAGTTGTTCATCTTGTGAAAGAGACACAGTTGTGTGGACCAGCTTATATGAGATGGATGTACCCTGCTGAACGGTATATGAAAATATTAAAAGGGTACGTGAAATCCCGAAGTCGACCAGAGGGTTGTATTGTTGAACGATACATTGTTGAAGAAGCTGTTGAGTTTTGTACTGAATATTTGTCTAACGTTCAATCGATTGGACTCCCCAGAGCTCAGATTTTCGAAAAAATGGAAGGTAAAAAATTAATTGGGAATAAAATTGTGACAATATCAAGGGATGAACGGGATCAAGTTCATTTGTATGTTCTGCACAATAATAATGAGGTTGAGCCATATGTTGAAATGCACAAGGATGTACTCCGAAGGTTAAATCTGAACAGAAATGAAAATTGGATAGTTATAGAGCACAATCAAAGTTTCATACAATGGTTGAAGGATCATATTTATTCGAAGCGCTCTTCAGATCCTTCTTCGGTAACAGAAAGGTTGAGATGTTTGGCATATGGTCCAAGTTTGCATGTATTTTCTCATAGCGCATACTCAATTAATGGATACACATTTTATACCAAAGAACAAGATGATAAGAGTACTATGCAAAATAGTGGTGTCACCGTGCTAGCTGAAGCAATGCATATATCAAGTATGAAGGACTTAAACCCCAAATATGCAAATTTGTCATATTTTGGAGTTATTGAGCACATTTGGGTGTTTGATTACGAGAAGTTTCAGATTCCCATCTTTGGTTGCAAGTGGGTGAATAGTAGTGGCATACGAATGGATAAGTCTGGATTTTTGCAAGTTGATCTTACTAGGGTGGGGTACAAAGATGAACCTTTTATTCTAGCATCTCAAGCTAAAATTATGTTGTAATTGTTTCTCGGATGTAAATTTTGTAAACATTTAATTATTTAATTATTGCTATGGTTAGTAATTTAGGGAGTGTAAATATGTATTCTCTTAAAATTAATTCTAGATCACTTTTAATTACAAGATAAATAATATTGAACACTCACACACGTAAGTCGATTTTTAATCGCCGTCTCACTTTCTAAGGTTATCCCTCAAGTTGCCTAAATCATAAGGTCAAGTGGGGTGTATAAAGCAAGTCCCTTTAAAAAGAAAAATCATCAAGTCCCTCATGGTTGCCTTTACGAATCAAGTCCCTTCGAATAAATGATGATAGTCCCTCCTATATGCTTATTACACCCCACGGTTGCCTTCATAAAACAGAATGTCCCTCTTATGTCCCTTACATCCAAGGTAATGACTACCTACTCCTTAATAGTAGGGATAGTCTTACCAATGAAAGGATAAAGAACAAGAAAGACTTAAAACTTTAGGGTAGGTTCCTCTTATGTACTTGCTCACTTCAAACTTTTCAAACACTTAAACAAATTTCAAACAAATTTTCAAAAACAAGTTTTTACGCATCCATACATGGATCATTATCAACTATTCTGAAAAATTTTCTATTCACACACTACACTTTCAAAAACAATTCAAAAGTGAGCTAAGTAACTAAGAGCCCAGGGATAACCATGGATGTAAAGGGTGCTAACACCTTCCCTTTACATAACCTACCCCCCGGACCCAAAAATCTTTTTAAAAGGTCTTTCCTGTTCTTTTATGCCTTTCCTTTGGATAAAATAAAAGTCGGTGGCGACTCTTGCTATCCGCAACATAACTAAAGTCAGTTCTCCCACCGTGTTACAGAACTGGCGACTCTGCTGGGGATGATTAAATTTAAGAGGGGTACCCTTAGGAATTAAGATCACTTTAATATTGTTTGCTTTGTTTGCTTTACTTTACATTGTTGGGGTGCTCTTATGTGTGAAAGGTCCTAACCCGGATCTAGTGTACCTTAGGTAAATGGCAATAGACCAAGGAAACTGTACGACGTATATCGATACGGTTGATCTGGTGGCCATAGTTAGTGCGACTTCTTGGTTGGTGCTTATGTTCCTTAAGTCAAGTTAAGGATAATATGAGGCTGCCATATGTTGTCAATGCATTAACTAACTTTTAGAAACCTAGTTAACTCATCTTGGCCTTTAGAAAGTAGTGAGGTAACCGGCTTTGGTGCAGACTAAAGTTGGTTGACACTCGATACTACGCTCATTGAGATCTTAAACTTGGAGGGTTTTGGTTGGCAAGTAAGTTGCCTTCTGATCAACCACCCTTGTGAAGGATCAATGATATTGAGATCCCTTAGAACCTGGTTACTTTTGAACCATCTAACTTCAGGGGAGGGTACTTACCTTGGAACCTCGTGCAAGCCTTTAAACCTAGGGCTATTGTGTGACTTGCTTGTGTGTGCTACATGTTTGTGATTGAGCATAACATCATGACATCATCATGCATCATAAGCATAGAATTTTCACTAACCATTTCAAGGACCAAAGGATTTATCTTTGTTCTTTGTTGCAGGTCATGGCTTCTGCTCGTAGAAACACCATCAGGATCAACTTTGTGGGCATACCTGCTAAGCTTAAAGAGTTGGTTTCTCAAGTGTCTGATCACTCCCAGTTCATCAAGAGACATGGTCACCTACTGGATCTAGTCACTTCAGGGTTCAATGAAGACATGATGAGTGTCTTGTTTCAGTTCTTTGATCCTAAGCACCATTGCTTCACATTCCCCGACTATCAGCTGGTTCCTACAATGGAAGAGTTCTCTAAACTTCTGGGTATACCTGTTCTTGATCAAAGACCCTTCACAGGCTTGGAAAAAGAGCTTAAACCTGAGGTTATTGTTGCAGCTCTACATCTGAAGAAGTCTGATATTGTTCTAGAAACGAGAAGCGGAGTTAAGGGTATTCTTGCTAAGGTGTTGATAGAGAAGGCTCAAGTGTTCTTGAAGGCTATGAGTCATGATGCTTTTGAGGAGATCTTAGCCTTGCTGATTTATGGCTTAGTGTTGTTCCCCAATCCAGATCAGTTCATAGATGTTCATGCCATCAACATTTTCCTGAGTCACAATCCAGTGCCTACATTGCTTGGAGACATCCTGCATTCTCTTCACACCCGTACTACAAGGGCAAGAGGAACTTTGATGTGCTGCATACCTTTACTTTCTAGGTGGTTTATTTCTCACCTTCCTCGCTCAGTAATGAAGAATGAGCAAGGGTTCAGATGGTCCAAGAGGATCATGTCACTTTCTCACTCAGACATCCATTGGTGCTCCAGATCTATGGAGAATGTCACCATCATTGACCGTTGTGGGGAGTTTCCTAATGTGCCACTTCTAGGCATAAGAGGAGGCATCACCTACAACCCCTCTCTAGCTTTACGACAGTTTGGTTACGCCCGGAGCGATGGTCCACATGATATGTTGATTCAGGGCATTGTGTTTGATTACGACAACGATCTTCAGGGTTACCGTCAGAAATTCATACGAGCTTGGGGAAAGGTAAACAGGGTTGACAGCAAGACACTGGAGCCTAAGTACACTATTCCTATGGAGGCTTATCTCAGATGGGTACGATCTCGTGCTCAGACACTCATGATGCCATATCCTGCCGTCCTACCAGTTACCATGGAACCTGTTGCTGAAGGAGACACAGCTTATACCATCCTTCACCCAGACATGCCTACTGATATGGAAGACTTGCAGAGATCATGGATCCAATTGAAAGAGCAAAGGGATACTTTCGAGGCTCATTACAAAGCAAGCCAAGAAAAGATTCTGGAGCTAACAAAGCTACTTCACGAGGAACGAAACCTCAACTCATACCTCAATACAAAGAGGAAACGTCCATGGGAGACTTAAAACCCCACCTTTTGTACTTATTTTATTTCATTTTTTGTAAGCCTAAAAGGCAAAACAAAGTTATTACTAATAAAAGTTTACTTTCGTGTTTGTCTAAGCAAATTTAAATCCTGCGGTCCTTGAAAACATTGCATATGCATTCACATATCATTTCATTGCATCACAGGTTTATAGTTGTGCACAGGTTTCTCATCTTCTCGCTGTTTATTTCAGCAATGGCTCTTGAACAATCAGTTAAGGATCTTCAGGCACAGAATGCACAGTTCCAAGAGCTGATCCTGAACCTGTCCAAGGGGCAGGATGAATTGAAGGCACTGCTGGCCAAGAAGACTAAGAAGGCTAGAAGGTCTGCTGGGTTGATCAACATGGGAAGAAGGTTCAAAGGTCTTGCCAAGACCAAAGAACCAGCTGAAGACTATGAATCTGAGGAATCTGAGCAAGAGGTAGGCAGTCTCCACCACACAATGGGGGACTCTGATTCTGAGGCTAACTACTACCATGAGCCTAATGAAGACAAATTCAAGATGCTGGTAGATAGGATGGATGCTATGGAGTTGCAGAAGTCATCTGGGCTGGATTTTGAGGATTTGAGCTTGATATCTGGGGTAGTCATACCCATTGGGTTCAAAGTTCCTACATTTGTTGTCTATGATGGGGTCTCTTGTCCCAAACTTCATCTGAGGTCCTATGTCAAAAGAATTCAACCCCACACTGCTGATAAAAAGTTGTGGATCCATTTCTTTCAAGAGAGTTTATCTGGAGCTCAGTTGGAGTGGTATTATCAGTTGGAGAGTGTCAATATCAGAGACTGGAATGATCTTGCTGAAGCTTTCTATAAGCAGTACCAATACAATGCTGACTTAGCCCCCACTCGCATGCAGCTTCAGAGCATGTCTATGGGTGCCAAAGAAAGTTTTAAAGAGTATGCTCAGAAGTGGAGAGATTTAGCTGGAAGAGTTCAACCCCCTTTGACTGACAGGGAATTGGTTGATATGTTCATGTGTACGCTGAATGGTCCGTTCTACAGTCATCTCATTGGAAGCTCATCATCTGGCTTCACTGAGTTGATCATGACAGGAGAGCGAGTAGAGAATGGTATAAAGAATGGTAAGATCCATGTGGGCACTTCTTCATCAGGTGCTGCAAAAAAGCCTCCCACAGGGAAGAAAGAATCTAATGCTGTTTATGGTTAGCCTGATCGTAACAGAAGGCATCAGTCTGTCAGTGCGGTTCATATTTCAAATCCAACTCCTGCACCAACAGAGCAGCCACAGGGAAACCAACAGAGGGCTAGAAGACAGTTCACGAAGATCAACATGTCGATGGCTCAGGCATTGCAACATTTGTTGAAGGCTGAACTTATTACTTTGAAAGAGGCTCCTCAGAATCCCAATGTTACCTCTCCCAGGTACAATCCCAATGCACGGTGTGCATACCATTCAAACTGTCAGGGACATGATACTAATAACTGCTGGGTCTTGAAGAATAAAATTCAGGATATGATTGATGCTGGAGAAATTGAGTTTGATCCTCCAGGTACTCCCAATGTGATTACTGCTCCAATGCCGAATCACGAGAAGACTGTCAACGCCACTGAAGAAGATCTACATGTTTATTCAGTTATGGAATTGACCACACCACTGTCTGTTATCAAAAAGAGGTTAGTACAAGCTGGGATCTTTCCAGGTTGTCGTGAAGATTGTTTGTATTGTACTTATAAGCCGGATAGTTGCTTCATATTGAGAGATGGAATTCAGCGTCTCATGGATAAGTATACTATAGTATTTCAGAGGACTCCGTCGTCTGTAGAAAGTATGGTGGATCATCTGACTCAAGGTAGGAAGACTGAAGAGGTTGACATGGTTGACAAAGTACCAATAAGAATCACTTCAAAGGGTCCTATTAAAATCACTCATCAGGGTCCAATCAAGATTACTGCTGAAGGTCCTATGAAAGTTGTTGCTGAAGCCAGAGTAGCTCCTGTGGTCATTACCACTCCTGGTCCTATTCCATATACGTCTGACAAAGCTGTGCCTTGGCACTATGGGTCTGATGTTTACATCCATGGTGTTAAGCAAGAGCCTGTAGCTGATGTGCCTGTTGATGTTGACAATATTGCTGGATCTAGCAAGATCACTCGTAGTGGAAGATTTTTCTCTCCTCCAGATACTTCCAAGAATGCAGTTACTCCTGCTGCTACCTCCACCACTGATGCTCGGGGCAAGGGTCCTGTTATTGAGCCTATATCTACTAATGTGCCAGCCGCTGATGACCTCTCTAAGCAGATGGAAGAAGTATTGAAAATCATTCGCAAGAGTGATTATGACATTGTTGATCAGTTGGGGCATACTCCCTCAAAGATTTCTATGCTGTCCTTATTGTTATGTTCTGAGGCTCATGCCAAGTCATTGATCAAGTTTCTAAAGATGGCTCATGTACCCAGTGCAATTTCTGTTGACCAATTTGAGAACTGTGTTGCCCACCTGACCTATGACAATGGGTTAGGATTTTCTGATGCTGATTTGACCCCTGCCAAGAGGGATCATAATAGGGCCTTGCATATTTCAATTGAATGCAGGGGCACTACCCTGTCACATGTGCTGATAGACAACGGTTCCTCCTTGAATGTGTTGCCTAAGGAAGTCCTGAACAAGCTGAGTCCTGAAGATGTTGTGCTGAAGCCCAGTAATATTGTGGTAAAGGCTTTTGATGGTTCTAGACGAGTAGTGCATGGAGAAATTGATCTTCCAATCCAAGTTGGTTCCCAGGTATTTACTGCTACATTTTATGTGATGGATATTCGTCCTTCATACTCTTGTCTGCTTGGTCGTCCCTGGATCCATGGGGCAGGTGCTGTGACCTCTACATTGCGCCAAAAGTTGAGATATCCGGTGAATGGAAAGGTTGTTACTGTCTATGGAGAAGAAGAATACTTTGTCAGCCATGTAAACACTTTCAAGTATCTGGAAATGGAAGGTGAATACATTGAGACTCCGTGTCAGACATTTGAAGTGGTTCCCTGGGTTGTTAATGATTATGTAGCTCCTCCTGTTGTGAAGAAAGTTCCTGTGGTCACCAGAAAGCCTCCAACAATGGCAATGGCCTCCCTCAATGATGCTAGAGCTGTGGTGGATGAAGGTGGTTGTACTATTTGGGGTCAGCTTCCTGATATTCCATACAAGTCTGACAAGTTTGGTTTGGGTTTCACTGCAGAGTCCCAGAAGGCTGTTCGTCGTGCTCGTGCTGCCCGTATCACTAATCAAGGGGTTGTGAAGGACCAGATTAATGCTGTGGGAGATCAAGATGAAGACTACAACCTGGATGCTTGGATTTTTCCTACTGTGGGTGCTGGACTCAATAATTGGAAAGCTGAAGATGTTATCCCTATCTCCTATAGTCAGGAGTAAATACTATTACTGTGTTATGTTTTAAGTTTGTAATTTCTGAACAATTGAACTTTCAAGCCATGTGCCTTACCCGGGGCACAACGGTGTGCTTGTTACTGGTTGTCATTTCATTTGCATACTTCATTCAATAAAATCAATGGACGTTTCGTTTTAGTAAATATTGTGTTCCTTGTCTTTCTTTTCTTTTATTTTCGTTTTATCAACTATGTGTTCTTACACACACCCACATCACTAAATGCAGATCCTCATCCACTCTGGATCCTGTTGATAACAGTTCTACTATTGCCAATTATAATTTCGAGAATCCGATCTATCAAACTGAAGACGGAAATGAGGACGATTGTGAAATACCTGTAGAGCTTGCTAGGTTGTTACAACAAGAAGAGAAAGCTATACAGCCACATGAAGAGCCAGTCGAAGTTGTGAATTTGGGAACTGAAGAAAACAGAAAAGAGATCAAGATAGGGGCTGATTTAGAGGACGGTGTCAAGAACAGGTTGATTCAGATGTTACGTGACTATGTGGAGATCTTTGCTTGGTCTTATGAAGATATGCCAGGGTTGGATACAGACATTGTGGTTCACCGTTTACCAGTGAAAGAAGATTGTCGTCCAAAGAAGCAGAAGGTTCGTCGTATGCGTCCTGAAATGTCAGAAAAGATCAAGGCAGAGGTAATGAAACAGTTCAATGCAGGGTTCTTAGCAGTGACTTCTTATCCTCAGTGGGTTGCAAATGTGGTACCAGTTCCTAAGAAGGATGGTAAGGTACGTATGTGTGTGGACTACAGAGATTTGAACAAGGCTAGCCCTAAAGATGACTTTCCACTTCCTCATATTGATATTCTGGTAGACAACACTGCTCAGCATAAGGTATTCTCTTTTATGGATGGTTTCTCTGGTTACAATCAAATCAAGATGGCACCCGAAGATATGGAGAAGACAACATTTGTGACACAGTGGGGCACCTTTTGCTATAAGGTAATGCCATTTGGTTTGAAGAATGCAGGGGCAACATATCAGCGTGCTATGGTGGCTTTGTTTCATGATATGATTCATCATGAGATAGAGGTATATGTAGATGATATGATAGCCAGGTCTCAGAACGAAGAGCAACATCTTGATCATCTGCACAAATTGTTTGAGAGGTTGAAAAAATACAAGTTGAGGTTGAACCCAAACAAGTGTACTTTTGGAGTTAGATCTGGAAAGCTCCTGGGTTTCATTGTCAGTGGAAAAGGTATTGAAGTAGATCCTGCAAAAGTGAAAGCTATACGAGAGATGCCAGCTCCCCGTACTGAGAAGGAGGTTAGAGGTTTCTTGGGACGATTGAACTACATTGCAAGATTTATTTCCCAATTAACTACCATCTGTGAGCCAATTTTCAAGTTGTTGAAGAAAGATCAGGTGATGGAATGGAATGATGAGTGCCAGACTGCCTTTGATGAAATCAAGAGATATCTGCTAGAACCACCAATTTTGATGCCACCAGTTGATGGAAGACCCTTGATTATGTACTTAACAGTGTTAGACAAATCAATGGGGTGTGTGTTGGGGCAACATGACGAGTCTGGTCGAAAAGAGCAGGCAATATACTACCTTAGCAAAAAGTTTACCGACTGTGAAACAAGATACTCACTGCTCGAGAAAACTTGCTGCGCTTTGGCATGGGCTGCTCGCCGACTAAGACAATATATGTTGACCCATACTACCTTATTGATTTCAAAAATGGATCCAATCAAGTACATATTTGAGAAACCTGCTCTCTCTGGAAGAATTGCAAGATGGCAAATGATCTTGACAGAATATGACATACAGTATACTACTCAGAAGGCCATTAAGGGAAGTGTTGTTGCTGATCATTTGGCTCATCAAGCAGTAGATGATTATCAGTCAATGAATTTTGAGTTTCCTGATGAAGACATTATGATTATTACCAAAGAACCTGGACAATATGACGGACCTGAACAAGGATCCCGATGGACTATGGTTTTTGATGGTGCCTCTAATGCACTTGGTAATGGTGTTGGTGTTGTGATTAGTTCCCCTGAAGGTTGTCATACCCCGATTACTGCTAGACTTTGTTTCCATTGTACCAATAACATGGCTGAATATGAGGCATGTATCCTGGGTATTAAAGCTGCTATTGATATGAAGATTCAGTTCCTTGATGTGTATGGAGATTCAGCCCTGGTAGTAAGTCAGATTAAAGGAGATTGGGATACCAAGCATGATAACCTCATTCCTTACAGAGAGCATGTGTTGTCTTTGATCCCACATTTCAAAGAAATTACCTTTGAGCACATTCCACGAAGAGAAAATCAGTTGGCAGATGCTTTGGCCACCATGGCATCCATGTTTGAGATCAGTTGGGATGATGAAGCTCCCAAGATTACTATTGATAGATTTGAAAAGCCTGCATATTGCAATGAGATTGACACTGAAGGGGCAGCGGAGAAGCCTTGGTTCTATGAAGTAAAAAGATATCTTGAAGCTCAGGAATTCCCTGAAGGGGCATCTGTCAAAGATAGGAAGTTCCTGAAAAGGTTTTCTGCTAAGTTCTTCTTGAGTAATGGCATTTTGTATAAGCGCAATCATGATTCAACTTTGCTTCGGTGTGTGGATAAGAAGGAAGCAATTGAGATTATGGAAGATATGCATGATGGGATCTTTGGCACTCATTCTAGTGGTCATACTATGGCAAAGAAGATATTGAGAGCAGGTTACTATTGGTCTACCATGGAAGCTGATTGCTATCAACACTCCAGAACATGTCACAAGTGTCAAATTTATGCCGATAAAGTCCATATACCTCCATCACCATTGAACGTGTTGACTGCTCCTTGGCCCTTTGCCATGTGGGGCATTGATATGATTGGTGAGATCAAACCTACTGCTTCTAATGGGCATCGTTTCATCTTGGTTGCTATTGATTACTTCACGAAGTGGGTAGAGGCAGCTTCATTTGCATCTGTTACCAAGAATGTTGTGGCTCGATTCATTAAGAACAATCTCATATGTAGGTATGGCATCCCTGAAAGGATTATCACTGACAATGGCTCTAATCTGAACAACACTATGATTATTGATCTCTGCACGCAGTTCAAGATTAAGCATCACAACTCTTCTCCGTATCGTCCAAAGATGAATGGGGCAGTTGAAGCTGCTAATAAGAACATTAAGAAGATTGTACAGAAGATGACTGTTACTTATAAGGATTGGCATGAGATGTTACCATTTGCTCTTCATGGTTATCGTACCACAGTACGTACTTCAACAGGGGCAACCCCATTCTCCTTAGTCTATGGTATGGAAGCAGTTTTGCCCATTGAAGTTCAGATTCCCTCCTTGAGAATTATGAAGGATGCAGGCTTGGATGAAGATGAGTGGATTCAGACTCGACTCGACCAGATAAATTTGATTGATGAGAAGAGGTTAGCAGCAGTTTGTCATGGCCAGATGTACCAGAAACGGATGATCAAAGCTTTTAACAAGAAGGTTAAGCCAAAGGTATATCAGGCTGGTGACTTGGTAATCAAGCGTATCATATTACCACAGGGTGATCCTAGGGGCAAGTGGACTCCAACATATGAGGGACCATTTGTAGTCAAGACAGTGTTTTCAGGAGGTGCCATGATACTGACTACAATGGATGGTGAAGACTTCCCACAACCTGTAAACGCAGACATAGTTAAAAAATACTACGCATAAAAAGAGACCCGCTAGGTTGACAGGTCTAGGCAAAAATAAGGGCATCCCGGCAAACCAAAAGGGTTTGGGCAAAAATTAGGGATATATATAAAAAGATGTACACCCGGCAAGTCGAAAACCTGAAAAGGCGGCTTGGGCAAAAAAGGGTATCCCGGTGGATTGAAAACCTGAAAGGGCAATCCAGGCAAAAGTTAGGGATTAAAGCGTATGACTATGTCTCGTTTGGATCACCCATGAAACTGCAACCAGTTGTACTACTTACTCAAGCTCGAACAGATAAAGCTCAATCCAATCATTTCCGTCTCAACAGCAGAAGATGAGATACTTGAAGATAATGGCAATAGTAGAGCTGAAACTCAATAGGATTGTTTCCCAAATAGCTGATTTTCCCTGTTTTGTAAAAACTTTATGGCAAAATCCTCTTACTAGGGTTTATGTCTCCTTGTACAAATTTACCCGTGTATGGGTCACTTCTTGATATAAATAAATTCCATCTTTTGAATCCAGATTTACTTTTACCCTATTTACATAAGCGAAACGTCCATTGGTTGTATTTGAGTGCATGTATGCTTTTGAATATGATTGATGTTTACCAAAAATGCATGAATGCTTTTAATATGATTGATGTTTACCAGAAATGCATAAAAATGCAGTAATAGTATTTACTAAGGACGAACGAGGGAAGGATTTCAACGAAGCTTCGCCGGTTCACCTTTACAAGACAGTTACAAACTCTCAGTAGGACGAATCCATCTTCATAAAGTCTTATCTCCCCTGGAATTTATATCCATCTCTTTTATCCTCATACGGATATACGGGAAATTACTTTCCAATAAGGATACGACGAACGAAGACGGGTGTTCTATCTACTCTACTATCAATCGAAGACGGGATGTTATATCTACCCTACCATCAAACGAAGACGAAGGTTATATATACCTTATTATCCCCAGCATCCGGGAGGTGATATATACCTTACTATCCCCAGCATACGGGAGGTTATCTATACCCTGTTATCCCCAGCAGACGGAAGGTTATGTATAATATAGTCTTCAACAATGAATCGGGATTTATCTTCCCTGGCCAGCAGTTGTTATACGAAGATATCCAGACTCTTCCGGCAGTATCATATCATACATACATCATTTACATCATACCATAACATGCATATCCATGAGTGCATAGTACATTACTTAAGTGCATCATATTATACATGCATACATAATGCATAAAATAACACTATCATACAGAATGCTACCTTGTTTTCAGGTTAATTATCCAACAAATGATCATCAGGATTGCTCTATCCTCCTGAAGAGATGCTGTTACATCAGGATTACTCCAGTCTCCTGAAGGCATATCATACTATTACCTCAGGGTTGCTTCATCCTCCTGACAACTTCTCATTGTTTCAAGACTGCTTTAGAGCTATTGATTGCTCTATCCTCCTGAAATCATATTATTACTTCAAGACTGCTTTAGAGCTATTGATTGCTCTATCCTCCTGAAATCATATTATTACTTCAAGACTGCTTTAGAGCTATTGATTGCTCTATCCTCCTGAAATCATGTTATTACTTCAAGACTGCTTTAGAGTTATCATTATTGATTGCTCTATCCTCCTGAAATCATATTATTACTTCAAGACTGCTTTAGGGTTATCATTATTGATTGCTCTATCCTCCTGAAGACATGCTGTTACATCAGGATTACTCCAGTCTCCTGAAAGCATATCATCAATCTCTCAAGATTGCTCTACCCTCTTGAAATTATATTGTTACCTCAGGACAGCTCCAGCCTCCTGATAGCTTCTCATATATCAAGATTACTCTATCCTCCTGAAGACATGCTGTTACATCAGGATTACTCCAGTCTCCTGAAAGCATATCATCAATACCTCAGGACTGCTCCAGACTCCTGACAGTTTTCATTATACCTCCATATTTTGGACTGCTTTATCTTCCAAGAAATATATCTGAAGAACTTTCCCCTAGTGGCATCTTTAAGCCCACTCAATCATATTCAACTAGCCATCTGTATCACTCTAATGCACTGGTGAGTGCAAATTTTTGGGCTTTTGTGTTCAATCCCCTTCAACCTTCCAGGTCACGACTGGCAAATATACCAATCTAACCCCTCAGGTTTCAGAAAATTGAACAGGGGCAGCTGTTGCACCCCAAAATTTGCCCTCACAATACAAGACTTTGTGTGCTAAGAAGGTTCACAAGGTTCACAAGTTTCTCAATGCTTATATAACCTTTCATGAGGTTCATGAAGTCTACAAGTCACTTCTTGAAGGTTCACAAGGTTCACAAGCTTCTCAACATTTACAAAACCTTTCATGAGGTTCATGAAGTCCATAAGTTGCTTCTTGAAGGTTCACAAGGTTCACAAGTTCCATAATGCTTTCAATACCTTTCATGAGGTTCATGAAGTCCACAAGTTACTTCTTGAAGGTTCACAAAGTTCACAAGACTCACAATGATTACAAAGCTCTCCTGAGAATCATGAGGTCTACAAAGCCACTTCATGAAATTCACAAGGTTCACAAGCTTCACAATACCTCCCATGAGTATCACAAGACATTTTATGATGGTTCACAAGGTTCATAAGGTTCACAATTGGTCAGAAGAGTTGATAATTCCCTTAGACAAGGCACCTCCTAGGCAGTGCATCCAAAACTAGGGTTTTGACTTTAATCAGGCTAAATGGACTTCCAATACCTCAAGTGAGCTTCATAACATCTTATATGTGTATAAGAACCCCCATGACAAGTTTCAAGACTTTTCTCAAAAGTTTGCTCAGTCAGATGATCAGATAAGTCAAAATCAGTCAGTACAGTTAAAAAGTCAAACTGAGGTCAACTGTGGTCAAACCAAAGTCAAACTTCATGATTTTTTGCCAACATCAAGTATATGAAGTAAAATTCATCATTTGATCAAGGGTTGATCATGATTCATCAAGGAGATTCCAGATCATCAATACTCAGGAGTTTCTAAATTAGGGTTTCCTTAGTAAAAGTCAACTGAACTTTGACCAGCCATAACTTTCACATACTTCATCACCAAGTCTCCATCCAAAGCTCATTTTGAAGGAAATTGAATTCTCTACAACTTTGATGTTTCAAGTTAAGCCCAAAAATGCTTCATTTGGAAGATATGAGCTAAGACATTATAGGTCATTTCAAAAGTCAACAAAAAGTCAACAACTTCAAAAGGGCATAACTTGAGATTGGTAAATGATATGGACCTGAAACCAATGGTGTTGTTTAGAGGACTCTTCAAGCTTTCCAAAAAGTCCAAGAACACCCTCATACCTTTATAATTGAGGGAGATATGCTCTTGCAAAGTTGGGAAATTTTGTGATGGTTTATATTGAAAATGGGGGTCTAGAACCAATTCCTTCCAAATGGGCTTGCTAAATTGTGATCCAATCCACATCATATCATCATGCACGACCCAATTGACCAAAATTCAGAATTTTTATTATTTTATTTTTATTTATTATTGATTTAATTCATAAAAATCATTTTAAATAAATATAAAATATGAAAATCTATTTTTGGGTGAAGATTGAGTTTCTAGAATTTCATAAATGTTGATTGAATTTGAAAGAGAAAGGAATCATGAGATTGATCCAAGAATAGCAAGTCTTCATGAACAAATATTTGACTTTTACACCATGATCTTTTTCAATCTTTTTTGGATCAAATCTCCACACAACCAATGAGTTTTCTTAACCTAATTCACTCACATATATATACTAAACACAAACCTAACATGTTTTCACGAATTCCAGCAGCCAAGGGTAAGTTTCAAAAACTAAAAAATTCATCAAAAAAAGTGAAATTCGGATTCCATCTTCCAAGGCTCTAAAAGGTAAAATAAGAACATGGTTGGCTTCCTTGGACATCATGGATCATGAATCATCATTCATAAGCATTCAAATCATGCCCTAATGACAAACCCGAAGCTTGTTTATGCTTGACAAAACTTTTTTTCGATTGCATTAATTTGTTGTGTTTCAATGAAATTTGCTTGGCTAATGTTGTTTGTCATGTGCTATAGATCGTTTCTGGACAAAAAAATTGAAGCTTCCTTGCTTAGAACAGACGCGGCCATTATTAGGGTTTAGAGCTCAATTTTAGGGTTTAATGATTCAACAAATATAAATGAATTCTGGACACATAGGAAGGTTCTATGAGATACAAGGATCATAAAACTGTAATTAATTTCATGAATCATTGCTGTTTGGTATGAGTTTGATTTTCGCAGGTTTGACACCATGAAGAACTTGCAATAGATTTCGCAGGAAAATTCAAAAGGAAATTCGCAGGAAATTTGGGGAAGAAGAAGGTCTTTCGCGCGCTCAGGAAATTCAAATATTGTTGAAAATATTTTATGAATTATGTTTGATTTGTTTATCACAAGCGTGCTTGTGGTTCAGTGGTAAGACTGATGCGTGTATATTGTGAGGACACCAGTTCGATTCTTGGCCAGTGCATTGTTTTTGTTCTTATTTTTCAGGATAACAAGAAGATGTAATATATTATGATATGTTATCACCATATGACCAGAAGGGCTCTCCCAGCCAGGCGGTCAAGCATGCGCGTATACATTCATAAGGTCCTGGGTACGATTCCCACCCCAGGCCTTTTTGTTTCTTTATTTTTTTCTGGATTTTTCAGGCAAAGCACAAAACAAATTCTCCTCCCTTCATTGTTGCCTGCGTGTGGGCTAGCCTGATGGTTATTGTTGTTGCTGGCAAGTGTGATGTCATGGGATCAAATCCCAACCAGGTAAGTTTCTCTCTTTTTTGCAATTTTTCTATTTTCTTTTATTTAATTATTAAAATCATATGTATATAAATATAATTAAAATAATGTTATAGACATATGTTCAATATAATTCAAATTCTATATTTTTTTTCCTGAAAAATTATTTTTATAATCATGTAAATAAATTATAATATGTATATTAGCTAAAATAATCTTATATTACAAACCCTAAAATATTTTCTAAAATAAAACTTAATTCTATTTTTCTAAATAATTTTATAATTGTTATATATATATTTATTTATTTCTTTAATATGATTCTTGTAAATTTTGTAAATATTTTCTATGAATATGATAATGTGTAAACATTTTTTAATAATTATTGATATATATTTAGAAATAACTAAAATTTGTAATAATTAAAATTTATAATTTATATTATGTTTAAAAATTTTCATGTTATAGTAATTATTTAAATATTCATATTTCTAAATAAGTCTTTATACATTGAAATCCAATTTTTTTTATTATTCTAATTATGTCATTATAATATTTTTATTTAATTCTATTTATTTTAATTATTGTTACTAACCATGTTACTATTATCTTATATTTTTATTATTATTTCTCTAACCTTGTTTATTTTTCTAATTATTATTATTATTATTTTATTCTCACTAACCTTATTTTTTTTTAATTATATTTATCACTAACCCCTATTTTAGTTACTTATTTATTTTTGCTTATTATATTTATTTTGCTATATATTTATATTTTTTGCTATTTATTATTTTTATAATTATGTTGTAATTGTTTCTCGGATGTAAATTTTGTAAACATTTAATTATTTAATTATTGCTATGGTTAGTAATTTAGGGAGTGTAAATATGTATTCTCTTAAAATTAATTCTAGATCACTTTTAATTACAAGATAAATAATATTGAACACTCACACACGTAAGTCGATTTTTAATCGCCGTCTCACTTTCTAAGGTTATCCCTCAAGTTGCCTAAATCATAAGGTCAAGTGGGGTGTATAAAGCAAGTCCCTTTAAAAAGAAAAATCATCAAGTCCCTCATGGTTGCCTTTACGAATCAAGTCCCTTCGAATAAATGATGATAGTCCCTCCTATATGCTTATTACACCCCACGGTTGCCTTCATAAAACAGAATGTCCCTCTTATGTCCCTTACATCCAAGGTAATGACTACCTACTCCTTAATAGTAGGGATAGTCTTACCAATGAAAGGATAAAGAACAAGAAAGACTTAAAACTTTAGGGTAGGTTCCTCTTATGTACTTGCTCACTTCAAACTTTTCAAACACTTAAACAAATTTCAAACAAATTTTCAAAAACAAGTTTTTACGCATCCATACATGGATCATTATCAACTATTCTGAAAATTTTTCTATTCACACACTACACTTTCAAAAACAATTCAAAAGTGAGCTAAGTAACTAAGAGCCCAGGGATAACCATGGATGTAAAGGGTGCTAACACCTTCCCTTTACATAACCTACCCCCCGGACCCAAAAATCTTTTTAAAAGGTCTTTCCTGTTCTTTTATGCCTTTCCTTTGGATAAAATAAAAGTCGGTGGCGACTCTTGCTATCCGCAACATAACTAAAGTCAGTTCTCCCACCGTGTTACAGGCACAATTAATGATTTTCCAGCATACGGGAATCTATCTGGGTATAGCATTAAAGGTCAACGTGCGTGTCCTGTTTGTGAAGACGGAACCGATACGATTCGATTGGAACTTTGCCAGAAGAATGTGTTTCTCGGTCATCGTAGATTCTTACATTCTAAACATCACTACCGTGGGTGGAGAAAAGCATTCAATGGAGACACCGAACATCGTAGAGCTCCACCCGCATTGTCAGGTGAACAAGTTTTTGAAAAGGTGAAAGATGTGCGTACTGAGTTTGGCAAGCCTTTTGCACATAAGATTGCGAAAGGTGGGTGGAAGAAAAGGTCGATATTTTTTGAATTGCCATATTGGAAGTCTTTGTACGTGAGACATTTTCTCGATGTTATGCATATTGAAAAAAACGTATTTGAAAGTGTTATCGGTACATTACTCAATATAAAAGGCAAGTCTAAGGATGGCCTTAAAGCAAGGGAGGACATGTTAAAAATGGGAATGAGAACTGAATTAGCACCCGTGAAGAAAGGAAGACGAACATATCTACCACCTGCTGCTTTTACCTTATCTAGAAAGGAGAAAAAAAAATTTGTGTAAGTCTCTGAGTGAAGTTAAGGTTCCAGAAGGATACTCATCAGATATCAGAAGACTTGTTTCTATGAAAGACCTCAAGTTGAAGAATTTGAAGGCACGTGATTGCCATGTTATAATGGAACATTTTCTACCGATAGGTATACGTTCTATTTTGCCAGAAAAAGTAAGAAGTGCCATAACTAAATTGTGTTTTTTCTTTAGGTCAATCTGTAGTAAGGTGATCGATCCCGAGATCTTACCAACACTACAAAAAGAGATTGTAATTACCTTGTGTGAGCTTGAAATGTATTTTCCTCCGTCGTTTTTTGACATAATGGTTAATTTAGTTGTTCATCTTGTGAAAGAGACACAGTTGTGTGGACCAGCTTATATGAGATGGATGTACCCTGCTGAACGGTATATGAAAATATTAAAAGGGTACGTGAAATACCGAAGTCGACCAGAGGGTTGTATTGTTGAACGATACATTGTTGAAGAAGCTGTTGAGTTTTGTACTGAATATTTGTCTAACGTTCAATCGATTGGACTCCCCAGAGCTCAGATTTTCGAAAAAATGGAAGGTAAAAAATTAATTGGGAATAAAATTGTGACAATATCAAGGGATGAACGGGATCAAGTTCATTTGTATGTTCTGCACAATAATAATGAGGTTGAGCCATATGTTGAAATGCACAAGGATGTACTCCGAAGGTTAAATCTGAACAGAAATGAAAATTGGATAGTTATAGAGCACAATCAAAGTTTCATACAATGGTTGAAGGATCATATTTATTCGAAGCGCTCTTCAGATCCTTCTTCGGTAACAGAAAGGTTGAGATGTTTGGCATATGGTCCAAGTTTGCATGTGTTTTCTCATAGCGCATACTCAATTAATGGATACACATTTTATACCAAAGAACAAGATGATAAGAGTACTATGCAAAATAGTGGTGTCACCGTGCTAGCTGAAGCAATGCATATATCAAGTATGAAGGACTTAAACCCCAAATATGCAAATTTGTCATATTTTGGAGTTATTGAGCACATTTGGGTGTTTGATTACGAGAAGTTTCAGATTCCCATCTTTGGTTGCAAGTGGGTGAATAGTAGTGGCATACGAATGGATAAGTCTGGATTTTTGCAAGTTGATCTTACTAGGGTGGGGTACAAAGATGAACCTTTTATTCTAGCATCTCAAGCTAAACAAGTGTTCTATGTGAATGACCCGAAGAGTACAAAATGGTCTATAGTGCTTTTCTCTAACAAAGTGACTAATGATAGCGGTGTCGATCAATGTGATATTGATGTTGAGAATGAGTCATGCATTAGATAGAATGAGTTGAATAGAAATGATGAAGTTGAGGATCTTATACCGGATGAGTCATATATAAGAAACGATCATAATGAGGGAATTTGGATCAATTCATCTGTACGCATTGCTAAGAAACAAGTGATTAATATTCCAACAAAGAAAAGAAAGAGATGTTAGTGACTGAGGTAAATTATGCATGGTTTCTTTATTTTTTTGTTTTCAATTGCTTTGATTATAAGTTATATCTGATAATGCATGATTTCATTATATTTTTGTTTTAAATTGCTTTGATTATAAGTTATATCTGATAATGCATGATTTCGTTATATTTTTGTTTTCAATTGCTTTGATTATAAGTTATATCTGATAATGCATGATTTCTTTATTTTTTTGTTTTCAATTGCTTTGATTATAAGTTATATCTGATAATGCATGATTTCGTTATATTTTTTTTTTCAATTGCTATGATTATAAGTTATATTTGATATTTGATGGTTTCCTTGGTTTATTACAGGTTAGACATGGCTGATGACCAACATGAGGAAGTTAGTAAAAAAGTATCTGCGGAAGAAGAAATTCGAAGAGGCATCACAGTAATGAGAAGGGTGGTCCAAGGAAGATCTCGAGGCATCATACTAGATGTCTATTGGAGCCACCAGGGACAACTTATAGAACCTAATGGGCATACCTTAACTAGTTTTATCGGTGCACTAGTAAGGAATGAAATTCCCATTACCTGTGATGATTGGAGAAACAAAGAGCTGAATGACTCCAAAGAAAAAATTTGGAGTGAGATAAAGGTACAATCATTTGGCCCTTAATTATACGGTATCAATTATGTTTTTTCAATTACCGGTACTAACTATCAATCTGTATGTTTTTCTTAGCGATGTTTTAACATCGAAGAAGAAAGAAGAGGTTTTTGTATGAAATTGGCCGGAAAGCTTCTAAGAGGGTTTCGAACATTTTTATCATCCAAGTTCCTTAGGGATGTGGATGGTAATTATGTGGATGCGGAGCTTCCTAAAAAATATGAAAGTTTGATATCAGCTGAAGAATGGGAAGCTTTCAAATCCAAACGACAAGACCCGGTTTTTAAAAGAATAAGTGCCACAAATCGGGAAAGAGCATCAAGTCCCGCATATCCGTACCGAAAAGGATGTGTCGGATATGGACGCTTAGAACAATCCATGGTAAGTATTTATAAATTGAGATAACAAATTTGTTCATCATATATTAGTTTTATCTGATCAAATTGTATGACTTAATGTGTAGCTGCAGAAGGAGAAAAGTTCAGAAACATCTCTTCCTGCACATGTTTTGTGGAAGGAAGCCCGTGTGGGCAAATCTGGAGTTCCTCAAGAAGAAGTTTTACACGTATACCAGAGATGTGTAAGTATAACATTTTTTCATTAATTGAATAACATTTTTATACACAAATATTTGACAAGTATACGATATTCATCTGATTTTTCAGGAGGCGCTATCTCAGTCTTTATCTCCCGATGATACTAGGAGCATACTTAGTCAGGCATTAGATGTCCCTGAGTATTCTGGTCGGGTGAGGGGTAAGGGATTTGGAGTCACTCCGACCTCCCTGAGTGTTAAAAAAGGAAAGGCTCCTAGTAATCGGGAGCTTCATGCAAGACTGGAAGCCATGCAAGCTGAGCTGGATGCATTGAGGAGAGAAAGAAAGGCTAGCGCCTCAGCATGTTTCAAAGATGGTTCGGACAAAGACAGTATCAACTGTACCTTTCAGCCGAACATTTCAGAGGTAATTACATATAATTGTCTTAAATTGAACTATTTGCTTAAATTATGTATTTGACATCTATACACATTAACAATTTCTTGTTATTATTGGTTTTAGGGCATTTCCCATTGTCAGCTATATTTGTCGTCACCATACTATCGGATGGTTGGCAAGGGAAAAGTGCATAACGTTAGCGGAGTATTACTCCACACTAGAGAGCTCCCTGCTGGATGTTTGAAGGTATCGGTTAATATTGCAGTTGAGCCGAATGCATCATTACCATATCCTAACGATGATTCGGATGCAACAATGGTGGAAGAAGCAGTAGGTTCGTTTGTTGCATGGCCGACAAACCTCATATGCGTAGGATATGAGGTATGCCTAAAACTTATGTTAACTTTAATGTGTATATTCAAAGTTTTTACGCGCATTTTACGTACATATTTTCCTTGGTTATGTTAAATAGACTCCCACAAAATCCAAATCAAAAGATAATGCGATTCCGCGGCATACCGAGTCCGTGGTTTCAAGAAAAGAGGTAATATACAATTATATTACATATATTCATGGAAGTTGTTACATTCTTAATTTGATCTAACTATTTATATGACATGTAGCTTCAAGAAAATGAGGTTAGCAATGCCTCCGCACAACAAAAAAAGGAGGTTAGCAACGCCTCCGCACGGGTAAAAAGTGTTGGTGCTAAGAAGACCGTAGCTAGGAAAAAACCTACCACCAAGTATAGGTCGTGCCTCAGGACATTTCTAGAGATGACCGATATACCGACCGGAGGTGTTCGGACTGTACATATGGAGGTAGGGATTTTCGGCTTTGATTACGACCAAATGATTGGTAATGAAGACTTCATGCAAGTTTTTGGTCGTGAAGAAATCGGCGTCAACGTTGTCAATACATATATTAGGTAAATTCGGTCTACTTTGTTTTATTAATTGAACAACTTATGTTAATGATGTTTACTTATGTTAATCCGGTTTACTTTATGTTTCAAAAGAGGTGTCTAATCTTAATGATGTTTTTATATTAGGTTTTTATATGACAAATTGATGCGCCCCAATGGTTTGGACGTGTCATTCGGATTCTTAGCACCCGCGACCGTCAACTTAAGTTTAATCTTAAGTAGACCGGATACCGTGACGGAGTACGTTCTTCGGATCCTCATGGACAATAAAGATGCAGAGAAGTTGTTTTTTATATCGTTTAATACCGGGTTAGAATTTCATTCTAAATTCATATATTATAATTTTTTTCCAAGTTAACATCTAACATTTGCTTAATCATTACAGTGGACATTGGTTGTTGCTCGCAATCAATCCTATCCGAGAAATCGTGTATTATCTTAACTCGTTAGGAAATGATTGGACAACATACCCGGATATGAAGGTCATAATTGACATGTAAGTGAGAATGTTCAAAATTTTTCTTAGTTTATGTGAATTGTTCTAATTGCTTCATTTTTATTTTATTAGCATCCTACAAGCTTTTCGGGCCCAACGAGATATCCAAACCTCAAGGAGGGGCGCCAACTCCATTACATGGATTCAAGTGGCGGTATATTTTTAATTATCACATTTTTTATTATATTAGTGATGACACTTGATAAAACTTAGTATTTATAATCCATATTTTTTTTTCATATGTAGTGTCCTCAACAACGTAATCAAATAGATTACGGGTATTTCATGTTGAGGTTTATGCGAGATACTCTTGTTTTGGGCCGATTAGAGATTCCCACGGATGTATGTATTTCTAACTTATGAGTTATTTTTATATTTACACATATCTCATATAATTAAATAGTTGAAATTAATTCAAACTATGTTATATTATTATGTAGTACTTTGATGAATTCAAGTGTGCATTTTATACAAAGGATCAAGTGGACGAAATCAAAGAGGAATGGTGTCAATTCATGATAGAGCTCAATGTTTTAAGTAATGACTTGTAAATTTGTAGTATATTGTACATGACTTGTAACTTTGTACATAAATTTGTGTAATTATATTGTACATTTGTAGTATATGTAATGACTTGTAAATGTGTACATAAATTTGTATATATTTTGATACATTTAAGGCAAAATTGGTTTGAATTGGTATATATATATTTGTTAGCCAAAAATTGGTAGAAAAAAAGCCAAAATGGTTTGAAATAGCATATATAAAATGTGATATTTGTCTGCCAAAATTTGGTTGAAAACAGGTAGAAATTCTAGTTTATAAACCTGGAAAATATGTGGTTTAAAACAAAAGCTGCAAAAATTTTCGTATACCTTAGACAGCGCTTTTGGCAAAAGCGCTGTCTAAGGGGAGGCTTAGAAAGCGCTTTTGGCAAAAGCGCTGTCTAAGGGGGGGGGGGGGGGGGCTTAGACAGCGCTTTTGAAAAGCGCTGTCTAAGGTATACCTAAAAAAATTAAAATAGGAGGGGCTTAGAAAGCGCTTTTGGCCAAAGCGCTGTCTAGGGGGGGGGGCTTAGACAGCGCTTTTGAAAAGCGCTGTCTAAGGTATACCTAAAAAAATTAAAATAGGAGGGGTTTAGACAGCGCTTTCACCAAAAGCGCTGTCTAAGGTATAGGGGCTTAGAAAGCGCTTTTTAAAGAGTGTTGTCTAAGGGGGGCTTAGACAGCGCTTTTAAGATTTAAAAAAGCGTTGTCTAAACCTTTAGCAGCGGAGGTTTAGACAGCGCTTTAAAGCGCTGTCTAAGGCTAAAAAAAGCGTTGTCTAAGGTCTTGTTTGGCATAGTGAAATCAATTCTCAATTAAATCAATTAAAGACTCGACAAAACAAATGGGAAAATTAAGTTAGGGCGTTACATCGGGTATCTCTCTCGAAACCGAACCAAACCGGCCCGCGAACACCCCTACTTACAAGCAGATATGACTTACATTTATAGTATTTGATTAAGGGTTATGGTCAAATGTTTTTTTTTATTTAAAGATTCTATGTAAAGAAAAGAAAATTTTATCAAATTACCCATTTTTTTAAATTTTAGTCCCTAATTATCCTACCTTTCAAATTAATTCTAATCTACTCCATCCATTTTATGTATAAAAAATGAATTAAAGAGGAGTACTCAATTAAATTGGCAATTTCTATATTTTTTTAAAAAATTCAGTTACATGTAAATTTTTCTGCAGATTTGATATTACCTGCGGATTTACTTGCGAATTTACCTACAGATATAGATAAATCTGGCAGGTAATGTTAAATCTACAGAAAAATACGCAGGTAACTGAATTTATCTACGAATTTAGTTTTTTGTTATGGAAAGTAATGTAGATTGAGAATTAATTTGAAAAGTGGATTATTTGGGAAATATTTTTTGAAAAAGTGGGATATTTGAGTAATTTTTTTTAAAGAAAATGATGTATTGAATATAAGTTTTTTAAAAATATTTATTTTTTAATTTTATTTATAAAAAAAATAATTGTATTAATTTTTAATGCATTAATTACAAGTATTTTTAAATAAAACATATTTTTTTTTTAAATTCTTAACAAGTTCCTTCGAAACACTTATTAAAAACACTTATCAGCATTTTCCTTTGATAAATTAGGAGTTGAATAAATATGAAGTAATAAAAAATGTATATGTTCACTTACTTTTTGATTGTTTTTAAATAAAGATAATTGTTCATCTCATATTAATCGTCACCTCTTTGCAATATATGTTTGTCTTAATTATTTATTTTTATAAAATATTAATGTTATTCTTTTTTTAAATCAGAATTATGTATATGTTGGTGGGGAATAATTTTCAGCCTATGGTGCAGTGATTGACATGTAAGGTTACCACTTTAATATCTAATAAGTCAGTTAAGAAATCATGATGAGTGTAGTAAAAAGTGAAAATCGAAAAATGTACCTTGGATATCTTGTGATATGACTTTTATACATTGAGTCATTTTGAGTGGATTGACATCAGTTTGAGCATTGACTTCTTGGGTCTTTGGGCGACCCAAAATAGTTCCCCTTAGGCTCGCCAGACGTTATTGAGTTAGAGAAGACTTTAATAGTTGTGGTCGGCCTCTGAGGACATTGTTCACTTTGAACCAGAAGTGATAACACTTGGACTCGATTGAAAAAGTAATAGGGGACAAAAGCATTAAATGTCTTCCAAATATTGAAATGTTTCACTCCTCCTCTAGACGCGTGTCCCTAGGGGTGCAGGTTAGGGCATGATTTCCCTACCCAAAGTGCTTGAGTACTTTGGTCTTTCACTGTTTCTGTTGAGACATTGACTTGGTACCTTTAGATCTTTTTCCTACATTCGATCTAGATCGTTGATTAGTGATTGACTTCCTTATAAAAGGTAGGTTTTTGCCCCTAAGGTATCTTTTCGCTCTCCCTACTACTCCACACTCATTTTTTTGGGGTTAGTTCACTAGTTCTCTTGCTCATGCGTTTTGGCCTTTTGTTGCTTATTTATTTGTTGGCTTGCCTTCTCTCCCTCTCATTTTCACAAGTACGTAATTGTCTTTTTTTCTTTTTTGCATATTATCATGGTTAATACAAGGGATATATCCATAAATGATGCTCTCGAGCTCACCAACAAAATGTTTTCATCATCTAAGAGAATGGATAACCCTGAGTTTGTGGAAATTCTTTATGGCACGAACTTCCCTACCTGCGTCCTATATATGCCTCAAGGTGACTCTGGATTGAGGTTATATTCTTCTGGAGATTTGGATATGAGTGATATGGCCATCTATCTTGATTCTCTAGCTCACGCTAAGTCTAACCTAGGTCTAGTTTGGCTTGACATAAATGCGCGAGAGATAGAGTGTTTCATTCAGTCTATCGGGGGAAACCTTTCTAGTCAAGGCTCATTTATTTTTGATCCCATGGTTTATTTTGTAATGTAGACACATGACTTACTCTATCAGAAGAGTCGATGACGGTGACAAATGCATGTGATTACTCATGGGTGAATCCTGATTATTTAGAGACACTTTCCTCATATACTCGAGAAGCTATTGTGAGGGAAGCCTCATTCGAGGTAGGATCACCATCAAATTGGATGATCTCAATCATTCATGCTGACAAGAGAGTGGTTGAATTCGAGGGCGTGCTTGAGGAAGGGAGTAAAAGTTCATGTGAAACAAAGCTTATGTTGGAGGCCTCGTCTTCGAGTGTCTGGGAGGTTGAGACGGAACTTGAGAAAGTGAAAAAACCACATTCAAGGGAGTTCGAGGCTTTCTATGAAGAACACCCCAATTTAGAAAAACAATGGTGTTGAATCTTTTCAAAGACAATTTGGAGTAAATTCTCTTCAAGAACATTGTG
This sequence comes from Lathyrus aphaca, assembly GCA_963966055.1. Lineage (NCBI taxonomy): Eukaryota > Viridiplantae > Streptophyta > Magnoliopsida > Fabales > Fabaceae > Lathyrus > Lathyrus aphaca. The sequence goes on along the minus strand of OZ014519.1, from coordinate 706,988,247 downwards.
GGCCAATTATAGTTGCTTGTTCATGATCTTCGGGCCTTTCATGGTTCCTCTAATTTTGTCTCCAAAAGTGATTCGTTGTAATTTGTGTTGCTAAGAAAATTGAATGATATTTATTTTAGTGTGTTGTTACAAGTGATTAGAATGTTTTTTTAGTCAACATGTTATGTAAGATGTCATGATATACTGTTGAGACATAGGGTCTCTATGCGCTCAAAATAAGTCGCAATGATATGGTGCCAGATTTCCCATATATTATGGAACATTTTGCACCAAAAGTTGTTGCGACAATCCAAAATCAAGTTCTAAATTTGTTTCCTTATTTGTCAACGTGTTTATGAACTTTTTGGAATTAGGAAATAATTCCTAAACATGATCACATATCAATACCAAATTAATGATTGGGGTTTATTTTAAGAAAGATTGTAAACAAAATTAAAATAAATCTTTTAATTGCGCTATTGGGGGTTTATTAGGATATTATCGACCTTCAAAGAGCATTTCTTACTTACCGGGCGAGCGAGAGAAATATCTTGGGATTAGGAAGTGTGGCCTCAGTTAAGACCGCGAGAACGTGAGACGAAACCTTTAAATTGGAGTATTATACGAAATAATTATAATTGGATTTAGTACCAGTTTTTGTATAAATCCCTTAGGAGCACGATAATCAAGCCTCGGTCTCGTTTTAGTATTTATTTTAAATTTGTTAGAATTAAGTCCCTTTTTCCGTTCAAGCTATTTCAAATGGATGTGAAAAGTGCCTTTCTAAATGGATATCTTAATGAAGAGGTATATGTAGAACAACCTAAAGGATTTGTTGATCCAAGTTGTCCAAATCATGTATACAAACTAAAGAAGGCTCTTTATGGTCTGAAGCAAGCTCCAAGAGCATGGTATGAAAGGCTGACTACTTTTCTTATCAAGCAAGGATACAGGAAAGGTGGAATAGACAAAACCTTGTTTGTTAAAGATGAAGAAGGAAATGTCATGATTGCTCAAATATATGTAGATGACATTGTTTTTGGTGGGATGTCAGACAGGATGGTTAAACATTTTGTCACTCAGATGGAATCTGAATTTGAAATGAGCCTAGTAGGAGAATTAACCTACTTTCTTGGACTGCAAATAAAGCAAATGGAGGACTCCATGTTCATTTCCCAAAGCAAGTATGCTAAGAACATTGTCAAGAAATTTGGGATGGACAATGCTACTCATAAGAGAACTCCTGCCCCCACACATTTAAAGCTGACTAAAGATGACAAGGGTGAGAATGTAGACCAAAGCCTATACAGAAGTATGATTGGAAGCTTATTATATCTGACTGCTAGCAGACCAGACATAGCATTTGCAGTAGGTGTATGTGCAAGATATCAAGCTGATCCAAAAGTTAGTCATCTAAACCAAGTCAAGAGAATTCTGAAATATGTTAATGGTACTTGTTGTAACACGGTGGGAGAACTGACTTTAAACAATGTTGCGGATAGCAAGAGTCGCCACCGACTTTTATTTTATCCATAAGGAAAGGTTATAAAAGAACAGGAAAGACCTTAGAGAATATTTTGGGTCCGGGGGGTAGGTTATGAAAAGGGAAGGTATTAGCATCCTTTTCATCCATGGTTATCCATGGGCTCTTAGGTACTTAAGCTCACTTTAAATGGTTTTTGAAAGTGTAGTGTGTGAATAGAAAATTTTCAGAATAGTTAATAAATAATCCATGTAAGGATGTGTTAAAAACTTGTTTGAAAATTTGTTTGAAATTTGTTTAAGTGTGAAAAAGTTTTGAAGTGAGCAAGTATCTAGGAGTAACCTACCCTAATGTTTAAGGTCTTTCTTATTCTTTATCCTTTCCTTGGTAAGACTATCCCTACTATTAAGGAGTAGGTAGTCCTTACTTTGGATGTAAAGGGACATGTGAGGGACAATTTGATTTTGAAGGCCATTGTGGGGTGTAATAAGCATAAAGAAGGGACTATCATCATTTATTCGAAGGGACTTGATTCGTAAAGGCAACCATGAGGAGACTTGATGATTTTCTTTTTAAAGGGACTTACTTTATACACCCCACTTGACCATTATTCGTAGGCAACCTGAGGGATAACCTTAGAAAGTGAGACGGCGATAAAAATCGACTTACGTGTGTGAGTGTTAATTTAATTATCTTATATTAAAAAATTATCTAAACTTATTTTTAAATAACAAACATGTTTTGTCACTCCCTAATTACTAACCATAACAATAATAATTAAATAATTACAAATTTACATCCAGGAACAATTACATAATAATTATAAAATAAATGGCAAATAAATAAATATAATAGCAAGATATAAATAATAAATAAATAAATAAATTATAATTAGGGGTTAGTAGCAATAATAATAATAATAAGTTAGAAATAATAAACAAGGTTAGAAAAATAATAAATAATAATATGGTTAGTAAATAAGAATAAACAAAATTAATCAAAATAGTATAATAATAAGAAATTAACAATTTTTAATATAAACAACTAAAAAAAACAAATATGAATAAACAATTATTTTAATTTGCAAATTATTAAGTTATATTTTAATTATAAAGCTACTACAAAAATCTAATTATTACAAACACAATTATTTCTAAGCAAAAGTTATAAAAAATGTTTTATTTAATATATAAAGAGAAAAATAAATTATAAGTGTATTTACAAAAATTTAATTTCTAATAATATGAAATATATTTATATTTTAGATGATAGAAATAATTTATAATTATATTTATATTATTTACATGAATCATACTAAACAAATGTACATTATAATTACATTAGAAAATAAAATTACAAAGAAATAGAATTAGATTTGTATTTTAAAAAATATTTTTAGAGTTTTATAAAATTAGGGTTTTATTTTTTAGGATTTATGAAAATTAGGGTTAACTTATATACAAAAATTTATTTTTTAATAATCATATAAAATTATCTTAATTAATATAAACTATACCAATAAAATTTAAATTAAAAAAAAACAAGAGTTTTATATTTTTTCTAGAAAATTATTTTAAGAGTAATTAGACTATATAATATATATACATATTATGATATAGAAAATAATAACATTTTGATTATTTAAATTAATTAAATTAAATGGAGAACAAGAAAATAAAAAAAAAAAGAAAGGAAGAAAAGGAACCTGGTGGGATTTGATCCCAAGACCTCTTATTTGCAGGCAGCAACAAGGACCACTGGGCCAGCCAAACGCAGGTGATAAGGAAACAGCTTCATTTTGTTTTGTGCCTTAATCTTGAAAATTCCAGAAAAATCAAAAAAACCAAAAGGCCTGGGATAAGACTTGAACCCAGGACCTTTACATTAGCAAGCGTACGCATCACCACCCGGCTGGAAGAGCCAATCTGTTAACTGAATGAGAATAACACATAATATATCATCTTTACTTAATCCCTGAAAAAAAGAAATAACATGATCAAAAGCCAGGGATCGAACCCCTGCCCTTTGGTTTCACACGCCCAGGACCAAGCCAACAACCACTGGGACAACCACACAGTTGTGATAATAAATAATAAACAATCAATAAAATATTATGCGAATAATTTGAATTCCTGAGCGCGCGGGAGATGACCTTCTTCTTCCTTGAGACTTACGGTTTTTCCTGCGAAAATAGTTACAAGTTTTCCTGCGAAAAAGATATTCCCAGCAAAACCTATAAACATCAACAAGCAACCAAACTGTACGATTTTGCAAAATTGAAACCAGCATCATGATCCAAACATTCACACGATCAATTCTATGTCTTTAGAATCAATTTATATTCATTTAATCGAAGTTCCCCAAACCTAGGTCCAAACCCTAAAAATGGCATCTCACGAATTAAGCATTGGTTCTTGAGTTTTCCTGCCCAGAATCAATCCACACAACATCATGAACATCATTAGACAATCAAAATTCATTTAAATGCAGTGAATTATGGTAATCGAAAAAAAAGTTTCAAGCATGAACAATGCTTCGGGTTCATCGTATGTGCATGAATGGGATGCGTTTGAGGGTTGCTTTCGACTCAATGATGACCAAGGAAGATAGCCATGTCCTTATTTTACCTTGTAGAGCCTTGGATAAGAGAATCCGAATTGCACTTTTCTTATGAATTTTTGAATTATGAACTCACCCTTGGCTGCTGCAAATTCGTCCCCTCTTGCTAGGGTTTGTGTTATGTATATATATGTGATTGATTTAGGTCAGAAACATGGATGGGTTATGTGAAAATTTGATCCAAAAAATATTCAAAAAGATCATAGTGTAAAATTCAAATATTTGATCATGAGTGCTTGCTATTTTGGGATAATTCACATGATTTCCTTCTCCTTCTAATTCAATCAATAATTATGAATTTCTAGAAGCAATATCTTCACACAAAAATAGATTTTCATATTTTATATTTATTTAAAATGATTTTTATGAATTAAATCAATAATAAATAAATAAAAAATAATAAAAATGCTGAATTTTGGTCAATTGGGTCGTGCACAATATTATGAGATGGATTGGGTCATAAATCAGGCAGCCCATTTGGAAAGAAATACTTCTAAGCCTCCATTTTCAACATAAACCATCACAAAATTGCCCAACTTTGCAAGGACACATCTCCCTCAATTTTAAAGGTATGAGGGTGTTCTTGGACTTTTTGGAAAGCTTGAAGAGTCCTCTAAACAACCCCATTGGTTTCAGGTCCATATCATTTACCAATCTCAAGTTATGCCCTTTTGAAGTTGTTGACTTTTTGTTGACTTTTGAAATGACCTATAATGTCTTAGCTCATATCTTTCAAATGATGCATTTTTGGGCTTAACCTTCAACATCAAAGTTGTAGGGAATTCAATTTCCTTCAAAATAAGCTTTGGATGGAGACTTGGTGATGAAGTATGTGAAATTTATGCCTGGTCAAAGTTCAGTTGACTTTTACTGAGGAAACCCTAATTTAGAAACTCCTGATTATTGATGATCTGGAATCTCCTTGATGAATCATGATCAAACCTTGATCAAATGATGAATTTTACTTCATATACTTGATGTTGGCAAAAAATCATGAAGTTTGACTTTGGTTTGACCACAGTTGACCTCAGTTTGACTTTTTAACTGCATTGACTGATTTTGACTTATCTGATCATCTGACTGAGCAAACTTTTGAGAAAAGTCTTGAAACTTGACATGGGGGTTCTTACACACATATAAGATGTTATGAAACTCACTTGAGGTATTGGAAGTCCACTTAGCCTGATTAAAGTCAAAACCCTAGTTTAGGATGCACTGCTTAGGAGATGCATTGTCTGAGGGAATTGTCAACTTTTTGACCAATTGTGAACTTTGTGAACCTTGTGAACCTTCATAAAGTGTCTTGTGATACTCATGTGAGGTATTGTGAAGCTTGTGAACCTTGAGAACCTCATGAAGTGGCTTGTAGACTTCCTGAACCTCATGAAAGGTATTGAAATCATTGTGGAACTTGTGAACCTTGTGAACCTTCAAGAAGCAACCTATGGACTTCATGAACCTCATGAAAGGTCTTTGTAAATGTTGAGAAGCTTGTGAACCTTGTGAACCTTCAAGAAGTGACTTGTAGACTTCATGAACCTCATGAAAGGTTATATAAGCATTGAGAAACTTGTGAACCTTGTGAACCTTCATAAAGTAACTTGTAGACTTCATGAACCTCATGAAAGGTTATGCAAGTGTTGGAGAACTTGTGAACCTTGTGAACCTTCTTAGAACACAAAGTCTTGTATTGTGAGGGCAAATTTTGGGGTGCAACAGCTGCCCCTGTTCAATTTTCTGAAACCTGAGGGGTTAGATTGGTATATTTGCCAGTCGTAACCTGGAAGGTTGAAGGGGATTGAACACAAAAGCCCAAAAATTTGCACTCACCAGTGCATAGAGTGATATTGATGGTTGGTTGAACATGCTTGAGTGGGCTTAAAGATGCCACTAGGGGAAAGTTCTTCAGCAGTATAATGAGAGTTGTCAGGAGTCTGGAGTAATACTGATGTAACAGCATGTCTTCATGAGGATAGAGCAATCAATAATGATAACCCTAAAGCAGTCTTGAAGAAATAATATGATTTCAGGAGGATAGAGCAATCAATAATGATAACTCTAAAGCAGTCTTGAAAATATGATTCAGGAGGATAGAGCAATGGATAGCTCTAAAGCAGTCTTGAAATAATGATATGACTCCAGGAGGATAGAGCAATGATAACTCTAAAGCAGTCTTGAAGTAATAATATGACTCCAGGAGGATAGAGCAATGGATAGCTCTAAAGCAGTCTTGAAGCAATGATTTCAGGAGGATAGAGCAATGGATAGCTCTAAAGCAGTCTTGAAGTAATGATATGACTCCAGGAGGATAGAGCAATGGATAGCTCTAAAGCAGTCTTGAAGTAATAATGTGATTTCAGGAGGATAGAGCAATCAATGGCTCTAAAGCAGTCTTGAAGTCATGAGAAGTTATCAGGAGGATAAAGTAACCCTGAGATTACAATAAAGCAGTCCCAAAGTAATAAGAAACTCATCAGGAGGATAAAGTAACCCTGAGGTTACAATAAAGCAGTCCTGGAGACCATAAGTTTGTTTGTTGGATAATTAACCTGAAACAAGGTAGCTTTCGTATAATAACATTAGTTTATGTTTTATGTATGCATGTATGATATGATGCACTTAGGTAATGTACTATATGTCTATGGATATATATGCTATGGTATGATGTAAATGATGTATGTATGATATAGTACTGCCGGAAGCGTCTGGATATCTTCGTATAACAACTGCTGGCCAGGGAAAATAAATCCCGATTCGTTGTTGAAGAATATGTAACCCTCCGTCTGCTGGGGATAACAGGGTATAGATAACCTCCCGTTGTTGGGGATGGTAAGGTATATATAACCTCCCGTTGTTGGGGATAGTAGGGTATATATAACCTTCGTCTTCGTTTGATAGTAGGATAAGTATAACATCCCGTCTTCGTTCGTCGTACCCTTATTGGAAAGTAATTTCCCGAATATCCGTATGAGGATAAAAGAGATGGATATAAATTCCAGGGGAGATGAGACTTTATGAAGATGGATTAGTCCTACTGAGGATTTGTAACTGTCTTGTAAGGTGAACCGGCGAAGCTTCGTTGAAATCCTTCCCTCGTTCGTCCTTAGTAAATACTATTACTGCATTTTCATGCATTTCTGGTAAACATTAATCATATTAAAAGCATACATGCATTTCTGGTAAACATCAATCATATTCAAAAGCATACATACATTCAAACACAACCAATGGACGTTTCGCTTATGTAAATAGGGTAAAAGTAAATCTGGATTCAAAAGATGGAATTTATTTATATCAAAAAGTGACCCATACACGGGTAAGTTTGTACAAGGAGACATAAACCCTAGTAAGAGGATTTTGCCATAAAGTTTTACAAAAAGAATCAGCTATGTGGGAAACAATCCTATTGAGTTTCAATTCTACTATTGCCACTCAAGTATCTCATCTTCTTGCTGTTGAGACGGAACCGATTGGATTTGAGCTTTATCTGTTCGAGCTTGAATAAGTAGTACAACTGGTTGCAGTTTCATGAGTGATCTAAACGAGACATAGTCATACGCTTTAATCCCTAACTTTTGCCTGGATTGCCCTTTCAGGTTTTCAATCCACCGGGATACCCTTTTTTGCCCAAGCCGCCTTTTCAGGTTTTCGACTTGTCGGGTGTACATCTTTTTATATATATCCCTAATTTTTGCCCAAACCCTTTTGGTTTGCCGGGATGCCCTTATTTTTGCCTAGGCCTGTCAACCTAGCGGGTCTCTTTTTATGCGTAGTATTTTTTAACTATGTCTGCGTTTACAGGCTGTGGGAAGTCCTCACCATCCATTGTAGTCAGTATCATGGCACCTCCTGAGAACACTGTCTTGACTACAAATGGACCTTCATATGTTGGAGTCCACTTGCCCCTAGGATCACCCTGTGGTAAGATGATACGCTTGACTACCAAGTCACCAGCCTGATATACCTTTGGCTTAACCTTCTTGTTAAAAGCTTTGATCATTCGTTTTTGGTACATCTGGCCATGACAAACTGCTGCTAACCTCTTCTCATCAATCAAATTTATCTGGTCCAGTCGAGTCTGAATCCACTCATCTTCATCCAAGCCTGCATCCTTCATAATTCTCAAGGAAGGGATCTGAACTTCAATGGGCAGAACTGCTTCCATACCATAGACTAAGGAGAATGGGGTTGCCCCTGTTGAAGTACGTATTGTAGTACGATAACCATGAAGAGCAAATGGTAACATCTCATGCCAATCCTTGTAAGTAACAGTCATCTTCTGTACAATCTTCTTAATGTTCTTATTAGCAGCTTCAACTGCCCCATTCATCTTTGGACGATACGGAGAAGAGTTGTGATGCTTAATCTTGAACTGCGTGCAGAGATCAGTAATCATAGTGTTGTTCAGATTAGAGCCATTGTCAGTGATAATCCTTTCAGGGATGCCATACCTACATATGAGATTATTCTTAATGAACCGAGCCGCAACATTCTTAGTCACAGATGCAAATGAAGCTGCCTCCACCCACTTCGTAAAATAATCAATAGCAACCAGGATGAAACGATGCCCATTAGAAGCAGTAGGCTTGATCTCACCAATCATATCAATGCCCCACATGGCAAAGGGCCAAGGAGCAGTCAACACATTCAGTGGTGATGGAGGTACATGTACTTTATCAGCATAGATTTGACATTTGTGACACGTTTTGGAGTGTTGATAGCAATCAGTTTCCATGGTAGACCAATAGTAACCTGCTCTCAAAATCTTCTTTGCCATAGTATGACCACTAGAATGAGTGCCAAAGGTCCCATCATGCATCTCTTCCATAATCTCAATTGCTTCCTTCTTATCCACACAACGAAGCATAGCTGAATCATGATTGCGCTTATACAGAATGCCATTACTCAGAAAGAACTTAGCAGAAAACCTTCTCAGGAACTTCCTATCTTTGACAGACGCCCCTTCAGGGAACTCCTGAGCTTCAAGATATCTTTTCACTTCATAGAACCACGGTTTCTCCTCTGCCTCTTCAGTGTCAATCTCATTGCAGTATGCAGGCTTCTCAAATCTATCAATGGTAATCTTGGGAGCTTCATCATCCCAACTGATCTCAAACATAGATGCCATGGTGGCCAATGCATCTGCCAACTGATTCTCTCTTCGTGGAATATGTCCAAAGGTAATCTCTTTGAAATGTGGGATCAAAGACAACACATGCTCTCTGTAAGGAATGAGATTATCATGCTTGGTATCCCAATCTCCTTTAATCTGACTCACTACCAGGGCTGAATCTCCATACACATCAAGGAACTGAATCTTCATATCAATAGCAACTTTAATACCCATGATACATGCCTCATACTCAGCTATGTTATTGGTACAATAGAAACAAAGTCTGGCAGTAATCAGGGTATGACAACCTTCAGGGGAACTAATTACAACACCAACACCATTACCATGTGCATTAGAGGCACCATCAAAAACCATAGTCCATCGGGATCCTTGTTCAGGTCCGTCATACTGTCCAGGTTCTTTGGTAACAGTCATAATGTCTTCATCAGGGAACTCAAAATTCATTGACTGGTAATCATCTACTGCTTGATGAGCCAAATGATCAGCAACAACACTTCCCTTAATGGCCTTCTGAGTAGTATATTGTATGTCATATTCTGTCAAGATCATTTGCCATCTTGCAATTCTTCCGGAGAGAGCAGGTTTCTCAAATATGTACTTGATTGGATCCATCTTAGAAATCAATAAGGTAGTATGGGTCAACATATACTGTCTTAGTCGGCGAGCAGCCCATGCCAAAGCGCAGCAAGTTTTCTCGAGCAGTGAATATCCTATTTCACAGTCGGTAAACTTTTTGCTAAGGTAGTATATTGCCTGCTCTTTTCGACCAAACTCGTCATGTTGCCCCAACACACACCCCATCGAGTTGTCTAGCACTGTTAAGTACATAATCAAGGGTCTTCCATCAACTGGTGGCATCAAAATTGGAGGTTCTAGCAAATATCTCTTGATTTCATCAAAGGCAGTCTGGCACTCATCATTCCATTCCATCACCTGATCTTTCTTCAACAGCTTAAAGATTGGCTCACAGATGGTAGTTAATTGGGAAATAAATCTTGCAATGTAGTTCAATCGTCCCAAGAAACCTCTAACCTCCTTCTCAGTACGGGGAGCTGGCATCTCTCGTATAGCTTTCACTTTTGCAGGATCCACTTCAATACCTTTTCCACTGACAATGAAACCCAGGAGCTTTCCAGATCTAACTCCAAAAGTACACTTGTTTGGATTCAATCTCAATTTGTATTTCTTCAACCTCTCAAACAACTTGTGTAGATGCTCAAGATGTTGCTCTTCATTCTGAGATCTAGCTATCATATCATCCACATACACCTCTATCTCATGATGAATCATATCATGAAACAAAGCCACCATGGCACGCTGATATGTTGCCCCTGCATTCTTCAAACCAAATGGCATCACCTTATAGCAAAAAGTGCCCCACTGTGTCACAAATGTTGTCTTCTCCATATCTTCAGGTGCCATCTTGATTTGATTGTAACCAGAGAAACCATCCATAAAAGAGAATACCTTATGCTGAGCAGTGTTGTCTACCAGAATATCAATATGAGGAAGTGGAAAGTCATCTTTGGGGCTAGCTTTGTTCAAATCTCTGTAGTCTACACACATACGTACCTTACCATCTTTCTTTGGAACTGGTACCACATTTGCAACCCACTGAGGATAAGAAGTCACTGCTAAGAACCCTGCATTGAACTGTTTCATTACCTCTGCCTTGATCTTTTCTGACATTTCAGGACGCATACGACGAACCTTCTGCTTCTTTGGACGACAATCTTCTTTCACTGGTAAACGGTGAACCACAATGTCTGTATCCAACCCTGGCATATCTTCATAAGACCAAGCAAAGATCTCCACATAGTCACGTAACATCTGAATCAACCTGTTCTTGACACTGTCCTCTAAATCAGCCCCTACCTTGACCTCTTTTCTGTTTTCTTCAGTTCCCAAATTCACAACTTCGACTGGCTCTTCATGTGGCTGTATAGCTTTCTCTTCTTGTTGTAACAACCTAGCAAGCTCTACAGGTATTTCACAATCGTCCTCATTTCCGTCTTCAGTTTGATAGATCGGATTCTCGAAATCATAATTGGCAATAGTAGAACTGTTATCAACAGGATCCAGAGTGGATGAGGATCTGCATTTAGTGATGTGGGTGTGTGTAAGAACACATAGCTGATAAAGCAAAAATAAAGAAAAGAAAGACAAGGAACACAATATTTACTAAAACGAAACGTCCACTGATTTTATTGAATGAAGTATGCAAATGAAATGACAGCCCGTAACAAGCACACCATTGTGCCCCGGGTAAGGCACATGGCTTGAAAGTTTTATTGTTCAGAAATTACAAATGTAAAAAACACAACACAGTAATAGTATTTACTCCTGACTAAAGGAGATAGGGATAACATCTTCAGCTTTCCAATTATTGAGTCCAGCACCCACAGTAGGAAAAATCCATGCATCCAAGTTGTAGTCTTCATCTTGATCTCCCACAGCATTGATAACCCCTTGATTGGTGATACGAGCAGCACGAGCACGACGAACAGCCTTCTGGGACTCTGCAGTGAAACCCAAACCAAATTTGTCAGACTTGTACGGAATATCAGGAAGCTGACCCCAAATAGTACAACCACCTTCATCCACCACAGCTCTAGCATCATTGAGGGAGGCCATTGCCATTGTTGGAGATTTCCTGATGACCACAGGAACTTTCTTCACAGCAGGAGGAGCCACACAATCATTACCAACCCAGGGAACCACTTCAAATGACTGACATGGAGTCTCAATGTATTCACCTTCTACTTCCAGATATTTGAAAGTGTTTACATGGCTGACAAAGTATTCTTCCTCTCCAAAGACAGTAACAACCTTTCCATTCACCGGATATCTCAACTTTTGGTGCAATGTAGAGGTCACAGCACCTGCCCCATGGATCCAGGGACGACCAAGCAGACAAGAGTATGAAGGACGAATATCCATCACATAAAATGTAGCAGTAAACACCTGAGAACCAACTTTGATAGGAAGATCAATCTCCCCATGCACTACTCTTCTAGAACCATCAAAAGCCTTTACCACAATATTACTGGGCTTCAACACAGTATCCTCAGGACTCAGCTTATTCAGGACTTCCTTGGGCAACACATTCAGAGAGGAACCATTGTCTATCAGTACATGTGACAGGATAGTGCCCCTGCATTCAATTGAAATATGCAAGGCCCTGTTATGGTCTCTCTTGGCAGGGGTCAAATCAGCATCAGAGAATCCTAACCCATTGTCATAGGTCAGGTGAGCAACACAGTTCTCAAATTGGTCCACAGAAATTGCACTGGGCACATGAGCAGACTTCAGAAACTTGATCAAGGACTTGGCATGAGCCTCAGAACACAGCAACAAGGACAACATAGAAATCTTTGAGGGAGTATGCCCCAACTGATCCACAATGTCATAATCACTCTTGCGAATGATTTTCAATACTTCTTCCATCTGCTTAGAGAGATCATCAGCAGCTGGCACATCAGTAGATACAGGCTCAATAGCAGGACCTTTGCCCCGAGCATCAGTGGTGGTAGTGGCAGCAGGAGTAACTGCACTCTTAGAAGCAACTGGAGGAGAGAAGACTCTTCCACTACGAGTGATCTTGCTAGATCCAGCAATATTATCAATGTCAGCAGGCATATCAGGTAAAGGCTCCTGCTTGACACCATGGATGTACACATCAGACCCATAGTGCCAAGGCACAGCTTTGTCAGATGTATAAGGAATAGGACCAGGAGTAGTAATGATCAGAGGAGCTACTCTGGCTTCAGCAACCACTTTCACAGGACCTTCAGCAGTAATCTTGATTGGGCCCTGACGAGTAATTTTGATAGGACCCTTTGAAGTGATTCTTACCGGTACTTTGTCAACCATGTCAACCTCTTCAATCTTCTTACCCCGAGTCAGATGATCCACCATATCTTCTACAGATGCTGGTCTTCTTTCAAACACTATAGTATACTTATCCATGAGACGTTGAATTCCATCTCTCAAAATGAAGCAACTATCTGGTTTATAGGTACAATACAGACAATCTTCACGACAACCTGGAAAGATCCCAGCTTGTACTAACCTCTTTTTGATAACAGACAATGGTGTGCTCAACTCCATAACTGAATAGACATGCAGATCTTCCTCAATGTCTTCATCAATGGCATTGATAGTCTTCTCGTGATTTGGCAGTGGTGCTGTAATCACATTTGGTGGATCAAACTCAATTTCTCCAGCATCAATCATATCTTGAATTTTGTTCTTCAAGACCCAGCAGTTATTAGTATCATGTCCTGGACAGTTTGAATGATATGCACATCGTGCATTGGGATTGTACTTGGGAGAGGTAACATTGGGATTCTGAGGAGCCTCCCTCAGGGTAATAAGTTCAGCCTTCAACAAATGTTGCAATGCCTGAGCCATTGACATGTTGATCTTCGTGAACTGTCTTCTAGCCCTCTGTTGGTTGCCCTGAGGCTGCTCTGTTGTTGCAGGAGTTGGATTTGAAATGTGAACTGCACTAACAGACTGATGTCTTCTGTTACGATCAGGTTGACCATAAACAGCATTGGATTCTTTCTTCCCAGTGGGAGGCTTCTTTGCAGCACCTGATGAAGAAGTGCCCACTTGGATCTTACCATTCTTGATACCATTCTCTACCCGCTCTCCTGTCATGATCAACTCAGTGAAGCCAGCTGATGAGCTTCCAATGAGATGACTGTAAAACGGACCATTCAGCGTACACATGAACATATCAACTAATTCCCTGTCAGTCAAAGGGGGTTGAACTCTTCCAGCTAAGTCTCTCCACTTCTGAGCATACTCCTTAAAACTTTCTTTGGCACCCATAGACATGCTCTGAAGCTGCATGCGAGTGGGGGCTAAGTCAGCATTGTATTGGTACTGCTTATAGAAAGCTTCAGCAAGATCATTCCAGTCTCTGATGTTAACACTCTCCAACTGATAATACCACTCCAGCTGAGCTCCAGATAAGCTCTCTTGAAAGAAATGGATCCACAACTTCTTGTCAGCAGTGTGAGGTTGAATCCTTCTGACATAAGACCTCAAGTGCAGCTTGGGACAAGAGACCCCATCATAAACCACAAAGGTAGGAACTTTGAAACCAATGGGTATCACAACCCCAGATATCAGACTCAAATCTTCAAAATCCAGCCCAGATGATTTCTGCAATTCCATAGCATCCATCCTATCCACCAGCATCTTGAATTTGTCTTCATTAGGCTCATGGTAGTAATTAGCCTCAGAATCAGAGTCCCCCATAGTGTTGTGGAGACTGCCTCTCTCTTTCTCAGATTCCTCAGATTCATAGTCATCAATTTGTTCTTTGGTCTTGATAGGACCCTTGAACCTTCTTCCCATGTTGAGCAATCCAGCAGACCTTCTAGTCTTCTTAGTTTTCTTGGCCAGCAGTGCCTTCAAATCATCTTGCCCCTTGGACAGGTTCAAAATCAACTCTTGGAACTGTGCATTCTGTGCCTGAAGATCCTTAACTGATTGTTCAAGAGCCATTGCTGAAATAAACAGCGAGAAGATGAGAAACCTGTGCACAATTATAAACCTGTGATGCAATGAAATGATATGGGAATGCATATGCAATGTTTTCAAGAACCGCAGGATTTAAATTTGCTTAAACAAACAAGAAAGTAACTTTTTATTAGTAATAACTTGTTTTTCCTTTTAGGCTTACAAAAATGAAAGTGAAATAAGTACAAAAGATGGGGTTTTAAGTCTCCCATGGACGTTTCCTCTTTGTGTTGAGGTATGAGTTGAGGTTTCGTTCCTCGTGAAGTTGCTTTGTTAGCTCTATGATTCTTGCTTGGCTTGTTTTGTAATGAGCCTCGAAAGTATCCCTTTGCTCCTTCAGTTGGATCCATGATCTCTGCAAGTCTTCCATATCAGTAGGCATGTCTGGGTGAAGGATGGTATAAGCTGTGTCTCCCTCAGCAACAGGCTCCATGGTAACTGGTAGGACGGCAGGCTATGGCATCATGAGTGTCTGAGCACGAGATCGTACCCATCTGAGATAAGCCTCCATAGGAATAGTGTACTTAGGCTCCAGTGTCTTGCTGTCAACCTTGTTTACCTTTCCCCAAGCTCGTATGAATCTCTGACGGTAACCCTGAAGATCGTTGTCCTAGTCAAACACAATGCCCTGAATCAACATGTCATGTGGGCCATCGCTTCGAGCGTAACCAAACTGTCGTAAAGCTAGAGAAGGGTTGTAGGTGATGCCCCCTCTTATGCCTAGAAGTGGCACATTAGGAAACTCCCCACAACGGTCAATGATGGTGACATTCTCCATAGATCTGGAGCGCCAATGGATATCTGAGTGAGATAGTGACATGATCCTTTTGGACCATCTGAACCCTTGCTCATTCTTCATTACTGAGCGAGGAAGGTGAGAAATAAACCACCTAGAGAGTAAAGGTATGCAGCACATCAAAGTTCCTCTTGCCCTTGTAGTACGGGTGTGAAGAGAATGCAGGATGTCTCCAAGCAATGTAGGCACTGGATTGTGACTCAGGAATATGTTGATGGCATGAACATCTATGAACTGATCTGGATTGGGGAACAACACTAAGCCATATATCAGCAAGGCTAAGACCTCCTCAAAAGCATCATAGCTCATGGCCTTCAAGAACATCTGAGCTTTATCCATTAATACCTTAGCAAGAATACCCTTGACTCCACTTCTCGTTTCTAGAACAATGTCAGACTTCTTCAGATGTAGGGCTGCAGCAATAACCTCTGGTTTGGGCTCCTTCTCCAAGCCTGTGAAGGGTCTTTGATCAAGAACAGGTATACCCAGAAGCTTAGAGAACTCCTCCATGGTAGGGACTAACTGATAGTCGGGGAATGTGAAACGGTGATGTTTAGGATCAAAGAACTGAAACAGAACACTCATCATGTCTTCACTGAACCCTGAAATGACTAGATCCAATAGGTGACCATGTATCTTGTTGAACCGGGAGTGATCAGACACTTGAGAAACCAACTCTTTAAGCTTGGGAGGTATCCCTACAAAGTTGATCCTGATGGTGTTTCTACGAGCAGAAGCCATGACCTGCAACAAAGAACAAAGATAAATCCCTTGGTCCTTGAAATGGTTAGGGAAAATGATATGCTTATGATGCATGATGATGTCATGATGTTATGTTCAATCACAAACATGTGGCACACACAAACAAGTCACACCATAGCCCTAGGTTTAAAGGCCTGCATGAGGTTTAAAGGTAAGTACCCTCCCCTGAAGTTAGATGGTTCATCCTGTCCTACAAAAGTAACCAGGTTCTAAGGGATCTCAATATCATTGATCCTTCACAAGGGTGGTTGATCAGAAGGCAACTTACTTGCCAACCAAAACCCTCCAAGTTTAAGATCTCAATGAGCGTAGCATCGAGTGTCAACCAACTTCAGTCTGCACCAAAGCCGGTTACCTCACTACTTTCTAAAGGCCAAGATGAGTTAACTAGGGTTCTAAAAGTTAGTTAGTGCATTGACAACATATGGCAGCCTCAATATTATCCTCAACTTGACTTAAGGAATATAAGCACCAACCAAGAAGTCGCACTAACTATGGCCACCAGATCAACCGTATCGATATACGTCGTACAGTTTCCTTGGTCTATTGCCATTTACCTAAGGTACACTAGATCCGGGTTAGGACCTTTCACACATAAGAGCACCCCAACAAGTAAGTATAAAGCAAACAAGGCAAACAATTCAAAGTGATCTAATTCCTAAGGGTACCCCTCTTAAATAGCTCCCCAGCAGAGTCGCCAGTTCTGTAACACGGTGGGAGAACTGACTTTAAACAATGTTGCGGATAGCAAGAGTCGCCACCGACTTTTATTTTATCCATAAGGAAAGGTTATAAAAGAACAGGAAAGACCTTAGAGAATATTTTGGGTCCGGGGGGTAGGTTATGAAAAGGGAAGGTATTAGCATCCTTTTCATCCATGGTTATCCATGGGCTCTTAGGTACTTAAGCTCACTTTAAATGGTTTTTGAAAGTGTAGTGTGTGAATAGAAAATTTTCAGAATAGTTAATAAATAATCCATGTAAGGATGTGTTAAAAACTTGTTTGAAAATTTGTTTGAAATTTGTTTAAGTGTGAAAAAGTTTTGAAGTGAGCAAGTATCTAGGAGTAACCTACCCTAATGTTTAAGGTCTTTCTTATTCTTTATCCTTTCCTTGGTAAGACTATCCCTACTATTAAGGAGTAGGTAGTCCTTACTTTGGATGTAAAGGGACATGTGAGGGACAATTTGATTTTGAAGGCCATTGTGGGGTGTAATAAGCATAAAGAAGGGACTATCATCATTTATTCGAAGGGACTTGATTCGTAAAGGCAACCATGAGGAGACTTGATGATTTTCTTTTTAAAGGGACTTACTTTATACACCCCACTTGACCATTATTCGTAGGCAACCTGAGGGATAACCTTAGAAAGTGAGACGGCGATAAAAATCGACTTACGTGTGTGAGTGTTAATTTAATTATCTTATATTAAAAAATTATCTAAACTTATTTTTAAATAACAAACATGTTTTGTCACTCCCTAATTACTAATCATAACAATAATAATTAAATAATTACAAATTTACATCCAGGAACAATTACATAATAATTATAAAATAAATGGCAAATAAATAAATATAATAGCAAGATATAAATAATAAATAAATAAATAAATTATAATTAGGGGTTAGTAGCAATAATAATAATAATAAGTTAGAAATAATAAACAAGGTTAGAAAAATAATAAATAATAATATGGTTAGTAAATAAGAATAAACAAAATTAATCAAAATAGTATAATAATAAGAAATTAACAATTTTTAATATAAACAACTAAAAAAAACAAATATGAATAAACAATTATTTTAATTTGCAAATTATTAAGTTATATTTTAATTATAAAGCTACTACAAAAATCTAATTATTACAAACACAATTATTTCTAAGCAAAAGTTATAAAAAATGTTTTATTTAATATATAAAGAGAAAAATAAATTATAAGTGTATTTACAAAAATTTAATTTCTAATAATATGAAATATATTTATATTTTAGATGATAGAAATAATTTATAATTATATTTATATTATTTACATGAATCATACTAAACAAATGTACATTATAATTACATTAGAAAATAAAATTACAAAGAAATAGAATTAGATTTGTATTTTTAAAAATATTTTTAGAGTTTTATAAAATTAGGGTTTTATTTTTTAGGATTTATGAAAATTAGGGTTAACTTATATACAAAAATTTATTTTTTAATAATCATATAAAATTATCTTAATTAATATAAACTATACCAATAAAATTTAAATTAAAAAAAAACAAGAGTTTTATATTTTTTCTAGAAAATTATTTTAAGAGTAATTAGACTATATAATATATATACATATTATGATATAGAAAATAATAACATTTTGATTATTTAAATTAATTAAATTAAATGGAGAACAAGAAAATAAAAAAAAAAGAAAGGAAGAAAAGGAACCTGGTGGGATTTGATCCCAAGACCTCTTATTTGCAGGCAGCAACAAGGACCACTGGGCCAGCCAAACGCAGGTGATAAGGAAACAGCTTCATTTTGTTTTGTGCCTTAATCTTGAAAATTCCAGAAAAATCAAAAAAACCAAAAGGCCTGGGATAAGACTTGAACCCAGGACCTTTACATTAGCAAGCGTACGCATCACCACCCGGCTGGAAGAGCCAATCTGTTAACTGAATGAGAATAACACATAATATATCATCTTTACTTAATCCCTGAAAAAAAGAAATAACATGATCAAAAGCCAGGGATCGAACCCCTGCCCTTTGGTTTCACACGCCCAGGACCAAGCCAACAACCACTGGGACAACCACACAGTTGTGATAATAAATAATAAACAATCAATAAAATATTATGCGAATAATTTGAATTCCTGAGCGCGCGGGAGATGACCTTCTTCTTCCTTGAGACTTACGGTTTTTCCTGCGAAAATAGTTACAAGTTTTCCTGCGAAAAAGATATTCCCAGCAAAACCTATAAACATCAACAAGCAACCAAACTGTACGATTTTGCAAAATTGAAACCAGCATCATGATCCAAACATTCACACGATCAATTCTATGTCTTTAGAATCAATTTATATTCATTTAATCGAAGTTCCCCAAACCTAGGTCCAAACCCTAAAAATGGCATCTCACGAATTAAGCATTGGTTCTTGAGTTTTCCTGCCCAGAATCAATCCACACAACATCATGAACATCATTAGACAATCAAAATTCATTTAAATGCAGTGAATTATGGTAATCGAAAAAAAAGTTTCAAGCATGAACAATGCTTCGGGTTCATCGTATGTGCATGAATGGGATGCGTTTGAGGGTTGCTTTCGACTCAATGATGACCAAGGAAGATAGCCATGTCCTTATTTTACCTTGTAGAGCCTTGGATAAGAGAATCCGAATTGCACTTTTCTTATGAATTTTTGAATTATGAACTCACCCTTGGCTGCTGCAAATTCGTCCCCTCTTGCTAGGGTTTGTGTTATGTATATATATGTGATTGATTTAGGTCAGAAACATGGATGGGTTATGTGAAAATTTGATCCAAAAAATATTCAAAAAGATCATAGTGTAAAATTCAAATATTTGATCATGAGTGCTTGCTATTTTGGGATAATTCACATGATTTCCTTCTCCTTCTAATTCAATCAATAATTATGAATTTCTAGAAGCAATATCTTCACACAAAAATAGATTTTCATATTTTATATTTATTTAAAATGATTTTTATGAATTAAATCAATAATAAATAAATAAAAAATAATAAAAATGCTGAATTTTGGTCAATTGGGTCGTGCACAATATTATGAGATGGATTGGGTCATAAATCAGGCAGCCCATTTGGAAAGAAATACTTCTAAGCCTCCATTTTCAACATAAACCATCACAAAATTGCCCAACTTTGCAAGGACACATCTCCCTCAATTTTAAAGGTATGAGGGTGTTCTTGGACTTTTTGGAAAGCTTGAAGAGTCCTCTAAACAACCCCATTGGTTTCAGGTCCATATCATTTACCAATCTCAAGTTATGCCCTTTTGAAGTTGTTGACTTTTTGTTGACTTTTGAAATGACCTATAATGTCTTAGCTCATATCTTTCAAATGATGCATTTTTGGGCTTAACCTTCAACATCAAAGTTGTAGGGAATTCCATTTCCTTCAAAATAAGCTTTGGATGGAGACTTGGTGATGAAGTATGTGAAATTTATGCCTGGTCAAAGTTCAGTTGACTTTTACTGAGGAAACCCTAATTTAGAAACTCCTGATTATTGATGATCTGGAATCTCCTTGATGAATCATGATCAACCCTTGATCAAATGATGAATTTTACTTCATATACTTGATGTTGGCAAAAAATCATGAAGTTTGACTTTGGTTTGACCACAGTTGACCTCAGTTTGACTTTTTAACTGCATTGACTGATTTTGACTTATCTGATCATCTGACTGAGCAAACTTTTGAGAAAAGTCTTGAAACTTGACATGGGGGTTATTACACACATATAAGATGTTATGAAACTCAATTGAGGTATTGGAAGTCCACTTAGCCTGATTAAAGTCAAAACCCTAGTTTAGGATGCACTGCTTAGGAGATGCATTGTCTGAGGGAATTGTCAACTTTTTGACCAATTGTGAACTTTGTGAACCTTGTGAACCTTCATAAAGTGTCTTGTGATACTCATGGGAGGTATTGTGAAGCTTGTGAACCTTGAGAACCTCATGAAGTGGCTTGTAGACTTCCTGAACCTCATGAAAGGTATTGAAATCATTGTGGAACTTGTGAACCTTGTGAACCTTCAAGAAGCAACCTATGGACTTCATGAACCTCATGAAAGGTCTTTGTAAATGTTGAGAAGCTTGTGAACCTTGTGAACCTTCAAGAAGTGACTTGTAGACTTCATGAACCTCATGAAAGGTTATATAAGCATTGAGAAACTTGTGAACCTTGTGAACCTTCATAAAGTAACTTGTAGACTTCATGAACCTCATGAAAGGTTATGCAAGTGTTGGAGAACTTGTGAACCTTGTGAACCTTCTTAGAACACAAAGTCTTGTATTGTGAGGGCAAATTTTGGGGTGCAACACTTGTGACTATGGCATAATGTACTTTCATGGATGCAAACCAATTCTCACTTGCTTCTGTGATGCTGATTGGGCTGGAAGTGCTGATGACAGAAAAAGCACTTCAGGAGGATGCTTCTTCCTAGGAAACAATTTGATTTCTTGGTTCAGTAAGAAACAAAATTGTGTATCCTTATCTACTGCTGAAGCTGAATATATTGCAGCTGGAAGCAGTTGTTCACAGTTGGTTTGGATGAAGCAAATGCTCACTGAGTACAATGTCCCACAAGATGTCATGACATTGTACTGTGACAACTTAAGTGCTATTAACATATCAAAGAATCCTATCCAACATAGCAGGACCAAGCATATTGATATCAGGCATCATTTCATCAGAGATCTTGTGGAAGAGAAAGTAATCTCATTGGAACATGTAACTACAAATCTGCAATTGGCTGATATATTTACTAAAGCTTTAGATGCTACCTAATTTGAAAACCTAAGGGGTAAATTGGGAATCTGCTTATGTGAAGTTTAGCAGTTATGGAGATGTGCCAACATGTCATATGCCATCGTGTGGCATGATCACCAGATGGCAACACCAGTCTGGTCAAGCACTTTGTGTATTCCACTCATAGAAATTCTCCAAGTAACGGCTCTTATAAGAATATCAGCTCACTTTCAACTATTCATCTTCTCATCATTCTCTCACAACAACTTGCTTGCTATAGCTAACTTTCAAAGATCATCAAACTCAACCAATCTTAATCTCTTTCTTCACCACATTCTAAAATGGCTCAACACCAAAACCCTAACATCTCTGAAGAAATCCTCAACAAGGAAGATGTGGTGCATGCAACCCCCATCTCTGTGGTACCCATGGATTCAACTCCAATGGACGAAATCAGAGGAAGTGTTCCTCTTGCTCAAAAGCCAAGAACTCCTACTGTAAGAAGGGCAAAGGAACCTGTATTCAGCAAAGCCAAAGGCATGCCTTCATCATCAAACACCACTCCAAAAGCTTCAGAATATGTTGATGATTCTATAAAGGAACTGGTGAACAGGATCTTGTCTGAGCAAAGAGTTGTGAGTGGCATCTCTATCCCTCTGAACACCATGCCAACTCCACAGGAAGAACAACAAAATCAGGCTGAAGAGGACACTCCTGCTAAACAGGATGTCCCAATAGATGTTGAAACATCTGAGGAGCAACAAAAGACCTCCACTGATGATGCTGAAGAAACATCTGAGAACCAGCAAAAGGCATCCACTAATAGTGATGATGAAACATCTGAGGACCAGCACAAGGCCTCCACTGAAGATCAAGCCTCTGTTGATCCACCTGCTGAAGAGGAGACTGCTCAACCTCCTCCTGTGGTAAACATAGAGCATGATTCTGATACAGAAATCATTGCTTCTGTAAACCCTAGCATAGCCAAAAGGCTTAGAACTAGGAAGGAAAAGAAGAATGCAGGACATGCAACTCCTGAGAAGAAGCAAGCTACACCAAAGAAGGACAAAGCTAAAGTTGTTTTTGGTCCTACAAAACAATGGAGCAAGGTGCAAACACAGAAGAGGAAAGCTGTCACCCCTCCAGATTCAGATGTTGAAGAGGATGTCCCAACATCCCCACCAAAGAAGAAACCAGCACCCTCAAGGTCATCAACTGCTGTTCCAGAAGCTCCTCTGGACAACATCTCTTTCCATCATGTTTCAAGTGTGAACAGATGGAAGTTTGTCTATCAAAGAAGGGTAGCACTTGAAAGAGAGCTGAGCAGTAATGCACTTGAGTGCACAGAGGTAATTGATCTCATCTCTTCTGCTGGCCTATTC